>CM059799.1:25809825-27037325 GCA_030435695.1 Brachymystax lenok tsinlingensis | reverse complement strand
AGTAAAATTAACTGGGAATGAATGAACTGGTTATTGAGTTAAATGGTGAAGAACCAAGCTAAGCTAACCTAGGCTTACACACTTGTAATCAATTAAGTGCTGATTGGTCAGGTGGTCCACACTGCTAGCTAACCTAAATAAATAACCTGGATATTCTAAAGGGCCAGGTTCAAAGCAGAAAATGTATAATTACCTTTTCATTGGTTTTCAAAGTTGTCCGGCTGACTCATTGATACGGTTTTGTGAGAGAAAAACCCCACAGAGGACTGACAACTGTTTCTCTTCCTCTTCAGGTAACGAGGTGAGGACAGACTCACCCTACCTGCATCCAGGGAGTGTGGAGGTGTACGGGGAAATCAGAGGGGCCAGCAGGGAGCAAACTGGACGAGACTCCCCCAGTTCTGCCCTTTCCTCTGCACAACACAGGTTCCACATGGCTGGGGACCCTCTGACCTGCTCTCACCTCCAGAACTACGACCCTGACCGAGCGCTCACCGACTACATCTCCAGACTGGAGGCCCTGCAGAGGAGACTGGGGAGCGTGCAATCAGGTACACACACACACTTCCAACCATAATACCTCATACGATCTAGAGTTTAATAATGTAATGCCAGAAAGCAGAAATTGCCCTCTCATTCAATCACTCCACAAAATATGAGCAGATGATGCTTCCAATGTTCTTGTCAAGAGTTAAGTCTTGGGATCTAAACAACTTTATTTTTCCCTTCCTAGGTTCTTCTTCATATGCTCAATTGCACTTTGGAATAAGAAGATAGAAGTCTATAATTTACTTTGAAACTGGCTTGAAGAAACTGTTGCCTTTCTTGTGCTGAGCTTTGGTATTTTGTATCATTCTGCTGTGTACAGTATATATATTACGTGGGGACCAAAAACACTTTTTTGTGTGTAGACATCTTATAATCAGGCTTTTTGTCGCCAGCACTTGAAATAGCTTCTATGTTTGTAAACTTTGGTCTGGCTCTTTGTTGTGGTTAAACACAATCATGTTAAATGTATATTTGTGGAATGCTAATTTAAACGAAAAACGTTGATTAACTTAATTTATACTGTGTATGGTACTTTTTGTGGGTGGAAGAATATGTAGAGCAGGGTTTGCCGGAAAAAAGCAGTCCTGGAGACGTACCGGGTGGGTGTGCAGGTCTTTTCTCCGACCCAGCACTAACACACCTGATTTAAAGTAACAGTGGTTTCTTAAACGGAAGACCATGATTGGTTGATTATTGGAAATTGTTGTTAGTGCCGGGCTGGCACGCCCAGTAGCTCTCCAAGACGGAAATTAGGAGAACTCTGATGTGGAGAATGTTTGACTTTACTGTTGAGGAGGCTGCTACAGGATCTATATACACTACACTGTGTTTTAGTAGAATGGTTTCTTGGACAGACTACTATTTGTAGAAGACATATTTTTGTAAAGGTAGGAGCTTTGAATTTTCTGGGTATTTTGTTAAAAATTTAATTAAAGATGCATTTTAACACTTGAAATATGTGGTTGCACTGTTTTTTCAATTCAGCATCACTGACACACAATCAGATTTTACAAGTACACATGTAATTCGTTCTAACTGTTGTACAACAAAATAAAACTTCAGCTAAAATGTGAATCTGGTATGGGGGAAATGTATGGTCAATGTAATTATGGTGTGAAGACAAATTTTGCCTCCTGGAATTTACATGGCATCATCTCAGATATCATTTTTATTTAAAAGGTGCAAATGTTCACAAAATTAGGCTTCAAACAGTAAAATCAATCTAAACAAAATGGAGTAATCCTTTTCCATCATCAAGGCACTACATTGGTCAAACTACACCATGACCTCCCAACATTCCCACTCAATACGCCAAGTCGTGTTTATTAGGGCACACAACAGAAAATTAGTCTCTTGTTGAGCAAGTGCAGGTTGTCCCTCCCCGTTTCAAGTTCTTTTTCTTAGTTTGACCCAGCCCAGGTCCTCGATCTTTGTGCAATTATGAATGGACTGTACATACAAAGTCAGTGATGGTTGGTTTGATCACTGATCTCTATGAAGCAATGGATAAGGATCAGTGGTTTTAATATTTCTCACTGCACAAGCACATAGCACAAGTACAAGAATGTTCTCTAAATAAAACTGTTAAAGGCAAGGTTATTTGTTGGGGCAAATCTGAAATGGCTCCCTATTTCCTATATAGTACACTACTTTTGGCCAGAGCCTTATGAGGCAGCCCTATGAGGCTATGTCCAAAAGTAGTACAATATAGAATAGGAAACCATTTTGGACAAAGCCTTGCTCTTCTCCTGGGTGTAACCTCTTTTCTCTGCTGTGTTTTGCGCTCAGTGTCTCTTAGTGTTGTCTCCTCTTGTATCTGATGACGGGGTTGTGCGGGGTGTGGATCATAGTTGTGTAGTTGATTGTGGGGAAGTAACCATCGACCAGGTTGAACTCGTAAAGGCGCAGCATGGTTGACCAGATGGTCTTGATCTGAACGTAGGCAAAGTTCTCCCCGATGCAGCGGTGACGGCCTAGAAGACAGTGTACATTTTAGTTTTTTTGTAATTGAAATTAGGGTAAAATCTGAAACTTTGTGGCATGAGACAGCTTGGAAAGTTAAGTTAATATTTTCATATATTGAGCAAGAGCCCCACCTACTGACAATTTTACGAATCAAAATGCATACTGCATGAAAGATGTTTCCCCTACCATTGTGTACATGCTATTAATAGGGATGAAAAAACTACAAAATATTCTTACCGGCACCAAAGGGCACATAGGCAAATTTCTCCCCTGCGGCAGGGTTGTCGTTAAGGTAGCGGTCAGGCCTAAACTCCATCCTCTCTGTCCAGGTGTCCTGCAGACGGTGGTTGACTGTCGGGGACACACACACCTGGTGGCCAGCTGGGATGGTGTAGCCTGCTACAGTCTGGGAGTGGATTGAAGCAGGGTCAGGGTTGGTCAATAGTCACTCAGCTATTGCACACATGCATTTAGCTGGGTTGGGGCTCCATTCCATTTCAATGTAAATAAATAAATACATGGACAATTTACATTATTCCCATTTCTCTGTTAAATTCAGTGTCCAAAAAGTTTTCAATTAACTGATATTCTAATGGATTTGTAAAATCTCAGACGGTAGAAGGAATGACTTCAATGGCATTCGTTAACTGCCCAACAAATAATGACATTGATCTTACCTGAGGAGAGCGTGCCATTCTCATCATGGTCATGATGGGTGGACGGAGTCGGAGGGTCTCTTTCAAACAGCGGTCCAACAAAGTCAGGTCCTTCAGCTGATGAACGAACAAGAGAACAGGACCAGGTAAGTAAAGACCGTGGCAAATATTGAAATGATCAAAAATGTCCAAATGAATAGCTGAACTTGTGGTTTAGCAGTCTAGAAAAAAGGTTCTAAACTAAAGTTGCTTACATACAATATCAAATTACCCAGTTTAAATGGAATATGGTCAATAAACGGATCTAAATAAGTTTAAACAAAATAATTCATAAAAATATATATAATTGATTGTGAATATAGTCAACACATTTGTAAGGCAGTATAAGAACATCAAATTTTCAACAACAAAGCTGTAGTGTAGTCTATGGCCATTTACGTGCAGTTGGCAATATGCCAGTTATGGATTCTGACCTGGTCAAAGTTGAGTGGGGGCAAGTCTTCTCCACATGCAGTTTTCTGTTCAGCATAGCAGCGGTCCTGTAGGGCCTTATCTTTTCCCAGGAAGAAGCCCAACCAGGAACTAGTGGTGGAAGATGTGTGCTGTCCGGCCAGGAGTAGACCAATCAGCATGCCCGCTATCTCATCATCATTTAGGGGCTGCCCATCTCTTGAAAAGGGCAGAAATAGTTAGGATTGAATCGGTCTGAAATGGTACAACAGTTGTAGAACACCTTTAAACCAAATGCCTATTCACTTCAGTTCTGTTGGGAGGCATAGGTACTTGTACCACATGTCGTAATACTGACATCTGTCCACTTATGTCTTACTTGTAGGTGGCATCTATGAGGGTCTGCAACATATCGTCCACTTTGTCTCCAGAGCTTCTGCGTTTCTGGGTGACCTTGTAGAAGATGTTCTTGATCTCCCTGTGTGCTCTGTCCCTCCGTCTGTATAAAAATGACAAAACCTGTGTTTTTTCTGCCTTATAGAAATAAGACATTCTCATATTGCTTTTACAGAATGAATACAGTAATAATTAAGTCCAAGTCAGTCGATCACCCAAAACCCTAACCTAAGGATAGAACAATGAATAAAGTTTCATGAATCATAATTTCCAGCAACTGTTCTGGTAACTCAGTCTAGCTTGGTCTTTCAAACAAAAAACCTAACCTGAAGGTGGAACAGTTTGAATTGACCCTTGGTTGAGGAAAGGACAGTATGAATGAAGTCTTTCTCTTACCTGAAACTGGGCAGGGGCAGCCAGCCGGGCAGCAGCCAGGCCGCGTGGCTGAAGCCCCCGTCCAGGTCTGCGTAGAGCTGGGCCACCTTCTCGTCCAACATGCTGCGGATCTCCTTCCCATGCAGACAGGCACTGGCCGTCAGGATGATCAGCTCCGACAGGGCCTCAAACAGGTCTGAGAGAGGGAGGAGTGGAAGAGATGGGTCGTTAGAAAGGTGTGAAAGAGAGAGAGCGGAAGGGATATGGAGATGGAAATAGTGAATGAGTGAGACAGAGGTCAGAATTGCTGACTGGATAACTTTGACTGCGCTACGGCTCAAATGTTATGGCGTGTAAACAAGCGTTATGACGTATTCATAAAAAGCGACACGTTGCAAACAGATTCTACCAAGAGTGTGAAACAAAAGGCTGCAGTCATTAGCAACCCGTTAAGCATCTGTGTATGTGCATTGGAGATCACTGCTCTCTTGAGCAACGTAATAGCTACAATACATGGCAACAAATGTTGACTTGATTAGCCTCTTGCTTCTTACTCTCTTTATTCGTGTCAGGAGTAGCTCTGTTAAATGCTACTTTTGGTAATGTCATATCGCTACCCTACCTTAACAGAAAAAAAAGTAACTATCTTAAAATGGATGGCAAGGTTCAAACTGTATTACAGTAGATACAACACATTGATTATGTGTGTATTGTTTAGGTATTAATGCACTGTTGGAGCTAGAAACACAAGCTTTCGCTGCCCTTGCGATAACATCTGCAAATCTGTGTCCGCGACCAATAAACTTTGATTTGATTTTGTTATCATGAGGTATTACTAGAGAACTTGTTGATGGGAAAGTATGTTGAATGGCTCATTTTCTGAACAGTTGACACTGCTGACACCTAAAGTCCACTCTACTTCACCCAAGTCCCAACCCCCTGAGCTCTTCTTATAGGTCTGAAAGGATAAGTATACTGTATTAATAATTCAACTTTGCCATCTTATAGGCCAAGTGGGAAATGTGTCATTCTGCTTACGGCTTTTCAATCCTTTTAGGTATACATGAAGTAGCTACAGTAGGGGCTAGTGGTCAATTTGGAACTGGGCATTTGGATTACTTTCCACATGGAATACTGTAGAAACTCAGGCCAATTGTAATGGCTCTGTTATCTTACTTTCTTCCCCACTGTCTCCCCATCGTGAAAAGTACTCCTTAGTTTCCTCCTCGATGATTTCAACGTGCTGTTTGAAATGGGCGATGTTCAGTCCTGTCTTAAACATCTTTTTCTGTTCCAGGAAGATCTACAAAAGAAAACGAGCGGCATAATTAGACTTAATTAGATAAATCAATACTTCGTTTATGATTGGTTTACGAGATGAAACATAAGAGAAACAAACTTATGGCAACACTTCTTTATGTGTGGTAACATTCTCTCTACATTTGTGAACGCAAAAGGGAGTATCTCTGTATTTATTCGCTTACATGGTTAGGTACATCGTAGGCAACCCCTTTTCCAAAAACTGGCGTGGTCAATCGAGAATAGACATCCTCTGCATTGAGATCTTCGTTCTTGCTGTTGAACATCAGTGTGGCTGCCTCACTACCCAGAAGGTAGGTAAAGGTTTTGCCCACCATGGTAAAGCTGACAACAGGCCCATACTGTGAATAGAAAGAAAATTAACCTTGTTTTAGCACCTACTTTAAAGGGCACTTTCACATGGCACTATACACCAGTAAGGTAGAGATTCAAAAGCTGTATTATATGAAATAAGTTATTGTAAAGTGAATGCAATTTATTACTGCACATTTTGTTAACAAAAATAGGTAGCACTTTGAACACTAAAATATATTAAGTATACTTTACAGTAGTACTGTATTCTTACCTTTTCGTATGCATTCTCCAGAAATTCAATGGGACTTTTCCCAAATGCTATAGCATGACCCAGAAATGGAATGCTAGAAGGTATGTATGGTGGGTATTTCTGAGAAAAGAAAAACATTTAATTTAGTTACAAAAATAAAATACACAAGTCAAATGGTTTTGTGATTTTGGACAATATGCAATAGGCTATGAATGCGCCGTAATAATGTAACGTTCACTGTAGCAGACCTAATAATAATGTAATATATACTCTAACTCAATTGATTTATTCTTCATGTACATACCTTGTGTTCTTCTGACGGTTTGAGCACCAGTTTAGAAATATATCCCAAAGCTAGGGTGATCACAGACATTGCAAGGACCACTGATGTCAAGTTGTCACTCATTTTTCCGACTGTATTTTCTATTAACATACTACTAACTTCATATAAATGCATAGCCATTGTTACGTCTTACGTTGTTTCTTTCAAATTGTTGTAAAATATTGTAGGCTACTGCGTCAGACTCCTTGAATTTGCAAAAAATCTGTAAACCGGTTGTGATGTCGCTTTTACAACATCTAATTCGGTTTTTCAGAAGGCCCGAGTCTATTAGAGCAGAAAATAGTGTTCCCCGGTGCTCAGAAGGATCCCTCTTCATTCCAATGGCATAGTTTCATCCATTGTCATTATAGCATTAAATGAAAAGACGTGATAGATTTGACTGTTTCCTGGGCATCTCTACCAGTAGATGTGAAGTTAGTCTTGCCCCCGCCTGACAAATAAAGCTATTTCATTGGCTAGTCACTGTGTGTCTGTCAAATAACTCCACGCTCCGCAGCCTTCCTGCACTCTGATTGGCTATCACTACCTGGACTGATGTCTGGCTATATGATGTCACTGCCCGAGTTATGCAAAATGCCTCAGTAGGAGAATCACATTGGTTGAACTACATACAGCGCAGAATAGGTATAGATGAAGTTTCTGTAGTCCCTATAGGGTGTGTCAACAGTTGTACAATCATGAAACTTTACATTTAATACAAATAGGAAAATGTCAATCGAATTTGTTATACCAGTGAACGTTACAAAGCAATATGCTTAGATGTAGGCTATATTTGTGTAGGTTACTGTTATGATTTTGAATTATTATAATTGATTTTGTAATCCAACAATAACAACTTTCACACAATGTTGAAGCATATCCAATTGCATTTATTCTCATGGTCAAACAATAATCAATACTTTGGTATGGATTCACTTGGTAAATGTACATTTATGAAAAACAAATGACTCCTCTCACTTTCCAGCTTCACAATGTCATGAACTACACCTATATTCATATAGCACATTTGACATAGTGTATTCAAAGTCTTATGGCTTTGGCATATATCTTGATGGCCTGAACCTGAGAGGAGAGTGTGTATAGGCCTGCCAAGACCAGAGTCCTCACAAGTTGGTCAGCTATGACAGATGCCTCCTGGTCACTATGGAATAGGTCTCTCCACAGAGTCAGGGCCTGCATGGTTTTTTCCTTCTGGGATGCCCTACACACACAAAGTAACCAAATTGAGTGTCAAATCAAATTGAGTGATTCCAATTCCTATCAATTCCTCGATTGTAATTGGACACTGAAATGAAATTGAGGAACACAGTATCTATCACTGAAATTCTATGCCAAATTAGAGGTTTATTGGATGATTCAATCATACCGTTTATTCTCTTTGGTCTTAAACTCCTCAGTGGGTATCTTAAGTTTCTCACAGAAGTGATCAAAGTCATCGCCCTGCAAGTTATTGGCCAGAAACCGGAAAGCCTTTTCTAAGATGTGCTCTATGACAAAATAACAAAGTTGCAACATTACCTCACTTGCCAAGCATACAGTACCCAACATAATACCATTTGAATATGAAATGTACTGTGGAATGCTTGTGTATTATCCCCACTGTTCCAGGTGACTTCAGAGCTGAGGTACTGTCCAATGGGGAATATTTGGTGTCCGTCACAGATCTGCTTAGGAGGTCTGGTGAGAGGATTCCCCTCCAGCTCCACCTGCCTCAGAGACTGGAGCTGGCCCATATCAGGAGGTAAAGACTGGAGAAGATTCCCTACAGGAAGTAGCATTGTCGAGTTGTTTTAAAATCAGTGAGGAGACATGCATGATTCGCATAATAACAGGTCCTTCGAATGTACACTAAATAGGCTACTAAATTACTATAATAACTTTTTTGATAGTTCACATATTCTGTCAAATATAGTATTGCTGCCTACATAGAACATGCTCTGGTGGTTTCTAACTACAGCATGCATGATGCCTACCTTTCAACTCAAGATGCTGTAAGCTTTGCAGGGATGTCATAGATTTGGGTAGGTAGGAAATTGAGTTGTTATTGGCTATCAGCTTAGTAAGGTGATCCAGCTCTCCGATGCTCTCAGGAATCTGCTGCACTACATTGTCTGAGAAGTCCAGTTCTCTCAAACATCTTAGTTTAGACAAGGTCTTTGGCAGTGTGGTTAGCTGTCAAGAAGACACAGATGATGATAAACTTTTGAGGAAAACCTTAGCTCTGATATCTGTCCAAAATGTTAATGAATTGTATTTTAGCTCTAATGGTTGGTGCAAAAAAGTTATCTTAATTTATGCTCACTATAGCTTACCTTGATGCCTCTTCTGTGGCAGATTTTCAACTTTTCAAGTGATCTCAGATCACACACTTTCACAGGAAATAGGAAGAACTGATTATTGGAAAGGTTGAGGTCTTTCAGTTCTCTGAGTCCTCGTATTTCTGATGGAACTCGTCCTATCTGATTATCAGACAGATCAAGCACTTGTACTGCCCTAACATGGTGCAACTCAAGGGGGAACTCAGTAAGTCTATTCCCCTGAAGTAGGAGCACTTGTACTCTTTTCAGGCCGGAAATTCCTTCTGGAATGGTCTGAATTGAATTGTAGCTCAGATCCAAATGGATTAGCCTGTGAAGTTTATAGAGATGCTTGGGAAATTCGCCAGTGAATCGGTTTTCGCTGAGATTCAGGTGTTGCAAGGTGTGGATTTCACCAATGTTGGGGGGTAACTTCGATAAAATGTTTTTACTGATGTCAAGCTGACATAGAGAAAGTCCAGAGCACAGACCCATTGGGAAGTTTCGGAGGTGGTTAAAACTGAGATCTACTGAGGTCAACAGTGAGCAATTTCTTATGTTGAGGGGGAAATTAACCAAATGATTCCTTGAGCATTCCAGAACTGAGAGATTTTTTAGAGAGCAGATTCCTCGAGGCAGTGTTTCTAGCAGATTTTTATTCACCAGTAACTCTCTGAGATGTTCCAAAGCCCCAATACTCCTGGGAAGTTTTGTTAGTAGGTTTCCAGTGATGCAGAGATGCAGCAGTTTTGAGCATGAGCTTATTTTCTCCGGAAGTGTCTTTATCTTGTTGTGACTAAGCTGCAAGACTCTGAGCCCCTTCAATTTCTCCACATCATCAGGAATCAATGTTAGCTGGTTTCTACACAGATTCAGTTCCTCTATGTTAGTCAAGCAGAAAAGCTCTGAAGGCAGAGTTGTCAGGTTGTTGGAATTCAGAGACAGAACTTTGAGTATTTTCAGCTGGGATAAACGCTTGGGTAAACTCACTATCTTGTTCCCTGAGAGATTGAGCTCAAAGAGTTTAGGGAGTTGGCATATAACCTGTGGAAGGTACGACAGCTTGTTTTTCTCCAAATTTAAAACAGTGATATTCTTCAAGCATCCAAAAGACTCTGGTAGAGAGGTAAGTCGGTTGCCATTTAGATTGAGAATTTCCAAGGTGGTGAGCTCTCCAAAAGCAGATGGCAGGTGTGTGAGTTTGTTGTTGCTTGAATTGAGATGTGTGATATTCTCCAACTGACAGATTTCATCCGGAAGCCTTACAATTGTATTATTACTGATGTCAAGGGCTTTGAGGATGTGCAGGGAGTGGACAGCAGAAGGTATTGAAGTTAATTTGTTTCCTTGAAGAGATAAGAATTCCACATTGTTCAAGTCTCCTAAATCTTCTGGAAGTGTTTTTAGCTCGTTGTTTGATAAAGTGAGGAATTTCACAGGTTTTTCCTGAATTAATTCCAAAGGAGAGTTTTGGTCAATCATGTCTTCCAACATGATCTCTGACTTGTATTAACCCTGCGAAACATGATAGCGGTTAGATTTGGGGCTGTATTCAATCCGTAAATTCAGCGTTACAGCGTGATTGAAATTTAAAGGCAATGTTCACGCGTTACCGGAGACTGCATTCATGGTAAACATTGCATATGTCGGCTCAATCAGAAATGACCTTTACATTTGTAGCACAGATTGAATAGAGCATAGCAGCGGGAAGATGTTTGGGATCAGGGTGTGCAATTTCTTTGCCCACGCTACAGATTATGATTTTTCCTACTTCCTGTGGCTATGGAATAGAGTACCACAGTATGAGTCATAATACCCCAAAAACCTAGCGGTCAAACAAGGAAATGGTTCCAATAGTTTTTCCACCATTTATTTTTCCCATTGGGGATTTTAGAAACACTTAAAATAAGGGCTGTGGCGTGACGTTTTATAACAGTGTAAGTTTCTCTAGGACAAGGTTACTTTTAGCAATATATTTGCCTGTATTTACACCCCAAAAATTAAATGTTATTTAAATTGACACAATACCTGTTAGCAAAGGTGTCAGCTAGAGACGATGTGCAGGAGCTTGCAGGGATTTGTAGTCTTGCATTGTCTACTTTGATGGTAATTTGCTTTTTCGAAATCTGAGAGTAAATAGAGCCGAATATATTGACCTTGTCCGAGAGAGATATACATGGTTATCAAAACATCATGCCAGAGTCAGCCTACACAAAGCACAGTCCTTATTTGAAGTGTTCCTAAAATTCCCTATGGGGAAAAAGAATGGTGGAAAAACGACTGGAACCATTTCCCTGTTTGACCCCCTAGGTTTTATGGGTATTATGACACCTCCACAGTGGGGCTCTATAGAGCCCAAAGTGCATCTGTCATTTCCATACTGTTACAATTATGGCTACTGTTGTTGGTGAATGTTACAGTAATGCTACATTGTACCGGTCTCATTCCATAAATTGTTACAACACTTGCTGAGTGAAGATATTGTTATAATGTAACACTGAAGCTGGCTCTTGCCTGGCAAGCTTCCAAACACGATGGCAGAGCTAATTTCGCATGTCACTAACTTAAAGTGTATCGTTGCCAAACATATCATTTTAATGTTACCTTTGGTTTGTCCACTACGTCGCCATATAAATTAACTTCCATATAAATTCAATCCATTTCACAGACTCAGTGATACAGAAGCTGTCAGCAGGCTACTATCATGGCTACCATGGTTACATAATGTAAACAATGACGTTTCCTCTCCCCTCGTGCTTAGAAGTTTGCTGAATCTTGCAGAATGCCTTGCATCGAATGCCTTATTACTCACTTCGATTAATTTCACATTGTTTTAGACGTTTTAATACAATTTTATCAACGTTATCTCGTTTAAGACGTTTTAAATTACCGTACTGTGGACAAGTTCAGTCATTTATTTGAGCAGAGCGCCCTCATGTGGCAGCTACTGATGTTACCGATGTCAGTCCGTCTGATTTCTGACATTACATTTTCATTGAATATCTGAGATTGACTTTCACTGATTTCAGGGGTTAGGGAATTAATTTGGCCTAATATATTTTTTCTTAACTTTGCATTGCAGAACTGAAACTATTTCTAGCCACCAAATGCACACAGATAAAAAAATAAAAATGATGTTCATAAGATTGAGTGATATGGGCAGTGCTATTTCAGCAAAACAAGGAATTACACTCATATAGTATTCATTTTATTAAAATTAATAATTAAATACACATTATTTACAACCATAAAAATGACAGCATGTAAGAATTTGTCAAATGTAACAGAAATCGTAATATCAAATAAACCAAATCTGAAACATGTCTTGTTCTATTGTGATACAAAACTATGTAATTGGTGAAAATACTTTTTCCTCAAAAAAGCAAATTACAATACAAGAAAGCAAAACAAACAGGGGGGAAAGTACATGGTGAATCAACCATATTATGCATACTTGTCTGTTAAACTTCTGTCATTTGGAGTCATTTGTCCACTCAACTTCATTAACAGTTTAACAATAAGGCCAGCCTATTGAGGAAAGAAGAGAAGGAGCCAATGAATACAAGCAATTTCATGTAATATTGCCCACATTCAACTCTTCAGCTAGAGTTAGAGCTGTATGCTACTGTAAATATTTTCTTACAAATCATACAATCTGCACTGTTTTCCAGGCATTGATTCAACATAATCACAGATACATCCATTGGAATTACTTGGGAAAGGTCCTATAGTTACCTGTTTGGTGTGCACAATGAAAGTCATCTTATTTTCCAGACTGTGAATCTGAAAGTACTGATCAGCGTGCCCTAGCTGCCACACGAAGGAGCCATACTCCAGACTGATAAGAAGGACCTACAAATACACAGTAAAACATATGTACAGTATCAGTAAAAGAGGGCATTTACATGAAAACATTCAAAATATACAAAGCTGGATACTTTTGAGGCTTATTTATCTGCTTAGATATTTACATCCATGCTTACTTTGTGACCACTAAAAAGAATGTATTCTGTATACTGCATGGTAAACATCTCTGTATTCGTATGGCTCTGGCCCCAACCAACAAATAGCCCTGGGGTACCTTGGTCTCCATGTTCATGAGGTGCAGGCCCTTGGTGTTGACACCCACGAAGACGCGGATGACTTTGTGGTTGCTGGAGCTAGCCTTGGTGAAGACCTGGCCCGTGAAGAAGGCTGCACCATAGGTCGGGATGTCCCAGCAGTTCTGCAGGAAGAGCCTCTGGAGGTGGTGCATCTCTTTGCTCACACCCTCACTCATACTGAAGCTCTGTGGGGCCAATAAGGTGAAGTAAGGCTAAGTGTTTGACCCCACAGATGTATACATTTATAAGTTATTTCACAAAACAAAATAATGAAAATAAACCTGACCTTATACTCATGAAGAATCTTGCTTGTCCAATGATGTGCTTTGCTTTTCACCTTGGATATTGGGACAATAGATTTCAGGTTTTCCTCACTGTTGAAAACAAAACATTTACACAGACAGTTATGTCAATAGTATATTATATTACCACAGCTTTATGTACCTTATCTTCAAATATCATACCAAGATTTCCCCAGTTTTAAAGAAGAGTATAATGCTAGATTGATTGAATTCAGGGACCAATTTAAGATATTTACTTAAGGAAGCCCTGCTTGTGCTTCTTGCTCTCATAGTTTCCGTAGATGATCTGCAGCAGCAGGCTGGCCAGGGTGATCAGCTTGCTGTCCGGGGAGGGGAAGAAGCCCTTGAGGAGGCAGTGTCTGGCCTCATCAAACAGGATCAGGATGGACAGGGGGTCCTCAATCTGGGGGAGAAGATTCAAGCCAATCGTGGGTGGATTAATGAACAAATGAATGAACTTGAACACCAAACCCTTGATCAGTTTAATCATGTGTATTATTACTGGGCTGGAACAAAATCATGCACACCCTCTGGGTCCCCCTTAACCAGAGTTGAGAAACACTGATCTAAGCAATATTCAAAATCCCAAATCCTTGCTTTACAGATGCAGCAAGAAGAATTTCCCAAGGGGATAATAAAGTTGATCAGAATCGAATTGGTTACAAACCTTTTTCTCAATGTCGAGGGGCAGACGGACATCTCTACGGAGGAAGAGCTGTGGGTTCTCCCTCTGGGGGTCCAGGACAGTGAGGTCAGTGACGATCTCTGTCCAGATACGCAGGTGCTGCAGGGGCTTGTGGTAGGGCTTCAGCTGCAGGTCTGACGGAAGACAAGACACAAACAAACACACAAAGGGTATAACGAGCACAGGTAGCATGGAAATAGGATACTACAGATACAAGAATATAATACCTATGCCCAAATATTGGACGTCCATTTTGGATCTGTGTATGTGTGACTCACTGAGGTTCTCGGAGCAGACCCAGATGGTGAAGTACTGCTGGGTGTCCTTGGAGAGCCGCATGCCCTCCATGATCTGCTGCACTGATGTGTTGTTGCCGTGCTTCAGCTCCACCGAGCGGTATGAGCCGTCCATGCGGTAGATGCGCACCTTCTCGTACTGCGGAACGAACACACAGTTTCATCAACCGCTAATGGTGATAAAAGACTTTGACAAGTCTGTTGGAGTAGCATAAAGTCACGCGCGCACACACACTGACGCACACACACTCCACACTCACTGGTTTGTTATTGGCTTGCTGTAGGAGTTTCACTGTCTCCTCCCATTCATTCTGCTTCTTCTCTTCACAGATTTGCAGGGGCGATCTCTTTTGCTGATCCTCTATGTGCTTATAAGAGCATAAAAACAGGCAAGCAAAGTGACTTTCTTACTGCTACTTACTACTGGGAACATATTGAAATCCTAAGCTATGATGTTCCACTGGTACCAGCACACCCTACAGTATGTGGTTATAATGCAAATAGGATGGAGGATATACTGGATTCAACCAGGGTTCTCCAATTCAGGTCTTGGAGAGCTACTGGGTGTGCAGCCTTTTATTCCAGCACATTTAGGGGTTGAATTAGGAATTCAAAAGTGTTAGGATTAGGGTTAAGCCATGCTCACTGTCTTCTGCTGTCTCTCCACACTTTCCTCTTGTCCATACCCTGGCTCAACCCTAACCATAGCCATAACCCTTAACTTAAACATAACCCTAGGTTCATGTACCACACCCCGACTCAACCCTGAGCCTACTAGTCAACAAATAAAATGTTATTGGTCACATACATGTGTTTAGCAGATGTTATCGTGGGTGTTTCTAGCTCCGACAGTGCAGTAATATCTAATAAGTAATATGTAACAATTTCACAACATATACCCAATACACAAATCTAAGTAAAGGAATGGAATTAAGAATATATAAATATATGGATGAGCAATGTCAGAGCGGCATAGACTAAGATACAGTAGAATTGAATACAGTATATACATATGAGATGAGTAATGCAAAATATGTCAACATTATTAAAGTGACTAGTGTTCCATTCATAACCTTACCCATAAGGGAAACACTCTTCATGCCACTGATACTTAAGTTACTTTTTAGAGGCAGGTTAGGATAATCAATGTAGCAGGTTAAGAGACTGTGTTTAACGTTAGGAAAAGGGTTCACGAAAATGCTCTCCTAGCCTGTGTCCCTTAACCATAAATCTAACCCTTGCCCTAGCCTTATGTTCAACACTAAGCCTAATCTTGATTTAGCATACTTTTATCATACTGAGGTGCAGAAGATCGGCTCTGCCTGGCTCTCCCCTTCACCCACGGTGCAGGAGCTTGGCTTCGGGCAGCTCTGGCTCAATTTAACCACTGAGCACATCGCAAACAAACCTGATTCAAATAATCAACTAAGCATGATCTTCAGTCTGGGAATCAGATGTGCTACGGAAGGGCTAGGATGAAAGCTTATGCACCTAATAGCTCCTTGGGACTAGAGTCGGAGACCCCTGCCAGGGTCTAAACCTATTTTAGTGCATCTGTCTCAGTCTTACCCGGTCTATCTCAGGATGCTGGAGCAGAAGCTGTACTATCTCTGAGTGGCCCCCTCCAGCAGCAAAGTGCAGCAGGGAGCTCAGCTGGCCATTCAGCAGGTTGGGGTTACAGTTTCCCTTCTCCAGCAGTAGCTTGGTCGCCTCCACTTTACCATACCTACATTCAAAACAGAAGTTTTACTCTTATTTGATGTTAGCTGTTCAATAAAAAAAAGAATATAAATGTTATTGTCCTTAGAGACTTTCATTTTCTTTAGGGAATTTGGGTAACACTTTATTTTTTACTTTATTTTACAGCTTGGTTTACAATCTAGGATGAGTTTTTCAGCAAAATGGCAGCCCTGCCACTTGTTTCGGTGTACAGCTGTGCTAGAACAAAACACTCCTCGTATGAGACGTACCAGCAGGCGTAGTGGATGGGGGCCCAGTGGTCGCTGTCCAGCTGTTTGACTGAGAAGCCACTTTCCAGGAGCTTGGTGAGCAGCTCTGTGTCACCTTCACAGGCACTGCGGTGGAGGGGGAAGTCATCCACCCACTGGCGCTCCCTAGGGAGGAGACGGAGAATAGGCCTCGTTCAATCACTTGGACTTCACAATGTTATGAGGCATTTGAAAAGGCCCAAACTGCCAGACAGGTTGCCTGGCGCAATGGAACTGATGGAATAGTCCCAAATGTACAAATGTCACCTATTTGGCACTCCAGACAGGCTCAAAAAGACAGGCTCAAAAATACTATTTGCAACCCAGGTCTGGAGAATTCATTAAGTTGTTTTGAAGTTACATTTTGGGAGGCACACTCACTTATCCTCTGTCACATTGTTAGAGCCGTGCTGCCACTTTTCTCTCGAAGGGATCTGGATTTTAGAGTAATCCGGAGCACCAAGGCCAAAGTAAGGGTTGATGATAACTTTGTCCACCTAGAAATTGCAAAAATAGAGAGGATACGTAAACACTTTATTTTATCTTCACATATTTTGATGAGGATACACAGTATTTCTGTTTAAATAAAAGTGTGTCCGTGCAGGGCTAAAACCAAAATGTCTTGTAAGCCGTCCCTCGGGAGAGGGTAGGAATTGGAAAAAACGGTATCTGGGCTCTCACCCGGTTGGTATACTGCAGGTCTGAGCCGTAGAGAGGGTTTTGAATGCACATGTCGGCCTTATCCAGTGACAGCATCTTGCTCTTGATCTCCAAGGCGGTGTAGCCCATGTGCAAATCCCCGTCACTGGGTTTTCCCTCGCTGGTGTAAGCAGGGTTACTCACGTTGGTCTTGACTCGGTCCACCGGTGCAGGTCGGAACAGAGCTGCAACGGCGTGAGGCATGGTGTGCTTCTCTGCCAGCCACCTGGATAGGGCAGGTACAAGTTCAACGGTCAAGGTTTAGTGGTGATGTTCTGGTAAGGCTTACCAATGTCTCTATGGTGCGTGGAATACTTACTGTGTCACTCACTGCACTGTAAGTCGTTTTAAATATCTTATGTTATTTCCCCCGGACACCACACATACACACAGTCAAGAGAGGCTGGGAGAAGCACAACGACAGTCGCAGTGCTGTGGGGTTAAGTGCCTTGCTCAAAGGCACAACAGCAGTGGATAGTAGTTATGATCTGAAACCAGCAGCCCTCCAGTAACCAGTCTAATTCTCCACTTTGTTCATTGTCCGGCCCGGGAATTAAACCTACAACCTTTCTGTTACCGGTCCACCTCTAACCTCTGGGCTACCTACCGCCCCCGAAGTGGCATGAATACAACAGCCATGAAGATGGTAAAGTAAGTGAAGCTACCATATACACTGGTTTTAAGCTCTCTGATACACAGAAAAAACAGTGGATCAGGGCACCTGCTAAATTACTTCAATATGAAATCATAGATAAAAACTTACTTGTCCAAGGCCAGGAGCATCTTTGAGGTGATGGAAGAGAAATGAGCGCTGGTCTCGCTACACACACGCATGATATCCTGGAGGCAATAAAAACTAGGGCTCCCAGGGTTGTAGATAGGCTTGCTATTATCTGTTCCGAAAGACCAAGAAGCAGCACACAATAATTAAAATAACATTGTTAGCTAAACTACACTGCTCAAAAAAATAAAGGGAACACTTAAACAACACAATGTAACTCCAAGTCAATCACACTTCTGTGAAATCAAACTGTCCACTTAGGAAGCAACACTGATTGACAATAAATTTCACATGCTGTTGCGCAAATCGAATAGACAACAGGTGGAAATTATAGGCAATTAGCAAGACACCCCCAATAAAGGAGTGGTTCTGAAGGTGGTGACCACAGACCACTTCTCAGTTCCTATGCTTCCTGGCTGATGTTTTGGTCACTTTTGAATGCTGGCGGTGCTTTCACTCTAGTGGTAGCATGAGACAGAGTCTACAACCCACACAAGTGGCTCAGGTAGTGCAGCTCATCCAGGATGGCACATCAATGCGAGCTGTGGCAAGAAGGTTTGCTGTGTCTGTCAGCGTAGTGTCCAGAGCATGGAGGCGCTACCAGAAGACAGGCCAGTACATCAGGAGACGTGGAGGAGGCCGTAGGAGGGAAACAACCCAGCAGCAGGACCTCTACCTCCGCCTTTGTGCAAGGAGGAGCACTGCCAGAGCCCTGCAAAATGACCTCCAGCAGGCCACAAATGTGCATGTGTCTGCTCAAACGGTCAGAAACAGACTCCATGAGGGTGGTATGAGGGCCCAACGTCCACAGGTGGGGGTTGTGCTTACAGCCCAACACCGTGCAGGACGTTTGGCATTTGCCAGAGAACACCAAGATTGGCAAATTCGCCACTGGCGCCCTGTGCTCTTCGCAGATGTGACAGACGTGACAGAGTCTGGAGACGCCGTGGAGAACGTTCTGCTGCCTGCAACATCCTCCAGCATGACCGGTTTGGCGGTGGGTCAGTCATGGTGTGGGGTGGCATTTCTTTGGGGGGCCGCACAGCCCTCCATGTGCTCGCCAGAGGTAGCCTGACTGCCATTAGGTACCGAGATGAGATCCTCAGACCCCTTGTGAGACCATATGCTGGTGCGGTTGGCCCTGGGTTCCTCCTAATGCAAGACAATGCTAGACCTCATGTGGCTGGAGTGTGTCAGCAGTTCCTGCAAGAGGAAGGCATTGATGCTAAGGACTGGCCCGCCCGTTCCCCAGACCTGAATCCAATTGAGCACATCTGGGACATCATGTCTTGCTCCATCCACCAACGCCACGCTGCACCACAGACTGTCCAGGAGTTGGCGGATGCTTTAGTCCAGGTCTGGGAGGAGATCCCTCAGGAGACCATCCGCCACCTCATCAGGAGCATGCCCAGGCGTTGTAGGGAGGTCATTCAGGCACGTGGAGGCCACACACACTACTGAGCCTCATTTTGACTTGTTTTAAGGACATTACATCAAAGTTGGATCAGGCTGTAGTGTGGTTTTCCACTTTAATTTTGAGTGTGACTCCAAATCCAGACCTCCATGGGTTGATAAATTTGATTTCCATTGATAATTTTTGTGTGATTTTGTTGTCAGCACATTCAACTATGTAAAGAAAAAAGTATTTAATAAGATTATTTCATTCATTCAGATCTATTTTAGTGTTCCCTTTATTTTTTCGAGCAGTGTATATTATTAAGGAATTATTCTAAGAAATTCTTTAAAAAGTACCCCAGACACAAGTATACTAACACTTACAGTGGGGTCAGGAATTATTGTATCCCATGATAAAGATCAGCAAAAAGACTATAAAAGAAATACCGGTAATACAAATATTGAGCTATATTGTATGTATTTAAAAAAAATTATTATATGATTTTAAACGACAGTAATACAATTGCTCAGATAAAGACATTTTGTTTAACAAGTAATAAAACAAATATTGGATCCCGTTTTGATTTGAAGAGGGCATTCTATAAGTGCAGACGAAGGATATCAAGGATATGGAAAGATTCTGTTTGGAGGAATGGTCTAAGATCCCTCACAATGTGTTCTCCAATCTCATAAAACATTTTAGAAAAAGGCTCAAGGTGTTATCCCCGCAAGGGGAGAGTGCTGGATTATTGAAAACAGGGGATCCAATCATTTTGACCACTATCTCATCTTTATTTCTTGTTAAACAAAATCTCTTCCTTTGAGCAATTGTATTAGTATACAATTTTTTTTTTAAGTACACAGTGCCTTAAGAAAGTATTCACACCCCTTCACTTTTCCACATTTTGCTGTGTTACAGGCTGAATTTAAAATAGATTAAATTGAGTTTTTTGTTACTCGACTACGCACAATACCCCATTGTAACGCCCAGTCCCGAGTTTCAGGCTGGAGCGTTTTGGTTTTGTCTTTGTGTAGGGTTTGTTCATTCTAGGTGTCGTATTTCTATGTTGGGTAATGGTTCCCAATTAGAGGCAGCTGTGTGTCGTTGTCTCTAATTGGGAACCATATTTAGGCTAGTAGGTTTCACTCTGGGTTCGTGGGTTATTGTATGTTCATAGCTGTGTTTGTTTGTTCAGTTATGTTCATCGTTACGTTCTCCGTTCTTTGTTTTGTTCCGTCTTGTTCCCGTGGATTTATTAAATCATGTATTCTGGCTACATCGCTGCGTCTTGGTCTGTCCCCTCAGAAGTGAAACGTGACACCCATAATGTCAAAGTGGATTTTTTTTTTTTCCTTTTTTACAAATTAAGTGAATAAGTATTCAAACCCTACTAACCTAATTGACCGAGTAAAAGAGGAAGCAGAATGTACATAATAAAATATTTATAAACATCTATCTGTTTGCAACAAGTAATATTTGTTTTGTCCTGCATACAAATCAAATCAAACTTTATTTGTCACATGTGCCGAATACAACAAGTGTATACCTTTATTTTTTTCTTTCTTTAAAACACTACCCTCTGTAGCGCCTTATGGTCAGATGCCGAGCAGTTGCCATACCAGGCGGTGATGCATCCGGTCAAGATGCTCTTGATGGTGCAGCTGTAGAACTTTTTGAAGATCTGGGGACCCATGCCAAATCTTTTCAGTCTCCTTCTTGTGCCCTCTTCACGACTGTCTTGGTGTGTTTGGACCATGATAGATCGTTGGTGATGTGGACACCAAGGAACCCCGTTGATGTTAATGGGGGCCTGTTCGGCCCGCCTTTTCCTGTTGTCCACGATCAGCTCCTTTGTCTTGCTCCCATTGAGGGAGAGGTTCTCTGACCTCCTCCCTATAGGCTGTCTCATCATTGTCGGTGATCAGGCCTACCACTGTTGTGTCGTCAGCAAACTTAATGATGTTGTGGGAGTCGTGTTTGGCCACGCAGTCGTGAATGAACAGGGAGTACAGGAGGGGACTAAGTACACACCCCTGAAGGGCCCCAGTGTTGAGGATCAGTGTGGCAGATGTGTTGTTGCCAACCCTTACCACCTGGGCGCGGCCCGTCAGGAAGTCCAGGATCCTGTTGCAGAGGGAGTTGTTTAGTCCCAGGGTCCATAGCTTAGTGATAAGTTTCGTGGGTGTTGAACGCTGAGCTGTAGCCAATGAACAGCATATACAATGCATTATGTTTGGGGCAAATCCAATACAACACATTACAAAGTACCACTCTCCATATTTTCAAGCATAGTGGTGGCTGCATCATGTTATGGGTATGCTTGTAATCATTAAGGGTTGGGGAGTTTTTCAAGATAAAAAAAAAACGGAATGGAGCTAAGAACACACAAAATCGTAGAGGAAAACCTGGTTCAGTCTGCTTTCCACTAGACACTGGGAGATTAATTCACCTTTCAGCAGGACAATAACTTAAAACACAAAGCCAAATATACACTGAAGTTGCTTAACAAGAAGACAGTGAATGTTCCTGAGTGGCCGAGTTACAGTTTGAACTTAAATCTATGGCAAGACCTGAAAATGGTTGTCTAGCAATGATCAACAACCAATTGCTAAAAATCAAAAAACATATTTTCACTGTCATTATGGGGTATTGTGTGTAGATGGGTGAGAAAAAAATCTCTATTTAATCAATTTTGAATTCAAGCTATAACACAACGAAATGTTGAATAAATCAAGGGGTATGAATACTTTCTGAAGGCACTATACTATAGCTCAGTATTAGCATTATTTATTTTCTACCATATTTTTTGCTTATTTTTATTAAGGGATTTTACCCCCTTTTTCTCCCCACTGCGATGCAGTGCCTGAGAACGCTGCGCCCCTTGCTGCGCCATTTATAACATTTCTGATCATTTATAACACATTTATAAGTTATTGTAAACCAAATTATTTATGTGCTGACAAGTTAGTGTCAAGTTCTACCTTTGACATTAATTGGCACAAAAAAGAGGGAGACCTCTTTTCCTTCATTGTCACCATCGAGATGGAATTTCTTCATGTGCACCACACGCTTTCCTGTGATGAGCAACAGCATAAGAGGGATTAGTGCTTTGACACAATTTGTTACTTGAAATGTCTTTCTACTTTTCATAGAACATTTATATTAACAAATGATTAACATCCAAATCTGGAAAGCCACCATAATTACAGAAAAGCAACTAAGATATATTTATTTACCAATAAAACCCTTGTTGTTAGATATGGGTTTAGTCATTTTTTCTACATAATCCAAAATGGATCTGGCTGTGTCCCCATTGGCTTGGATTTTGGTCGCCAGTAAGACCTTCTTCCGTTTCTTCTCTTTTCCTTCCAAAGGAACTTCTATCAACAGGATCTAAAGGAGGGGTAATAACAGAGTTACACATGATGTCACGGGTGAAGATAAACTGAACTAGAAATACATTTATGAAATCAAACCATAAGCTAAATAATAGCGATTTGCCATTAACAATATTTGGGTTAAAGTAAAATTATACTGCAAGAGATTTGGGATGGATGATATGGTAATATAGCAAAAACTAGAACTGCATTTCCAGGGAGCTTTCCAGAACTGAGCCTCCTTACACTAAATGTATTAATAAAGGCGTTGCCACTTTGCTGTAACCATAGTCTGCTCCTCGCAGGGATACTTAAGCATGTATACAAATGTATCCCACTTCTGACACCAACATAACAAATCCAGGGAGTAGCCCAGACCAGGACTCAAACACAGCAACCTGCAACTCTCAGTCCAACCCCTTGCTGTTATGCAAAGAAATCCTAACCTTCAGATGCTAGGTGTTGAATGGTCGCTAATCACTACTGTATCTTATGAAAGGTACTGTAGTCTTACCTCATAGGCTTTAGCCCGATATTCCTTAGAGCTCAAACTGACATGGTTCTTTGGACGAAGTACAGCTACAAACGCATCTTCCAAGTTGTCTTGGTTGCCCATGGCGTTGACTTGCCTTCAATTTTTATCAGGTATCCTACATAAGGACCGATTTATGAGGAAGATGAGGAGCACCATGTCTGAAATGTTACAAATAATAAAATATAATCAGAATCTAATTGGGAGCCAGCAAAACGTGATTATTCTATTAATAATATATATTCTATTGTAGTGTGTATTTTTATTATTTAAAAGTAGTATGCTATTACACATTATATCGTTCTCATCGCTGATCAATCTTGAAAAGATAAGACTTCTAAATTATTAACTTGTAATAAATTACTTAATAATGTCAACATTCGCCTAGGTTGTTACTTTAACGCATGCAAATAAAATGGCATAATGATAGTAAAACTTTAGGTTGAAAATCTTTTCAAAAGGCAAATTTGATTGCGTTTAAAAGTCTAAAATAAGTTATTCTGTCCCAACAAAAGTCACGCCCCGGAAACCAAGCACACTGTTGCCTTCCTCAGTAGAAGACTATTGATATCATCACATACAGTATAAAATACATGAATATGCAGCACGAATTTTCAGTAAAGCTACATTGTGTCCTTAGAAGTAGACGTGAAACTAGGCGTCAGATAACTACATTAAGAGAAACGCTTTCAAACCTACCTGATGTTATGATCTCTCACAAACTTTAAAAAGTATATGTTGTCGGTGTCTTTATTTTTGCCGGGTGGAATAAGTCATAGACATGCAGGATCAATAATCTAGGCAAACTTCTAAGTAGATATTTGTGTTTCCTAAAAGCATAACATCGTTTTGCCGACCACAGCAAGCGAAATAAACAAGAGTCACATTATGTCTGGACTGACTCGTTTTGACAACAGGGAACTCTGCTGGTCGGGTGGACTTAGTGCGCATATTGTCTTGTGAAAATGTAAACAGAATAAAATAAATGATAGGCTACAGAAATCACATCGGATGTGAATGTAATTTTCTTTGGTATGATGTAACGCCGTGTGACTATTGACTCGTATTTTTTTTTCTGAATTCATTTTTATTGCATTAACCTTTTGTTTCCCCCATGTATGTGTGGGGAATTGTTTGTTTATTGGCATGCTGGTACGCCGGGTTGTTGGTTTTTTCACCCGTGCTTTGTGGCAGCCGGTATTGTGCGGTTATTTTGTACCTTGTGCTGCCTTACTTGTTTTTTGGGGCATTTGTTTTGTGACACGGTTGCGTTCTGTAATTTGACATTGCCTAAGTAAAGTGCTTAGTCCACTCACCTCTGCTCTCCTGCGACTGACTTATTACACCAGCTACACCCACCGCATGACACTGATTTGCTTAATATAAGGAATTTTTTATTATTTGTACTTTTACTTTTGATACTTAAGTATATTTTAGCAACTACATTTACTTTTGATACTTAAGTATATTTAAAACCAAATACTTTTAGACTTTTACTCAAGTAGTATTTTACTGGGACTGTCACTTTTACTTGAGTCATTTTCTATTAAGGTATCTTTACTTTTACTCAAGTATGAGAATTGAGTACTTTTTCCACCACTGCACCTAAGCATGATCTTCATCCACATACCCATTTTTTTTCTCCAAACGTTGCTTTTTTGGGTCAGCAATTAGACAGTGTTCTTAGGGGGGTTGTTAGTTACCCCCTACTAACCTAACATTTGGGGAAATATTATTATTAATATTATTATTATCATAATCATTAAATAGCCTACCTAGAAGATATCATGAGTCTTGTTAAACTACGTAGAATTGCAAGAAATTTGATTCAAAACAACATTTTCCTAGATCCCTCAAATTTAACAAAATCAAGCTGTTGTTCCATTCAAATGTGAAAAAGGGGGCCCTGGGGGGAAATGGTTGGGAACCTCTGCAATACATAACCTGAAACTGGCAAAGTGTACCTTAACTATTTAACATACAAGTATTAGGAAACATGGACAAAAAGTTTACACTAGAATTGCCTTAAATACACAACAGTAATGAGGGTAAATGAAAAACAGGTGTGTGGGAAAACAAGACAAAACAAATGGAAAATGAAAGGTGGATCGCCGATGGCTAGAAGACCGGTGACGTCGACCACCGAACGCCGCCCGAACAAGGAGAGGAACTGACTTCGGCGGAAGTCGTGACAATCAGACCGCACAATTTTCTTGTTTTTTATTTATTTACGGATAGCCAGAGTCACACCCCAACACTCAGACGTAATTTAAAAACAAAGCATTTGTGTTTAGTGAGTCTGACAGATCAGAGGCAGTAGGGATGACCAAGGATGTTCTCTTGATAAGTGTGCGAATTTGACAATTTTCTGTCATACTAGGCATTCAAAATGTAACGAGTACTTTTGGGTGTCAGGGAAAATGTATGAAGTAAAAAGTACATCCTTTTCTTTAGGAATGTAGTGAAGTAAGAGTTAAAGTAGTCAAAAATATAAATAGTAAAGTAAAGTACAGATATCCCCAAAAACTACTTAAGTAGTACTGTAAAGTATTTTTACTTAAGTACTTTACACCACTGCTTAGGCAAATAAACTATAAAGGGAAATAAATGGCTACAGTTTACACTTTTTTAAGTATTCATGAAATGTTGTTTTTAGAAAAGGGGCATTTTTAAAAGTACGGGGGTAACAGGCCCCCGGGGGAAATGGTTTTGCACATGTCACCATTAATATCCACCACTATGAGGACATTTGATGTAAAGTCCCTCTTTCTAACTGACCTGCACATACATTTTCTTTGTTGTTCCATTTCCATACAATCCATTATGTACAATTACCCTAAATATTATTTTAATAATGCCATTCAGGTGCAAAAGGTTTTCAATAGTTGTTTTTAAATTCGTAAAAAAAGAATAACTAATACCATTAAATAACATTGGAATATAACATTTAATAACAACTCAAAACTTAACTAATTGAATCAAATCAATCAATCAATCAAATGTATTTATAAAGCCCTTCTTACATCAGCTGATGTCACAAAGTGCTGTACAGAAACCCAGCCCAAAATCCCAAACAGCAAGCAATGCAGGTGTAGAATAACTAATTAATTCAGCGTAACAGTGATGTAGCAAAAAAAAAAACTCTCTTATGCTCTGCTATTGCTAATTTGTACATAGGTCACAAATAAAGCTATCCCCAGTAGAACTGGAGTACAACAGCCCACCTCCTGCACCGCTCACACCTAATTCAGTCCCCACCTGTGATTGAAAACAGGGGGAGAGATGCCAATTGAAAAGCTCTCTTAAAAACATAGCTAGCTATCTAGCTAAATGACATAAAATGCTGTGTAAAATAGCTAAAAAACAACATTAACTGTAAGGCTATCAGTCACTAGTGGAAACATGTACAACTGCAATTAAGTTATGTTATCTTTTTTAAATGTATTTTACCTAGCTGCTTATGCTAACTAGCTCGTTTGCTAGCATTTACTGCTAATGAACTTGCTAGCTAGCAAGTTTGCATACACTGGCGCTAACTGGGCTTGTCATTGTCTAAATGACACATTCATAACCCTAAAGCGGTAACTAGCCACCAGGGGGGTTTTCCCCCCAACACACTCATCCAACATATTACTTCTTTACAAAATTATTATCTACATTTTTCCTACTTATACATTTAAAAAATATATAATAATAAGAAGAATTAAAATGAATACACAACATCTTTTGTTGAAATATCTAACCGAGGAAAGTGATCTTGTATTTTTTTTCTAAGTCACGACAACTGTGATGAAAACAGGAAGTGTTGGTGTAATAAAAAAAAAATGCAGATAGATATTTGTTCGTTCGACACGGTGGGATCTTTTTGTGTTCGTAAAATGTATTATGCGGGAAATGGCGGTGGAAACGCCTTTATGAGCAAATATTGACACAATAACCATCTCATCGAAGCATATTTAGTCACGCTATGATATGGAGTGTAGTTCTGCCACTACGACTCGGGAAACCATGCCGTTTATTAGGCTACAGGTGAAATAAATGAGAATGAACTTCACAGGATGGTGAAAGTGCACGGTGATGAGCTTGATGCTGCTTTCCATTAAATAGGCCTACCGAGGGTCTTATTCTGTTGACATGATGATCGATGTTTAGCTCCCGTTTAACAAATACAACTATTCTCGTTCTTATCCATAATAATATAATGTAGACTAGACAACCCGCAAAGCCTCTCCGCACTGTATCTGCGAGCTGTTGGATAGAGCGCAGGTGCCAAGACCGGAGTAGGCACATTTACTATTTAACGCAGCGTTTTTTGTGACAAAACTATCGTTAGAGTTGAAAATGCTATGGAAACACATTGAACGTTTGATTTTTATTCGGTACATTAACATTTAAGCGAATAAGTCAATTTTATGTGCACCACGTCATCACGCACTGATATTTTATTTGCAACAACTCCATTTGATGGAAACATACCACTGGTGGGAAAATGCGCATATTTTCTTTATGCGGATTCTAGAATATTCGCATGAAAATCTGTCGCCAATTGGATGGAAACCTAATTTGTGCATGCATTTACTTCCCAAGCAACGTCCGATTTCTTTGACTCTTCGACTTTAGAAGGTCGTAGCTCCGCTTCTGAATGTCATAGAGACAAACCAAATATATTCTCATGTGCATCAGTCGCATTTACATCTGACAAATTACGGCTTTTCTACCTAAAGCATCGCGGATGTTTGTTGTTTTTGATCGGCATTAACAATCGCAAACTACCTCTCAAATCAAGGAAGGTCCCTAGGTTGGGAACCCCTGATGTATTGTGACATAGGCCACATGACAAACTTTCCCCGTGTATGGCTTTTCTCTACTGTAAGACCAATATAACATGTTTTAGCTCTTTAGATATTTCCATTAGGTCTATCCATACTTCTCTTTTGAAGGGGGATTTTAGTAATGCTTCAGGTCAGGTCAAGATAACTAATAGGGGCAGTGCTCTATAATTCTGTGAGAGAGAGAAATGGTACTAGGGCTTCAGTCATAAATCTTGTACATACTGTAATATTGGTCATAACTTAGACTTCTTTATTGAAGACAGAGTATAAGAGATTACCAGACAGCCAGAGCAAGTATTGACAGGTAGCATAATATAAGGCAGCGGTATGAACACAAATTCAAACTAGGAACAATTGCCACAACAACAGAGAGTTCAGTTAACCAATATAAACATGCAGCTAATGTGCACAAACAGACAAAAGATATTTTGATTGCTTTTACTGTGAATTTGGTTTCCCATCTATTCATAATACACATAATATATGATTTCCTTGTTTTACTTGGTCCACTTGAATGAGTCTGGTTGCTGAGAAAGTGGGAACCACTTCTCTACAGTTTTAACCACCAAACCACAAAACTCCACTTCTAACCCACCGAAGCTCCCTTCAATCGCTGGCCCTGTCAAGAATCAACGCTTAGCCCCTACCCCTTGGCACTTGGGTTGATCGGAATAAATTGGACAGGTCTAAGCAAAATATTTGGCAAAGATTCCACCTTGCCTCTCAGAAGGCACGGTGGAGCTATAGCCATATTGCGCGTACCTGTCCAGTTCTAACAAGGGGGTTAGAGAAGGGGTGGCCATCCCTCCTCCTGGATAACAACTGGGTCTGCTGGCTTTTATTCCATCCCTATTCTAACATATCTGGTTTAGCTAATTAGGCTCAAGATGAGCAGCTAATTAGTAGAATCAGATGTATTAGAGCAGGGCAGGAACACCCAGGACATACTACACACCCAGTAGCACCCCAGGACTGGGAGTAGGGGTTATTTATGGACAGGGCCCCCACCTCTCCCATTTCCCAAGCTTTAGGACAGACTCCTCTCCTCCTCCTCTTTGCACTGGCTCAAAACCTCCTGCATCTTGGCTTGGATGTCCTCCACACGCTTGGCCCACTTCTCCCGCACCTCTTCCTCGTCGTCCTCCGTCACCGCTGTGTAGGCCATGAGAGTGATCAGGCCGATGTGGAACAGGTGGCCCAAGTGAGAGCACCGGTGCTCCATAACCCTGCGGTCTCCGTCACAGTGCTCCAGGTACACATTCAGCAGGGACCTTCCAAACACCGACCCGGTGCCCATGACGCCTCGGTAGTACACGTCCAGGCTCATGTCACTCTTGTCCCTCTCATAGGCCCGCTTGAAGTTTGCCATGTGGCGCCGCGCTCCCTCTGGGTCCTTCCTCACCCGCTCCACCATGGAGCTGAAGGCGGCATACTGGTGCTTGATGTACTCTTCATACTTGCCGAACGTCTCATTGACCTCGTCCACACGGATCTGCCGCAGGCATTGATGGTTTTTCGCAGAGATGCTCTGCAACTTGCTGTGCACCACCTGGAAGTCCTTGTCCAGGGCGTGCGCCTCCTCGCCCACCAAGCCCGTGCGCACCACCCCCACCAGGGAGGAGACAATGCCAAAGAGGGGGTCAATGGACGAGGCGAAGGAGGAGACCTTCTCCACGCAACCCAACACCTTGACCGCTGTCTTCCTGATTTGCCCGGCCTCAGCCATCGCTGTTAGCGTCTGTGACTCTAACAGAGAGAGCGAGAGAGAAACAGACAGAAAGAGTATAATGATGAAGAGAAAGAGAAAGCAAAAGGAGTTTTTCTTGTAGATGGGGGAGATCGACCAATGTTTCAGAAGAATCTTATTACTTTTAATGCTGCTGACAAAATTGGGCGTCTTAGTTCTCAAGTTGCATTCCACACATGCATTATGCCACTTTGTGTATTTTAGCTTCATGTATCAAGCTACAGTTTTAATACTCCTGAGTAACACCTCTCACAAAGCCTCTAGTTGTGTAGTAAGTAACAAGTCACTAGGCCAGGGCAACAAGTAAATAATTACTTCGGTTTAGAAGCCAAGATTAACGGTTATATCTTATTTGAAAGAGAAAGAGAGAATATCTTTCTAAGAGAACATATCTTTCATTATCAATCTTTTCTTTTCATATGTAATGCTGTTAGCGATCAGTTGGAATCAAGTACAGTATTTCATTCAGATACAGGGCTTCTAACTTAAAACCTCACACAGACATACATTTGGGTCACCTATGAAAGGGAGTGTATGTTGTCCTGTGTGTATACACTAACTGATATGTGTGGCTGTGGCCAAACACACAAATCATATACAACCCTAGTTCATAGCTTAGCTCTTACTCATCATGCCCAAGGAAAAAAATTTGGAAGACCAGTGGGTGTGTCCCCTGGGTACATTGAATACAATCATTGACCTCCTATTACACCGGCAAGTTTTTCTAAAGAAAAACAAAATGATAAAGGCACATGCCAAATGTACTGTACATCAATTCAGAGATCCATTTGAGTAAATCACATATTCATTTTGGTCTAACTACACTCATTTCCTGTTTCTCCAACCACAAACATGTATCATGAACCACTGATTTCCCTTTTGACTTAAATATAAAGTGTTATTCTTCAGATAAAACCCCAAAAGATAATACAAAGCCCTTAGGGCTAAATATCTTCTGTTTACCTGAGGTCAAGCCGTCGTTATCCTTCTCTTTATACAAGCTGTCAGTATTTCCAAGCGACCATTTTCCAAGAGTCCCCTAGTCTGAGAAGCCCAGCCTACTTTCTGCCATATAAGGACAGAGGAACAAGGAAACATTACTCTTGTTTGGGCTGTGCTGATTGGATGGAGAGGGAATAGCAGCTGGCTGCTTTGTGGCTGTAAACCAAGCAGAGGCAGGCAGTGTGTCTATTGTTTTAAGCATATCAAATGCATCCACACCCTCAGTAGCAAGAGTTTTTAATAGTGTTGTGAATGTAGGGATAAGGGTAGAGGGAATCCATCAGAATAGAATATATGTTTATCAATTTGCATGGCAATTCTTTATTTTCTGCTCTCATAGTACTAAACCAACACACCACAACTATCTCTCACACACACAAAGAGTGAGAAAGAGAAAGAGAGAGAGAGCAGCCCCCCTCAATGGAGTTTTGGGGGGTTAGGTGCCTTACTCAAGAGCACAATGGCAGTAGGTGTCATATGGGATATTAATGACAGCAACCCTCCGGCTGCCGCCACACTCTCAGTAGCCTGCTCTATATTAGGATTAGAGAGAAGATACTGTAGGTCCTAAAGTGAGCAGCCCTATGAGATCACATGTTAGGAATATGTTGTAAGCCTGTATTACTCACTTTACATTAAATGTATCTTATACCTGTGTATCTCTGTTATTACACTAGTAACAACGTCTTATTGATGTTACATTGTACTTCAGTAATTTAATTTGAATTGTACAGAAATGAAATTAAGAAGTTTTGCACACAATAATCAGGGACTCATTAAACGTATTTAATTACAAAACTGCTCAACCATTAGTATGCAATTACAAAGCAATCACTAAGTCACTATGCAACAACACTGTAGTAATTACACTGTTACTACATAGGTATAAGAAAAGGTGCACTTCAGCACTTTTTAACCTTATATTCATTCATACTAGTGTCTACATATGTTCTCTAGTCAAAAAGACAAGTTGAAAACATAAAGATACATCTTATTCATAAAGGCTCATCAAAGATTATAACAACATACCTGTCTGCTTGCCCCCTTCAAATTTTCTCATCTATATTGATTTATATTCATTGTCCAATGACAGCAAACAATGGCTCCAGAGTTGTATTGATGGTAACATTGCCATTGTGATGTGAAAATAACATTTGGTAACACTTTACTTGACACCCAGTGTCATAATACGTTACGACATGGTCATAACCATGTCATAATGTGTAATAACAGCTGAAATACCTTGTCATAACCTTTTGTGACATATATTGAGTTATTTTATGGATGGTTATGACACCTACACAATAGTGTAAAAACCCACAAAATCTACCACACAAGGCAAAACATTCCATTACACGTTAGCCTTCTGGTCAACAGTGCGAGAGTCTCACGAGAAGGATTTACCGAACAGGCCCTCACCCCAGTCATTCGCAGGAGAAAGATACGGAAAAGATATCGCGAAAAGATATCGGGGTGCCTTGTGAGGATCTGCCGACAAATGTCTAATCTGCCCTTGCCATCCGTACTACAGACCAACGCACAATCGCTGGAAAATAAATTGGACGAGCTAAAAGCACGTATATCCAACTAACGGGACATTAAAAACTGTAATATCTTATGTTTCACCGAGTTGTGGTTGAACAACGAAATGAATAACATACAGCTGGCGGGTTATACACGGCAGGATAGAACAGCAGCTTCTGGTAAGACAAGGGGTGGCGGTCTATGTATATTTGTAAACAACCGCTGGTGTTCCGATGGCATTGAGGAGTACACAACATCAGTCACTGGATTTATCAATAAGTGCATCAAGGACGTCGTCCCCACAGTGACTGTACGTACATTCCCCAACCAGAAGCCATGGATTACAGGCAACATTTGCACTAAGCTAAAGGGTAGAGATGCCACAAACTACTACAGGGTAGAGATGCTTACAAACTACTACAGACTACAAAGGGAAGCACAGCCGAGAGCTGCCCAGTGACACAAGACTACCAGACGAGCTAAATCACTTCTATCCTCGCTTCGAGGCAAGTAACACTGAAACATGCATGAGAGTACCAGCTGATCTGGACGACTGTGTGATCACGCTCTCTGCAGCCGATGTGAGTAAGACCTTTAAACACATCAACATTCACAAGGTCGCAGGGCCAGACGGATTACCAGGATGTGTACTCCGAGCATGCCCTGACCAACTGGCAAGTGTCTTCACTGACATTGGGGCGGCAGGTAGTCTAGTGGTTAGAGTATTGGCCAGTAACCGAAAGCTGACACGGTAAAAATTTGTAGTTCTGAATAAGGCAGTTAACCCACTGTCCCCCGGTAGGCCGTCATTGTAAATAGAAATGGTTCTTAACTGACTTGCCTAGTTAAGTAAAGGTTAAATCAAAATAATAATAATAATTATTATTTTAAACCTCTCCTTGTCTGAGTCTGTAATACCAACATGTTTCAAGCAGACTACCATAGTCCCTGTGCCCAAGAACCCTAAGGTAACCTGCCCAAATGACTACCGAAAGGCTGGTCACGGCTCACATCAACACCATTATACCAGAAACCCTAGACCCACTCCAATTTGCATAATGCCCCAACAGATCCACAGATGATGCAATCTCTATTGCAGTCCACACTGCCCTTTCACACCTGAACAAAAGGAACACCTATGTGAGAATGCTATTCATTGACTATAGCTCAGTGTTCAACACTATAGTGCCCTCATAGCTCATCACTAAGCTAAGGACCCTGGGACTAAACACCCCCCTCTGCAACTGGATCCTGGACTTCCTGACGGGCCGCCCCCAGGTGGTAAGGGTAGGTAACAACACATCCGCCATGCTGATCCTCAACCCGGGCCCTCTTGGGGGTGCGTGCTCAGTCCCCTCCTGTACTCCCTATTCACTCATGACTGCACTGCCAGACAAGACTCCAACACATCATTAAGTTTGCCGATGACACAACAGTGGTAGGCCTGATCACCAACAACGACGAGACAGCATATAGGGAGGAGGTCAGAGACCTGGCCGTGTGGTGCCAGGATGACAACCTTTCCCTCAACGTGATCAAGACTAAGGAGATGATTGTGGACTACAGGAAAAGGAGGACCGAGCACACCCCCATTCTCATTGACGGGGCTGTAGTGGAGCAGGTTGAGAGCTTCAAGTTCCTTGGTGTCCACAAACTAACATGGTCCAAGCACACCATGACAGTCGTGAATAGGGCACGACAAAACCTATTCCCCCTCAGGAGACTGAAAAGGTTTGGCATGGGTCCTCCGATCCTCAAAAGGTTCTACAGTTGCACCATCGATAGCATCCTGACTGGTTGCATCACTGCTTGGTATGGCAACTACTCGTCCTCCGACCGCAAGGCACTACAGAGGGTAGTGCGTGCGGCCCAGGCCCCAGGCCAAGCTTCCTGCCATCCAGGACCTTTATACCAGGCGGTGTCAGAGGAAGGCCCTAAAAATTGTCAAAGACTACAGCCACTCTAGTCATAGACAGTTCTCTCTGCTTCCGCACGGCAAGTGTTAACCGGAGCGCCAAGTCTAGATCCAAGAAGCAAACTACTTGCATTGCCCCCTCTTTTACGCTGCTGATACTCTCTGTTATTATCTATGCATAAGTCACTTTAATAACTCTACCCACATGTATATATTACCTCAATTACCTCAATTAACCGGTGCTCCCGCACATTGACTCTGTACCTGTACCCCTGTATGTAGCCTCGCTATTGTTATTTTACTGCTGCTCTTGAATTATTTGTTACTTTATTTCTTATTTCTTTAGGTATTTTTCTTAAAACTGCATCGTTGTTTAAGGGCTTGTAAGTAAGAATTTCACTGAAAGGTCTACACGTGTTCTATTCGTCGCATGTGACAAATAAAATTTGATACATTTTTTAAACAGTATGTTTATGTTATATAACATTTTGTGAAATTTACCATATTGAATTATGATTGTAATTGCACACACATTGATGCACCTACCCCAATGCTCTGTTTCTGGTGACTGGGATGAATGCAGGAGAAGATTTCAGGAGCAGGACAAGACACCCTCTTTTTGACTGATGACTGACATAAGGGCATGTACATGATAGGCAGGCATATCTGGCTTCTATGATTATGATGGTCATAATGCTTCTTGACAGTGTCATAAAGTGCATTTTGTTAGTCCAAGTAAAGTAACACAGGATGGTTATAATGTTTTATGATGGTGTCATAAAGTATATTTTCTATAAGTTATTTAATGATGAAAAAAAACATAACTGCAAAGAATTAATTATAACAACAACAAAGGACTTAATAAACAAACTTTTAAACAAAAGAACACTTCTTGGTAGGGAAAAAACACATTTCAATAAATGTGGGTTTGACACTTATGTAGGTGTCATAACCAATCATAAAATAACACAAGATATGTCACAACAGGTATAAATATGAGTCATGTCATATTCAATTTATATATTTCTATTTGGCACTAAGGCACATGTAATATCACACAAGCACAGCAAACATACCAAAATGTGACAAGACAGTGAACGATAAACATGAGTTTGCAAACTTACTACCAAAAGATAGCTGTAACTACAGGTTATTGTGTATTGAATTTTAAACCACTGTTTATGGTTACGCAGTTGCCTGGGTGATTATGATTTACATGTACTGTCGGTGTTAGAGTATGCCTATGTGTGTATACATCTACTGTGTGTGTGTGTGTGTGTGTGTGTGTGTGTGTGTGTGTGTGTGTGTGTGTGTGTGTGTGTGTGTGTGTGTGTGTGTGTGTGTGTGTGTGTGTGTGTGTGTGTGTGTGTGTGTGTGTGTGTGAGCACACCGAACAGTGTCGGTCTGAAACAACAGTGGCGTGATCGGTCAAGCGAGCGAGCGCCCCCTCTCTCACACACTGATGTTGAACCCAGCTTTCCATGGGATCTGCTACATCAACATCCCCCATCAATATGCCCCCTCGCTCGTTCACTCAGTCCGTCTCTGTCTCTCTCGTTTGCTGTCCTCCTTTGGCTGCAGGGTTGTCAGGCCGAAGACTCCCACCTTTTGGGTTCAGGTAACAAGAGCATTGATACTGTGGTCGCTAGAATGGAGGAACTCATGTTTAGATCTGGGCTTAGAAAGGTTTAGCCTGCCATAGAAATTCCTTGTGGGGTGAACTGGGTTCACATCTAATTCATTCACTGCCTGTATTTTGACCGTATTGCTGACAACCTTTTCATGGGCATGCTTGCTTTTATTACGCCTACTGTACATCTGTGCTGTTTTTGAGCCACATGCAATTGCATCCTAGGTTTATATTATCTTTAAGTCTGGTTTAGAGGTTAACCATATTGAGAAAAGGATGATATATTATTTTAGGGATCATCTAGAAAATTGTCCTGCGGTCAACTCTGACAAAGCAAGTAATAACTGAACATTTTTCTTTTATATATATATATTTTTTACCTTTATTTAACTAGGCAAGTCAGTTAAGAACAAATTCTTATGAACATAAACTACTGTAGGTTAAAACAAATCTATAAGCACTTGTACTGAAATAGGTAACAAGTGACAAATAATTTAAACTAGCACATTCAGCATAAGAAATAAAGCTGTTATGTTTCTATTTATGTAACTTAAGTTTGACAAGAGTTAGATAATCAATAGTGTGATCTTTCCCTTTTACAGAACCTTTACCTTTTGTAGTGGGAAAACGACTCTAGGTTTCACCTGTGTCCACAAGTGCATACCGTATACAGTGCCTTCAGAAAGTATTCACACCCCTTTACTTTTTCCACATTTTGTTGTGTTGTATCCTGAATTTTAAATGGATTACATTTAGATGTTGTGTTACTGATCTAAACCCAATACCATATAATGTCAAAGTGGAATTTTGTTTGTAGAACATATTTTAAATTATAATTTTTTAAAGCTGAAATGTCTTGAGTCAGTACATATTCAACCCGTTTGTTATGGCAAGCTTAAATAAGTTCAGGAGTAAAAATGTGCTTAACAAATCACATAATAAGTTGCATGGACTCATTCCGTGTTCAATAATAGTGGTTAACATGATTTTTGAATGACTACCCCATCTCTGTACACACATGCAATTATATGCAAGGTCCCTCAATTGAGTAGTGAATTTCATGTTCAGATTCAACCACAAAGACCAAGGTTTTTCAATGCCTTGAAAAGAAGGGCACCAATTGGTAGATGGGTAAACAAAATAAAAAATAAGCACATATTGAATATCCCTTTGAGCATGGTGAAGCAATTAATTAGGCTTTGGATGGTGTATCAATACACCCAGTCACTGCAAAGATTCAGGCATCCTTCCTAACTCAGTTGCCGGAGAGATTTTATGGGATTTCATCATGAGGCCAATGGTCATTTTAAAACAGCTAGAGTTTGAGAAAACTGGGGATGGATCAACAACACAATACTAACCTAAATGGCAGAGTGAAAAGAAGGAAGCCTGTAAAGAATAAAAAATATTGCAAAACATGCATCCTGTTAAGTAATACTGGAAAAAACATTGCTAAGAATTTCACTTTTTGTCCTGAATACAAAACGTTATGTTTGGGGCAGATCCAACACAACACATCACTGAGTACCACTTTTCATATTTTAAAGTATTGTGGTGGCTGCATCATGTTATAGGTATGCTTATCAGCACGGACTAGTTGTTTGGGGGAATAAAACAAAATGGAACACATGTAGGTAGGCTCGTGTCACTGGGCAGCTCTCGGCTGTGCTTCCCTTTGTAGTCTATGGTAGCACAAGCAAAATCCTAGAGGAAAACCTAGTACAGTCTGCTTTCCAACCTTTCAGAAGGACAATAACCTAAAACACAAGGCCAAATCTACACTGATGTACCAAATTGTTAGATACTACTGCACTGTTGGAGCTAGGAACACAAGCATTTAGCTACACCCGCAATAACATCTGCTAAATATGTGTATGTGACCAATAAAATGTGATTTTATGTTGCTTACCAAGACAACATAGAATGTTCCTGAGTGGCCTAGTTACAGTTTTGACTTAAATTGGCTTGAGAATCTATGGAAAGATTTGAAAATGGCTGTCTAGCAATAATCAACAATCAATAATAAACTTGACAGAGCTTGAAGAATTTAAAAAGAATAGTGTGCAAATATTGTACAATCCAAGTGTGCAAAGCTCTTAGAGACTTACCCAAAAAGACTCACAACTGTAATTGCCAAAGGTACTTCTACAAAGTATTGACACAGGGGTGTGAATACTCATGTAAATGAGATATTTCGGTATTTCATTTACAATAGATTTGCAAACATTTCTAAAAGCATGTTTTCACTTTATTATGGGATATAGTGTGTAGATGGGTGAGAAAAAAACAATTTAATCAATTTTGATTTCAGGCTGTAACACAACAAAATGTGGAATAAGTAAAGGGGTATGAATACTTTCTGAAGGCACTGTAGTTCCAATTGAGATAACCACCTGATCTCCTCCCAAAAAAAGCAGAAAAACATGTATCTGTTGACATTTGCGCCTCTTACGCAAACCAAAAGAGTAACAGGCTGACAATAAAGTAGCTTGTGTTGATTTCAAATAATATGTTTTGTTAACATTTTAAAATAACTTTTATGAATAAGCATTCATAAACCCATTAATACTTGACATGCTATTGATACAATTTATTTAATAAATAATGGCATTGTTTTAACTTTAACAGAATGCTTAAATCAATAACTTCCCAGATGCTTTAACCAGCAGAATATCTATTGTCCAAATGAGTCTATTGCCACCGCTGAATTTCTGTAGTTCATTGCTTCCCATAGCTCCCTCTTCTGGCTATTCGGACAAACTACATAGTGTGGTATCTAAATGTACATGGCAAGGTAAGCAATCCTGGATAAAATTAACAAACTTACAAGGGAAAGACGTACCAGACTTTAAATTGTATTTATAACTTTAAATTGTATTTCCAGACACTAGCATTTTGTCCCATCCTAAATTGGTTAAGACATGATTCTACCACCCCCTGTCTGTGTATAGAGAGACATATGGTGTTTCCTATTGCCCTGGAAGAGATGGTCTTCACTGATATATCCCTTGAACAATGTAAATGTCACGGATCCCTCCGGAACTGTCATTACGCACACCTGGTCCCTATTCCCATTTGATTAGTAACTGTATAAGTGTGCCCTTTGTTCACCATTGTCCTGTCGATTATTGTTCCAATGTCCGTTGGTCGTGTGAGTACCTGTGCTATGCTGTTTTGGCTTTCGTGTCACGTGTAATGTGCAGATGATTATGGGTCTCGTCCCGTGTGATAATCATTGTGCGATTGTGTATTTATTCGAGGTACTCCTCGCTCTTTTGTTTGGGTCTCAACCCTATGTTTTGTATACGTGTTTGTTTGGTCTTCGTCCCCTGCCTTTACATGGCACGCTGTAATTTGGGTCATTAAAAATCCCTATTACCCATTCCTGCGCCTGTCTCCCGATCCTTTATACTGACGGGACAGTAAACTACGCTTTGGTCCTATTATTGCTCACACAATCTCTATCTGGCGCAAAATTTAAAAACAAAGGAACTGGGAATCAAAATGGCATGCCCATACTCCAATAGATTTGTGATCTGGAGGGCGGCCTTTTGCATCCCCCCCGAATGGCCCAAATTTGGAATCTGTTCCCTTGCAAATATCATGGACAGTAATGGTTTGAGAAGATTCACAGATTTGAAGGATGCATACACATTACCAAGTAACTCCTTTTTTCAATATTTACAACTTAGGGCAGCTATGCTCTTGGGAAACCCAACTACCGAACCATCCAATGATGATATTTATATATAAATGATCTGGGCTCCCGAAAGGACTGATCTCTATAAACAACTTTGGGAAAGCTCACATTCTGAACTAGCCATTAAAAAAGTATGGTCCACAGATATAATTGAATCTGAACAATCCTAATATGAAAAAATATGACCTTGGTATCTGTATTTAACACCAAGTAAATGTTTTACAATGAAATTGGCCCCAACTCCCTAATGTTCACTGTGTCACCTAAATCGGGTAGGCACATTCCTTCATATGATGTGGGAGTGCCCTGCAGTTAATTGCTTCTGAAGCAAAGTTACAAAATTAAAGTTACAAAGTGTATTTTGAAATGCATCATCGTAAATATTCAATACTTTGCATCTATTATGTGACTAAATAATGTGAGCTCTTAGATGGCAATCACCTCACTCTCTCCCAGTTCACCAGTGGATACCGTTACTATTAGAACTGATAACATTAGAATTATCGACAGCGAGAGTGAATGGTGCTGCTAGTCAAGGAATAACTGAGGCCTGGACAAATATACCTAATTCTGTAAATAATCATCTCAATTATAATTTCCTGTTTATACTGAATTTATTATTACTTAAAATTCTATGTATTTCTTACTTGGTTACAGGTACAATGGATATGGTACCTGTAACCCCCCAAACAAAAAATGACAAAACAATTCCTGTATTGCTGCTATTCTAAAACTAAAGCACCAAACAATTTCCCTGAGATTCATTTGTGCTTCCTTTTCTTGCCCCCAAACTCAGTCCCCATTAATATAACTGAAGAATCAGACATGGCAAGCACAAAAGGAGTCCCCAGGATGGGGAAGATGCTTATCGAGCTGATGACCCTACTGGGGTGAGTATCTTCTTTCAAAGGTAGTTAGGGGTTGTGTCTCAATCGTCTTGAATAGTTTAAGGAGACTCCCAGTCTTCTTTCCTTCATTAGCACTAATGGACTGGAGAGGACAGAACAATATAGAAGAGGCCAATCTAAGACTTCTGTAGTTATGAAGCAAAGGAGATAAGGAGAGGACATCATTCAGGAGAATTTAGACACAACTCTAGAGAAGTAGTGTAAGAGTGGTGTGAGTGTCAGTTGTGAGTAATATAATTAGCTAACTTTGGGATTACCCACCAGGGCTGTTGGCTTGAGCAATAGTGCTATCCAGAAGCCCGACTATGACGACACTCCGGTCCCCGAGTTCCTCAACCCTTCCTGGATGGCGGACCTCCCGGACAGCTGCCCGCTGTCCGAGGTCACCATGCCTGGCACCCACAACACCATGGCCATCTACGGCGGCGCCTTGGCTGAGTGCCAGTCCTGGAGCCTGGCATCGCAGTTGCGTGCCCGGTGTGCGTTTCCTGGACGTGCGTGTGCGCCATGTGCGCGGCAACCTCACCATCCACCACGGCGTGTCCTACCAGCGGGCGCACTTCGGTGATGCTGGAGGGCGTGGCTGACTTCCTACGTGAGTACCCCAGCGAGACGGTGCTGATGCGGCTCAAGGAGGAGTTCAGTGAGACCTTTGACATCTACGGAGCGGTGGTCAGCTACATTCACCACTACGCCGACTGGGACCTGCTGTGGCACAGTCGGCTCATGCCGACTGTGGGACAGGCCAGAGGGAAGCTCATTGTCCTCCAGGACTTTGGCGGACCTGACCTTGGCATGCGCTACGGCTCCCTGGACATTGCAGACGACTGGAAGGTAAGGAGACGTTCATTATGAAAATGAAATTGTGGCTAAACATTTTTATTGAGTCTCATATGCTTGTTGTCTCCCCAGGTCCCCACCCTCCTGCATGTGGCTGAGAAATGGCAAAGTGTGTACGAACACCTGGAGGCTGCCCCTGTGGGCAACAAGGCCTATATCTTCCTCACCTATGGCAGCGGAGCAGGCATCTTTGCCTACCCCAATGCCATCGCCCAGCGAATCAACGGCCGCCTGTACGACTACCTGATGGCACTGATAGGGCAGAACAGGCGCTCCGGAATCATCACCATGGACTTCCCCGCCGCTCCCCTCCTTCAAATGATCATCAACTTCAACTGAGAGAGAGGTCCCTCATCTACTAAGCCTGCTACTATACAATCAACATAGATACCCTCAAATTAAAATTGTTGGGACACTACATGAGGATTGGGAGTCCATTTAGCTAATTGTATGCTTATTTTCACTATGCCTTGCCACTTAATTAAGCAGTTGTTTATTGGTGAGGTTCGTCATCTCCAGAAAATGACGTTGTTAAGATGTCTGATAACAAATTCTGACCGCTGGCCAGGTGATCATGGACGAGTCGCAATTCTAATTGTGTAGCACCTCATCAAGAAAAGAACTATAGGAGTTTACTATCACTATTTAAAAGGGCTAGTTCACTCCAAAATCAAAGTTTGCCAGATATGTTTGGACGTCAAAAGTTGTCAATGTCGAGATTAATCTATGTCCCACACCATCCGTTGTGTAAATGCAGCTACAGCCCTAGTATGCCTATGGTGCCCATCTTTCTCATTCATATTGGGATTGATGCATATAGCTGGACCTACACAACAGATGACCTGGGACATGGACTAATCTCAACAGTAGATCTGAAAATGTCTGAAAAACTGATTTTGGAGTGAACATTTTCTTTAAGTGTTAATGCACAAAGAAAACTGACACATTTGGGAAGAATGCCACACCACAAAACATGAACTCAAAACGGAAAACAGTTAGGACATCTTTGAGTAATTTCTGACAAGTTATTGATTTCAATCCTTACATGTGGTATTGTTTAATATCTGATGGACAGTGATGTCATTAAGATATGAATCCCTTTCAAACCCAGCAGTGTTTCAGTCACAATAATGACAATGGCTGTATGATTGGACAGGCTATTCAAAATTGTCAATAGAAATAAATTGCTTTAATCCGCATAAAATGTATGCTTTGTTTGTGAATGGACTTGAAATGACTGAATGGAGATTTTGAAAGAAAACGTTTGTAGAAATAATTAAACTGTGTTCAAGCAGGTGTGATGACAGCAACTTTCACACACTGAAACCTTGGCTTTAAGTAAATAATAGGTAAATAAATATCATCCCTAGTTTGACCAAAAACATTACTATGGCTATTTATAGATATCTTCTTAGTGTAGGGGTACCATGACCTGTGTCCCAAGCAGGGGTGGTGCTAGTAATTTTCCCACAATGAAACCTTTGCTTTTATCATTATGAATCAGTAAATAAATAACAAACCTAGTTTGACCTACAGCATTACTATGCACAATATATATACAGTGCCTTCGGAAAGTATTCAGGTCCCTTGACATTTCCACAATTTGTTACGTTACAGCCTTATTCTAAAATGGATTACATAAAAAAAAGCTATCTACACACAATACCCCATAATGACAGAGCTAAAACAGGTTTCTAGAAATTTCTGCTCATTTATTAAATATAAAAAACAGAAATACCTTATTTACAAGCCATGAGGTTGAAGGAATTGTCCGTAGATCTCCAAGACAGGATTGTGTCGAGGTACAAATCTGGGGAAGGGTACCAAAAAAATGTCTGCAGCATTGAAGGTCTCCAAGAATACAGTGGCCTCCATCATTCTTAAATGGAATAAGTTTGGAACCACCAAGACTCTTCCTTGAGCTGGCCCCCTGCCAAACTAAGCAATCGGGGGGAGAAGGGCCTCGGTCAGGGAGGTGACCAAGAAACCGATGGTCACTCTGACAGAGCTCTAGAGTTCCTCTGTGTATATGGGAGAACCTTCCAGAAAGACAACCATCTCTGCAGCACTCCACCAATCAGGTCTTTATGGTAGAGTGGCCAGACGGAAGACACTCCTCAGTAAAAGGCACATGACAGCCCGCTTGGAGTTTGCCAAAAGGCAGCTAAAGACTCTCAGACCATGAGAAACAAGATTCTCTGGTCTAATGAAACCAAGATTGAACTCTTTGGACTGAATGCCAAGCATCACGTCTGGAGAACCTGGCACCATCTCTACAGTGAAGCATGGTGGTGGCAGCTTCATGCTGTGGGGATGTTTTTCAGCGGCAGGGACTGGGAGACTAGTCAGGATCGAGGCAAAGATGAACAGAGCAAAGTACAGAGCGATCCTTGATGAAAACCTGCTCCAGAGTGCTCAGCACCTCAGACTGGGGCAAAGGTTCACCTTCCAACAGGACAATGACCCGCGAAGCACACAGCCAAGAAAATGCAGAATTGGCTTCGGGACAAGTCTCTGAATGTCCTTAAGTGGCCCAGCCAGAGCCCGGACCAAAGATGCTTCAACAAAGTACTGAGTAAAAAGTCTGAATACTTATGCAAATGTGATATTTCATTTTTTTATTTGTAATACATTTCCAAAAATGTCTAAAAACCTGTTTTGGCTTTGTCATTATGGGCTATTGTGTGTAAATTGATGAGGGGAAAAAACGATTTAATACATTTTAGAAAAAGGCTGTAACATAACAAAATGTGGAAAAAGTCAAGGGGTCTGAATACTTTCCGAATGCCCTGTATATATACACTGAGTGAACAAAACAATAGGAACATGACATAGACAGACTTTCCATGACAGACTGCCCAGGTGAATCCAGGTTAAAGATATGATAACTTATTAATAATTGAATTTGGCGCCTTGCATTTCACCCGGGTAGCGCCCCACCACTCCCTAAGTAGTTAAATCCTCTTCATTCAGTGTAGATGAAGGGGAAGAGATAGGTTAAGGAAGGATTTTTAAAGCTCGAGACAACTGAGACATAGATTGTGTATGTGTGCCATTCAGAGGGTGAATAGGCAAGACACAATATTTAAATGTCTTGAAAGGGGTATAGTAGTAGGTGCCAGGGGCATCGGTTTGAGTGTGTCAAGAACTGCAACGCTGCTGCGTTTTTCAAGCTCAACAGTTTACCGTGTTTATCAAGAATGGTTCACCACCCAAACAACATCCAGCCAACTTGACACAACTGTGGGAAGCATTGGTGTCAACATGGGCCAGCATCCCTGTGGAACACTTTCGACCCCTTGTAGTCCATGCCCAGACAAATTTAGGCTGTTCTGAGGGGAAAAGGGGGTGCAACTCAAAATTAGGAAGGTGTTCCTAATGTTTTGTACACTCAATGTTCCTAATGTGTTCCTAATGTTTTGTACACTCAGTGTTCCTAATGTGTTCCTAATGTTTTGTACACTCAGTGTTCCTAATGTTTTGTACACTCAATGTTCCTAATATGTTTCTAATGTTTTGTACACTCAGTGTTCCTAATGTGTTCCTAATGTTTATACACTCAGTGTTCCTAATGTGTTCCTAATGTTTTGTACACTCAATGTTCCTAATGTGTTCCTAATGTTTTATACACTCAATGTTCCTAATGTGTTCCTAATGTTTATACACTCAGTGTTCCTAATGTGTTCCTAATGTTTTGTACACTCAATGTTCCTAATGTGTTCCTAATGTTTTATACACTCAATGTTCCTAATGTGTTCCTAATGTTTTGTACACTCAGTGTTCCTAATGTGTTCCTAATGTTTTGTACACTCAGTGTTCCTAATGTGTTCCTAATGTTTTGTACACTCAGTGTTCCTAATGTGTTCCTAATGTTTTGTACACTCAGTGTTCCTAATGTGTTCCTAATGTTTATACACTCAGTGTTCCTAATGTGTTCCTAATGTTTTGTACACTCAATGTTCCTAATGTTTTGTACACTCAGTGTTCCTAATGTGTTCCTAATGTTTTGTACACTCAGTGTTCCTAATGTGTTCCTAATGTTTTATACACTCAATGTTCCTAATGTGTTCCTAATGTTTTGTACACTCAGTGTTCCTAATGTGTTCCTAATGTTTTGTACACTCAGTGTTCCTAATGTGTTCCTAATGTTTTGTACACTCAGTGTTCCTAATGTGTTCCTAATGTTTTATACACTCAATGTTCCTAATGTGTTCCTAATGTTTTGTACACTCAGTGTTCCTAATGTGTTCCTAATGTTTTGTACACTCAGTGTTCCTAATGTGTTCCTAATGTTTTGTACACTCAGTGTTCCTAATGTTTTGTACACTCAGTGTTCCTAATGTGTTCCTAATGTTTTGTACACTCAGTGTTCCTAATGTGTTCCTAATGTTTTGTACACTCAGTGTTCCTAATGTGTTCCTAATGTTTTGTACACTCAGTGTTCCTAATGTGTTCCTAATGTTTTATACACTCAATGTTCCTAATGTGTTCCTAATGTTTTGTACACTCAGTGTTCCTAATGTGTTCCTAATGTTTTGTACACTCAGTGTTCCTAATGTGTTCCTAATGTTTTGTACACTCAGTGTTCCTAATGTGTTCCTAATGTTTTGTACACTCAGTGTTCCTAATGTGTTCCTAATGTTTTGTACACTCAATGTTCCTAATGTTTTGTACACTCAGTGTTCCTAATGTGTTCCTAATGTTTTGTACACTCAGTGTTCCTAATGTGTTCCTATTGTTTTGTACACTCAGTGTTCCTAATGTGTTCCTAATGTTTTGTACACTCAGTGTTCCTAATGTGTTCCTAATGTTTTGTACACTCAGTGCTGTAAAACTGTTATCAGATGATTGGAAGTGTTGAGCCGACCAGCCTCATCATTATAGAAGCAATTGCTCTATGCTTTCCTTATTAATACATTTTGAATAAAGTAATATCCTGATTGGTGACTGACCTTGTCTCTCCTCATTATTGATTAGAATTTCCACCACAATTTTGGCTGCCAGATCCTGAACATAGTACTGAGAGAGGTGAGCTTGGACAATCTATCAATAAGTGATGAAAAGATAAGAAAAAAGAAAACAATATAAAAAATAACAAAAGCCCCTGCTGAGGGTACACTCAGAGCAAGGTCTTCCTTAAGAGAGTCAAGGCTGAGGTACCTAACTAAGTGAGGGCTACCAAAAGTCCAGATTCGTGGTACTGGTTTGATCACAGTAGGACTGGTGAGGTTAATGTATTGAACGAGGAACTACAGTGCAAGTCACGCCTTGTGAGGTCATCTGGCTTGGTGAATTTTAAATTATAACGTGTAATGTTTTGTTAGATATTATTGTGAGTGTTTTGTTATTCCTGGCACTTCACCGGAGGTGGAGGTTTCAATATACGAGGTAAGATTGGATTTTTGAGGATCGTGTTACGCAATTAGATAGAAGACATGGGTACTCTGTAGGTAGTTTTGCACATTTGGATAGACATAAGAGAATCTGTACCACAGTAATCGCAGTAGGCGATATCCCAGTGGGGAGACAACACCCTGTTTTGAGACCACTAACTGGGCAAACATTTGTATAAATGGTATGGGTTACCCTGTTCATATAGACAGTGTTTTAAATCTAAAAACAGCAGGTTTTTTCTGTCTCGTCCCCTGTGTGTCCATGTTTGTGTTTTCTGTGAGTGTGTATGAGTGAAAGAGCAGGAACCATGGGAGCACACGGGAGCAGAGGACACAGCATTCCAGATCCCCCAACGGGTGCCCTGAAGGTTATGGTAGATACAGTGATACAACTGTACCTGCTGATTTTGTACGTTTGCTCACTGACAAAGAAATGATCAGTCTATCATTTTAATGGTAGGTGTATTTGAACAGTGAGAGACAGAATAAAAACAAAAAAATCCAGAAAAATGCATGTGAAAAATGTTATAAACTGATTTGCATTTTAATGAGGGAAATAAGTATTTGACCCCTCTCAATCAGAAAGATTTCTGGCTCACAGGTGTCTTTTATACAGGTAACGAGCTGAGATTAGTGCTCCTAATCTGTTTGTTACCTGTATAAAAGACACCTGTCCACAGAAGCAATCAATCAATCAGATTCCAAACTCTCCACCATGGCCAAGACCAAAGAGCTCTCCAAGGATGTCAGGGACAAGATTGTAGACCTACACACGGCTGGAATGGGCTACAAGACCATCGCCAAGCAGTTTGGTGAGTAGGTGACAACAGTTGGTGTGATTATTAGCAAATGTAAGAAACACAAAAGAACTGTCAATCTCCCTCGGCCTTGGGCTCCATGCAAGATCTCACCTCGTGGAGTTGCAATGATCGTGAGGAATCAGCCCAGAACTACATGGGAGGATCTTGTCAATGATCTCAAGGCAGCTGGCACCATAGTCACCAAGAAAACAATTGGTAACACACTACGCCGTGAAGGACTGAAATCCTGCAGCACCCGCAAGGTCCCGTGCTCAAGAAAGCACATATACATGCCCGTCCTGAAGTTTGCCAATGAACATCTGAATGATTCAGAGGACAACTGGGTGAAAGTGTTGTGATCAGATGAGACCAAAATGGAGCTCTTTGGCATCAACTCAACTCGCCGTGTTTGGAGGAGGAGAAATGCTGCCTATGACCCCAAGAACACCATCCACACCGTCAAACATGGACGTGGAAACATGCTTTGGGGGTGTTTTTCACTGCATCAAAGGGATGATGGACAGGGCCATGTACCGTCAAATCTGGGGTGAGAACCTCCTTCCCTCAGCCAGGGCATTGAAAATGGGTCGTGGATGGGTATTCCAGCATGACAATGACCCAAAACACTCGGCCAAGGCAACAAAGGAGTGGCTCAAAGAGAAGCACATTAATGGGACCTTAATCCCATAGAAAATCTGTGGATGGAGCTGAAGGTTTGAGTTGCCAAACGTCAGCCTCAACCTTAATGACTTGGAGAAGATCTGCAAAGAGGAGTGGGACAAAATCCCTCCTCAGATGTGTGCAAACCTGGTGGCCAACTACAAGAAACATCTGAACTCTGTGATTGCCAACAAGGGTTTTGCCACCAAGTACTAAGTCATGTTTTTCTGGATTTTTTTGTTGTTATTCTGTCTCTCACTGTTCAAATAAACTTACCATTAAAATTATAGACTGATCATTTCTTTGTCAGTGGGCAAACGTACAAAATCAGCAGTGGATCAAATACTTTTTTCCCCTCACTGTAACTGAAGAGGGGATATTTTGGACCAGGTGAAATTGTGGCACATCGAAGGAGGTTTTTCTTTGACAGGGACACTGTCAAAGGAGGAGGAGGTCCACCCGGAGGACAAGGACTCTGGTATCCCCCTGCTCAGCAGCCATGGCAGCCACCACCCAACCAATGGCCAGGACCACTCTCCGCCACCATGGGGACCCCCAATACAGAGGCCAATCTGGGCAATGGCACAGGCAACCCTGTACAATCCAGGACAAGAACAGGAGGAATAATATTGACATGATGAAGAGACAGGGACAGATGAGGTAGAATCGTCAGAGTAACCAAAGCATTTGTTTTTAAAGAGTCACACCCTTCCCAGAGTAGAGCCAACCATGGAGGCTTACGTCAATGGTGAGTCAGCTTATTCACCTAGCACACTGACAAGTTGTTACCCACTCAGTTGGGAAATGCCAACTGAGAGGGGTGTGTATGGTGTTGATAAGGTTTCTTTTTCTACCAATATCATGTTGAGTGAAGACTCACCCATCCAGAGAGGGGTTCCTTGAATGCCTATGGGCAAGGGACAAATATGATTTTGGGAGAATGAAGGGAGCTGAGCCAATGATAGTCACTCCTAAAGATACCAGGCGCCCATCTAGAGCACAGTATCCACTCAGGTATCCATAGCAGGTATTACTCCTGTTCATGCATCCCTGTTAGCTAATGGTGCTTTAATTCCCTGTCCAGAATCACCCTGCAACACACCTATCTTGCCTGTTAGAACATCTTCAGGTGATTTTTCAGTATTCCTGTGGCACCAGAATCTCAGTTCTGGTTCACCTTCACGTTTCTCAATAAGACATATACATGGACAGTGAAGACAATGGGCTACGTAGAATCCACTGCAATTTTTTCAGCAGCTTTAGCGCAAAATCTGGAGGGTTTTATACCCCCTGAGGGGTGCACTCTGATTCAGTATGTGGAAGATTTGTTGTTGTGTTCCAGCTCAACTTTGTGAAACCGATACTCGTGCTCTGTTGACATTTCTTGCTGAGAATGGCCACAAAGTTTCAAAGAAGAAGTTACAGTTGGTTTCACCAACTGTCAAGTATCTAGGTCATGACATCACTCCCAATGGCAGGCAGCTGGGTACAGAGAGGATACAGGCAATTCTCTCCGTCCCACAGCCGGTTACTAAACAACACATGATGTCATTGACTGGTATGGCAGGGTATTGTAGGGCGTGGTTACCTGACTATGCCGAGGGGGTGCAGCTGCTTTCTGACCTTAATTTTGTCATTCATAGCCATTGTGTGGCCATAAATATGTGGACACCAGAGGGACTGACTGCTCTGACCAGACTAAAACAACTCATGACTACTTCTCCCTGTTTGGGGCTCCCTGACCATTCTAAACCTTCTAACCTCTTTGTTTGTGAGAGAAATGGTTTTATGTAATCTGTTCTAACACAGGATCATTGAGGAAACCAGTGCGCTGTTGGGTATTATTCCAAACAGCTGGACAGTGTGGCAAGAGGTCTGGTTTGTTGTTTGAGAGCTGGGACTGCTGCTACTGAAGCTGTGCTGGCTTGTGCAGACATTGTTGCCATGTGTGAACTCACTGTACACATTCCTCATGCTGTACATGCTCTTATTTCACAGGCAAAGACGGCCCATCTATCACCAGCTCGACTGCTCCATTATCAAACTGTTCTTTTGACGATGCAGGAAAATTATCTGGATATAAGCTTGCCTTGATGACAGCTTTGCACACTCTTGGCATTCTCTCAACCAGCTTCATGATGTAGTCACCTGTAATGCATTTCAACTAACAGGTGAGCCTTGCTAAAAGTTAATTTCATGAGTCTGTGTCTTTGTGAGACACAGAGTAGGTGAACAGATGATATCCGCATGTATGGTTCCTACCGTGAAGCATGGAAGAGGTGTGATGGTGCTTTGCTAGTGATACTGTCAGTGATTTATTTAGAATTCATGGCACACTTAACCAGCATGGCTACCACAGAATTCTGCAGCAATACGCCATCCCATCTGGTTTGCGCTTAGTGGGACTATTATTTGTTTTTCAACAGGACAATGACCCAACACATCTCCAGGCTGTGACCAAGAAGGAGAGTGCCGCATCAGACAACCTGGCCTCCACAATCACCCGACCTCAACCCAATTGAGATGGTTTGGGATGAGTTGGGTCTGCAGTGAAGGAAAAGCAGCCAACAAGTGCTCAGCATATGTGGGAACTCCTTCAAGACTGTTGGAAAACCATTCCAGGTGAAGCTGGTTGAGTGAATGCCAAGAGTGTGCAAAGCTGTCATCAAGGCAAAGGGTGACTACTTTGATTTGTTTAACTTTTTTTGGTTACTATATGATTCCATGTGTCATTTCACAGTGTTGTCTTTATTATTCTACAATGTAGAAAATAGTAAAAATAAAGTAAAACCCTTGAATGAGTAGGTGTGTCCAAACTTTTGACTAGTACTGTAGGTCCTGGATGTCAGGAAGCTTGGCCCCAGTGATGTACTGGGCCATACGCACTGCCCTCTGTAGCACCTTACGGTCAGAAGCTGAGCAGTTGCCATACCAGGCCGTAATGCAACCTGTCAAGATGCTCTCGATGGTGCAGCTGTAGAACTTTTGGGGGATCTGGTTGATCTCCAAGGCATTCCTAATGTCAAGCCCTGCATGTTCTTTTTAAAGTCACATGGAATGTAGGCCTACATTGAACACCACACATTGGGCTGTTACTGCAGACAATGATAGAACAGCTATTTCCATGTTAAAATGCTATGGTATGCTTTTTCTCCATTGTTTTGATGGTAGGCGCGGTGCAATTTAGAAGTAGCCCAAAAACCCACAACCAATAGATTTATCTGACAGTTTTCTAAGTAGTCCAATTTGGCTTCAAAACCGTGGACATGGCAACCCTGACTGATGCTGACTTGACCACTGAGCTAGGACTTGATTGTACTGCAGGCCAGAGCAATACACCACAGAGCAATCAATAGTCGCACACTCCATGTATATGAAAGAAAAACAAATGGATTTAGGTGAAATAGAAAACAATATTAATACTCATTACATTTACACAGGCAGCCCAATTCTAATATTATTTCCACTAATTGGTCTTTTGACCAATCACGGCATACCTTTTTCAGAGCTGATCTGATTGGTCAGAATAGTGCTGTGTGAACGCAGCTGTAGAGACAAGTTTCAAACAAATAACATATTTAATAGGGCACAGCTTCAACCCTGTACAGCCAATGCAAGTTGAAAATATCAATAACACAAACAAGTAGCAAAATCAAACAAACCAAACACAAAACGGCACAGGAAGTGGTGATACACAGGAGGCAGGGATCCATTATTACTTTGTTCTTATTCAGCTCAGTAGAAACTCCATTTGCACACCGACTCCACCATGCCTCCAGGCTGCATCACTTCCTGTGGGCAGCCGCATTGAACACAAAAAGTAGTTTAAATACAGATCACTTGATTAGTTAATTGTCCAATGGAAACGCTTGCTGAATTAACAGGGACAAATAGTCACACCTGTTACAAAATCACAAGCTTTATGTATGACACTGCAGCTGCTTTGGTCCAAGGGGCCAGATGGAAGGCTTATTTTGGGATCCATTGGTAGACCAATGGCTCCATAAGCTAAAATGGGTCTATGTGGGTTTGAGGGCTCAGTGGATTTCATTTTGCAGCTTTGAGTGTTCTCTGGAAGTTATTAAAAGAGGCATTGCAATGTGAAACGATAATCGTTGTCAAAAGTGGTGAAGAGGCAAGTATGAATAAAACTATTGAGGGACCAATTCACTTGCAGTTGAAGACTGCTTGGTAGACTATAACCCTGATGATGGCAGAAAGACAGCAGCCTGGTGGACATCATCATGAGACAATGATTTCCAGTGGAGGCTTTTCAGAGGAGGAAGGGAAGGACCATCCTCCTCAATGAATTTCATAAAATTAAAAATAGTGAAACTAATAGTTATCCTTTTTAGATAAAATTAAACTAAACATATTCACGTCACCAAATAATTGATTAAAACACACTGTTTTGCTATCTGGGTCTACAGTAGCCTCAACAGCAATCTGTAGGGTAGCGCCATGGTGTAGCCGGAGGACAGCTAGCTTCCATCATTCTCTGGGTAAATTGAATTCAATACAAAACCTAGGAGGCTCATGGTACTCACCCACTTCCATGGCCTTACACAGTAATTATGACAACTTCCGCAGGACATCCTCCAACCGATCAGAGCTCTTGCAGCATGAACTGACATGTTGTCCACCCAATCAAAGGATCAGAGAATGAATCTAGTACTGAAAGCTGAAGCTACAGTAGTTCACTCAGAGAGAGAAAGATAATAGTTGAACAGTTTTAAACAAATACATGTATTTAAAAATGAAGGAGAAGCAAGAGAGAGATAGAACTATCTATATTTCATTGTATTTTTTCACTTTGCTAGAGAATGCAGCTAGCTAGCTTAGTCTACTCAAACAGAGAGGGGTGCTATGTTAGCTAGCTGGGTATGGCACTGGAACTATTCCAAGTCAAGGTAAGCTTTTGGTTTTATTAATTTATTGCCACTTGTCCCGTTGGTGTAACTGCTAAACTGCTTGTACTGTACTGCATGATTGTAACGGGTTTACTTATGCGTTAGTTCTAGTAGCTATGTTGACTAGCTATGACGTTAGCTAATATGGTGACAACGATGTAGGCTGTGTGTAGCGGTTAGCGGTTATGATATTTAGGTTTGGCTTGTAAAGATTTTCTTGCTTGGTCACAGACAGCTAATATGTTGTCCACTGAAGTCCACAAGCGAAGGGAAAAGGTGAGAGGAGGAGAGCATGTAGATGCGAGTAGGAACTCTACAATGAGCAAAATGATCATGATGTTTTTATGTGGCTGCTATGAAAGTGAACTGTGTTTGCGTGTGATCAGGGCTGTTTTAATTCCGCAGAGTCTAAAAACATTTTCTTAAATGGAAGAAAACAGAACGAAACAGGGATCTTTAAACAGGTCAACATTCACAAGGCCGCAGGGCCAGATGGATTACCAGGACGTGTACTCCAAGCATGCGCTGACCAACTGGCAAGTGTCTTCACTGACATGTTCAACCTCTCCCTGTCTGAGTCTGTAATACCAACATGTTTCAAGCAGACCACCATAGTCCCTGTGCCCAAGAACACTAAGGTAACCTGCCTAAATGACTACCGACCCATATCACTCACGTCTGTAGCCATGAGGTGCTTTGTAAGGCTGGTCATGGCTCACATCAACACCATCATCCCAGAAACCCTAGACCCACTCCAATTTGCATACCGCCACAACAGATCCACAGATGATGCAATCTCTATTGCACTCCACACTGCCCTTTCCCACCTGACAAAAGGAACACCTATGTGAGAATGCTATTCATTGAATACTGCTCAGTGTTCAATACCATAGTGCCCTCAAAGCTCATCACTTAGCTAAGGACCCTGGGACTAAACACCTCCCTCTGCAACTGGATCCCCGACTTCCTGACGGGCCGCCCCTAGGTGGTAAGCGTAGGTAACAACACATCCGCCACATTGATTCTCAATACGTGCTCAGTCCCCTCCTTTACTCCCTGTTCCCTCATGACTGTACGGCCAGGCACGACTCCAACACCATCATTAAGTTTGCCAATGACAACAGTGGTAGGCCTGATCACAGGCAACGACAAGACAGCCTATAGGGTGGAGGTCAGGACAACAACCTTTCCCTCAACGTAATCAAGACAAAGGAGATGATTGTGGACTACAGGAAAAGGAGGACTGCGCACACCCCCATTCTGTAGTGGAGCAGGTTGAGAGCTTCAAGTTCCTTGGCGTCCACATCACCAACAAACGAACATGGTCCAAGCACACCAAGACAGTTGTGAAGAGGGCACGACAAAACCTATTCCCCCCCAGGAGACTGAAAAGATTTGGCATGGCTCCTCAGATCCTCAAAAGGCTCTACAGCTGCACCATCGAGAGCATCCTGACTGGTTGCATCACTGCCTGGTATGGCAACTGCTCGGCCTCCGACCGCAAGGCACTACAGAGGGTAGTGTGTACGGCCCAGTACATCACTGGGACCAAGCTTTCTGCCATCCAGGACCTCAATACCAGGCGATGTCAGAAGAAGGCCCTAGAAATGGTCAAAGACTCCAGCCACCCTCTCTCTGCTACCGCACGGCAAGCGGTACCGGAGCGCCAAGTCTAGGTCCAAGAGGCTTCTAAACAGCTTCTACCCCCAAGCCATAAGACTCCTGAACATCTAATCAAATGGCTACCCAGACTATTTGAATTGCCCCCTTTACGCTGCTGCTACTCTGTTTATTATCTATGCATAGTCACTTTAATAGCTCTACCTACATGTACATATTACCTCAATTACCTCGACTAACCGGTGCCCCTGCACATTGACTCTGTACTGGTACCCCCTCTATATAGCCACGCTATTGTTATTTTACTGCTGCTCTTTAATTATTTGTTAGTTTTATTTATTTTCTTTTTTTTAGGCATTTTCTTAACTGCATTGTTGTTTAAGGGCTTGTAAGTAAGCATTTCACTGTAAGGTCTACATCTGTTGTATTCGGTGCATGTGACAAAATTGATTTGATAAACATACCTGAATTTGTCCAATAGAAACTCTCATTTGCAACTGTTGGACTAATGATTACACACTAGATTAGCTAGATGCAGGCAAGAGTGTGAAAGGTGGTATTGTAATGTGTCACTCTCTGTCACCTACTCAAATGTTTCTGTCGACCTATGGACATATATTGTAAACTTATTCATAGGCTAGATTGTAAAAACATCATGATAGGTATAAGGGAAATTTGAGTCATGTAGTAGCCTAAACCTATCAATGTTACATTTAGCTGGGTGAATGGAATATGAATGAGTCATCCAATATGCTGTAATAGAATAAAGCCATGCTATAAAAACATGTAAAGAATGTCCTCCCTCATCTTAAACGTCACTGGTGAATTCGTAGCCTTTACCAAAACACATACACACACCCTATCTTTCTCTCTCACACACGTCTGTTTCTTCATGAAATTGCATAAAATAATTCAAACGTTTTCATTCAAATCATTCCTAATATAAATTACGCTTAAACATTTTGACGAAAGATACACGTTATTGCAGGCTTCCTATCTGGGGTCCTTTCCTCCGTAGTCGCTCACGTGACTCACATCAACAGCGCCTAGTCAATGGTAACCAGCTAGCCGATTAGCATGAATTTCAATGTCTTGTTTGATTCATAATATCAAACTTCTGGTTTACATTAGGTGCATTAACGCCACCTTGCTTTAGCACAGTTTGAAAATAGTAGTTGTGCAGTGTTGAATACAAACGGGACCTTTATATGCAGCTAATCTGACAACCATGTGGAGCACCAGCCGTCATGTCCTTCAGGATCTAGTCCGTGAGTTTACGAAAGTGACACATTCCTCGGTTCAGTGGTTTTCACAAACATCGTGCAAGGTAATGTTAGTTTTGTTTTTGAGTGAATGATTTAAAAAAATCTGGTTTTTAAACGCAGGCAGGAAGAAAATAAGGTTGCAAGCTAAATGAGTGCTGCTAACTATAGCCAACACAGGAGGTTGGTGGCACCTCAATTGGGGAGGATGGGCACTTGGTAATGGCTGGAGCAGAATGTGTGGAAAGGTATCAAACACATGAGCTGTGTTCGAATACCAATAATGTATACTACATAATGAGTATATACTACTAGTTAATTTTAGTATACTGTAAATGAACGGTATCCTTTCAGTTGAGTGTACTAGCGCTTCTCCTGTCTACTGGAAGTTGATGCTGTTTCTATGCAACTTGTTAGAATAAAAAATTACTAGCTAGAGATCCGACGACTTCATTAACAATGTCCATTGAGAACACATAACGACTATACCACTTAGCTAAGCTAAGAATGACGTGAATAGTCAAGTCAGTAAACATTGAAGTGTAGATAGCATATAGTTAATATACCGGCAAGTTTGACGTTTTAGTAGCCAACTAATGTTAAGTAGCTAACTAACAACGGTACATACAAGCAACTGCAGTAATGATATGCTATGCGATTTGTAAGGTTAGCGTAGCTAACAAATTGTCAGCCAACCTAATGTAACTTATTTGAAAAGTCATTACTTTGACATTGCTTAAAAAAAAAATCTTAACATTTGTCATAATTACATAAAGCAATGTATTTGTATTTTCTGCCATTTACTTCTAATCTGAAAATTAAGCCATGCCCATTTTATGAAGAATTGCATTATGGGCCCTAAAAGCACTGAAATAGTGTCCATTGCTTATATACTTTGTATTTTGGTTAATGTAGTATGACATTCGGGAACTGTTGGCATACAGTACTAACTATATCCATACTATGTCCAATAAGCATACTATATACTCAATTTATGTCATAAATAGTATGGTTAGTATGAGTATTCAAACACTGCTAGTGTTTCCATGTGTTTTGTGCAATTCCATTTGCTCCGTTCGAGACATTATTATGAGCAGTCTTCCCCTCAGCAGCCTCCAGTGGATTAGACAGAGATATTAGAGAAAGGAGTCAGGAATCCCATTGGACAATGAACAACCTAGTCTCAGAGCAGTTCGTATTATTCTGTACGTAAATCCGAGACTCTCCATTTGGTATGATTATGTTATGTTTCGTATGGTATGTATTTATTTGTGGATGTCCGTTACCCATTTCGTATGATATGGGAATTCAAATTTGGATTATATGTTACGAATTTGCAAAACGTACAATGGGTTACAAATTTGCTCAATTTGATATGTTATCAATTCTAGCTAGGTAGCTAACATTAGCTAGGCTAGGGGTTAAGTTTAGGAGTCAGGTTAGGGGAAGGGTTAGCTAACATGCTGAGTAGTTGCAAGGTAGCTAAAAAGTTGTAAGTAGTTGAAAAGTTGCTCAAATGCTCAAGTTGTCCATGATGAGATTTGAACTCGCAACCCCACCTATCTACCCCGACCAACCACCCTCCATTCGTTTTTTTAAAGTAAGCATCTGTCTGTAACCATACGAAACGTAACATATCATACTAAATTTAAGTATCTCGGCTTTACGTACAGAATAGTATGAAATGCTCTGAGACCAGGTTGCAACGATTGGAGGAACGTATAACGCCCTGCCAAGCAGACTATTGACAAATCGTGTTCACGTCATGCTGCCTCGCGTGGCTGCTAAGCTAATTGTCAAGCGATCATATTTAAAATCAGGGTTTGAGTCGAGAAACCTGCCTATTTTCCTCAAGTACACAATGTCATGATTCCAAAACAAGAGTTTGTATTGGATAAATTCAGGTATGTCCCTCCCCGTTTTAGTTACGTTTTCTCTGTTGGCTTCCATTTGGTTCTTAAACGGTAAGCGGTTTCTGTAATGAATACATACCTCATTCTCTCTCTTGCACAGAATACAGTTGTGGTAGAGCGTTGGTGGCAGGTCCCATTGTCCAAAGAGGGCCGCCCACCAAGACTATACCCTCGGCGACATCAAGTCTACAAAGTGGTAGAGGACACAAAGCATGCTCCTAAGGAGAAGATGGAACTCATCCTTGCACAGACTGTGGCTAGTACGTATGCCAGTTTGTTGTTCTTCCAATATCCGGACTAGGATATTACTTAGCATGAAGTATTGGGCATGCATGCATTCTAATGTATTTGTGGCTTTATTATCAGAGCTTGGTGGGCGAGGTGACACTGTGTTTGTGAAAAAGTCTGTTGGACGCAATAACCTCCTGGCCCAAGGCCTGGCAGTCTACCCATCACCAGAAAACAAAGAGATGTTTGCAGAGGAGCTGAGGGTGAGTGTTTTCTTCTGAGTCTTTAGATGTATTGGGGGTATGGTGTATTATATCTCGTTCCTCTGGTTTGTAGAAAAAGGTACATGGGTGTGAGTCTGCCATTTGTATTGTAGGGTTGATGTAACATAGCTGGATCCTATGTTGTTATATGCAATATGCAGTCCTTCTATTGCACCCCCTAAAACAGACGTATCATTTCCCTCTACAGCTTTTACATGAAGGGAGGCCCGAGGAGAGAATCCAAACCCGCACAGGACAGCTGGTGAGCAGGGCATTCCTTTTTCCTTTTAGTTCATCTCATTTCTAAGGCTAACCCCTGCTTAAGATGGTGTACTGTGGCTGTGTTGCTCATCACCAACCGTTTGTCTGAAACAACTAGAATAATATTTAATAGATCCTATTTGTACTGCTTTATTTGCAAATGAACATCGCTCCTACTACCCATTAGTCTGTCGTCTACAACCTCACTGAGCTGTGTGTCTTGTTTGCAGACGGTGGAGATCCTGAAGCATATGGAGTTGAAGGTTGAGAAAAGAACCTCCATTGAGTATGACATCACCAAAGAGATTGTCTGCAGGCAGATTCTCAAGAAGGTAAGACTGGGCTTGTAGATTGTTCAGTAAAATAGCGTACATTCATCCTTCCTTGAAGCAGTCACGGATCTGCGAGGGTTGGATTATCACCATTTTCATCAAACAGACAGTAATGTAGCAATTTCACGGTTGAAAATGTTAAACAAACCATACAACTCAATGCACAAGGACTACTTTTAACAATTTCCACTGTACATTTTACAAAAACACATTTACTTGAAGAACAGTGCAGATGCAAAGTTGGGTAGCAGAATGATGGCACAAACTGTCATTCTGTTCCCAAACTTTGCAACTGCAAATGTGTTTTTGTAAAATGTTCTGTTTTGAAATTGTTAAATAGTCCTTGCGCATAGTTGTATGTTTTAACTTTGCAAATGATTGGTTTTTGTTTGACATTTTTAAGGTGAAAAAATTGGGAGTCTCAGCAACACCACATTCACTCATGTTTAATCATCCTCTGCTGATTTAAGTGGTGTCTGTTTGGAAGCATTTCATACCATGTTCTGTAACAAAGGTTGCCAATGATGACTGAGAAGCCGTCATTGCGTTCACTTCAATCTTTTGATTTAGTATTCTCTTCTCATCGTTTTCCTATTTAGCGGGGCATATTTGTGCCACCTCATGCACTGAGACTACCGGAAGAGTCAATCAAAGACCTGGGAGATTACTGGTGTGAGGTCACGGTAAGGGCACGACTCCATATTTCACTGTGTTGACAAAATTGTATTTTCAATTAATTTGATTTTGTCTGGTCTAAATGCATGGAACTGTGGGTTTTATTGGTAATTTTCTCCTATGAAAGCATTGGCTTTTTACTACCAAAATAAGTGCTCTTTCATTACTAATGAAGAGAGCAGCAGCCCAAATGGCTCTGGTCTGGTATCAGACAGGATGGGCATGGTTGCCTCCCAGAAACTGGAGACTGAAGAGACAAAATGGTTGAGATGATTTTAAAGGCATTCCATTAACACTTTTGTGAATAAAAATGGTAGTATTACTGCCATTTTAAAGTCATGTCCCCCTCCATCCTTGACTTTAACTAAAAAGTATATTTAACACACTGACGTTCTTTATAATATAGATATCAGAGTTTGTTCTAAGCAGTTTTAAGAGGACATTCCCTGCTCGCCCTTCCTTTACCTGACTATATCAAAACTATTTTCACACACATATATATATATATATATATATATATCTATTAATAATAGATTTTCTTAAAGACAAGATTACATTTCCAAACAACAAAAATTGCAGATTTCAAAATATCACTTTTTTTGTAGAATTACTGCAATTCCATGTTCCACACGTCAGCACTCGTGGCAACATAATAAAACTTTAAATATGCTATTCTGTTCTTTTGAAATAAATGTTCTTAGTTGCATGTTTCTTAAGACCTGCCTAAATGAAATAATAAAGGATTTCTTTGTAATGGTGTATATTAATACTTTTAATTGTTTTTGTTGTGGTTTTTCATTTTACATATAGTCTACAGCAGAGTTTCCCAAACTACCCAGCTGATTCCAGTAATGAACTCATCAAGCTTTATTTGAATCTGCTGTGTAGTGCTAGGGGGACACAAAACATGCACCCCTTGGGGTCCCCAGGGAGGAGTTTGGGAAATGCTGGCCTGGAGTAACAAACAAATTAAAATGCTATTGCGGTTTTTGAAATACTCTTTTGTATTGTTACCTAAGACCTTCATAAACACAACCAAATTATTATTTTTGCGATAGCATATATGAAATGTATTTATTAGGCAATTGAATGTTGATGCCCCAAAAGGTGCGGCATTGGCCCGAATTGGTATGCATGGACCCCCGCGCACCTACCTCCATGAGCCCCCCCCTATTCTGGAATTTTTTATTTAGGGAAACTAATTTGCTGCAATTATACAGATTTTCCATGGTGCGGAGAAATTTGCAGTTTTATAGCTACACATTGTCATGAGAGAAATTAGCTTTTTATATAGCTAATTTCCTACAATTCTACACATTTTGCCATAGTATATGAACACCTCATAAGCCATCTGGGGGGGATAAGGTTAGTGCCGTGCGTGCCTGTTTGGTAATCTGGCCCTGCAGTTCCAGTGTTAATTTGCCTTTTCTCGTCTTCCCAGGTTAATGGGATAGACACTGTGCGGATCCCCATGTCGGTGGTGCCCTTTGAAGACCCTACAGCGACTGGGCGCAAACTGTTGAAAAAGCAAAAGCAGGAGGAGACCGATGCAGCTGCAGTACAAGAGGCCGCTACAGTTTCAGAGGCAGCTACTGTTCCAGAGGCAACTCAGGGAAAAAAAGCAGTTCCACCCACAGAGAACCAGAAAAAAGACAAAGAACCCCACGATTGAGGACTAAACTTTAAACGTAGCTTTGGAGTACTTAATGTCATTACTAGATGCTCACGGAACAGTTTACCCTGTTTGACTCCTGACAATAAGTGTAAATAAATTATTAAAGCATCTTTGGATCTGTTTTGAAAGTGCAAGATTGAGTTATTTCATGACAAACTCATGGTTGTACACAGCTCAAAAAAATAAAGGGAACACTTAAACAACACAATGTAACTCCAAGTCAATCACACTTCTGTGAAATCAAACTGTCCACTTAGGAAGCAACACTGATTGACAATAAATTTCACATGCTGTTGTGCAAATGGAATAGACAACAGGTGGAAATTATAGGCAATTAGCAAGACACCCCCAATAAAGGAGTGGTTCTGAAGGTGGTGACCACAGACCACTTCTCAGTTCCTATGCTTCCTGGCTGATGTTTTGGTCACTTTTGAATGCTGGCGGTGCTTTCACTCTAGTGGTAGCATGAGACGGAGTCTACAACCCACACAAGTGGCTCAGGTAGTGCAGCTCATCCAGGATGGCACATCAATGCGAGCTGTGGCAAGGTTTGCTGTGTCTGTCAGCGTAGTGTCCAGAGCATGGAGGCGCTACCAGGAGACAGGCCAGTACATCAGGAGACGTGGAGGAGGCCGTAGGAGGGCAACAACCCAGCAGCAGGACCACTACCTCCGCCTTTGTGCAAGGAGGAGCACTGCCAGAGCCCTGCAAAATGGCCTCCAGCAGGCCACAAATGTGCATGTGTCTGCTCAAACGGTCAGAAACAGACTCCATGAGGGTGGTATGAGGGCCCAACGTCCACAGGTGGGGGTTGTGCTTACAGCCCAACACCGTGCAGGACGTTTGGCATTTGCCAGAGAACACCAAGATTGGCAAATCGCCACTGGCGCCCTGTGCTCTTCACAGATGAAAGCAGGTTCACACTGAGCACGTGACAGAGTCTGGAGACGCCGTGGAGAACATTCTGCTGCCTGCAACATCCTCCAGCATGACCGGTTTGGCGGTGGGTCAGTCATGGTGTGGGGTGGCATTTCTTTGGGGGGCCACACAGCCCTCCATGTGCTCGCCAGAGGTAGCCTGACTGCCATTAGGTACCGAGATGAGATCCTCAGACCCCTTGTGAGACCATATGCTGGTGCGGTTGGCCCTGGGTTCCTCCTAATGCAAGACAATGCTAGACCTCATGTGGCTGGAGTGTGTCAGCAGTTCCTGCAAGAGGAAGGCATTGATGCTAAGGACTGGCCCGCCCGTTCCCCAGACCTGAATCCAATTGAGCACATCTGGGACATCATGTCTCGCTCCATCCACCAACGCCACGTTGCACCACAGACTGTCCAGGAGTTGGCGGATGCTTTAGTCCAGGTCTGGGAGGAGATCCTCAGGAGACCATCGGCCACCTCATCAGGAGCATGCCCAGGCGTTGTAGGGAGGTCATTCAGGCACGTGGAGGCCACACACACTACTGAGCCTCATTTTGACTTGTTTTAAGGACATTACATCAAAGTTGGATCAGGCTGTAGTGTGGTTTTCCACTTTAATTTTGAGTGTGACTCCAAATCCAGACCTCCATGGGTTGATAAATTTGATTTCCATTGATAATTTTTGTGATTTTGTTGTCAGCACATTCAACTATGTAAAGAAAAAAGTATTTAATAAATAATAATTTATTTTTTGAGCAGTGTATTGTATTCTAGTCTCTGGTTTTGTCATTTCACTATTTTCATATGCATGCCATCACTTTCACTGCAAAGTCAAGTTGATATGAAGAGTAGTTACAGTGCAACTGCCTGTGATGGGGCTGTTAACTTGGTCTTGTTTTCCAGGTGTCAGCACCATCGACTGATTTTTATTTCGGTTTGTCCTTAATGTTAAGAGCTGAGATCAAATCTGGCAAGTCAAGAAATGAAATACATTTTATTGTAACAGCACAAAACATGTAACAGTATAGGGTAAAACAAAAAGGTATTTTCCCCACCTCTTACATTGACATACAGTATTGAAATACCTCCTACTGAGCTTGGCAAAGCACAGACCTTTAAGATCTGAGTGCCTAAAATGGTTAGCCGTAACACCTTTAGAAATCTAGCAGTCTGTCTGCTATACCATTGCCCTCAATGGGGTGCTTTTGGCAGCGCTAGTCTTTGTCCCTACCAATGCCAAGTTGTGAACATGGTTACATTTTTGCTTTGACTTAATAGGAGTGTCAATATACGAAACACTTGAGCTAGTTTATCACGAAAGGTAGACCCGAGATCCTTGAGACTGCTGGTTTTCAGGATTTTGGGGGGGGTTATCCAGGTGCAATGGGATTCGTAAACTGCCCTTCCAAGTTCCATTTACCTTAATTCTCACCCTCGAAGATCTGAGAGGACGGTATGTGTAAGCAATGAATGCACCTTAGCCTATCAAAATGCTAAAAAGAGCTATTTGCATATTTCTTATACAAGTATCTGATGCCTTTAGATCCAGAATGGCTGTCCCCGTTTCACCACAAAGCTACAACAAAACCATGGATTCCCAAATCCTCACTAAATGTTGAGGCCTGCCTAAAGAGCCATTTAAAAACCTGGTTAGCTAGCCAGGATGGTAAAATACATCAAACTGATCCAATTTTACATCCACGCTCCCTCTGAAGAGAAAGCAAAATCCTACAAGATTCTCCACAGGCTGAGTAACAGGCAGTATTATTTTATTCAAATTGCACAGTTCATTATAATTCCAATAAGTCTCTCCGTCACTGTATATGATCGTGTTTATTGGCAGACAGGAGTTTGGCTCCTTTAAAAATACCAACTCTCCCCCAAAACCCAGTAAAGAGATATTCCAAACTGGTCAGGTTGAAGCATCTCCACAACAGGGAAATTCTACCAAGGGCATAAAATGTGTTTCCTAACATTTAAAAACATAGGGGAAGCTTGGGGTTGGATTGCCAGAATCTAAGAGCAGGTCACTGTCCCACCATTAGAAACATAAAATATGGATACCACAAGGAAAACATTCCTCTTATTCTCAGACTGGAACAACCAATGATCAGTAATGTGTAATCTGGTGAAATATACCACCACATAAAATTGCATTTAAATACTATTTCCCAGGAAAGCATGTCTTTCAACCATGTGTGCAGCAGTCTCAGTTTGATTTCCTATGCAACCAAGAAACAAATACAAAATAGACCACCAAAACTACTGTTGAAATCAGCAATGTTAAGTATCAAATCCAGGGAGGCCCACAAACAGGGGGGACAAAAAGGAAAGTCTCAGTGCTAACATCTCCAAGGATGGGTCTATGAGGTGTGTAACCCCTCCCCCACGGCAAGGGTATAGTATGCCCCACGTTGAGAAAATCTTCTGGACTGTACTACTCTAATCTTCAGGGGGAGGGCTATGCATGTCACCAAGCCTTCTGTTACGGTTCTTAAAAGCCGTATTTGGCCTGTGTTTGCCGGCGAGTCAGCTTGTTGTCAGCCCAGTTGTTCTTCAGCTCTAGCTCTCGCTCCTTTGCCTATAGGTGATCAGAATTACAAGTTAACTCAAACTTTGACACATATTGCTTGTAAAAATCACATTTCTGGTCAAATCCAGGTCTGTTGATATGAGGCCAATAACCATGCATTTTAAGTGTTTCCAAAATGATTGCCAGTGATAGGTGTGCCAAGTCGCGTTCAGTAAGCGTCAAACTGGGAAAAAACTTTATTTTTATCTCTCAACGGAGGAAAAGGACAACTTGTCCAGTGGGAGCACATTTTGTTTTTCTCCGGTTTGACCTGCCACTTTGTTGGTAGGTTCCAAGACAGTACTGTAGCAATGTAACAGTATTTACTCACCTGGTGGATGAGGTATGTGATCTGGTGCTTGCGTCGCTGTTGCCCTGTGGGTTGGTCTCCCTTTTTCTACAGACACAGGGAAGAGGTCAGGGGGTCAGCCAAAGCAAGAAATCCTCACTTAAGCCACATGAAAAAAGTCCTGCCCTACCAACTCCTCACCTCTCATTACACTATCGCCTTACATTTCCCTACCCCATCATCACTACTACGATCCAGGTTCCAATTCAGCTCCTAGCCCCTAACCCTTGATGTTAACAGATCTGAAAAGAATTGACAAGTGTAAGCAATATGGGGATGGTTCCAGTGCAAATCTCCCTCACCTTGCTGAAGGATTTGCGCTCTTGCTTCTCTTCCGTCATGCTCTTGGTCATCCACTGCTGGTTGCCGCTCAGCTGGTCATCTCCCTTAATCTCCAGGAACTTCACCTCCTCCTTGCCCCTGTTCCTCTTCCCCTGCAGCCTCATGAACTGCAACCAGAAAATATCATACTCTTCTATATCTTGAAGTAGCAACCTCTTTATTCAGTGTATGAACTATGCTGACAATTATGGATGTGATCAGGACAATATAAAACAAATCAAGAAGAGTAGGATATTGGTTTCGGGGTAGGTCAAATTCAGTGATATACGGGATCTCAGAAAGAAAGGACTTCCTGATTAATCGGGGGGGGGGAAATCACATTCCTGATCAATAACAAGCCAACAGACCAATGTCAAGTCAAGAAACCTTCATACCGCTTCATCATCAAACAGGGCGGAGGAACTAGGTTGCTCTGGCTCAGGCAACGCTGGGTCAGACTCTGGATCCTGGTAGTAAGCCTCGTTGTAGTAACCCTATCCAACAGGATAATGTTTTTTGTTAGCCTGTATCAATGCAACATGACATAAGAGCATTACGCTACCCGGATTCATCTCAATGGATGAGAACAAGAGATTTTACAGCGAACTGCTGTGTGTCAAACTCACAGGGGTCAATAAGGATCAATTCTGGGCACAGTACATCTGATGTTTGAACCGGAATATCAGCTTAGTAAGACTGATATCCATAATTTGCTCTCATCTAAAATAAGTTGTAGTTGGACATTTGAGTATGTAATGCACAGCAGGTCTATTGTATTTGGTATATTGTGGAAGTTGAGTATTATTGTAGTTTATTTTGATGTATTGGCAACAGTTTTATACAATGCATTGCTAAGCAATAAAGCTTATATCTGTCCATCCATCTAGCTAGAGGGAAAGAGAGCTATTCACTACAGTGAGGGGAAAAAGAATTTGATCCCCTGCTGATTTTGTACGTTTGCCCACTGACAAAGAAATGATCAGTCTATCATTTTAATTGTAGGTTTATTTGAACAGTGACAGAATTTTAACAAAAAAATCCAGAAAAGCGCATGTGAAAAAAATTTAATTAGGGAAATAAGTATTTGACCCCCTCTCAATCTGAAAGATTTCTGGCTCCCAGGTGTCTTTTATACAGGTAATGAGCTGAGATTAGGAGCACACTCTTAAAGGAAGTGCTCCTAATCTCAGTTTGTTACCTGTATAAAAGACACCTGTCCACAGAAGCAATCAGCCAATCAGATTCCAAACTCTCCACCATAGCCAAGACCAAAGAGCTCTCCAAGGATGTCAGGGACAAGATTGTAGACCTACACAAGGCTGGAATGGGCTACAAGACCATCGCCAAGCAGCTTGGTGAGAAGGTGACAACAGTCGGTGCGATTATTCGCAAATGGAAGAAACACAAAAGAACTGTCAATCCATGCTCCATGCAAGATCTCACCTCGTGGAGTTGCAATGATCATGAGAACGGTGAGGAATCAGCCCAGAACTACACGGGAGGATCTTGTCAATGATCTCAAGGCAGCTGGGACCATAGTCACCAAGAAAACAATTGGTAACACACTACGCCGTGAAGGACTGAAATCTTGCAGCGCCCGCAGGGTCCCCCTGCTCAAGAAAGCACATATACATGCCCGTCTGAAGTTTGCCAATGAACATCTGCCTATGACCCCAAGAACACCATCCCCACTGTCAAACATGGAGGTGGAAACATTATGCTTTGGGGGTGTTTTTCTGCCAAGGGGACAGGACAACTTCACCGCATCAAAGGGACGATGGACGGGGCCATGTACCGTCAAATCTTGGGTGAGAACCTCCTTCCTTCAGCCAGGGCATTGAAAATGGGTCGTGGATGGGTATTCCAGCATGACAATGGCCAAAACACACGGCCAAGGCAACAAAGGAGTGGCTCAAGAAGAAGCACATTAAGGTCCTGGAGTGGCCTAGCCAGTCTCCAGATCTTAATCCCATAGAAAATCTGTGGAGGGAGCTGAAGGTTCGAGTTGCCAAACGTCAGCCTCGAAACCTTAATGACTTGGAGAAGATCTGCAAAGAGGAGTGGGACAAAATCCCTCCTGAGATGTGTGCAAACCTGGTGGCCAACTACAAGAAACATCTGACCTCTGTGATTGCCAACAAGGGTTTTGCCACCAAGTACTAAGTCATGTTTTGCAGAGGGGTCAAATACTTATTTCCCTCATTAAAATGCAAATCAATTTATAAAAATTCACATGCGTTTTCCTGGATTTTTTTGTTGTTATTCCATCTCTCATTGTTCAAATAAACCTACCATTAAAATTATAGACTGATAATTTCTTTGTCAGTGGGCAAACGTACAAAATCAGCAGGGGATCAAATACTTTTTTCCCCCTCACTGCATATATACACACACAAAAGTATGTGGACACCCCTTCAAATGAGTGGATTCATCCATTTCAGCCACACCCGTTGCTGACAGGTGTATAAAATCGAGCACACAGCCATGCAATCTCCATAGACAAACATTGGCAATAGAACAGCCTTACAGAAGAGCTCAGTGACTTTCAATGTGGCACCGTCATAGGATGCCACCTTTCCAACAAGTCAGTTCATCTCATTTCTGCCCTGCTAGAGCTGCCCGGTCAACTGTAAGTGCTGTTATAACGGCTCAGCCACGAAGTGGTAGGCCACACAACCTCACAGAACGGGACCACCGAGTGCTGAAGCGTGTAAAAGTAGTTTGTCCTCGGTTGCAACACTCACTACCGAGTTCCAAACTGCCTCTGGAACCAACGTCAGCACAAGAACTGTTTGTTGAGAGCTTCATGGTTTCCACGGCCGAGCAGCTGCACACAATCCTCTCTGGAGTAATGAATCACGCTTCATCATCTGGCAGTCTGACGGACAATTCTGGGTTTGGCAGATGCCAGGAAAACGCTACCTGCCGAATGCATAGTGCAAACTGTAAAGTTTGGTGGAGGAGGAATAATGATCTGGGGCTGTTTTTCATGGTTCAGGTAAGGCCCCTTAGTTCCAGTCAAGGGAAGTCTTAACGCTACAGCATACAATGACATTCGAGACGATTCTTATCTTCCAACTTTGTGACAACAGTTTGGGGAAGGCCCTTTCCTGTTTCAGCATGACAATGCCCCGTGCACAAACGATGTCCATACAGAAATAGTTTGTCGAGATCGGTGTGGAAGAACTTGACTGGTCTGCACAGAGCCCTGACCTCAACCCCATCAAATAACCTTTGGGATGAATTGATACGCCCGACTGCGAGCCAGGCCTAATCGCCCAACATCAGCGCTCAACCTCACTAATGTTCTTGTGGATGAATGGAAGCAAATCCCTGCAGCAATGTTCCTACATCTAGTGGAAAGCCTTCCCAGAAGAGTGGAGGCTGTTATAGCAGTAAAGGGGGAAAAACTCCAAATTAATGCCCATTTTGGAATTAGATGTTCCAGAAGCAGGTGTCCACATACTTTTGGTCATGTAGTGTATTCATTGACCCAACATTTTCTCCGTACCTGAGGCTCTGCCGAGGGCTGCTGGTACACCCCTAGCTGTTGACCACCCCAAGCTCCCTCTTGGTTCCCGCCAAAGTCCAGAGGGGCATCTGACTGGAATGTACCACGCTGCATGCCTGGAGGAGCAGGTAGCAGGCCTGAGGTGGGGACAGGCTCCGGGTTCAAGCTGGGGACCACAGCGGGGAGAGGCTTGGCGCTGTCTTCCAGGGAGAAGTAGTTCTCGGGGGGCAGTTCCTCGTCACTTTCCTCAGCAGCTATTTGCCTCGCTAGCTGCAGGGCAGCCGATTTGGCTGCTGCTTTGATGGCGGAGGGGGATGCACTGGAGCTGAGGTGGCCCTGGGAGGCCCCTAAGGAGGGCTTTGTGGGTTTCTTTGGCTCCGGACGCTTGGTGAGGGTGTGCGGCACTAGGGCCCTCTGCATCTCCTTCACAACCATGTTTTTTGGCTGAGGCAAGAGGGAGGAAAGGCCAGTGCCAGGACCCTAAGAGAGAGAGATAGAGGTGGAAAGAGAGAAAGAAAACATGTCCTCAAATCAAAGTTTGTTGGTCGCATACACAGATGTTATCACAGGTACAGCGAAATGCTTATGTTTCTAGGTCCAACAGTGCAGTAATAACTAGCAAAACAAATAAACAATACACACAATCCTGAAAATGTTTAAGTTATATAGGATGAGCCATGACCAGTGTTCATGACTATGTACATAGGGCAGTAGTCTAGGGTGCATGGTAGAGTACCGGGTGGTAGCCGGCTAGAAAAGTGAATAATGTTCAGGGCAGGGTACTGGGCGGAGGCCGGCTAGTGGCGACTTAGATCAGGGGTTAGAGCATGATAGGTATGGTTGGCAAGGCCTACGTCCACATATCCAGGCTGTATCACACCCGGCCGTGATTGGGAGTCCCATAGGGCGGCGCACAATTGGCCCAGCGGGTAGGCCATCATTGTAAATAAGAATTTGTTCTTAACGGACTTGACTAGTTAAATATACTGAGAATTTGTCACTGAAAATGATCTAAAATGCAAGTCATGTTTTACCTGGGGCAGGGATTTCTTTCTCCTTGGTTCATCTTCATCTGAGTCAGACTGTTGACAAGACATAGGATCATGTTGAAATCAACACTTCTAATCCATTTCAAAACAAGCACTTGTTATTTGGTCTGTAGCTAAATTGAATGTTTAAAATATAGCATGGTTATGAGCCTGTGGCCCTGCTACTTACATCCCCTCTCTTTATCTCAGGTATAGTGATTTTGACAGTCTCTGTTCGCTTCTTCGGCTTAGGTAAATCGAAAAGCAACCCTCCCTTGGATGGTTGAGAACGGGTAACCGAGTCCTCGTCGCCATCGTTTGACACAGTGTTCAGTGATGAGAAGTGTGGTGTCCCTTTGCTTGGTCGCACGTTTCCTAGTGCCTCTGAGGCAGATTTTTTGGGGGCAGGGAGGCGTGCGAAAAGCCCCCCACGTTTGCCACCCGGGACGATGGAACGAACGTTAGACGATTCGTCTGAATCACTGTCATCACTGCTAGCATACGCTACCAAAGACATTGTTGATGTTTCTGGAGCAGCTTTGGCATAAGTAGCGGGTAAAAACTGATATGGCTAACTAGCTAGCTGCACTCACCGACCACACCTGCCAAGTGTACGATAGCTAACGTTCGCTAGCTAAAATTGTTTGGCCGTACAAGTATACGAGGGCTTACTGCATGAGAACAACCATTTAAAATTGATGACCAACTTTATAGCTAACTTTCAAATAATTGAAAACAATTGACTCGCCAAAGGCTACCTAGAAGCCAAATCCTGCGGCTCAAGTCGAGCCACTGCAGAGTAAGTTAATAATGTTCCAAACAGGCCGATTACTGACTAGACTCGAAGCAAACAAGGCCTCAGTAGGTGCTTAACAGACATGTAAATGTGAATGTTAAGCTAATTCTAGATTAACGTTACACTGAATATTATGCAATCAATACCCCATGGTTTCTTTCCTCCACCAAAATAGCTAGTTCCATCCAATAACAGCAAACGCTAGCATTCCTTTTGGGGTCTCTGATACCATGGATGGATGCGTGCAAAACAGAAGTGTTCAAGCTGCTACTAATTGCGCAGCTTCGACGCCAATCCACCTGTCATAAACCCTTGAGGTGCCTTATTGCTATTATAAACTGGTTACCAACGTAATTAGAGCAGTAAAAATAAATGTTTTGTCATACGTGTGGTATACGGTCTGAAATACCACGGCTATTCAGGGCTCGAACCACCCAGTTTATGATCCTATTTAATTCTGTCTGTAGCCAGTTTTCTGCCATGCTCCCTTCTTATTCTATGGTATTATAACGTGCCGCAAACAAACGTTAAAGGTGCATGCTGCCATCTACTGGCAGCTTCATTAAATAGTACCCGCAAAACACCAGTCTCAACATCAACAGTGAAAAGGCGACTCCAGGATGCTGGCCTTCTTAGCAGAGTTGCAAAGAAAAAGCCAAATCTCAGACTCTTTTTATTGGCCAGTCTGCCAGTTGAGGACTTGTGAGGCGTCTGTTTCTCAAACTAGACACTCTAATATACTTGTCCTCTTGCTCAATTGTGCACCGGGGCCTCCCACTCCTCTTTCTATTTTGGTTAGAGCCAGTTTGCGCTGTTCTGTGAAGGGAGTAGTACACAGTGTTGTACGAGATCTTTAGTTTCTTGGCAATTTCTCGCAAGAAATAGCCTTCATTTCTCAGAACAAGAATAGACTGACGAGTTTCAGAAGAAAGTTATTTGTTTCTGACCATTTTGAGCCTGTAATCAAACCTACAAATGCTGATGCTTCTGATACTCAACTAGTCTAAAGAAGGCCAAGTTAATTGTTTCTTTAATAAGAACAACAGTTTTCAGCTGTGTTAACATAATTGCAAAAAGGTTTTCTAATGATCAATTTGCCTTTTAAAATGCTAAACTTGGATTAGCTAACACAATGTGCCATTGGAACACAGGAGTGATGGTTGCTGATAATGGGCCTCTGTACACCCATGCAGATATTCCATTAAATTCAGATGTTTTCAGCTACAATAGTCATTTACAACATTAACAATGTCTACACTGTATTTCGGATCAAGTTGATGTTATATTTTAATGGTCAAAAATGAACTTTTCTTTCAAAAACAAGGACATTTCTAAGTGACCCCAAACATTTGAACGGGAGTGTATATTTTAAACCAAATACCTTTAGACTTTTACTCAAGTAGTATTTCACTGGGTGACTTTTACTTTTACTTGAGTCATTTTCTATTAAGGTATCTTTACCTTTACTTAAGTATGAGATTTGAGTACTTTTTCCACCACTGCTGGATATCCAAAAACCTTTTAGCCACATTCACAATTATATCCAGTTTCTTTAATTTCTTGTTTGTTTGGCATGTATCATTTATCACCTGTGCAATAAACGCAACAAAATCCACCTTCTTTACTATCAGAATTTCAGGATCCTTCAACTAATAAACATTCTCTCCAGGCTTCCACTCGCTTTTTCAGCAATTTCCAATGCCTCTGCATAGGAGACCAGCTGGACAGATAGCCCTGATTCTTGCTACATCAACCTCCTTCACTCTTACACAATTGCAGCACTGTGTATCCACTGAGTGTAGCTCAGCGTTCATAACCATAGTGCCCTCCAAGCTCATTACTAAGATAAGGACCCTGGGACTGAACACCTCCCTCTGAAACTGGATCCTGGTATTCCTGATGGACCACCCCCAGGTGGTGAGGTTAGGAAAGTACACATCTGCCACGCTGAGCCTCAACACAGGGCCCCTCAAGGGTGTGTGCTTAGTCCCCTTCTGTACTACCTGTTCACCTACGACTGCGTGGCTGCGCACGACTCCAACGCCATCATTAAGTTTGCCAACAACATGACGGTGGTATAACCAATATAACCACATATCGCTACAGAGGGTAGTGCCTGTATACCAGGCGATGTCAGAGGAAGGCCCTAAAAATTGTCAAAGACTCTGGCCACCAAAGTCATAGACTGTTCTTTCTGCTACCGCATGGCAAGCGGTACCAATGCATCAAATCTGGAACCAACAGGACCCTGAACAGCTTCTACCCCCAAGCCATAAGACTGCTAAATAGTTAGCCTGGGTAGGTATTTGGTTAACTATTTAACTATCTGCATTGACCCTATTTGACTCCTCACATACTCTGCTGCTAATGTTAACTATCTGTCACTTACTCCTAGTGCATACATTACATTACCAAAAGTATGTGGATACCTGCTTGTCGACCATCTCATCCCAAAATCATGGGCATTAATATGGAGTTGGTCCTCCCTTTACTGCTATAACAGCCACTCTTCTGGGAAGGCTTTCCACTAGATGTTGGAACATTGCTGCGGGGACTTGCTTCCATTCAGCCACAAGAGCATTATTGAGGTCGAGCACTGATGTTGGGCGATTAGGCCTGGCTCGCCTGGCATTCCAATTCATCCCAAAGATGTTCGATGGGTTTGAGGTCAGGGCTCTGTGCAGGCCAGTCAAGTTCTTCCACACCGATCTCGACAAAACCATTTCTGAATGGACCTCACTTTGTGCACAAAGGCATTGTCATGCTGAAACAGGAAAGGGCCTTACCCAAACTGTTGCCACAAAGTTGAAAGCACAGAATCGTGTAGAATGTAAGTAGCGTTAAGATATCCCTTCACTTGAACTAAGGGGCCTAGCCCGAACCATGAAAAACAGCCCCAGACCATTATTCCTCCTCCACCAAACTTTACAGTTTGCACTATGCATTCGGCAGGTAGCGTTCTCCTGGCATCCGCCAAACCCAGATTCCTCCGCCGGACTGTCAGATGGTGATGCGTGATTCATCCCTCCAGAAAACAAGTTTCCACTGCTCCATAGTCCAATGGTCGGCGAGCTTTACACAACTCCAGCCGAAGCTTGGCTTTGTGCATGGTGATCTTAGGCTTGTGTGCGGCTGCTCGGCCATGGAAACCCATTTCATGAAGCTCCCAACTAACAGTTATTGTGTGGACGTTGGTTCCATAGGCAGTTTGGAACTCGGTAGTGATTGTTGCAACCAAGGACAGATGATTTTTACGCGCTACGCACTTCAGCACTCGTAGTTCCCATTCTGTGATTTTGTGTGGCCTACCACTTCGCGGAATGAGCCGTTGTTGCGCCTAGACGTTTCCACTTCACAATAACGGCACTTAGAGTTGACTGGGGCAGGGCATACATTTGACTGACTGACTTGTTGGAAAGGTGGCATCCTATGATGGTGCCACATTGAAAGTCACTGAGCTTTTCAGTAAGGCCATTCTACTGCTAATGTTTGTCTATGGAGATTGCATGGCCGTGTGCTCAATTTTATGCACCTGTCAGCAACGGGTGTGGCTGAAAAAGCCGAATCCACTAATCTGAAGGGGTGTCCACATACTTTTGTATATATAGAGTATCTACCTCAATTACCTCGTACCCTTGCACATCAACTCGGTACTGGTACCCCGTGTATATAGCCACGTTTTGTGTATTTATTATTAATTATATTATTACGTGTTTTACTTTTCTATTATTTTTCTATTTTCTTTCTCTCTGCATTGTTGGGAAGGGCCGTAAGTAAGCATTTCACTGTTAGTCTACACCTGTTGTTTACAAAGCATATGACAAATCCAATTTGATTTGATTTGACTGAGTCTTCAGTAACATATTTATTCCGTCTACACACACTTGACAAATGCCCAAACTTTTTATAATTACGACATTGCAACCGCTTGTTCACAAAAGCTCTCACTGCGTATCTTATATACCGCAGCTATACATGTGTCGGAAGAAACTCTTCATCAAATAGCAATAACACATATAGGCTTTCCTTCTTCCGCCCATTCACCATACGGTTCCTACGTTTCTCCACTACTCCTGGTATGTGGTGTTTATGACATGGAGCCTCAATTTCCACCGAGATGCCAGAGATGACACCTTTTACCGGTTCCTTTTGTTCTTCTGATACACAATAAATCAACCACATACCACTCCTGGTAACTCTGGTTAATTCCACCTTTCCCAATGCATCCTCCACCATTTGCGCGACAGCAATTGGGTCTCCCAAAACACATCTCCCATCACAGTCTTCCACTCACTTCCATTAACTTTACTGAACACACCATCAGACTCCACAAATCCACCTATTCTTTGCACCTTGACTTTATGAACACATGAAAAATGTTATTCCCCCCCATAGATCAATATCCTATGGTTCAATATTCTAACAAATATTCATAAAAGTCATATCAAACTAAAAAAAGGTTTAATTTAAATAATTTTTGGTTTTGTCAAAGGATACAAAACAATTAGATTGGACTCTGACATGTAGCTAGATTTCAGCCCTATGCTGAACACGCACCTGATGCCCCCCCAAAAAAAAAAAACCCTAAAAACAAATCTTCCTATTGAATAAGAACAGTAGGTACCTATTATCTAATAGTACTGATAATCCATCTACTTCTTTTGGCTTGCTCATCTCCTTATGTCTGGGCCCAACAGATATTGCTAAATTAAGCGTGAATGCTATGCTATGTTTCTCTTAGACAGGACAGTTCATTCACAGACTGCCACATGGGACTGCTCATGTTTTTTTTTTGTTTTCTTAAATTTTTTTTACAAAAGTAATGTTGCTATTATGTTGATCCAAAGTGAGTGTATTTTAGCAACTTTTACTGTCTTTACTCAGCACACCGTGTTTGGGTTGAAATACTGATCCATGAATACCCAACAACAAAATGATTGGTTCTCATTTCCTGTACTTTATTTGGAGCAGCAATTCGATCTTACAGGATCTTCACAAATGAGTCATACAAGGACTTCCGACTGGCAGCTTAGGTAATAATGGGGTCTATGATGGTGTCTTAACTATGACCAGTAGGCTATATAATATATCACATATTATAGTGGTCAGAATTATGACCAGTTGGTCAGATAGAGGTCACAATTATGACCAACTGGTGTTCAGAAAAATACGTTATTTTCTGGTCAGTTTATTAAAAACATCATTTTTCAACCAGTTTGCGACCAGAATAAGATGTCATAAAATGACGTCATACTGACGTCCTTTCAACCAAGTTTTTCCCACTGGGCATGTACTCAATACTAGTAGTTGGATTCCACCAGCCTCCTCAGATGTCAGCAGAACCCCTCTATGTCCTTGGGTATACAGCAAGAAACAACAATATGGATTTGACAGTTGGGAGTAATTTATTTTAGGCAAATGAGACTCAAATTGTAGCTGCAGATGCCTTGTTCTTAATACCCAGGAAGCTATCCTTAGGCACAAGTGTGGAGGGACTCAAACCTGCTGGCAGGTTTTTCTGCAATCAGGATGCTGACACCTTTGTCTGTGCTGCTCAGAACCTGTCAAACGAGGTACTTGAGATGCTATACAATGAAGTGTCAAAAGTGTATAGGCGAGACTAAGGCACTATAGTAAGTCTGGCATCACATCCAATGGGTTTGGTTTGGGTGGACATATTTTGGTTGGTCTTGGATTTTTACTAATATCTAACAGGAAGACTGGACTCTTTCAACTGACTGATGGTCACACTGATTTTGTGTTCTGGTGAATTTAATGAGTGATGAGTCTCACTGCTCCAAGGTATTCCAAACAGAGCCTATCTTTATTCGATGCATAATGTCTTAAAAGAGGCATAGTTACAAAGATGCTGTTAAGCTGCAAGATGACTGCCGCAGTTGCAATGGTGTAGGACTCCTTGTCAAGTGCTCTCATATGAGTGCTCTGATGTAAGGGTGTTTGTTTGTGGTGTGTCTAAAAATATTATGTTGTTACAAGTTCGAATTTCTTCCACCCTTCATGGAAATTCAGCAATTCGCCTGGACAGTGCTCACTAATGAACCCTGTGAAAGTACTGCTAAAACTACATTTACTTGATATATCCAGTAATGTCAATTTTTACACAGATTTGTACAGGTTCTTTGGACTTCTCAATATTCCCACGCTTTGTCTTAAATTGAAAATACCAGAGCAACCCTGGGACATAAAATTGGGGCGTTAACTTAGTGGTTAGAGGGTTGGGCCAGTAACCGAAAGGTTTCTGGGTCGAATCCTTGAGCTGAAAGGGTAAACATCTGTTGTTCTTTCCCTGAACAACAGTTCCCCGGTAGGCAGTCATTGTAAATAAGACTTTGTTCTTAACTGACTTGCCTAGTTAAATAAAGATTACATTTAAAAAATAATAATAATTCAGTTGGACATTTCAGAGTTAATTGTCAATTTGAAACTTGTGTACTACAACCCTTTTCACACTACTAGCCAGCGTAGTTGCACCAAGATGAATTGTGGGATTACACATTCATTCACCATTTGCTGGAACCATGCTACAAAGGACGGTGTGAAAGAAAATAAAGCCAATACAGTACCCTTTTTGGATTGACACAATAGTGGAGAAAATTGTATTGGATCTCCCTAGATAGGCTACCCAAATACATCAATAATCTTGTATCAGTAGAATATCATAGACAATTTACATTTTAATCTGAGGTAGAGCAAATCAAATACAAAATAAGGATTTTGTTGGTGTTTTGGAAGGTTTCTTTTGCTTAAAATCCATGGAGGTTATGTAATCTTGCAGAATTCCAATATCTTTGCTACCTCGGTTTCGGCCTAGACCATACTAGTCAATTTCAGATAATGAGTCTGCTCGGAAGAGGGAAGCGGTTCCAATTTCAAACAAAAACAAGTCTCTATATACAGAGGATTAGGACGGCAGGAATAACGGGATTTTTTATCAAACCTAAGAAAATTACAATTGATAGGTGCAGCTTGTAACCACACTATGCAAAGCACTGAACCGCGCAAAGTTACCAATTCGATTGCGTCCACTTTCCAATTTTCTACGCGTGATTGAATTTTGAGCGAAAACCTAAAGCAACGCAAAGTTGGAGCTCCTAACCTAACAAGTGCAATCATCTAGGTTTCGATATTTCGTTGTACTTGCAACAGTAAACCGACATTGTTCATATTATATATATATATTTTTTTCTTTATATCTTATTCATTTACTGAGAAGCCATGCCGAGGTCGAATAGGCAAAAAGAATATAAGCCTGGGGATCTCGTGTTTGCGAAAATGAAGGGTTATCCACATTGGCCCGCGAGGGTAAGCAACTTCAGACTTTTCTTCTTTCTTAGCCAAACGCTAATAATAGGCCTACGTCTTGTTGTTTCTATCCCACATGTATATAGGCCTGTCTGCTAGATCAGTTCAATGAGGCCTACCCCTGGTCTTTGCAAAGTTTATTTGCGTATGAGTACGCGCTGTGAAATAGGCAGTGACATGTTTTATTTTGTACATTTGGTGTTTCATTTTGTGAAATCTAAATTTTAGTAGTAAACATACTTTTACATTGACCTAGCAATTGCCGTCCTGAATACTATTAATTTAGCAGAGACCCTGTTTAATTTAATCATTGATACGAGGCCTAGTATAGGCTGTTCGATAGATCCGGACTTCAAGTAAACAAACATATTATATATATATTCAACTTGTGTAACAAATAGTCTGGAGTACATTTAATTTTAGTTACCCATGGACTTCTAGGATATTAGGCTATTCCAAGTCAAACCAGTAGTATTTTACAATGTGATTGTGATGCAAAGTTGCGACTAGGCGAGTCGCGAAATGGATACTTTGAAACATTGTAACGGAGTTTGCTAGTGTGGGAATTTCGAATGGATAATACACATGACCAAAAGTATGTGGACACCTGCCCATCGAACATTGCTTGGGCATTAATATGAAGTTGGTCCCGCCCTTTGCTGCTACAGCAGTCTACTCTTTTCTGGGAAGGATTTCCACTAGATGTTGGAACATTGCTGTGGGGACTTGCTTCCATTCAGCCACAAGAGCATTAGTGAGGTCGGGCACTGATGTTGGGTGATTAAGCCTGGCCCGCAGTGTGCGTTCAAATTAATCCCAAAGGTTTTCGATGGGGTTTAGGTCCGGGCTCTGCAGGCCAGTCAAGTTCTTCCACACCGATCATCGACAAACCATTTCTGCATGGGCCTCTTGGGGAAGGTAGCTGTATTGGGGAAGGTAGCTTTCTCCTGGCATCAGCCAAACCCAGATTTGTCTGTCGGACTGCCAGATGGTGAAGCGTGATTCATCACTCCAGAAAAAACGTTTCCATTGCTCCAGAGTCCAATGGCGGTGAGCTTTACACCACTCCAGCAAACGCTCAGCATTGTGCATGTTGATCTTTGGCTTGTGTGCGGCTGCTCGGCCATGGAAACCCGTTTCATGAAGCTCTCGACAAACAGTTTTTGTGCAGACGTTGCTTCCAGAGGCTGTTTGGAACTCTGTAGTGAGTGTTGCCGAGGACAGACGAGTTATACGTGCTACGCGCTTCTGCGCTCGCCGGTCCTATTCTGTCAGCTTGTGTGGCCTACCACTTCGCGGCTGAGTCATTGTTGCTCCTAGACGTTTCCACTAAACGAGAACACCACTTTCAGTTGACGGGCAGCTCAAGCATTGCAGAAATGTGACGAACTGACTTGTTGGAAAAGTGGCATCCTATGAAGGCGCATTTGATTGTCTGGCTGCAGTGCATGAGCCTATTGTAAGAGTAATGTAAATGGTGTAACAGTGTTTTAGCTTAGCCTCCATTGCAAATTAGGGGAAAGTAGGTGATGTATTTTCATTAATGAGAATTATATTATATTTATCATACAGTACCTCAAGTTTGGACACACCTACTCATTCAAGGGTTTTTCTTTATTTTTACTGTTTTCTACATTGTAGAATAATACATGGAATCATGTAGTAACCAAAAAAGTGTTAAACAAATAAAATATATTTGATATTTTAGATTATTAAAAGTAGCCACTCTTTGCCTTGCTGACAGTTTGGCACACCCTTGCACTGAGATGCAGTGCCTTAGACCGCTGCGCCACTGTACTTTTTACCCCATACATTTTCCCTGACACCCAAAAGTACTTGTTACATTTTGAATGCTTAGCAGTACAGGACAATGGTGGTCGTCCCTACTGCCTCTGATCTGGCGGACTCACTTAATTTACAAACTAAGCATTTGTGTTATGTTGGAGTGTGTCCCTGGCTATCCCTAAAAATACATTTAAAAAAAATTGTGCGATCTGGTTTGCTTAATAGACATGTTTGACCAAATGGCATCATCTCTTTTCCCCCTTAGATTACAGCCGGTGTATTGTATCATGTGCTCATCAGAATTGTATCTTGAGTGTGCCTGTGGATACATCGCATGTAAACAATTTAAATCCTTTGATCTTACATAGTTTTGAAAAGAAACAGATGCGTGAGCATATACATGTGATTAGAGATAAAAGTAGTGCTAATTTAGGCCTACTTCAGAAATGTTCATTCTTAGAATTTGGAATTCTATTTCTGTGTGTCTGTGTTCAACTACACCAAAGAATGTGTCAAATGATCCCTCAGAAAAGTATACACTCACTAAACACATAAGCGTTGGGTTATCAAAACATTTGTACATGATCCCATTCACATTCATAATACATTCACAGGACACAAAACAACAATTCTTGACTATTCCCTAAACTGTGCCATACATATACACACAGGTCTGTCTGTTTTGTTGTTCAGCTCAAATTGGGTGAGGGGGGTCGGTGAAGAGACTCATTGATTTGCCACTGGGTTCAGTGCCCAATATTTGCCTTGGGGGGAGAGACACCATTTTGACAGAACTCTGAATGCCAATCATTTACGCTATGTGTGTATTTGAGTGAGAAAACGAAAGTGTGTGTGTGTCAGTCATTAAAGCACTTGAGGATCAGCGTGGCAGATGTGTGAAGTGCATTTTTAATTACTTAATTCTTAAAGCAGCTCTGGCCTTTTTGTTTACGCTGGTCTGCCTTTTTCTTTGTTTCAGTTGCCAAACAAAATATTTAATATGAACTTGTATTGTTTGCGGTAGCTCCTGAAATTCATAAATCACCATCTTTGCGCTTTTTGTTGCAATTTTTGCCCCTAGTTATTTCGTTTGAAGCACTCACTAACAATTGCACTCATTGTTTCCTTCTTCCGCAGATTAACGAGTTACCCGAAGGAGTGGTCAAGTCCCCCTCCAACAAGTACCAAGTGTTCTTCTTTGGGACACATGAGACGTAAGTAAATCGTTTTTGATGTGATGAATCCTATCACATAGTCTTGCCCAATTCCAAATGAACCCCTAGCCCCTACCTTCTATACACTTGTTGTGATTTGAGAGGCTTTGATAGGCTAGTCTGTATTTTCACCGAATTACTTATCCCTATCGGAGAACAAGTTGGAGCTACCACCATTTCGTTCCTTACGCCTATCAAATTTTCTCCAGGTCTCTATGAGTGCATTGGGTGGTTCATTTGGAATTACACATTAGTCTATTAGCTGGTAGTTCCATAGAACATTATTTTGAAGCTCTGTAGGTGGTTGCATGTGTCAACCTTTGAACTTTATAACCTTTATCCTCTCAGGGCATTCCTGGGTCCCAAGGACCTGTTCCCTTATGAGGAGGGCAAGGAGAAGTTTGGCAAGCCTACCAAGAGGAAAGGCTTCAGCGAGGGTCTCTGGGAAATTGAGAACAACCCTACAGTGATACACGAACCCGCAGGCCAAGAGGTGTGTGCTTAGAGACGGAAAGGGACGTGTCTGTTGGTGTGCCTGCTGACATGCTTGAGCCTGTGTGACACGTGATGGCATATGATTTTAGCAATCAGCCTGACTAACCGGTGGTGTCTGTTTATAGCCTCGTTACTGTATATAGCCTCGCTACTGCTATTTTTCACTGTCTTTTTACGGGTGTTTTTATTTCTTTACTTACCTATTGTTCACCTAATACCTTTTTTGCACTGTTGGTTAGAGCCTGTAAGTAAGCATTTCACTGTTTGGTCTACACCTGTTGTATTCTGCGCACGTGACAAATAAACTTTTATTTGATTTGGAATATTAAAACACACAACAGCCAGTGTTTCTCTTTGCTATTCTGGGAACACAAAAACCCTACTACTTCATCATTAATGATGAAAGGTACTCCCAATTACACATTTACCTATACTCAACCTCAGCAAATACAGGTGTGCATTGGGAGTAGTTCACCACGTGTTCCATCCTTAATTCTGCTCTTTCTCCCCCAGCCAGCAAAGAAGGAGACTCCAGCAGAGGTGGCGGTGGAGGCAGGAGGGGCACGAAAGGGGGATGCAGAAGGAAGCAGTGACGAGGACGAAGGGACCCTCATCATCGATGAGAAGAATGACAAGGGAGTGGCCAAGAGGAAAGCTGGGGATTCCAGCGAGGTAAATGTCAAACATTCACATGTCTAGTCAGTCTAACAAGTAGAAACATACACCATATCGCTACTGTATTTTTTTATATTTTGGGCATTCAAACGGCTGAGCATTTGTGACAATGTTCCCTCTAAGCTGCACAGCTCCTTCAGGTCTGCAGCGGAGAAGAAATGCCAGCCTGCGCAGAGATGCTGATGCATGAAATTGAACTTTACTGAACTTTGGTTGCCCCGTTAGTTTACATTTTATCTTTCCTGAAACAGATCAAAGTTTCCTTCTACAGTAGTGTGGGCATTATGATCAAATGAACATATCAGTCTTTTTCAATGCATCAAACGTAACTTGGAAAGATTGTCAGTGATTTTGTTGTAGGCATAGACCATCAGAATAGCATTCTATTGCATTGACCGGCACAAGCAGTCTCAAAATCAAATTGTATTTGTCACATGCGCCGACAGGTGTAGACCTTACCGTAAAATGCTTACTTACGAGTCCTTAACCAACAGTGCAGTTCAAGAAATAGAATAAAGAAAATATTTACCAAATAAGCTAAAGTAATTAAAAAAAAATTAAGTAACACACTAAAATAAGAGACTATATACAGCGGGTACCGGTACCGAGTCAATGTGCAAGGGTACAGGTTAATCTGGGTAATTTGTACGTGTAGGTAGGGGTAAAGTGACTATGCCTAGATAAACAATGAGTAGCAGCAGTGTAAAAACAAAGGGGCAAGGGGTGTCAATGTAAACAGTCCAGGTGGCCATTTTTGATTAATTGTTCAGCAGTCTTATGGCTTAGGGGTAGAAGTTGTTAAGTAGCCTTTCGGATCTAGATTTGGCGCTCCGGTACTGCTTGCCGTGCGGTAGCAGAGAGAACAGTCTATGACTTTGGTGACTGGAGTCTTTGACAATTTTTTTGGGCCTTCTTCTGACACTGCCTAGTATATAGGTCCTGGATGGCAGGAAGCTTGGCCCCAGTAATGTACTGGGCCGTACGCACTACCCTCTGTAGCGTCTTACGGTCAGATGCCGAGCAGTTGCCATACCAGGCGGTGATGCAACCGGTCAGCATGCTCTCGATGGTGCAGCTGTAGACATTTTTGAGGATCTCGGGACCCATGACAAATCTTTTCAGTCTCCTGAAGGGGAAAAGGTGTTGTCGTGCCCTCTTCACAACTGTCTTGGTGTGTTTTCGGACCATGATAGTTTGTTGGTGACTTGAAACTCTCGACCTGCTCCACTACAGCCCAGTCGATGTGAATGGGGGCTTGTTCGGCCCTCCTTTTCCTGTAGTCCACGATCAGCTCCTTTGTCTTGCTCACGTTGAGGGAGAGGTTGTTCTCCTGGCACCACACTGCCAGTTCTCTGACCTCCTCCCTTTAGGCTGACTCATCATTGCCGGTGATCAGGCCTACCACTGTTGTCATCAGAACTTAATGATGGTGTTGGAGTCGTGCTTGGCCACGCAGTCGTGGGTGAATAGGGAGTACAGGAGGGGATTAAGCACGCACCCCTGAGGGAACCCCGTGTTGAGGATCAGCGTGGCAGATGTGTTGTTGCCTACCCTTACCACCTGGGGCCGGCCCGTTAGGAATCACCCGCTGTTGGAATAGAAGCACTTTTGAGATCAAAGAGCAGAGACGTGTGTGCAAATGTTTTCATATTCTTTGCTAGTTAGCGAGTTATTAGGCAGGTTATAGCTAATACAAACCCTGTTCATTTGTTAACCTTTATTTAACTAGGCAAGTCAGTTAGAACATATTCTTATTTACAATGACGGCCAAACCCGGGCGACGCTAGGCCAATTGTGCGCCGCCCTATGGTCCTCCCAATCACGGCCGGATGTGATATAGCCTTGAATTGAACCAGGGACTGTAGTGACGCGTCTTGCACTGAGATGCAGTGCCTTAGACTGCTGCGCCGCATGTCTAGCAATCTTTGAAAAGCACATCAGGTAAATACCTTTTTTTTTTTTTGTCTTAAAGGGGCAGTAGTGTATTTTAACACAAGCTTGAATATACAAAGAAGACAATAGGAATACAATCTTTTTTTTACAATTCTACAATTTACAATACAATACAATTTTTACAATTTTTACAATTTACAAATGTTAAGCCCTGCATAATGTTTTTAAAGTCATGGAATACAGGCCTCAATCAATAGCTTTTTCATCTGAAAATGTAATGCAATGCATTTGATCCATTGTTTTTGTTGGTAGGCCACTGTGAAAGTCCTAATACAGTGAGGGAAAAAGGTTTTTGATCCCCTGCTGATTTTGTACGTTTGCGCACTGACAAAGAAATGATCAGTCTATAATTTTAATGGTAGGTTTATTTGAACAGTGAGAGACAGAATAACGTATAATGTTATAAATGGAATTGCATTTTAATAAGGGAAATAAGTATTTGACCCCCTCTCAATCAGAAATATTTCTGGCTCCCAGGTGTCTTTTATACAGGTAACGAGCTGAGATTAGGAGCACACTCTTAAAGGGAGTGCTCCTAATCTCAGTTTGTTACCTGTATAAAAGACACCTGTCCACAGAAGCAATCAATCAATCAGATTCCAAACTCTCCACCATGGCCAAGACCAAAGAGCTCTCCAAGGATGTCAGGGACAAGATTGTAGACCTACACAAGGCTGGAATGGGCTACAAGACCATCGCCAAGCAGCTTGGTGAGAAGGTGACAACAGTTGGTGCGATATTTCGCAAATGGAAGAAACACAAAAGAACTGTCAATCTCCCTCGGCCTGGGGCTCCATGCAAGATCTCACCTCGTGGAGTTGCAATGATCATGATAACGGTGAGGAATCAGCCCAGAACTACACGGGAGGATCTTGTCAATAATCTCAAGGCAGCTGGGATCATAGTCACCAATTGGTAAAACAATTGGTAACACACTACGCCTTGAAGGACTGAAATCCTGCAGCACCAGCAAGGTCCCCATGCTCAAGAATGCACATATACATGCCCGTCTGAAGTTTGCCAATGAACATCTGAATGATTCAGAGGACATCTGGGTGAAAGTGTTGTGGTCAGATGAGACCAAAATTGTTATTTTTGGCATCAACTCAACGTGCCGTTTTTTGAGGAGGAGGAATGCTGCCTATGACCCCAAGAACACCATCCCCACCGTCAAATATGGAGGTGGAAACATTGTGCCTTGGGGGTGTTTTTCTGCTAAGGGGACAGGACACTTTCACCGCATCAAAGGGATGATGGACGGGGCCATGTACCGTCAAATCTTGGGTGAGAACCTCCCTCAGCCAGGGCATTGAAAATGGGTCGTGGATGGGTATTCCAGCATGACAATGACACAAGGCCAAGGCAACAAAGGAGTGGCTCAAGAAGAAGCACATTAAGGTCCTGGAGTGGCCAAGCCAGTCTCCAGACCATAATCCCATAGAAAATCTGTGGAGGGAGCTGAAGGTTCGAGTTGCCAAACGTCAGCCTCAACCTTAATGACTTGGAGAAGATCTGCAAAGAGGAGTGGGACAAAATCCCTCCTGAGATGTGTGCTAACCTGGTGGCCAACTACAAGAAACATCTGACCTCTGTGATTGCCAACAAGGGTTTTGCCACCAAGTACTAAGTCATGTTTTGCAGAGGGGTCAAATACTTATTTCCCTCATTAAAATGCAATTCCATTTATAACATTTTTCACATGGGTTTTTCTGGATTTTTTTGTTGTTATTCTGTCTCTCATTGTTCAAATAAACCTACCTTTAAAATTATAGACTGATCATTTCTTTGTCAGTGGCCAAATGTACAAAATCAGCAGGGGATCAAATACTTTTTTCCCTCACTGTAGGCTCCAAATAGCTTCAGTTGTCTACTTTCTAAAACCTTAACTGAAAATGGGCACAGCCTCAGTGTTCACAGTAAAAGTGTGTTGCAAGTTGCATAGAATGCTCACAGTGTTCAAGATTCTGCTCATAAGACCTGAAATTTGCTCAGTGCCCAAAAATCTTTTGGGAACATTGATGGCCAGTATCGCAGAAGAACTGCCTCACAGGCAATGGTGTTACCATTTTCTGATTTAAACTGAATTACATGTTCCACAGGAATATTCGGTAGCACTTTATAATAACACCTTGTAATAACGATAAGTAAATAGTTTATTCATAATTAATTAATAATTACTCCCACATTTGTAAATGTTAGTAAGCTAGTTATTCACACATTTATAAACAACCTTTTTAAGTATGTAATAATTATTCATAATGTCTTGAGTGAACAGTGTACATTCTCATAACAAAATGCACCTGCCATTGGTATACCATTCAGTAGTACCTGATGCTCCTTAAAAACGGAATCTGCAGAAAGGGAAGTGGAGGTGAGGTGCATCGTGGGGGGAAAAAATGTGCACTACATATTCTGCTGTTCTATCCTAGAACAGCCTAGAACATATCATTGGTTAAACAATCACACACAGAATGTTTAAGGTAATCTATTTATAATTGTATTCAAACAGTCACACTGTTGTAATAGTGTGCCGTGTAACTTCAGACGCACTCTATTCTGTTAAAGAACATTTTCGTCCGAAAACTGAATCATTACCCTTTTCTTGGCAGTGATATACCAAAACCTAAGTTTTTTTTAAACTTTTTTAAATCTTTATTTTAACAGGGAAAACAGACTGAGACCTGGATCTGAAAATAGTCTGCATTTAAAGGTTATACATGTAACATTTCTACTTCAATCACATATCAGCTGTAATGAAGGAATGAAAATCCACTAGAGGAAAATGGCCCGATCCGGCCAGCTGTTATGTGTAGGTTACATCTCCCTGATTTATGATTAGTTTGGGTTTGCACGGTTGACATTAGCACAACAGTTGCATTTCAACCCTTCCTCATTTACAATCTGCTATATATTTCCTTCAACATCTTGTGTTGTGTGCTTATTCTTTTACCATTGATATGTTGTTCTAGGTTATTTTGAGACCTTAAGTAGCATCGGATACGGCTGGAATGTCTACCAATGAAGTTATTTTTGTGAAAAATTACACTGGTCACACAAAGCATTTATAAAGTATAAATGATTAGTAAACTGTTTATGGACCTATATTAAACATCTTATAAATTATCTTATGGATCATTTATTACTTTTAAAAGTTGTTTATACATGTGTGAATAACTAGCTTACTAACATTAACAAATGTGGGAGTAATGATAAATAAATGTACTAATCCCTTGTAAAATGTATTTCAAGGTGTTATAGTAAAGTGCTACTGACTATTCAATAGAAGAGCGGTAGGTGTGGGTCACTTTGCTTGTCATAATGAAACTGTCATTGCATGGCATTTTAACGTAATTATATATATTTTTGTTTATTTAAAATGGTAAAAATAATAATAACAACAAATAAGCAATCATGTACAGTGGCAAGAAAAAGTTGGTGAACCTTTTAAAATTACCTGGATTTCTGCATAAATTGGTCATCAAATTTGATCTGATCTTCATATAAGTCACAACAATAGACAAACATAGTGTGCTCAAACTAATAACGCACAAATTATTGTATTTTTTCTTGTCTATATTGAATACATAATTTAAATTTCACAGTGTAGAAATGTATGTGAACCCCTAGGCTAATGACTTCTCAAAAAGCTAATTGGAGTCAGGAGTCAGCTAACCTGGAGTCCAATCATTGAGGCGAGATTGGAGATGTTGGTTAGAGCTGCCTTGCCCTATAAAAAACACTCAACAAAAATTTGAGTTTGCTATTCACAAGAAGCATTGCCTGCCATGAACCATGCCTCGAACAAAGAGATCCCAGAAGACCTAAGATTAAGAATTGTTGACTTGCATAAAGCTGGAAACGGTTACAAAAGTATCTCTAAAAGCCTTGACGTTCATCAGTCCATGGTAAGACAAATTGTCTATAAATGGAGAAAGTTCAGCACTGTTGCTACTCTGAGTGGCCGTCCTGCAAAGATGACAGCAAGAGCACAGCGCAGAATGCTCAATGAGGTTAAGAAGAATCATAGTGTCAGCTAAAGACTTACAGAAATCTCTGGAACTTGCTAACATCTATTTTGACGAGTCTACGATCTGTAAAAACACTAAACAAGAATGGTGTTCATGGGAGGACACCATGGAAGAAGCCACTGCTGTCCAAAAAAACATTGCTGCATGTCTAAAGTTTGCAGAAGTGCACCCGGATGTTCCACAGCGCTACTGGCAAAATATTTTGTGGACAGATGAAACTAGTGTTGAGTTGTTTGGAAGGAACACACAACAGTATGTGTTGAGAATAATGGTACAGCACACCAACATCAAACCTCCTCCCAACTGTAAAGTATGGTGGAGGGAGCATCAGGGTTTGGGGCTGCTTTGCTGCCTCAGGACCTGGACAGCTTGCTATCATCGACGGAAAAATGAATTCCCAAGTTTATCAAGACATTTTGCAGGAAAATGTAAGGCTATCTGTCCGCCAATTGAAGCTCAACAGAAGTTGGGTGATGCAACAGGACAACGACCCAAAACACAGAAATAAATCAACAACAGAATGGCTTCACCATAAGAAAATACTCCTTCTGGAGTGGCCCAGTCAGTCCTGACCTCAACCTGACTGAGATGCTGTGGCATGACCTCAAGAGAACAGTTCACACCAAGAATATTGCTGAACGGAAACAGTTTTGTAAAGCGGAATGGCCCAAAATTACTCTTTGCCATTGTGCAGGTCTGATCCGCAACTATAGAAAAGGTTTGGTTGAGGTTATTGCTGCCAAAGGAGGGTCAACCAGTTATTATATCCAAGGGTTCCCATACTTTTATCACCCTGCACTGTGAATATTTACACGGTGTGTTCAATAAAGACTTAAACTTGAAAATATCATTGTGTGTGTTATTAGTTTAAGGAGACTATTGTTGTGACCTAGATGAAGATCAGAGAACATTTTATGACCGATTTTATGCAGAAATCCAGGTATTTTGAAAGGGTTCACACTTTTTCTTGCCACTGTATGTTTGCCGACTTGGGGATATATGGCACTTGAATAAGGGTGATGTCTTCCTCTCTCCCTGAAGAGCTCTCCTAAACGACCTAAGGACACAGAGGGCAAAGGTGACTTGAAGGTGGATAGTAAGAAGTCTGACACTGAGCTGAAGCTTAATGACAAGGCAGGGCATAAGCCCACTGAGCTGTCTTCCGCACCGGGCGAATCAAAGCCAGAGGGCCAAGCAAAACCACCGACCGAGGGCCAACTAACATCAGAGAAGGTGAGGGAAGCTGTCTTTTGGCTGTTGAGTTAGAGATATAAAACTACCCTTTTTCACTGTGTTTTACACCGATCTCCTGTTCGGAGAAGATCTTTTAATTTGAGCTTACATCAGGGCCTGATCCAGGGTGAGTTTTCCAAAAGCCTTGTAGCTAATGTGGCCTGTTATTTCTGTTGACAATCTTCTGTGCTTTAACTAACAAAATTGAACAAATGAAGCACGTTGCTGTTCTACGCAGAATGGTTCATCAATTGATACTGTATATAGTACTGCACTGGCAACGAGGCTCTCGAGAAACTCACACCTAATCCACGTAAATTTGAATAGTTGGTGGTGTTTGGTTAAATCCAACATTATTTTAAAATATGAAATGACTGATGCAATGTAACATTTTCTCCATGCTTTCTTTTCAGCCTGTGATGGACAGTGCTTAACATCACGCCTCCGAGGATGACCAAGGACCAAGGTTCTTCTTCGTGGAATTTGGGGCGTCAACATACAGTAATTAGCTGATCTTTGAATGCTAGGTTTCTGCTGTTTAAGTAACTGGAAAGTGTTAAGACCTATATAGAAATTGTGCTTGCTATATATCTATAGATATATATTGAAAGTCAAAAAACTTTACTTGCCAGTTGGGGATATTGTATATCCCAGGATTGAAATTGTCAAGTCAAACCAATAGTGATGAAAATTCAAGGCTCAAGAGGAAATGTGTTTCGGATGTATAATTTCCTTTTCGTTTTTGCAATTATGATGTCTGGCTGCTAGGTGTCAAATGCATTACAGTTTAGAGAGTACACATACCCGGCAGTTTCTTTAACAAGAATCTGAACATAAGCTAATTAATACAAAAACAACACAATTTCGGGGAAATCTAGTAAACATTACATTCATAATTCATTTCCATTTGACATAAAAAATCCTGTTTTGAATAAGTTTTGAGGGTCATTGGTGTTAGAAGACTTGAAACGTTTTTGCTATGTCGTTGTGCTTTATAAAAAGATGTGTTCTTGGCTTTAAGGTGTATACTTAATAGTAATTGTACTTGCTTTTTTTCCCCCTTTTCTCGGCCTGACTTTGAAACAGGCAATGTATTTTCTTACTCATGGTGGGTTGCACTTTTAAGATATTTAACTTTGCCTAGATCACTAGCAAGTTTTGCTAGCGACAACTATCGTTTTAACGCTATATAACATGTTGCATGTTACCTGTACATGGTAGGTGACCAAATAATGCGTCTTCAATGACACTTAGATCCCACAGAATTCCCTGTTTTGATTGAGTGTCACAAATCTATTTACATAAGCACAAATACAAGAAAACGAAACCACTTTGCAAACCCCTGTCTTAACCCTTTACACTCGTACCCGTATATGGGTTGAACATGACAGATTTGGGCACTGATAAGAGTCTAAATTGGAACGCAGTGGCTCTACAGTAACATGCTATAAATGACGTCAGAGCTCTGGCTCTGCGCGTCACAGCGCTCTATGGGTTTGGACTGACAGCCGTTCTGAACTTGAGCACCGCACACGACAGGAAGTTGCCCCCATCTCTCCCTTACTGGTTGTATCCAGAGTATTTTCAGATTTTGTTATCAACAAATGCAAAGAAAAGTACACTAAATGTAAAATGCACATAAAATCAACAGTGTAATGTTTGGATGTCAGGTGAACTGTTGTCCTCCGACGTTGGTCAATTTTTTTTTCTCCATAATCTCCAAACTGTTCCCTTTCAATTGCTACCTTGCGTATGCATTTTCATATTTCTTCTATAAGAAACATTACAATTCAAAAACTACCACAAAATGAAACGTGCATTGTTAAAAGCAAGAAAAACATTCCTGAATGTTTCTGTGACAATGTTGGTATTAACCAGTGACATGTTTGAAGCGCAATACTTTCCGGTCTGAAAGATGAGTAGGAAGGACTACGTTCTATGACCGGGGCATTCACTCCTACCCTGGAGGTCTGGAGTACTGCTGTTTTTCAGTTCTATTAATTGCAGCTAATTAATTTCACCTACCTGGTATCCCAGGTTTAAACCTGATTTTAGAAAGGGAATAATGAAAGGTTGAAAAAAGCAGTGGAAATGGCTTCAAGGTTCAGATTTAAATATAAGGGTTCTTGAAAAAAAGAGACATTTCTTGATAGAAACTGCACTGTTCATTGGTCCAGACATGTTACAATCTCATGTCATCCATCTCGTATGGTGCTTTAATGGTGACAATGTAGTGAAATGTCCAACAAGATGGTGTCCAGGTTATTTTGATATTGGGGCACCTGTGAAAACCAAACACTTCAACACTGCAGAATAGCTCTGTCTTTGGGTACATGATTGTGTCACAATTCTTATTTGAAGTTGCTCTGCTTTTTTTCTTATACTATTCACTGTGGGACATACTTAAGAGTATGTGTAACTGTGTGTAGCTTAATATTTTTGTGTGAGTGACTTGCCCTTCAAACCTTTTTATTACTGAAACAGAGTGAGACTTGTCCTATGATTTTGGCTGCTAAACCAAATGTTTTATTATTTTGTGTTGTCGTAACAATATAACCCATATGTTGATATTTGAAATGTAATATGTGCTAAAAAAAAATCTTAGGGAGCCCTTTTTTGTCAAATTTATTGGTCCCTCCCTTGGTCCCTCCCTTATGTATGTTTTGTGATTGTGGGGAGGCCCTGTGTCTTCAGTTTTTTTATGATTGGATGTTTTTTGGATAAGTCATTAATTAGTTGTTGCAATTTTGTGGCCCTTGTTTGGTGAAATCCATATATGCATTCAATCATCAGGTCTTTCGAATTCCATAAGTCATTAATTAACTAAACCACGACACACAGGGGGCGCTTCAGGAACAGGCCTTAGAACTGCTCTAAGTCTGTACTGAATATGGCCCAGACCTTTTACACCAGGCTTCCCATTCAACTTCTAGACCGTCACTCATTCATAGACAACTTTGTATGCTGACTGACCTGTTCCATGATTCTTGATCTTTCACTATTTTTCCCTTTTACATTTCAACTTTCATAACCTAATGCTGTCAAAAGGATTCCATTTTGGGGGGGGTTCATAGCCAGATCCTCACCACCTCTGCAATTCACAGTGGACTTAAAATCCCCCCCCAAAATTTATGGAGAGTAAAATTATAATTACTTCTATCTTTTTCACTGATTGTCAATCCGCAACGCTCCTTGCTTAGTTCTACCATTTGTAGCTAGCCGCCAGTCCATTTTGGTTAAAACCAATAAACATGTTGATTACAAAATGAGCCCACCTGCCTGTCATGTTTAACTTTCTATGTGCCTGTGATTATGTGGACTTATGTCAACCCCACCAGGAGTGCCTTTCCTTATAGAATGTGCACCTTCCCCTCTAATCGTTCCACCTGGACATTAACGTTCATCTCACAGCTGCCACCAAATGTAAGATGGGGGGGTGCGAGAAGACCGGCATCTTTTACTGAAGAGTCCACTATCCCAAAGTGTCATTGTTGACTAGTGGAAAATATTTTTCTAGATTCCTGTCAAAGCATTTTCTTATTTATCCTGGGAATGGGTAAATCATAATTTATTAACCCATTTGAAATCACTTAACTCTTCAGTATATTTATGACAGCCATTTTATTTCACAATCATGTATGGTTAACTGTTGTGTCCTGTTCTGGCCACAAGGTGGTTGCACTAATACATTGTAATTCCTTCCTGATATGACTTTTGGATTGAGGCATGGAACTGTATATTTATAGTTTTAATGGTGCACAATAACCGGTGGAGATCAAACACACACGCTTATATTTTAAACATGCCATTAATGCGAGCCATGTGTTCCGTGGCTGTATCGTTTAAGACCTCGACTGACTATAGAAATACATTGAGATCACTCCACCCTGGAATCACTGACATCATGCATTATGACATGTTACCTACTACCGTTTGTTCTCTGAATGCCACGTTCCAATAACATTTTAAACTTACGGTAGACAACCATGTGAGGTAACAAAGCGAAAAAGGTATAATTATAGAAGTGGGCTATACTCGGCCTTGTCTCAGGGTAGTAAGTTGGTGGTTGGAGATATCCCTTTAGTGGTGTGGGGGCTGTGCTTTGGCAAAGTAGGTGGGGTTATATCCTGCCTGTTTGCCCCTGTCCGGGGGTATTGTTGGACAGGGCCACAGTGTCTCCCGACCCGTCCTGTCTCAGCCTCCAGTATTTATGCTGCAGTAGTTTGTGTCGGGGGGCTAGTGTCAGTCTGTTATCTGGAGTATTTCTCCTGTTTTATCCGGTGTTGTGTGAACTTAAGTATGCTCTCTCTAATTTTCTCTTTCTCTCTCTCTTGGAGGACCTGAGCCCTAGGACCATGCCTCAGGACTACCTGGCCTGATGACTCCTTGCTATCCCCAGTCCACCTGGCCGTGCTGCTGCTCCAGTTTCAACTGTTCTGCCCGCGGCTGTGGAACCCTGACCTGTTCACCAGACGTGCTTCCTGTCCCAGACCTGCTGTTTTCAACTCTCTAGAGACAGCAGGAGCGGTAGAGATACTCTGAATGATCGGCCCTGAAAATCCAACTGACATTTACTCCTGAGGTGCTGACCTGTTGCACCCTCGACAAACACTGTGATTATTATTATTTGACCCTGCTGGTCATCTATGAACATTTTAACATCTTGTCCATGTTCTGTTATAATCTCCACCCGGCACAGCCAGAAGAGGACTGGCCACCCCTCATAGCCTGGTTCCTCTCTAGGTTTCTTCCTATGTTCTGGCCTTTCTAGGGAGTTTTTCTGAGCCACTGTGCTTCTACACCTGCATTACTTGCTGTTTGGAGTTTTAGGCTGGGTTTCTGTACAGCACTTTGTGACATCAGCTGATGTAAGAAGGGCTTTATAAATATATTTGATTGATTGATTTAAGTGCCAAGACCTGTTGGTGATTAATAACATGTGTGTTTGAGTAATATTAGTACCCTAATTAACAGAAAATAAATGAATGTTGATGTCACTCAAAGACCGGTGGTTATCAATCTGTCATCCAAAGGTATTTTTGAAAAGTGAAGTTTATGCTTATGGTAGGTATGGTATTTTGTAGGTTAAGGGTAGGCTTTTCTTAAATGTGTGTTGATACTAAGAGCAGGGGTACAGGGAGCAACCTTACAGCTACTAAGGATGCCAGGTAACACACATCTACAGTACAGACAATCAGTCATTCTAATTCTGTGCTCAGTTTTACTATGGCTACCTCTTATTTACTATACAGTTGGGTTGTATCTTCACAGAGATGTTGAGGCAGTGGAGGTCAATGAGACGGGAACGAGCGCTGAGGTAAAACAATCTGTAAACATGAAGATTCTGTAAATCATCGACCATGGCCAGGTATTGTCCAAGGCCACCGTTGAGGCCACTAATCTCCAAAAAATGTTTGACTTATTTACTTGCAGCCAACCAGGGCAACCCCATCTGATGCAAATGAGCAAGGTGTTCACAGTCCAACATTTCGACCTGTGACGAAGACGAGTTAAAAGGCTCCATGTAGCAGAGAGAACTGTCCTAATCTTTAGTGGAAAGGTTGACTTGGCCCTGACACAAGTCGGAAGGGGTCACCGTAGACCTCTGAACTTCAGCAACAACAATCGGAGAGATCACAAAAAGTTGTCGGAATGCCACGCTGAGGAATACAAGTTGATTGCCACCCATCTGACAGGGGCTGCCATCATGCAAATGGTGGATTGCATTATGGATTATGGAAATCCACGGTTTTGTGAGACAGTGATTCTGACATTTTCAGGACAATGGGGCTCAACAAGGACGTGCACATTTCTCATGATATGGGCACAGAGTGCTGTGAACATGACCAGCGTCAGCCTCTCAGGGCATCAAAACTGCCTGGCCAGTAGTCCCAGACAACCCCCCTGTTCAAACCATGAAACGTTGACACATTCTATTGTTTCTAAACAAATAAAAACATATATGGAAACAAGGACACTTAAAGTTGCAATATGTGTCATTTTGGAGGAGCTGACCAAAGGCACATAGACATGTGAGTTATAAATCTGTCATTCAAAAGCGGTATATGTGTTCTATGTGCTCTATTTCTATGCTTCCCATTCTTAAGTTTCATTGTTGTTTCCTAAAGTAATCATCGTCATTACAGTAGGACAACCACAAACACAGATGAGCAGTGACTCATTTCAGCATTATTGGGATAGTTGTCTTTCATTACAGAATGTTCACTATGACATTATGCTTTATGACATGTTGCCTACCTGCTCTAAGCATGAAACCGTCCAAAGACTGATGACCTGATGGGGAATAAGAAAATGAAAATGGTATGATAATGATTTAAGAAGTGTGAATACATGTTAACATGAGCTTTGGAGTATTATTAGAGGCCTTATAATACTATAGAATTTTTTTTTTATTATATATTATATATATATTATATGATTTAGATGTCATTCAAAGGCCTGTAGTTATCAATCCAACTTCAAAATTATTTTTAACATTGAAAATGTAAGTGAATGCTTATAGTGTGTATGTTAGTAGCGGTAGGCTTGCTGTGTGTGTGTGTGTGTGTGTGTGTGTGTGTCGTCCCAAACCTTTTTGCGTACAGTTAAGGTGTTGGAATGATAGTTGCTGGATCCGGGTTTGAGTAGAGGCTACCACCTGAATTCGCTACAATATACAGTGCCTTCGAAAAGTATTCAGACCCCTTGACTTTTTCCACATTTTGTTAGGTTACAGCCTTTTTCCCTCATCAATCTACACACAACACCCCATAATGAAAAAGCATTTGTTTGCTAATTTATATATATATAAAAAAAAGGGAAATATGACATTTACATAAGTATTCAGACCCTTTGGCAGAAATTACAGCCTGTATTTGGGGAGTTTCTCCCGTTCTTCTCTGCAGATCCTCTCAAGCTCTGTCAGGTTGGATGGAGAGTGTTGCTGCACAGCTATTTTCGGGTCTCTCCAGAGATGTTCGATAGGGTTCAAGTCCGGGCTCTGGCTGGGCCACTAAAGGACATTCAGAGACTTGTCCCGAAGCCACTCCTCTGTTGTCTTGGGTCGTTGTCCTGTTGGAAGGTGAACCTTCGCCTCAGTCTGAGGTCCTGAGCGCTCTGGAGCAGGTTTTCATCAAGGATCTCTCTGTACTTTGCTCCGTTTATCTTTCCCTCGATCCTGACTAGTCTCCCAGTCCCTGCCACTGAAAAACATCCCCACAGCATGATGCTGCCACGACAATGCTTCACCATAGGGATGGTGCCAGGTTTCCTCCAGACGTGATGCTTGGCATTCAGGCCAAAGAGTTCAATCTTGGTTTCATCAGAACAGAGAATCTTGTTTTTCACGGTCAGAGAGTCTTTAGGTGCCTTTTGACAATCTCCAAGCAGGCTATCATGTGCCTTTTACTTAGGACTGGCTTCTGTATGGCCACTCTACCATAAAGGCCTAATTGGTGGAGTGCTGCAGAGATGTTTGTCCATCTGGAAGGTTCTCCCATCTCCACAGAGGAACTCTAGAGCTCTGTCAGAGTGACCATCAGGTTCTTGGTCACTTCCCTGACCAAGGACCTTCTCCCCGGATTGCTCAGTTCTAGGAAGAGTCTTATTGGTTCCAAACTTCTTCCATTTAAGAATGATGGAGGCCACTGTGTACTTGGAGACCTTCAATGCTGCAGAAATGTTTTGGTACCCTTCCCCAGATCTGTATCTCGACACAATCCTGTATTAGAGCTCTATGGACAATTCATTTGACCTCATGGCTTGGCTTTTACTCCTTGTATAGACAGGTGTGTTCCCTTCCAAACCATCAATTGCATTTGCCACAGGTGGACTCCAATCATGTTGAGGAAGCATCTCAAGGATGATCAATGGAAACAGGATGATCCTGAGCTCAATTTCGAGTCTCATAGCAAAGGGTCTGAATACTTATGTAAATAAGGTATTTCCATTTTTATTTTTAATACATTTGCAAAAATTTCAAAAAATCTGTTTTTGCTTTTTAATTATAGGGGATTGTGTATAGATTGATAACATTTTTTTTTGTATTAATCAATTTTAGAATAAGGCTGCAACATAACAAAATGTGGAAAAGGTCAAGGGGTCTGAATACTTCCCGAATGCACTGTATGCTGGCCCAAAGGTTCCATGGCCACAATAAAACTAGATTAGGATGAGAATGTCATAATAATTTCAGTGCCAAGTTGGAGAATAGTTTGCCTCACTATGGCTCTGGCACTACTTACACCTACTCAGTGTAATATTTCTAGGCTTAATCTGTGTCAGGGAAACCTGCCCTTATTGTACCACCCTTTACTTACATCTAGTGTTTTTCTCCTGGTGCAATTTATCTAGTGTTGCATATTGTTGTATCTGTTTTTAAAATTGTATGGTTAAATTGTTCACTACTTGAGAGTATAGGTTCCTTGTACTAACACTACGTTTAACATGTGTTTTCTGGTAGAGATACATCTATAATTTGATTTATACTATCTACTTTTGTTTTATCTCTGTCAGTGTGACATCTAGTGGCCCTTTTGTGTACTTCAACTATCCTTTGCTGTCTGATTATCTCGTGCTCTTTGTGTAGTCTTGTCTGCCCACTTTTTGGGGGAGATACACTTGAAAACAAATGGTCAGAAGTGAATGCATTGAGTTGCACATTCTACAAGTTATCTTGGCTACTAGGCAGTATGTCTACAATAGGAGCATAAGCCTTAAAACAGCAAAACTACTACTGCAGTGCTATAATATAATGAAATGTGTGTTTTCAAGCAACTATATTTGTTTTCTAGTTCATTTTGTTAATATAATTAATTTACATCGGTCCAGAAATTATGAGAATACACACACGCACCGGGGTCTGGATTTTCCCACCTCATCATAAACTCTCACCATTGACTACACACTCTTTTATGATCTCCAAAAAGTATTTTGGGGCAGATAGAGTATCAGTTTTGCTTTTACTATATTTCATTGACAAGGGAGACCTGGTCAGTGATCCTCAACCTGCCATCCTCAGGCTTTGAGAATGCACACCTACATCGTCCATACCTTTTATGTGGCCAGGAGGCTGTTTGTCAATGCAACATTTGATTGGTTCTCTCAAATGTTTTTTTTTTCCCTGTGTGGTTGAGACCTGTCAGGGGCTCAGGGGCTGTGTGTGACTCTCCATGTGTGTTTGAGTGCGAGAGACACTTAGAAGAACCATCCAGTAAAAGCACAGTCCCCTTCATTATCAGCACATTGTTTCAACAACATCAAATCAGCCTTTCTAGACTCTCAAGTCAGGAGGACTTTGAGATTAGGTGTTAGCCAGACTAGTAGGTTTGGGCCTTTGGCTATGAATCTCTTTCACTCCGTAATCATGCAGAGCTGCAGCAAACCTCTCACATTAGACCCCTTTGGAAAAGTCCCAGTGAGACAGTGTAATGACAATTTATTTAGGTTATATACTGAACAAAATTATAAATGCAACATGTAAAGTGTTGATTCCATGTCTGAAGTTTTGAGGGAGCGTGCAATTGGCATGCTGACTGCAGGAATGTCCACCAGAGCTGTTTCCAGATAATTTTATGTTTATTTCTCTACCATAAACTGCCTCCAACGTCATTTTGGAGAATTTAGCAGTATGTCCAACTGGCCTCACAACCGCAGACCACGTGTAACCACGCCAGCCCAGGACCTCCACATCTGGCTTCTTCACCTGCAGGATTGTCTGAGACCAGCCACCCAGACGGCTGATGAAACTGAGGAGTATTTCTGTCTGTAATAAAGCCCTTTTGAAGGGAAAACCTCATTCTGATTGGCTGCGCCAGGCTCCCCAGTGGGTGGGCCTGGCTCCCAAGTGGGTAAGCCTACAGTGAGGAAAAAAAGTATTTGATCCCCTGCTGATTTTGTATGTTTGCCCACTGACAAAGAAGTGATCAGTCTATAATTTTAATGGTAGGTTTATTTGAACAGTGAAAGACAGAATAACAACAAAAAAAACAGAAAAATGCATGTGAAAAATGTTATAAACTGATTTGCATTTTAATGAGGGAAATAAGTATTTGACCCCCCCTCAATCAGAAAGATTTCTGGTTCCCAGGTGTCTTTTATACAGGTAACGAGCTGAGATTAGGAGCACACTCTTAAAGGAAGTGCTCCTAATCTCATCTTGTTACCTGTATAAAAGACCGCTGTCCACAGAAGCAATCAATCAATCAGATTCCAAACTCTCCACCATGGCCAAGACCAAAGAGCTCTCCAAGGATGTCAGGGACAAGATTGTAGACCTACACAAGGCTGGAATGGGCTACAAGACTATCGCCAAGCAGCTTGGTGAGAAGGTGACAACAGTTGGTGCGATTATTCGCAAATGGAAGAAACACAAAAGAACTGTCAATCTCCCTCGGCCTGGGGCCCCATGCAAGATCTCACCTCGTGGAGTTGCAATGATCATGAGAACGGTGAGGAATCAGCCCAGAACTACACGGGAGGATCTTGTCAGTGATCTCAAGGCAGCTGGGACCATTGTCACCAATAAACCAATTGGTAACACTACACCGTGAAGGACTGAAATCCTGCAGCGCCCGCAAGGTCCCCCTGCATAGAAAGCACATATACATGCCCGTCTGAAGTTTCCCAATGAACAAACATCTGAATGATTCAGAGGACAACTGGGTGAAAGTGTTGTGGTCAGATGAGACCAAAATGGAGCTCTTTGGCATCAACTCAACTCGCCGTGTTTGGAGGAGGAGGAATGCTGCCTATGACCCCAAGAACACCATCCCCACCGTCAAACATGGAGGTGGAAACATTATGCCTTGGGGGTGTTTTTCTGCTAAGGGGACAGGACAACTTCACCGCATCAAAGGGACGATGGACGGGGCCATGTACTGTCAAATCTTGGGTGAGAACCTCCTTCCCTCAGCCAGGGCATTGAAAATGGGTCGTGGATGGGTATTCCAGCATGACAATGACCCAAAACACAAGGCCAAGGCAACAAAGGAGTGGCTCAAGAAGAAGCACATTAAGGTACTGGAGTGACCTAGCCAGTCTCCAGATCTTAATCCCATAGAAAATCTGTGGAGGGAGCTGAAGGTTCGAGGTGCCAAACGTCAGCCTCGAAACCTTAATGACTTCGAGAAGATCTGCAAAAAAGAGTGGGACAAAATCCCTCCTGAGATGTGTGCAAACCTGGTGGCCAACTACAAGAAACATCTGACCTCTGTGATTGCCAACAAGGGTTTTGCCACCAAGTACTAAGTCATGTTTTGCAGAGGGGTCAAATACTTATTTCCCTCATTAAAATGCAAATCAATTTATAACATTTCTGACATGCGTTTTTCTGGATTTCTTTGTCTCTCCCTGTTCAAATAAACCTACCATTAAAATTATAGACTGATCATTTCTTTGTCAGTGTGCAAACAGTACAAAATCAGCATCACAATAATGAAAACTAAATGTAAAAAAATTATTGTTCTGCCTAAAAACATCGAAACTTCTCTCACCCAGTGGCATGAGGGCTATTTAGGTGAGCGCTGATGTCACCCGGTGATAACCAGTGCCCTCTTTACCAAATGCAGGGGCGCGAAATATTTAGATTGTCCGTGCCCAGCACGCCTCTCCAGGACGCTGTTGGAGACGTATTAATTAGGAGAGAGAGTGCAGGAGAATTCAAAAGGCAAGCGGGCAGACATCATTGGAGCTGCTGCGGCATAATCAAATCAAATCAAATCAAATTTTATTTGTCACATACACATGGTTAGCAGATGTTAATGCGAGTGTAGCGAAATGCTTGTGCTTCTAGTTCCGACCATGCAGTAGTATCTAACAAGTAATCTAACAAATTCACAACAACTACCTTATACACACAAGAGTAAAGGAATGAATACGAGTATGTACATATAAATATATGGATGAGCGATGGCTGACCGGCATAGGCAAGATGCAGTAGATGGTATGGAGTACAGTATATACACATATATATATGAGATGAGTAATGTAGGATATGTAAACATTATATAAATGGCATTGTTTAAAGTGGCTAGTGATACATTATTTCATCCAGTTATAATTATTAAAGTGGCTAGAGATTTGGGTCGATGGCGAACGGCATAGGCAAGATACAGTAGATGGTTTAGAGTACAGTGTATACATTTGATATGAGTATGTCGGATACGTAAACATTATATACAAAATTGTTTAAAGTGGCTAGTGATACATTTGTTACATCCAATTCCTATGTTTAAAGTGGCTAGAGATTTAAGTCAGTATGTTGGCAGCAGCCACTCAATGATAGTGATGGCTGTTTAACAGTCTGATGGCCTTGAGATAGAAGCTGTTTTTCAGTCTCTCGGTCCCAGCTTTGATGCACCTGTACTGACCTCGCCTTCTGGATGATAGCGGGGTGAACAGGCAGTGGCTCGGGTGGTTGTTGTCCTTGATCATCTTTTTGGCCTTCCTGTGACATCGGGTGGTGTAGGTGTCCTGGAGGGCAGGTAGGTTTCCCCCGGTGATGCGCTGTGCAGTCCTCACTACCCTCTGGAGAGCCTTACGGTTGTGGGCGGAGCAGTTGCCGTACCAGGCGGTGATACAGCCCGACAGGATGCTCTCGATAGTGCATCTGTAAAAGTTTGTGAGTGATTTTGGTGACAAGCCGAATTTCTTCAGCCTCCTGAGGTGGAAGAGGCGCTGTTGCGGGGAGTACAGGAGAGGGCTGAGAACGCACCCTTGTGGGGCCCCAGTGTTGAGGATCAGCGGAGTGGAGATGTTGTTTCCTACCCTCACCACCTGGGACCGGCCCGTCAGGAAGTCCAGGACCCAGTTGCACAGGGCTGGGTCGAGACCCAGGGTCTCGAGCTTAATGACGAGCTTGGAGGAACTATGGTGTTAAATGCTGAGCTGTAGTCGATGAACAGCATTCTTACATAAGTATTCCTCTTGTCCAGATGGGTTAGGGCAGTATGCAGTGTGATTGCGATTGCGTAGTCTGTGGACCTATTGGGACGGTAAGCAAATTGGAGTGGGTCCAGGGTGTCTGGCAGGATGGAGGTGATATGATCCTTGACTAATCTCTCAAAGCACTTCATGATGACAGAAGTGAGTGCTACGGGCGATAGTCATTTAGCTCAGTCACCTTAGCTTTCTTGGGAACAGGAACAATGGTGGCCCTCTTGAAGCATGTGGGAACAGCAGACTGGGATAGGGACTGATTGAATATGTCCGTGAACACACCAGCCAGCTGGTCTGCGCATGCTCTGAGGACACGGCCAGGGATGCCATCTGGGCGGCAGCCTTGCGAGGGTTAACACATTTAAATGTTTTTCTCACATTGGCTGCGGTGAAGGTGAGCCCGCAGGTTTTGGTAGCGGGCCATGTCGGTGGCACTGCATTGTCCTCAAAGCGAGCAAAGAAGTTGTTTAGTTGGTCTGGGAGCAGGGCGTCATGGTCCGCGACGGGCTGGTTTTCTTTTTGTAGTCCGTGATTGACTGTAGACCCTGCCACATTCCTCTTGTGTCTGAGCCATTGAATTGTGACTCTACTTTGTCTCTATATTGGCGCTTAGCTTGTTTGATTGCCTTGCGGAGGGAATAGCTACACTGTTTGTATTCAGTCATGTTTCCGGTAGCCTTACCCTGGTTAAAAGCAGTGGTTCGCGCTTTCAGTTTCTGCGAATGCTGCCATCAATCCACGGTTTCTGGTTGGGGAAGGTTTTAATATTTGCTATGGGTACAACATCACCAATGCACTTGCTAATAAACTCGCTCACCGAATCAGCATATACATCAATGTTGTTGTCAGATGCTATCCGGAACATATCCCAGTCCACGTGCTCGAAGCAATCTTGCAGCATGGAATCAGATTGGTCGGACCAGCGTTGAACAGACCTGAGAACGGGCGTTTCCTGTTTTAGTTTCTGTTTGTAGGCTGGGAGCAACAAAATGGAGTCATGGTCAGACTTGCGAAAGGAGGGCGGAGAATAGCCTTGTATGCATCACGGAAGTTGGAATAACAGTGGTCCAGGATTTTACCAGCCCGGGTGGCACATTCGATATGCTGGTAAAATTTCGTGAGCCTTGTTCTTAAATTAGCCTTATTAAAATCCCCAGCCACAATAAATGCAGCCTCAGGATATGTGGTTTCCAGTTTACATAGAGTCCGATGAATTTCTTTCAGTGCCGTCGATGTATCAGCTTGAGGGGTATGTACACGGCTGTGATTATAATCGAGGAGAATTCTCTTGGTAGATAATGCGGTCTGCATTTGATTGTAATGAATTCTATGTCAGGTGAACAAAAGGACTTGAGTTCCTGTATGTTGTTATGATCACACCACGTCTCGTTAATCATAAGACACACACCCCCACCCTTCTTCTTACCAGATAGAAGTTTGTTTCTGTCGGCGCGATGCGTAGAGAAACCAGGTGGCTGTACCGACTCCGATAACGTGTCCTGAGTGAGCCATGTTTCCGTGAAGCAAAGAACGTTGCAGTCTCGGATGTCTCTCTGAAAGGCAACCCTCGATCGGATTTCGTCTACTTTGTTGTCAAGAGACTGTACATTGGCGATTAAAATACTCGGGAGAGGTGCACGATGCGCCCGTCGGCGTAGCTTGACCAAAAGACCGGCGCGTTTCCCTCTTCTCGGCGCCGCCGTTGCTTTGAGTAGCCGGGTGCTATCCAGTCTATTGTTGTGTTTGGGTTAGCAAACCGAGAATCCTCTTTGGGAAAGTCGTATTCCTGGTCGTAATGTTGGTAAGTTGACGTTGCTCTTATATCCAATAGTTCCTCCCGGTTGTATGTAATAAAACGTAATATTTCCCGGGGTAATAATGTAAGAAGTAATACATAAAAAAACAAAATAATGCATGGTTTCTTGAGAACGTGAAGCGAGGCTGCCATCTCTGTCGGCACCATTTGCAGGTGGACTGCAAATGGTGCTGAAAGTAATTAATTTCAACAAATGGCTTCATTTTAATTCCACTTTAATAACATCAAGAGGTAGGCCTAATTGTTTGACCGACGCAATTATGCTATCCATAGATTTGCCAGAATAGCCAAATCCTCCACTACTGTACTGTCACCATGTACTCCTTAAATACCTTCGTGTTTGACGGGCTTACTGTGTTTGGTTAAAACCAAGGTTCAAATTGAGTGAGGTTATGCCATAACCTTTGTTAAAGAAAAGGCAAAAAATATATATTTAATGTTAGCTTTACATTTTGAAATAAATAAATACAAAGTTTCCAGATAATATATAGCGTTCTATAACGATGCTTAACTCCGTGATGCTTTCTGCTAGAAACAAGCTTTAAAATGGCCACAAAAGACATCACATGTTGATTCCTAACTATGACATTCTGAAGCTGAGCTGCAGCCTTCAATATTGGAGGAGACAAAAAATATACTTCTCTATCCCTATTAATTGAGCCTTTTTCTTTCTGAAAAGAGAAGATATATAAACCCAAGCAGCTTTTAGGGAAGACCTTATGTTGTTGGGTTAGTTAGGAACAAATTCTTATTTACAGTGACAGCCTACCCTGGACAATGCTGGGCCAATTGTGCACCACCCAATCACAGCCAAATGTGATACAGCCTGGATTCGAACCAGGGACTGTAGTTATACCTCTTGCACTGAGATGCAGTGCCTTAGACCGCTGTGCCACTCAGGAGCCCTACATAAAGCTTTCCCAACAGCAGTCCCAACACCTTACCATTGCTACACCTGGCTATCAGCAGAGCCTTATCTGGCAGCGAAACAGTTCATTCAGCCTCATTTACTGCCTTTAAAAAAAAACATAGCTGATATGACTGACTTGCTTAAACAAATGTGGTTTCTTCTGACCATTGAGATGTACAAACTATGGCATAAAGGGACAACAAGCGGATAAGAGGCATTCCGTAATTTCGATTAACGCTTCGATCACACCGACAGAATCATTGCATTTTGGTACACCAGAATTACATTAATTTCCAATTAAATGCTGTGTTTGCCTTGCAGCATTGCATTGCAGAGGCAGTTGCAGTGCGTTCGGTGTGGTGCATACGTTTGATTTCTCGAACTTATGCGTCAAACTGTATGAGTCAAACTGTATGCCTAGATCACTTGACAGAAATGGTAAAGGAAGGTGAATGTTAAACTTTTGCTGCATACGTATCCTGATGATGCTGCATACTCTTTTGCACAACAACGCTGTTGGTGTGTTCCAAGTGTAAGACATTAATGAGCGAGCTAGGATGGACATAGTCAATATAATTATTTGTTCAGCACTTTTGAAATGTACAGCAACAGAATTCAGAACATGGGCCGTTCTTACAGTGTTTTCCCTGTACACCAAGTCAGAACCGTAGGATAAGTAAAGGGGGCATATAAGCAGGCAATGAAGGCTCTTACAATATTCAATGATTATATATAAAAAAAAAAGGTATTATAGGCTACATGTGCACCAACAAGTCAGAACAGTAGGCAAAATTAAGGGGTAAAAATAGACCAAATTCTTAGGGTGAGGCACAAGGCTTACTAACAGCTTACTACACAACATAAACTTAGTATTACTTTCTTATCTACAGTATACATATCTCCCTGGCATATTACATAATTTATGCAGCAGCATACAAGACATTTTTGGACTCTCCTTGTTGTGTTGTGCTCACTTGAACAAGAAGGTGGAGCGACGGTCCTTCGTGGGCAGATTTTGTCATCAAACTTTGTCATCAAAGTCTGCCATTCTCTGAATGTATGGTGCGTTCAAGACAACTGGGAACTCGAAGGAAAAAAAAGGTCTAATCCTCATGATGTCAGTGATCTTTAGGTCGTAACTCTAGAAAGTTCAAAATGTATTTTCCAAGTCGTAGCTTGTTTTTTTAACGTGATTTGACGTCATTTTATCTGTGCCCAATGACCTTGAGCCTTCTTGGATGGGCACTTCTAATGTAACTCTACGGCAGCACCTAAGGGGCTTGAAAATTTTAGGTCTACCCTTAGACTTGGTGCTGACGTAGTGTCCCCATGAGTGACAGAACACTGAGCCAATCACGGTGCAACGCTCCAAGAGGAATACCTGTAAGAATGCTGTTTGCAGACGACACTACAGTGGTAGGCTTGATTACCAACAACGACGAGACGGCCTACAGGAAGGAGGTGAGGGCCCTCGGAGTGTGGTGTCAGGAAAATAACCTCTCACTCAACGTCAACAAAACAAAGGAGATGATCGTGGACTTCAGGAAACAGTAGTGGAGAAGGTGGAAAGTTATAAGTTCCTTGGCGTACACATCACGGACAAACTGAAATGGTCCACCCACACAGACAGCGTGGTGAAGAAGGCGCAACAGCGCCTCTTCAACCTCAGGAGGCTGAAGAAATTCGGCTTGTCACCAAAAACACTCACAAACTTTTACAGATGCACAATCGAGAGCATCCTGTTGGGCTGTATCACCGCCTGGTACGGCAACTGCTCCGCCCACAACCGTAAGGCTTTCTAGAGGGTAGTGAGGTCTGCACAACGCATCACCGGGGGGTAAACTACCTGCCCTCCAGGACACCTACACCACCCGATGTCACAGGAAGGCCAAAAAGATAATCAAGGACAACAACCGCCCGAGCCACTGTCTGTTCACCCCGCTATCATCCAGACGGTGAGGTCAGTACAGGTGCATCAAAGCTGGGACCGAGAGACTGAAAAACAGCTTCTATCTCAAGGCCATCAGACTGTTAAACAGCCATCACTAACATTGAGTGGCTGCTGCCAACATACTGACTCAAATCTCTAGCCACTTTAATAATAACATTTTTTTTATGTAATAAATATATCACTAGCCACTTTAAACAATGCCACTTTATATAATGTTTACATACCCTACATTACTCATCTCATATGTATATACTGTACTCTATACCATCTACTGCATCTTGCCTATGCCGTTCGGCCATCGCTCATCCATATATTTATATGTACATATTCTTATTCATTCCTTTACACTTGTGTGTATAAGGTAGTTGTTGTGAAGTTGTTAGATTACTTAGATATTAGAAGCACTAGAACTAGAAGCACAATCATTTCGCTACACTCGCATTAACATCTGCTAACCATGTATATGTGACAAATAAAATTTGATTAGATTTTCTGCTGGCTTGCCTCACCACCACAGAAAGCACTGAAACAGGCTGAAACACCTGCATTTTGGAGCTGCCTTACTCAAGAGACCATTACTCACACACCTGCCTTGAATGACGGGTCGCCACTGCATCAGGGCAACAGATTGCTATAACATATGATGTGGTTAGCAGATACACAACATTTCTATCCAGGCTGTGTAAAATCTGGCATGCCTCTGAGCAGAGGACCCCCCTTAGGTAAAGCTTCACATGTCCTTGAGTTTAGATTGCATAGGGCGCGCTGCTATACAGGACACTTGCACTGAGTATGGGACCGCCCTGATGCTTGTGTTGCATCAGATAAAAATGTAGGATAAATGTCGGATAAAAATGTAGGATAAATGTCGGATAAAAATGTAGGACTGTGCTGCGTTTTTGGGAATCATTTTGATCACTATAAATTATTAACTACAGGCGTTTTTATCTCTCTGATTTAAAATCCTTTGGTCTAGCAGCAAACAATGAATAGATTTTATTTTATACTGGTCTCATCTCAACTACTCCATTGCTATGCAAGTAAAAAAAAAAAGCATGAGTCATGTCCTTCTTCCAGAGTGCCGCAGCACACACGCGCACACAAGCACACGCACTTCGGTGCAGCAGCGCATCCCGCGCCTCACTGCAGTGAAAAACGTCCCATCCACCTACAGCACACACGCATTGCGTCTCCGCTAGTTATTTTTTTTAGCTCCCTTCAACACCAACGCGTTAGGAGTAGCTGTACGCGCCTTATCGACATTATAAATAAGAAAATAAATAAAGGATAACTTTCTTGTTCGAACCTGAGGAGGTAAGACAGAATACACACTTTAATGCGGCTTGCTTTGTGAGATGGTCTAACTGGGACATGACGTAGCACGTTCCTGTTTTATGTAGACCAAATTAGCAGGTGTATGGTGTAACTTACATTATCCTACCCTTATTTATCTAATTTGACGACCACAGAACATTGCAGATATCTATCGGTTTTCTGACTAAAGCTTTATGTACAATATTTGTGAAGAAGGTAGTCTATAGTATGGTGATGAGCTCGTCCTCACATGGGTTAAAGTTGTGTGACGATGGCGCAGTACAGGGTTTGGAGAATTGCCAAAATCGACTGCGGTCCTGATGTTGCTCTTTTTTTCACCAGGGGCAGACGTCTCAATTTACCTCCCTCTGAAATATTTTGAAGTTATTTGGAATGCAAACATGATATTGATTTATGTTCACGAAGAGTTCTTGATAATTACGTCATATATATATATATATATAATTTTTTTTATGTATTTGAGAGCCTGCGTGTTCAAGATCACAATGACCTGTAATTGCCTGTTGTTCCCAGAGTTCATAATAACATTTGTCAAGACAAATTGCAGGGTTTGCACGCTAATGGGTATGCATATTTGTTCAAACCATAGATGGCGTGTTTACAACCAATGTCAATGAAGTATCCCAAATTCCTCATATTATCCTGCAAAAAGATTTTCTGCAGTTTCATTTTGGCTCTCTTTATTATTGCTGGGTTCCTCAAAAAAACGTACATTTTCTCCTCATAACTATTTTCATCTTTGTATACTCCTCCAGTAATTTACTGCAGCTTTCATTCATTGCCTTGTCCATCATTTTCTCAGTTCATTACTGTTTATCTATGCCGTTTTTGTGTAGTTTTTCTGCATCTAAAGCCTTGTCAGCCTCGACAACATGGGCCTCAAAAGCCAGGACCCCCTGCCTCCCACTGGCAATCTCACCTCAGGACAGGTGGGCTCCTTCCAGAAGGTGGAGCCTAAAACCTTGGGGGTGAGTGATGTCTTCACATAGGCATTTGTTTTTTTTTACCTTTATTTAACTAGGCAAGTCAGTTAAGAACAAATTCTTATTTACAATAACGGCCTACCAAAAGGCAAAAGCCCTCGAGCGGGGATGGGGGCTGGGATTAAAAATATAGGACAAAACAAAAATCACAACAAGAGAGACACCACAACACTACATAAAGAGAGACCTAAGACGACAACATAGCATGACAGCAACACATGACAACACAGCATGGTAGCAACACAACATGACAACGACATGGTAGCAACACAACATAGCAGCAGCACAACATGGTAGCAGCACAAAACAGGGTACACACATTGTTGGGCACAGACAACAGCACAAAGGGCAAGAAGGTAGAGACAACAATACCTCATGCAAAGCAGCCACAACTGTCAGTAAGAGTGTCCATGATTGAGTCTTTGAATTAAGAGATTGAGATAAAACTGTCTAGTTTGAGTGTTTGTTGCAGCTCGTTCCAGTCGCTATCTGCAGCGAACTGAAAAGACTAGCGACCCAGGGATGTGTGTGCTTTGGGGACATTTAACAGAAAGTGACTGGTAGAACGAGTGTTGTATGTTGAGGATGAGGGCTGCAGTAGATATCTCAGATAGGGGGGAGTGAGGCCTAAGAGGGTTTTATAAATAAGCAACAACCAGTGGGTCTTGTGACGGGTATTCAGAGATGGCCAGTTTACGGAAGAGTATAGAGTGCAGTGACGTGTCCTATAAGGAGCATTGATGGCCGAATGGTAAAGAACATCTAGCCGCTCGAGAGCACCCTTACCTGACGATCTATAAATTACATCTCCATAATCTAGCATGGGTAGGATGGTCATCTGAATCAGGGTTAGTTTGGCAGCTGGGGCGAAAGAGGAGCGATTACGATAGAGGAAACCAAGTCTAGATTTAACTTTAGCCTGCAGCTTTGATATGTGCTGAGAGAAGGACAGTGTACTGTCTCGCCATACTCCCAAGTACTTGTATGAGGTGACTACCTCAAGCCATAAACCCTCAGAGGTAGTAATCACACCTGTGGGGAGAGGGGCATTCTTCTTACCAAACCACATTACCTTTGTTTTGGAGGTGTTCAGAACAAGGTTAAGGGCAGAGAAAGCTTGTTGGACACTAAGAAAGCTTTGTTGTAGAGCGTTTAACACAAAATCCGGGGAGGGGCCAGTTGAGTATAAGACTGTATCATCTGCATATAAATGGATGAGAGAGCTTCCTACTGCCTGAGCTATGTTGTTGATGTAAATTGAGAAGACCGTGGAGGCTAGGATCGAGCCTTGGGGTACACCCTTGGTGACAGGCAGTGGCTGAGCCAGCAGATGTTCTGACTTTATACGCTGCACTCTTTGAGAGAGGTAGTTAGCAAACCAGGCCAAAGACCCCTCAGAGACACCAATACTCCAATCATCAATACAGATGTTTGTGATACACTATAAGGATATGATATGAATCAATAACAGCTTAAATTCTGTACTGTAGAATAAAGCATCATCGCGTTACCTTATAATATAATGATAAGATGTTCATTTAGGAGACTCTTATATTTCCATGCCTGAATCAAACCCATAACTGGGTCTTGCTCAGTAGGCACCAAGTGAAACAGGAAAAAAATGAATCAGGGAGTGATTCCTGGACTTAATAACGAAGGCCCAATTCCATTTTCGAATTTCAAAATGTTTTGCTACGGTGTGTCCTGCTGAACACAACTATGGGGTTACCAAACACTATGCTGTAGATGAGCCATCGAACCACATACTGTCCTTTTAATGGTACTGATGAGATTTCTTAATGTATTGTCTCAGGCTGTCCAGATCATCATCGGGTGTCTTGTCCTCTGCCTGAGCGCCTCTGTGTTGCAGCTCCACGAGATCCATTTCACTGGGGATGTTGCTGTCCTTTTGATCGTTGTCTTACAGGTGAGTGAGCCATTGGTGACCCCAACTAGAATTAGATGTACCTACCCCCAATCCTAATCTTAACCATTAGGGCAATATATTCAATCCCAACCCTATATCAGTTAGTAAGGGCAACTTCTACCTACTCCAGACGACACGTACCAGTCAGATGTTACTGGCCACATATCAACTATTACAACAGCGCCCTCTACATTGGCAGTGTCTTTAGGCCAGGTCGGGCCAACCCTCCTCCTGGAGAGCTACCCTCCTGCAGGCTTTCGCTCCAACCCTAATCCAGCACACTTGAATAGGTTTACAGCCCTACAATGGCAATTTTCTAGAATATAATATTTTGTTGAATCAGTTATTTTAATCTCTGTATAGGTGTCTAATCTGACCTGTGAGTTATGTGTCTTATTCTGTTATGGGTATACTCCCACAGCTCATCCTGTCTGGGTCGGTCCTTGTCCACTCGGGCAGGAAGCCTTCTCTCTTTTGGGTGGGTATATTGCAATTGGCGTGCATTCAGCTGGTTACATTTTTTGCTGCATTTTTCAACAGTATGTACCGAACAACACATTATCCCGAAATGCTGCACACCATTCTTTGAGGTATGTTTACTCCTGTTGTGGCAGAGTGTGACCACTGATCTTTGTGAGTGATGTAGGCGATTATATGAAAAAACACAAACCCCCAAAAACGAACTTTCAATGTATAATGTTTTCTGTCAATCTGGGTGTATTCAGTGTATTGGTGTACTCTCTCCCCAGGTGAAATGTACCCTGGTGCTGCATTTGATTAGTGCTGCCTTCTCCACGGCTGCTCTGGGCCTGATGTCCAAACACCTGCCTTACCGCCAGGACTCCTACCACTGTGAACACTGCCGGAGACTGGAGCTGCATGCTGTGGTAACCAGTCATTCTAACAGTATACCTTGGATTATTACATACATTTGCATATAAACAATTATTACATACACTACCGTTGAAAGGTTTTGGGTCACTTAGAAATGTCCTTGTTTTTAAAAGAAAAACACATTTGTTGTCCATTAAAATAACATGAAATTGATCAGAAATACAGTGTAGACATTGTTAATGTTGTAAATGACTTTTGTAGCTGGAAATGGCAGATTTTTTATGGAATATCTACATAGTTGTACAGAGGCCCATTATCAGCAACACCTCACTCCTGTGTTCCAATGTCACGTTGTGTTAGCTAATCCAAATTTATCATATTAAAAGGCTAATTGATCATTAGAAAACCATCTTGCAATTATGTTAGCACAACTGAAAACTGTTGTTCTGATTAAAGAAGCAGTAAAACTGGCCTTTAGACTAGTTGAGTATCTGGAGCATCAGCATTTGTGGGTTCGATTACAGGCTCAAAATAGCCAGAAACAAAGACCTTTCTTCTGAAACTCATCAGTCTATTTTTGTTCTGAGAAATGAAGGATATACCATGTGAGAAATTGCAAAGAAACTGAAGATCTCGCACAACACTGTGTACTACTCCCTTCACGGAACAGCGCAAACTGTCTCTAACCAGAATAGAAGAGGAGTGGGAGGCCCCGGTGCACAACTGAGCAAGAGGACAAGTACATTAGAGTGTCTAGTTTGAGAAACAGACTCCTCACAAGTCCTTAACTGCCAGCTTCATTAAATAGTACCCGCAAAACACCAGTCTCTTTGTCAGTGTACAGTGTAGAGATGACTCCGGGATGCTGGCCTTCTAAGCAGAGTTGAAAAGAAAAATCCATATCTCAGACTGGACAATAAAAATAAAAGATTAAGATGGGCAAAATAACACAGACACTGGACAGAAGAACTCTGCTTAGAAGGCCAGCATCCCGGAATCGCCTCTTCACTGGTGACGTTGAGACTGGTGTTTTGCGGGTACTATTTAATGAAGCTGCCAGTTGAGGACTTGTGAAGTGTCTGTTTCTCAAACTAGACACTCTAATGTACTTGTCCTCTTGCTCAGTTGTGCACCGGGGCCTCCCACTGCTCTTTCTATTCTGGTTAGAGCCAGTTTGCGCTGTTCAGTGAAGGGAGTAGTACACAGCGTTGTATGAGATCTTCAGTTTCTTGGCAATTTCTCGAATGGAATAGCATTCATTTCTCAGAACAATAATAGACTGACGAGTTTCAGAAGAAAGTTCTTTGTTTCTGGCCATTTTAAGCCTGTAATCGAACCCACAAATACTGATGCTCCAGATACTCAACTAGTCTAAAGAAGGCCAAGTTTATTGCTTCTTTAATCAAAATAACAGTTTTCAGCTGTGCTAACATAATTGCAAAAGGGTTTTCTAATGATCAATTAGCCTTTTAAAATTATAAACTTGGATTAGCTAACACAACGTGCCATTGGAACACAGGAGTGATGGTTGCTGATAATGGGCCTCTGTACGCCTATGTAGATATTCCATATCAAATCTGCCATTTTCAGCTACAATAGTCATTTACAACATTAACAATGTCTACACTGTATTTCTGATCAATTTGATGTTATTTTAATGGACAAAAAATGAGCTTTTCTTTCAAAAACAAGAACATTTCTAAGTGACCCCAAACCTTTGAATGGTAGTGTACATTTGCATATAAAAATAATCTACATACATTTGCAAATTACATAACATTATAAAAAAGCATCTAAAATAATTACATAATTTTTTGAAGAAACAATGAAGTGCAGGCTGAATTTTGATGTAGTCATTATGATTTAGTCAACCTTCTCGGTCATCTTGATTGAGTAGCTGACCATGTCACACATTCTCCCCCTTGAGAGTTCATGTGGTCAAAAGACATACAATGAGAGTCACAATGTAAAATTCCCCAACTCATTTGCTGAATTTCTAATGATTTTAAGATAGTTCTTTGAAGCCTTGTCAGTGTGAAAAATGTGTACACAATTAATTTATTCTGACAAATGTTTTGAAAGATTGATACTGTTGTTGTTTGAATACATTTGTATCAGTTGTTTATATGCATTTTCTGAAACAATGTTTGCTCAAGACTAGGGTTGCGAAATTCCTGGGACTTCAATAAATTCCCTGGTTTTTCAGACACCTGGTTAGAGGATTCCAGATATCCTGCCTGTTCCCTCCTGATTCTGGGATCCTCCAACCGGGTGTCGGAAAAAACTCAGAATTTTTTGCAAGTACAACATTTCAATTTTTCTAGAGAGTCAAAGGGTTGTTGCATCCAACAATAGCCCATACAAACAAATCAATTGTGTCTTCCGTGGAAGTATTAGTGTAATACCTTCACTCAAGGCGGTATTCTGACATGAGATCGGCACGCTTAACTTAAATGAGCAAAGATTCATGCGTAAATCTGTGTTGTGCACACTTATCTGCTCAAGATATTATACACTGAGTGTACAACACATTAAGATCATGAAAGTTTTTCCATGACTGACTGACCAGGTGAATCCAGGTGAAAGCTAGAATCCCTTATTGATGTCACCTTTTAAATCTACAAGGTGTCCAAAGCGTTCCACAGGGATTCTGGCCCATGTTGACTCCAATTCTTCCCACAGTTCTGTCAAGTTGGCTGGGTGTCCTTTTCGGTGTTTGACCCTTCTTGATACACACGGGAAACTGTTGAGCATTAAATACCCAGCAATGTTGCAGTGGATCAGTTACATGGTATTCATGAGTATTTCATCTACACAAATATTTCTTTGTTTCGAGTTAGGCACTCCAATCTCCACCAAGGAATACTGGCAGACATGCATACCTTTATTTCGGCCACCAAGTGGATTTGTATAATGGCCTATATTTCAACATTGCTTCCATTACACATGATTTATGACCACTTTATCAAAACATGAATATACAAAAAAACATCCCACAACAACTTTAAATGTGTCAATTAAGTGTGCAGGCTTTTCTTTTTTCTATCACATCACATATTAGTAGTACATATCAGTACCACAACAATAATACTTGTTTAAATGTCATTATTGTTTAAACAAAACAGCAAATTAAAGCAATCATTGATGAAACATGTAATAAGTATTTTGGGGTTTGGTATTACCCAGAATTATAAAAAATGACCCTTTAAAAAAATTCAGCAAAGGAGTTTTGGATTTTGATTATTGTGGCAAGGCTTTGACCAATTTTAACAACATTGTTCTAAACTGTGAAAAGGCTGTAATGGAACAATTTGGCCTAAACTATTTATGGTGGGAGCTATGTCAAATGGGGTCATGCGTCAAAGTCTTTGACCCACTTTATTCTGTGTCTGCATAGGAGGTTGGATACATACATATTCTACTATGCTAACACGACTGCTCAAACTTAGTCCTCATATAGAACAGTACAAATCCTGTGTGGGATCTAGAATTGAATGTAAATGACATTTCTATTTTTGATGACACTATTAAGGTTTTAATTGTTGATACAGTCAATCATCCATTGTATTTTTGCCATATTTTAAAGTAAAAAATATGTAATAACAAATGAAGAGTTGTTGTTTATAGAATTGAAACACACCATATGAGCATCTTATCTAGGTGAATGTAGTTTCAAGGGAAAGTGTAATTGTTCTTCAAAATGGAACATGTGTTTCTTTGTGTTTACTGTTTACTGCAGCAACATTGTTTCAGGAAATGCACTGGGCTGATCGAAATGAAATGTAAAGTAAGTAGTTGACCACTATTGTAGATATTTTCTGGTCAATGCTAACACTTGGTAGGTAGCAGTATTTCTGCCTTGTTCATATAGTTATTACTATAACAAAACATTACCCGAAAAGGTATTGCAGCAAAATATTTAAATAACATCTTACCCAATCGTATGTTTAGATAGGTATTAGTTGTTATACATTTTATACACTTTCATGGGATTGATTATATGGCTATTCAAAAGGCCTTGTTTCACATCTGTTTGTATTATCTTGCTAAATGAATGAATTAATAAGATCTGACATTATAGTTAGCTTTTTGGACAATGTTTTTTATCCCTCAATTGCATTCATTTGATGCTGTATGGAAATTATTGATGCTACTGTAATATCAAGCATTTTTCTCTGGACTAAAATACCACTGTCCATCCCGCATGTCTTTCTTCACCTGTCTCTCTCTCTCACATGGGTGGTTTCTTATAGCTCCTGATTGACGGCATCATAGGTACTCTGGTTATCTTCCTTATTCTGGAGCTGCTCATCTGCATCACAGCCATGCTGTTTGGCCTCAGTGTGCTGGCCTCAAGTGGTGGAATGCAGGTGAACGCACATATAACAGAACACATGGGGAAGGGCATTCTAAAACGCTCCAAGCACCATTTTACATGTGCAGCCCTGCCCGGGCATTGTGATTAAAAACTGTAACAATTTAGAACACTGCAGGTGGTGTTTGCTGCATGTGAAAATGTATTTAAATCTATTAATTTTATATGGGCTAGATTCAGACTTAAGAAATGTATGCCTTTCCTATGCTTCTCAGTATTTGGTATTCAGACTTACTTTACGCAGGTGCGCAACAAGCTCTTTGAGAGTGGCTCCCTTATGCGCACTGAATACATTTCATTAAACTGCTGAAAACCCTCCCCACTTGCTGGCCATCTGATTTCCTCATGGACTTTTCATTCAATGGGGTTTTCAGTTATCTAAAGCCCTCCCTTTAAATACGGTGCACCTTTAATTTGAATTTTATCGACAGTCACTAATATATTGAGAGAACGGTTTCAGAATATTAGGGATCAATGAAAGAAAGCCATACAATTATAGGCCTATGCATATCTCAGTTTTAGCACCAATTGGTAAATTGAAAAAGTATCCGATCTGTACATTATTAAGGGTTAGGAACATGTTTAGGGATCTACCTACTTCTTAAAAAACAGGTTTGGAGAGCCTTTACGGACAAAATATATTGGTGAACAAACAATACAGTGGTTTGATTATCCTGAAAGTTGCCATTCAGTTGTTCAATCCATTAAATATTGGAAGAGGAGAAAACTATAACAATAAGGGTACACGTACCTTGCGGGCACCGGCCAGAACACGTACCTTGCGGGCACAAAACGCGTACCTTGCGGGCACTGGTCAGAAAACGCGTGGAGAGAAGTCGGATCTAATTTCCCCTATGTGTGTGTAAATAATTGGCACCTTCTTAAGGACTTTGTTGTATGGGAAGTTTTAAGACATTTAACTTTTTTCAGTGCAAATTGTGCCTGTTTTAAGAAAACAAAAATGATACCCTTCATGTATAAAAAAAATGGCAGGGTGAACCCTCTATTGCATATAGGTACTGAACATCACAAGTTCATGTCTTGTTCTCCCTTTAACTTCCTCTTTCTTGCTCTCTCTCTCTAGTCATCCAGTGGAACTCAGCGCCCAGCCTACCCCCAGACTCGCCCCCCGGCAGGTCCCCCTGCTGTGCAGGCTGCAGCATCTCAGGTAGGGCCTAGCTGTCCGAAGGGGTTAGCCTACCATATAGTGCTAGCCTAAAATGGCTTATCCATTTAGCACTGTTGGCTACCATTTACTGTGCTTCTCTTGAGGTCTGATTACCTTGATGTGTTCGAGTAATAGATTCTTCTAATGTCAAACATTACATGTCAATATAATACCTGTCTCTTTCTCAGTCTTTCTCTCTCTGCCTTTCTCCTTGAGCAGGTGGCCGTTGTTGTCACTGAACCCGATTCCGACCAGGTAGAGGAGGTCTCCACTCCCCCCACTGACCCCCAGGTGGAGCCCATCGAGGCGGCCGAGCCCTAAACCAAACCTCCTTCATCCTCCACTCCAGCCACTTGTGCCGGATTATATTGGCAACAGTGTAGGTCTTAATCTGAATTCCAAATTGAGCCCTAGACACTTCTATAGATCTGAAACGATTAGATAGGAGGTTGAAATTCCACCCAGCCTACCTGAAGGCAAGCTGAAGCATTTGGCCTACATACTGTTCAAACCTTTCATATCCTTTCAGATCTACAGGAATGCCAAGGGGTATAGGGGCTAGGGGTTTATTGGGAATTCATCTTTTTAAGGAGATGGTGTGGTGACTAGCAGGTCAAAGTCCCATGAATGACATATAACTGTTTTGCCGTAATTGGAGGCACTCAAACCTGTATTGCCTCAGTAATTATTAAGCTATAGAAAATGGGAAGACAATGTCAATTGTAACCAATGTTATTCATTTTGAGGATGTTTGCAAAGCTACGAGACTATGATTATAAGTATTATCGTGGATGCAGAAAGTGAAGGATGAACATATAGGACAAGGGTTCTACATCTCTGATCCTGAAGAGGGTATGCAGGCTTTTGTTTTAGCCCAACACTAACACATCAGTTTCAAATAATCAACTAATCAAGGACTTAGTTTCTAACACGGTCACTGCATGGATTGGAGGATTCTAGGGACTAACTGAAGCTAATGTAAAATTGTATGTATGGATACTTTCATTGCTTCCTTTGTTGCTTTTGTTTTGCATCACCACTTTTTGAGACCAAATAATACAAGCCTTTATCACCACTGTGTCATAGTACTGTATAGTGATCTATTCAGGATGCGTCTGGCTTTGAGCTTTACATAATATGATTCTGTACATTGTTTTTAGCCTAGTTTTGCACATTCATGTATTTTAAAGTGAATGATATCACAGCTCTAATCACTTACCAAGCTAACCAACCAATGCTGGCAATGTACTGTAGTGCTCATTGAGAGGATTGTATCGTGTTAGAATATAGAATAGTTGTAGATGAACACTGATGAACACATTAGCAAAAAGCAAGCAAATACTGTTACATGCCACATCAACACACAGAATACGTAATTGATCGCTACCATAGCCTAACCTTTTCCTTGTGTGTTATGATTCCATCATAAGAAAGCTGACTTGTATGGCATTTGTTTGAATATCTACTTTCTTTATTTGTTTATTTATTACTTGTTTTTTTATTGAACAATTTGCTCTAACAAAGCAAAAGAGTCTCTGGCGTATGCTCTAATATTCCAGACATACTAAAATACTCAAACAGTAAGAATATTCTGGACTGCCCTTAAAATAATAAAATGTATGTCCATTTGACATTGTAACCAAAAGGAAACTGAAATTGCAGTACTTGTTTTTGTGTCATTCCAGCCCTTGTTGACCACTGAACTAACTTTTGCAGTTCTTCCTTTTGCAACATTACAGCACTTGTCGACCACCCTCCACCTCGTTTCATTGTAAAGAAAAAGTCACTGCTGTTACTGTAATATTTGTGCATGGTCCACTGATGCCTTGTCCTCACAAGAGGGCAGCATTGGTGAATGTGTTGATGTTCTAAAGGTCTGGTTTGCTGTTCATTTACAATGTGTTTGACTGTGCTATTGATATGGGTGTTTCTGTTAACATGCAATAAAGTAAGTCTTTCAGAGCCAACTTTTTATTTAGTTAATATTTTTTTTTCAGAGGGGGTGTTACAGGTACAAAAACAATCAAAGAAATACATACAAAAATAACCCAAACCCATTCCCCCCCCTCAGTCCCCATCTGTCAGCCAACACCTTCCCTCGCCACCCAAAAAACATTTAAGAAACTTTAAAATGGTTATTTATGCAGCAAACCAGTTTCATTGAATCATATGCAACAGGCACTGGTACTGTGTACTACAGTGCTTTCAGAAACTATTACTTAATCCAAATGTTGTTGTGTTACAGCCTGAATTCAAAATGAATGACAAAAAAAGAACACATCTACATATAATACTCCATTTTTTTAAATGTATTGAAAATGAAATACAGAAATATATAATTGACATAAGTATTCACACCCCTAAGTCAATACTTAGAACCACCTTTGGCAGCGATTACAGCTGTAAGTCTAAGAGCTTACCACACCTGGATTGTGCAACATATATTACTATTTTCAAAATTCTTCAACCTCTGTCAAATTGGTTATTGATCTTTGCTAGACAAGCATTTTTAGGTATTGCCATAGATTTTTAAGTAGATTTAAGTCAAAACTAACTAGGCCACTCAGGAACATTCACTTGTCTTCTTGGTAAGCAACTCCAGTGTAGATTTGGCCTTGTGTTTCAGGTTATTGTCCAGCTGAAAGGTGAATTAATTTCCCAGTTTCTGGTGGAAAGCAGACTGAACCAGGTTTTCCTGTAGAATTTTGCCTGTGCTTAGCTCCATTCCATTTATTTTTTATCCTGAATAACTTCACAGTCCTTAACGATTACAAACATGCTTGAAAATATGGAGTGGTCCTCAGTAATATGTTGCATTGATTTTACCCCAAACATAATAATTTGATTCTGTACAGGCTTCCTTCTTTTCACTCTGTCAATTAGGTTAGTATTGTGGAGTAACTACAATGTTGTTGATCCATCCCTCAGTTTTCTCCTGCTACAGCCATTCAACTCTGTAACTGTTTTATAGTCACCATTGGCCTCAAAGTAAAATCCCTGTGTACTTTACCTCCTCTCCGGCAACTGAGTTTAGGACACCTGTATCTTTGTAGTGACTGAGTGTATTGATACACCACCCAAAGTGTAATTAATAACTTCACCATGTTCAAAGGGATATTTAATGTCTGCATTTTTTACATAATTGTATTTATTTAGAATCTGTGTTTGAAATGCACTGCTCGACTGAGGGACCTTACAGATAATTGTAAGTGGGGTACAGAGATGAGTTAGTCATTAAAAAATCTGGTTAAACACCATTATTAAACACAGAGTAAGTCCATGCAACAAAGGTGTTGAATTCATTATTGACTGAAGGCATTTCAGCTTTTCATTTTTAATGAATTTGTACAAACGTTGAAAAAAACTATTCCACTTTGACATTACAGGATATCGTGTGTAGGGAAATAACCAATTTTAAATTCTGTCTGTAACACAACAATGTGGAAAAAGTCAAGGGGTGTGAATACTTTCCAAAGGCATTGTATATTAATAGGGTCCTCCTCAACAATCCTTACATTAATATTGTAAATCCAGTGAGACTGTCATTCTGATTGTGTTGATTGTCAGTATTTTCTAATCCATACGGCAATGCACTACGTGGTCTTTGAAAAACCACGTTCAATGCCAAAGGATACAGGGAAATTAATTTAATTGGACATTACTTACAGATTATAATAGGTTTTTTGAGACTTTCCATTAATTTTTGTTAATTAACTTCAAGATGGCGCCAATAGAGATGGCAGCTTCGCTTCTAGTCCCTAGGAAACTGTGCAGTATTTTGTTTTTTTAATGTATAATTTCTTACATTGTTAGCCCAGAAAACCTTAAGTGTTATTACATACAGCCGGGAAGAACTATTGGATATCAGAGAGACGTCAACTTACCAGCACACCCAGCACTACAACCAGGAATACGACTTTCCCAAAGCGGATCCTTTGTCTGCACCTCCCAGGGCATTCAAACTGATTCCAGAGGCTGACCCAAAACTACGCCGCCGCCGGAGGAGATGGTGCCGGAGCGGTCTTCTAGTGAGGCTTCGGGTGCGCGCACCCCCCGCAACGCTTCCGAGTATATTACTCGCTAAAGACCAGTCCCTAGTTAACAAAGTCGACGAACTTAGGGCAAGACTTGCTTTACAAAGAGATATCTGGGATTGTAACATACTCTGTGTCATGGATACATGGCTAGCTTGGGACATGCTGTCAGAGTCAGTACAGCCAACAGGATTTTCAGTGCATCGCGCCAACAGGAATAAACATCTCTCCGATAAGAAGAAGGGCGGGGGATGTATTTTTCATGATTAACGACTCATGGTGTAGTTGTAACAACGTACAGGAACTCAAGTCCTTTTGTTCACCTGACCTAGAATTCCTCACAATCAAATGCTGACCGTATTATCTCCCAAGAGAACTTTCCTCCGTTATTGTCACAGCCATGTATATCACCCCGCAAGCGGATACCAAGACGGCCATCAAGGACCTTCACTGGACTTTATGCAAACTGGAAACCATATATCCTGAGGCTGCATTTATTGTAGCTGGGGATATTAACAAAGCTAATTTGAGAACAAGGCTATCTAAATTCTATCAGCATATCGATTGCAGTACACGAGCGAGTAACACGCTCGTCCATTCCTACTCTAACTTCGGCGATGCATACAAGGCCCTCCCCCACCCTCCTTTTAGCAAATCTGACCATGACTCCATCTTGTTGCTCCCCTCCTATAGACAGAAACTAAAACAGGAAGCGCCCGTGCTTAGGTCTATCCAACACTGGTCTGACCAATCGAATTCAAGGGGAGCCTCACATAACAACATTGACGTATACGATGACTCGGTGAGCAAGTTTATAAGGAAGCGTATAGGAGATGTTGTACCCACTGTGACTATTAAAACCTTCCCTAACCAGAAACCGTGGATTGATGGCAGCATTCACGCAAAACTGAATCCCTATCCCAGTCTGCTGTCCCCACATGCTTCAAGATGGCCACCATTGTTCCTGTCCCAAGAAAGCCGAGATAACTGAACTAAATGACTATGACTACCGCTCCGTAGAACTCACTTCTGTCAACATGAAGTGCTTTGAGAGACTAGTCAAGGATCATATCAACTCCACCCTACCTGTCACCCTAGACCTACTTCAATTTACTTACCGCCCCAATAGGTCCACAGACGATGCAATCGCCATCACACTGCACAACTTCCCTATCCCATCTGGACAAGAGGAATACCTATGTAAGAATGCTGCTCATTGACTACAGCTCAGCATCCAACACGATAGTACCCTCCAAACTCATCATTAAGCTTGAGTCCCTGGGTCTTGACCCCACCCTGTGCAACTGGGCGAGCTGCCCCCAGGTGGTGAAGGTAGGAAACAACATTTCCACCCCGCTGATCCTCAACATTGGGGCCCCACAAGGGTGCATTCTCAGCCCCCCCTCCTGTACTCCCTGTTCACCCACGACTGCGTGGCCATGCACGCCTCCAACTCAATCATCAAGTTTGTAGACGACACAACAGTGGTAGGCTTGATTACCAAGAACGACGAAACAGCCTACAGGGAGGAGGTGAGGGCCCTCGGAGTGTGGTGTCAGGAAAATAACCTCTCACTCAATGTCAGCAAAACAAAAGAGATCATCGTGGACTTGAAGAAGGTTAAACCAAGGCCTTATACCTTTTAAATGGTTAATAAATGATGTTATGATAAACTGTAAGGTCTCCTCTTCAGGAGATTTCTGTGTGTGTGTTAAAACCTGTTTTTGAGTGTTTTGACCTTCAGACACTATCAGAAGGCATCTACATTCAGACACCTCCTGTCTGGATCCCACCATGGTTATCTAGTTTTCTGAGAACACAAGGCTGTCACAGACCTGATGAAACCAGCCACCTGTCAGAAGACGCTTACACTCATTCACATTGTTATGTCTCTATACTTGTGATGAAAGGTCAAGTTTCGGTCAAACCCACTTCTGAGTTTTTACTTGCTGATAAGATGGTTCCTGCTGTCAGGGGGAGGTTAGATTTATTAATATGTTGTTATGCTGTACTCTGTATCAACAATTGTATTACTGAAAGAAGTATTTTAATACTTAAACAAAGAGTCTGTGTTTCCTTTCCATTACTAATGTATGTTTGATAATTATATAGACCTGATCATTTGTTGAATAAATTGATCAACAGACTTCAGGAAACAGTAAAGGGAGCACCCCCATATTCACATTGACGGGACAGCAGTGGAGAAGGTGGAAAGTTTTAAGTTCCTCGGTGTACATATCCCCGACAAACTGAAATGGTCCACACACACAGACAGTGTGGCGAAGAAGACACAACAGCGCCTCTTCAACCTCAGGAGGCTGAAAAAATGTGTCTTGTCACCGAAATCCCTCACTAACTTTTACAGGTGCACAATCGAGAGCATCCTGTCGGGCTCTATCGCCACCTGGTACGGCAACTGCAACACCCACAACCACAGGGCTCTCCAGAGGGTAGTGCAGTCTGCACAACCCTTCACCGGGGGCAAACTACCTGCCCTTCAGGATACCTACAACACCGATGTCACAGGAAGGCAAAAAAATATAATCAAGGACAATAACCACCCGAGCCACTGCCTGTTCACCTCACTTCCATCCAGAAGGCGAGGTCAGTACAGGTGCATCAAAGCTGGGACAGAGAGATTGAAAAACAGCTTCTATCTCAAGGCCATCAGATTGTTAAACAGCCATCACTAGCACAGGGAGGTGGCTGCCTACCTACAGACTTGATATCATTGGCCACTTTAATAAATGGAACACTAGTCAATTTAATAATGCCACTTTAAGAATGTTTACATATCTCGCATTAATTATCTCATATGTATATACTGTATACTGTACACTACACTATCTATTCTATACTATCTATTGCATCTTAGCCGCTCTGTTACTGCTCATCCATATATTTTATATTTATATATTCTCATCCCATTCCTTTACTAGATTGTGGGTATTAGGTTTTGTTGTGGAATTTGTTAGATAGTAGGTGTTGTTGTGGAATTGTTAGATATTATCTGTTAGATACTCTTGCACTGTTGGATCTAGAAGCATAAGCATTTCGCTACACTCGCAATAACATCTGCTAACCATGTGTATGTGACCAATAACATTTGATTTGATTTGAATTGAACTACAGGAATTGGGAGAAAAAAACGTTTTGATACTGACGTAAGCATCAGCGATTATCATTATTTGATTGTTTTATTTGATTGATATCAAGATTATAGCGATACTGGCATCCTCCATACGCTGCCAATAGTTCATAAGGGCACTCATAATTACCTATCCAAGTGTACGATATTGAACATTCAGTCCTTTGGTCCTGTGTGTGTGTGCATGTGTTAGGATCTGCTACCTACAGTATGTTCAAGCACTTAGGGCGGGTTTCCAATTGGATGAATAATGATGGCCATTTAAAGGAAAGCCTTTTGATAAATGATCCACAAATAAGGCCTTTGTTCTGCCCACCTCTCCCCTTCTGACGTAAAGAATCTTCTATCGATAGATCTAGGTGAAGTGGTGGTGGCCTTTGCCAATGTTCTCCCTTGGAAACCAACCATTAAACATATTCCAAAAAACAATAAGTCGGTTTTACACAGCTATCAATAAAGCAAACTCTTTGGTAACACTTTCTAATAACGTTCAATAATAAACTTTTTACAAGGCATTTGCAAACAGTTTGCTGATCATGTATTAATCATTACTCATTCATAAGATGTTTATTATAGGCCTGTATAAACCATTGACTAATCATTAGTAAAGTATTTTTGCAGGGTCTAACCTGAAGTGAGGGCTACTGTATACTTTACCATGTACAGAGATGTAGGATGTAGCAATAGGAAATGTGAACTATTATGTGGTATATAACTAATGGACATTCTTTTGTTAGGGCAAATCAAGTCTGCATTTTAAATGGAAATGACAAACTTTAGAAGCCTTTTTAAACCTTGAATACACTACAGGTCTGCATTCTCAGCAACAAAAGAGTGATTAAAAGGTCACACACTTTATTTGGATAGTCCTGATTTAAAAAAAATATATATTTCACCATTATTTAACCAGGTAGGCTAGTTGAGAACAAGTTCTCATTTACAACTGCAACCTGGCCAAGATAAAGCAAAGCAGTGCAACACAAACAACACAGAGTTACACATGGAATAAACAAGCGTACAGTCAATAACACAACGGGAAAAAAATAAAGTCTATATACAGTGTGTGCAAATGGCGTGGGGAGGTAGGCAATAAATAGGCTATAGTAGCGAAGTAAATTACAGTTTAGTAGATGATGATGGGCAAGTAGATATACTGGTGTGCAAAAGAGCAGAAAAGTAAATAAAAACAGTATGGGGATGAGGTAGTTAAATTGGGTGGGCTATTTACTGATGGACTATGTACAGCTGCAGCGATCGGTTAGCTGCTCAGATAACTGGTGTTTAAAGTTAGTGAGGGAGATATAAGTCTCCAGCTTCAGCGATTTTTGCAATTCGTTCCAGTCAATGGCAGCAGAGAACTGGAAGGAAAGGCGGCCAAAAGAGGTGGCCCGAAGACCCCCCTCATGGACTTTTGGCGTGGTCGGAGTCCGCGCCTTTGGGGGGGGGTACTGTCACGTCCAGGCCTGAGTTTTACAGGCTGGCGTGTTTAGTTTCGTTTTTGGTGTAGGGTTTTTTGGTTGGGTTAATGGTTCCCAATTAGAGGCAGCTGAGTGTCGTTACCTCTAATTGGGAACCATATATATGTTTGTGGTTTTCACTAGGGTTTTGTGGGTTATTGGTTGTGTCATAGCTTAAGTTTATTCTATGTTATGGTCCGTTGTTACGCTCTTCGTTTGTTTATTGTTTTTTCCCAGTTACGTTAGGGAAATAAAGTATGTATACTGGATACCTCGCTGCGCCTTGGTCCGTCACTCTAGAAGATCGTGACATAGGGTTAGGTTTAAAGTAAGGGTAAGGGTAAGAGTTAAGGTTAGGGTTAGCGCTAGGGTTAGGCTTAGTAGACACTGTAGTTAGTTACTGTTAATGTTACTGATTATCTGTAGAGCATCTACGGATGTACTGTCCAAACAAAGTGTTACCTACATGTCGAATGTTCAATATATTTACTTATTGATAGATTTGATTACAGTTTTTATTTAGTAATTTACACAGGGTCGCAGATGTAGTTGCAGTGTACAGTGAAATACTTCAGATCCGAGCTTTAACAGTGCAGGTGTGAATGAAGCAATAATATATACAGTGCCTTCGGGAAGTATTTAGACCCCTTTACTTTTTCCACATTTTGGTACGATACAGCCTTATTCAAAAATGGATTAAATAAATAAAAAATCCTCAGCAAACTACATACAATACCCCATAACGACAAAGTGAAAACAGGTTTTTAGACGTTTTTGTACATTTATAAAAAATTAAAAACATAAATACCTAATTTACATAAGTATTCAGACACATTGCTATGAGACTCCAAATTGGGCTGAGATGCATCCTGTTTCCATTGATCATCTTTGAGATATTTCTACAACTTGATTGGAGTCCACCTGTGGTAAATTCGAATGATTGGACATGATTTGGAAAGGTACACAACTGTCTATAAAAGGTCCCACAGTTGACAGTGCATGTCAGAGTAAAAACCAAGCCGTGAGGTCAAAGGAATTGTCCGTAGAGCTCTTAAACAGGATTGTGTCGAGGCACAGATCTGGGGAAGGGTACCAAAACATTTCTGCAGCATTGAAAGTCCCCAAGAAGACAGTGTCCTCCATAATTCTGAAATGCAAGAAGTTTGAAACCACCAAGACTTTTCCTAGAGCTGGCCGCCACTTCCTACAAGCTGGGTTGTGACAAAAACTCACACTCATTCTTATGTTTAATAAATGTATCGTATAGTGTGTGTGTGGCAAGCTTACAATGATGGCAAAAAACAACATTTGAGATCTAAATCTCTCCAGATACTCATCGACTCTGGGGCCATGAGAGCTTTATGGACGCTACCCTGGCGTCCGAGCTGGGCATCCCCACTCAACCTCTCTCGATTTCCATGGACGTTACAGCGCTGGACGGGCGCTCTATAGGCCGGTTCACCCACAATACCACCAACCTACGTGTGTCAGGGAACCACAGCGAGACGGTCCAATTCCTGCTCAATAAGTCTCCTCAGGTTCCCGTTGTACTGGGATTCTCTTGGAATCTGTTCTGCCACGCTCATTGCCTGAAGTCAGCGCAGCCTGCCCCGGGGCGTCTTCCTGGGGGCTCAGAAGTTGCCCCGGACCTCTCCAGCATTCCCGCGGAGTACCAGGACCTCCGGGAGGTGTTCAGTAAGGCCCGGGCCACTTCGCTTCCGCCGCACCGACCCTATGACTGCGGGATTGACCTTCTCCCAGGCACCACTCCGACCCAGAGACGACTGTACTCTCTGTCGGGTCGGGAGACCAAGGCTATGGAGACCTACATTGAGGACTCCCTAGCTGCAGGGTTCATCTGTCCTTCTGCCTCCCCCGCCGGTGCAGGGTTCTTCTTTGTGGAGAAGTTCCTTTCCTTGTTCCTAGTTCCTTTATTCTAGCTTTCCTGGTTTTGACCGTTCTGCCTGCCCTGACCCTGAGCCTGCCTGCCGTTCTGTACCGTTTGGACTCTGATCTGGATTACCGACCTCTGCCTGCCCTTGACCTGTTGTTTGCCTGCCCCCTGTTCTGGTAACAAACTTTTGTTACTTTTGTTACTTGTCTGCATCTGGGTCTTCCCTAAAACGTGATAGTGTGAAACAGTTTGCCGTAGCTGATAAGTGTCTTATCATTTTGACCAGTGCCATTATAATGAAATACTTAAGATCAATAGAACATTGCTACAGTGTCCATTGAAATAATTAAATGTAACGTTGTCCACTATTGTAATGCTGTATGCTAATAGTAACAAATGGCAATGAATGACTGGCATCGTCAGCATCAGATGGGTTCAACTCTTTATGCTATCATAAGTATATACTGTATACACTGAACCAAAATATAAATACAACATGTTAGTGTTGGTTCCAAGCTTCATGAGCTGAAATAAAAGATCCCAGAAATGTTTCATACGCACAAAAAGCTTATTTCTCTTAAATGTTGTGCACAAATTTGTTTACTTCCCTCTTAGTGAGCATCTCTCCTTTGTCAAGATAATCCATCCACCTGACTGGTATGGCTCATCAAGAAGCTGATTAAACAGCATGATCATTACACAGGTGCACCTTATGCTGGGAACAATAAAAGGCCACCCTAAAATGTGCAGTTTTGTCACACAACACAATGCCATAGATGTCTCAAGTTTTGAGGAAGCGTGCAATTAGCATGCTGATTGCAGGAATGTCCACCATGCTGACTGCAGGAATGTTCATTTCTCTACAATATACTGCCTCCAACGTCGTTTTAGAGAATTTGGCAGTGTGTCCAACCGGCCTCACACGTGTATGGCATCGTGTGGGCGAGCACTTTGCTGATGTCAACGTTGTGAGCAGAGTGCCCCATGGTGGAGGTGGGGTTATGGTATGGGCAGGCATAAGCTATGGACAATGAACACAATTGCATTTTATTGATGGCAATTTGAATGCACAAAGATACCGCAACGAGATCCTGAGGCCCATTGTCGTGCCATTCATCCACCGCTATCACCTCATGTTTCTGCATGATAATGCACAGCCCCATGTCGCAAGGATCTATACACCATTTCTGGAAGCTGAAAATATCTAATTTCTTCCAAGGCCTGCATACTCACCAGACATGTCACCCATTGAGTATGTTTGGAATGCTCTGGATCGACGTGTACGACAGCATGTTCCAGTTCCCGATAATATCCAGCAACGTCTCACAGCCATTGAAGAGGAGTGGGACAACATTCCAAAGGCCACAATCAACACAATCTATGCGAAGGAGATGTGCCGCATGAGGCAAATGGTGGTCACACCAGATACTGACTGGTTTTCTGATCCATGCCCCTACCCTTTTTAAAGTTATTTGTAATCAACAGATGCATATCTGTATTCCCATTCGTGAAATCCATAGATTAGGGCCTAATGAATTGATTTCAATTGACTGATTTCCTTTTATGAACTGTAACTCAGTAAAATCTTTGAAATTGTGGCATGTTGCATTTATGTTTTTGTTCAGTATATATAAACAGAAACAATGTTAAGTAAACAATGTACAGGAATACAATAGTACCCAGTGTCAGTAAATGAAAAATAAATAAATTGTGTTAAAATAGTATTAAGTTGGGTTGTTGGTTGGCTCTCTTTGTTATCTGTCTAACTAACGTATAAAAACTACACATCCAGGTATTTTATATTATGTTAACTGATATAATCACATTTGACAATTGATGGTATACAAGCGGTGTTACACAAACCTCGAAAGTTATAATGATGTTTAGGGTATGGGGAGGAGTAAACAATTGTTGAAGGCTGTGAGCTCCAAAACAACAGAAACCCGGGATTGTGGGTGGCCTGTGTGATCCATAGAATGGTTTCATTCCATTTCTAGTTCCATTTGTTCCAAACAACAGTCACGAATAAGGAACGCGCATAAAAGTTAGATATTGAAGAATTCTCATTGATTGGGACAAAATAGGCATATCAAGTTGTGTATGTGCGTTCGTAGTTGGTAACTTTGTTGTTTGCAACGTGTGTGTAACAAAAAATGGAATGGAAATATATTTGATGGATTACACGGTTCTGGTTGAGGGTTTTTATAAGGTTTTCTCAAAACCATCTGATTACGACCACACTGGGAGCATTTACAACAGGAAGAGCTCAGCTTAACACACCTGATTATTTGTGTAAAGCTTAGAGGGATTACAGCCTGAAAGACTGTTCTATTCTGTAGACTGTTTACTTTCCCAATTGTGTATTGACCCTATACTTTACAACTCATAAGTCAAAGTCACCATTATTAGTCAGTTGTACAACCAAATGCCTTCAACCGAAATGTGTCTTCCGCTTTTTTAACCCAACCCCTCTGAATCAGAGAGGTGCGGGGGGCTGCCTTAATCGACATCCACATCTTCGGCGCCCGGGGAACAGTGGGTTAACTGCCTTGTTCAGGGGGCAGAACGACAGATTTTTTTCCTTGTCAGCTTGGGGATTCAAACTTGCAACCCTCCGGTTACAAGTCCAACGCTCTAACCACTAGGCTACCTGCCACCCCATAATGCACACACACAATGTGGATTTGGTGTTCATGGTTGTAAAAGAGGGTTTTAACAGGCTTATTATATTTATATACAGTATATATATATCCTTCTTATTCCGGATATATACAGTACATACACCTGTGGTACCAACTGGGTTAGAACCTCGTTTTGAATGTCTGCACTCCAACAGACGGTTAGCCTGCTGAGCTAAAGCATTAAGTACATATTTGGTTTTCATATATTTTATTGGAGTAAAAATAAATACATTGCAAGACAAAACAAAACATGCCACAATATTTAATAAAGCATTTATCTTAATTTAATATTTAATAATGATTAAAAAAGAAATGCTAAGCACAGGTTTTCAGGTCTCAGCCAGGTTTACTCATCATTCAAAGATAGTTCATGTTTCAAAGTACTTCATCAAACCACCTCCACTACACCTGCATCTTACTGTGAGATGGATGGAGAGAGATATTTTCTTGGAGCATCGTGTCATTCACACATTACTCATATACCACACATACTAAACAACCTGTCTGCTTACATAACGTTAATGGTATTCACATTGGGTTCAAATAAATAGGAAATTGCCATTTAAAAGGCGTCTCCTTCCTTTCAGGGTGTGGTGTGTAGATTACATGGACAGAGGTAAGTGGTTGAATGCATTTTCATTAATGAATCTACTTTGTACCAGCCCACATCCAATTTCTGTAAATCAATAAATCAATAAAGCCAAAACCAAATTTCATGTAAATCAAAGGATATTTGGGATTGCATGCATTTCGAATGACTTCAGATTAGATGACTTGAAGCATGTAGTTATTTCTACATTAAACTACTTTTAAGGTAGAAAAATATCAACTTTGATGTTGGAGTGAACTGTTACTTTAATTTATTAAATTGTATATAACATGATGTGATACAAACTCAATACACAGAAATCAAAAGGAAACTAATAATGTGTAGTGCTCAACTCCCAAAACTAACTTAAGATCTTTGCATGTAACTTGAGTTTTTGCAAATCTTCCATTGACATCAATGGGATCTCAAGTCAAATTAGGATTCAGCCCTCCATCTACTTCCATTTTGCAAGATATCACATTATTACTGTAAACTCCCTATTCACATATCTGACCAATTAAGGAATACACTCTGATTTTCACATATGTTTTTTAACAATAATCTTTAGCATTATACAATTGAACAGTTACACAAGATGCAAAGCAAAACATCTGAGATATTTGTACCAATATTTGTTGTACCAATGGAAAAGTCAGAATATAATATAGATGCTGGTTGTGTTGATAACAGGGTCAAAGATGATGACGTCATATGGAGTAATAAAAATACTAGCAAGGTTGCCCAATATGTATGCACAAACAAACGTGTAATAAATAAAAAAGTATGAAACCATTCATTCCGATCATTTTCATTCTTAAAATATAACATACTAAATTCCTGACAAACTATACATATCTACAGAGGCTGTGATTTGGTTTTGCTTGCAGCTCATCTTTATCTGCTCTTGTTCAGTTGACCAGAGTTTGCCTGAAAAAATAAATAATGATTATCATTAATATCTATCATATCAGATAGATTATTATTTTCTTGATCAAGCAAGAAAATAATAATATGTTTCAAGGGGGTTTGGCTTGACCAGACCTATTAATAAACATCCTCCCCCATAGTATGGAACCAAGGCCCTACTGTTGATTTTCACAATAATTGAATTGCTTGTTCATGCCAATATTACATATTCTCATTGAACCCAATTTACTGGTCATTTACATTTAAAATTACAGGTTATTCAAACCACACACACAAGGTGGACAGTCCTGCCATTCGTCAAAAATAATGACTCATTTCGATTGAGCCTCATATGGGAACAGATCGGCCAATGAATGACTCACAATGGGAGGTGGGGAGAGGCAGCATTGTATAGGCTTCTTCCCATACAAGATTGATCCATTACATTTAAGGCTATTATCAATATGATTCGCATGCACTGGGCAGGGCCACTAGAATGCAGGTGTGAGTCAGTCTGCCGCCTTTACTACCAAAGTAAGTACAGTGGTATCAATCACCAACAAAACAATGGTGCTGGGTGCCATTCACAGGAAGTATCCTTTATAAGCCTTTGTAAGAGTGACATATAGTGGCATAAAAGATTGTAGGGCGTTGCTGTGAATGGACAAGCTGGGTACTGATCCAACATAATCTGATATCAAATAGGAAAGACTAACTGTTTTAATTGGACTCCTCTCTGCCCATAGCAGGCCTATTGGATGTCAAAAAACTAAATCATTCCATCAATGTGCATGTGAGACTCAACACAATGAAAACATATCTATTTCATTTTTGTGCTGCAAATTGTTTGCATAAACTCTTGTAATGTGATTACCTGACTATTTCCTTTAACTCTCTCCGCTGTGTAGTGTATTTGATATAGTTGAATGTATGTGTGCTCTGCTTGTGTGTAATCTGCTGCAATGTAAAAGCCATTGAAGAACAGTATTATAAAGTTGACTTGATATGTATTAATAACAACAGCAAAGAGCACAGATGAATGCATTTGTTTGCGTTATGCTTCTCCCCTATTATTTGGATTATATGGCTGTGTACTGTGTGGCTTGGTATAATTTGTTTAAGGTGAAAGGGCTCGCTCTACCCATTTGTCCCTGTGGTAAGCACTTGAGCCTGAAGTTTTCTAGCCCCTCCTCCTTTCTCAATCCTTTCAATATTGCTCTTTGTGTTTTGCAAATGTCTTGGAACTTTTTTCTTGATGCTATGATGACAACTGGGAAAAGTAATAGTTTCAGACAATGGGATATGGATACTGTCAACAGGTGGAACCTGCAGACATCATTCGATCAAGGTATCCATGTGTACCTGAACTTGAATACGCAAAACGTGTCTGTCACAACTATTCTGAGCAATATGTTATTTGTATGTCACAGGTCAATTATATTTGAAGCCATATTTTTAAAAAAATGTACCTATATTTTAGTAGGCAAGTCAGTTAAGAACAAATTCTTATTTTCAATGACGGCCTAGGAACAGTGGGTTAACTGCCTGTTCAGGGGCAGAACGACAGATTTGTACCTTGTCAGCTTGGGGATTTGAACTTGCAACCTTTCGGTTACTAGTCCAACACTCTAACAACTAGACTACCCTGCCACCCCAATTTTAGTGGCATAACATTCACAACCAATCCAGAACGGTCTTAGATTGTGGGTCTGTTAACACCACCAATCAGGAGCTGTGTTGGATTTAGGTACCTGTTGGTATGTCACCTCCACATCTTCCTGCTCAGGGGTTCACTATGTACATGCCTGTTTTATTCTTCGTCCGTGGGTTATCCTGCTGAGAGATATAACTCAGTTATCAGACAGATGCATTCATTTCAGAACTTCCTTTTAAAACACCCCTTCTTCTGATGTCTATTGTCAGATTATCCCATCCTCACTAAACGTATGCAAAAATGGTGTAGGTGAATTTCATGAAATCCATTCAGCATTGTTAGTCCAATACACTTTTTAAAGCTCACAGTAATTCAAATATTTGGCTTAGTCTTTCACTCTGGCTTTTCAATTTGCAGCCTTTGCCTTGATGTGGTTTTGTAGAGGTATGCCACATTGTTTTCCCCACTATATGGTTCTTTCTATTTGTTGCTATTTGTTGCTATTACAGATAACCACAGCTTTTGACAACAATATGCACTTGAGTTCTTCCATCCAGACACTAGAGTGCTTTGATAACAAACTTTACTCAGAGATAGCCCCAAAGGAAGACCGAAGGCCAAAAGGAAGGCCACTAAGATTAAAGAGGAAGCTGCATTGTAGATTATCAAAAGTATTATTGTTCACCCTCCCAGAGTCAATACTTTGTAGAGCCACCTTTTGCAGCAATTACAGCTGCAAGTCTCTTGGGGTATGTCTCCATTAAGCTTGGCACATCTAGCCACTGGGATCTTTGCCCATTCTTCAAGGCAAAACTGCTCCAGGTCCTTCAAGTTGGATGGGTTCCGTTGGTGTACAGCAGTCGTAAGACATACCACAGATTCTCAATTGGATTGAGGTCTGGGCTTTGACTAGGCCATTCCAAGACATTTAAATGTTTCCCCTTAAACCACTCAAGTGTTGCTTTAGCAGTATGCTTAGGGTAATTGTCCTGCTGGAAGGTGAACCTCCGTCCCAGTCTCAAATCTCTTGAAGATTGAAAGAGGTTTCCCTCAAGATTTTCCCTGTATTTATCACCATCCATCATTCCTTCAATTCTGCCAAGTTTCCCAGTCCCTGCCGATGAAAAACATCCCCACAGCATGGTGGTGGCAGCATCATCATGGGGATGGTGTTCTCGGGGTGATGAGAGGTGTTGGGTTTGCGCAAGACATAGCGTTTTCCTTGATGGCCAAAAAGCTCAATTTTAGTCTCATCTGACCAGAGTACCTTCTTACATATGTTTGGGGAGACTCCCACATGCCTTTTGGCGAACACCAAACGTGTTTGCTTATTTCTTTCTTAAGCAATGTTTTTTTTTCTGGACACTGTCCTGTAAAGCCCAGCTCTGTGAAGTGTACGGCTTAAAGTGGTCCTATGAACAGATACTCCATTCTCCGGCTATGGAGCTTTGCAGCTCCTTCAGGGTTATCTTTGGTCTCTTTGTTGCCTCGCTGATTAATGCCCTCCTTGCCTGGTCTGTGAATTTTGGTGGGCGGCCCTCTCTTGGCAGGTTTGTTGTGGTGCCATATTATTTCCATTTTTTAATAATGGATTTAATGGTGCTCCGTGGTATGTTCAAAGTTTCTGATATTCTTTTATAACCCAACCCTGTTCTGTACTTCTCTTCAACTTTGTCCCTGACGTGTTTGGAGAGCTCCTTGGTCTTCATGGTGCCGCTTGCTTGGTGGTGCCTCTTGCTTAGTGGTGTTGCAGACTCTGGGGCCTTTCAGAACAGGTGTACATATACTGAGGTCATGTGACAGATCATGTGACAGTTAGATTGCACACAGGTTGACTTTATTTAACTAATTATGCGACTTCTGAAGATAATTGGTTGCACCAGATCTTATTTAGGGGTTTCGTAGCAAAGGGGGTGAATACATATGCACGCACCACTTTTCCGTTTTAAATTTTATAGAATCTTTTGAAACAAGTAATTTTTTTATTTCACTTCACCAATTTGGACTATTTTGTGTATATCCATTACATGAAATCCAAATAAAAATCTATTTAAATTACAGGTTGTAATGCAACAAAATAGGAAAAATGCCAAGGGGATGAATACTTTTGCAAGGCACTGTATTGCACTAAATGTGTTATTAGTAATATTAGCTGCTGTAATATTCAACATTTCCAGAGCCAATGGCAGATATAGGCTATGTTGAGGTAGACCACTATAAGTACATGATCAGATGATCAGATTTCATGTTTAGAGGGATTCTTACAATGGTCTCAAAGGTCTTTCCATTGGGTTGCTCCTGTATGGGGGCTTGGGGGCCATGGGAGACATATCCGGGGAAAGAGACGATGTTGGGGGTGCTCTTTTTTTCATCTTTTGACCTTTTACAGCACCAACGTACCACCTGTTGCGAGAGTAACGTATAAGAAAGCTATCAGACATTGCGGAAAACTTTTCTCGTCAAAGTATCACAAAATATATTTTTTAGAATGGACACAAAATACCATGCAGGTTACTCACCATCATGATGAAGATGATAATGAGGAGTAGCAGGATGACAGCGGCTAACACCAACAGAGCAATGGCCCATCCCGGTACCCAGTCACTGAAACCACCACCATTACCCCCGGAAGCCACGTTGGCAGTTGTGCTAGATTTAGTTGTGGTGCTTGACTGAGGCCTGGTGGAAGGCTTCAGGGGACGTTTGGTAGAACCGCCAGATGGGGAGGTGGTTGATCTCTTACTGGTTTTTTCTGGGTCCACCCTCCCAGGTGAAGTACTGGCACCATGACTTGTGGTTGGTGGAAAAGTTGTATTGGTCCTGTTGTTTCCTTCTGAACTATCAGTTATCACTGAAGATGAGGTAGATGTAGCACTTGATGTACTGCGTGCACTATCGTTTCTCATTCCACTGCCTATAGTGGTAGAGACGGTTGCAACGCCAGTTGGATATTCTTTGGTTTTGTCAAAAGAGGGATCTTTTGTAGTTGTAGCCAAAGGAGTGGTAGTAGTGGTTGTAGTCATGGGAGTCGTATTTGTTATGGTTGTAGTAGGTGTGGTGGTGATGGTTATACTTGGAACCACGGCTGGTACTGGTGTTGCTTGAACTGAACAGAAAAAAGAGGAACTCACTCAGGTAAAACATTCAATCAGAGTAATGAGTCAATCAATATTACATTATGTAAAAATACAATTGGCATATTTGTATGTCTTACATTCGGTATAAATTGTATTAATCTGGAGAAGGGCAGAAGGATTGGCTTTGATATTTTCCAGGAAGAGATACTTGACCACCCATTGATTGATAGCCTCTGTGTAGAAAACTATGGTAGCGTTTGCTATCACTGATCCATGACTGTGAAAGATAAGATTCAGAAAATTAAGAAAGTTAAAGATAATACAGTATTATAACAAATCCAACACCCAACCTTGATCAGGTGGATTGCGGGCATTAAACACGGCTTGCAAACCAGAAGATCACGTTTGGGCCCTGCGTGAGGCACAGTCATTTTCAATGTTTTGGTTTTGTTTCAAAATTGATATGTCTGTTATAAACTCTACCCTAACCCACCATTGGGTTAAGGTAAACTCTACCCTAACCCACCTGTCCTTGAAGCTATAATTTCTACGTGTTTATGTAGTTTAGACGAGTCAAGTCATTCCAAGTCATAATTTGACGTTTCTATCTAAGTCAAGGACAGATATAAATACAGTGTTTATACTTTAGTGACACATTATCTCTTAAAAGCTGATCTAGGATCCAAGTGACTTAGTCAAGCTTACTGTACCTGAAAGTCATTGTTGCAACGCCCTTATAAATGGATCCTGTTGAGCACGTACGACACCCGTAGACTTCAGCAAGCTGCAAAATACTACATTAGTCCACCATTTCCATCATTGTCATGAGACAATCATCCCTTTCAGAGATCATTCCTGCTGTGATAATTGCTGGAAGTACGTAAGTAAGCCTTGGACAAGTAAGCCTTGGACAAGTAAGCCTTGGACAAGTAAGCCTTGGACAAGTAAGCCTCTGAGCCAGAACAGCCCATAGGCCCTTGCTGTGGTATAGTGGTATTGTTTAATTCAAGGCATGGTTCTCAAGCTTACCAATTGGTTGACCTCGTCATACATTTTCTTGTAGTCCTCAGAATTTGGACTCAATAGGGAGTCATTGAAGACCCGATTGGTGATCTCTATGCAGATCTGGTAGGCCTTTTTTGCTGTGGGGGTGGTGCTCATACCCGCTGGGGTGACTGAACGGGGCACTCGAAAGAAGCTGGCAGACAGGGCACCTGTGAGAAGCAAAAAGATACACCTTACTCAAGTGGATAAATTAAGGCTATGAGTGTAAGGTGGACAAACTTTCATCTTGGCAATCAGAAGATATTTGAGGTAGCCTAAAGTGCTTACAGATAGATGTAGGGTCTTAATTTGAGCCAGTTTGCTACAGCAGGAAATTATCCTGCAGCAATAGGAAATGTGAATTATTCAATTTTTGTTGGGGTTGACATACATTTTATGTTAGGGCAAATCAAGCAAATCAATTACAAACTTTAGAAGCCTTTTTAAATCTTGAAGACACAACAAGTTTGCATTTCCTGCTGTGTATGTAACTGTTATGAATTTTGTATTGTCAATTTGTTGACGACTGCATTTAAATGCCACTTTAAAAATGTACATGATACTGCAATAAAATGTACCTATGGGGACAATAAAGTCAGGAATGTAAAGTGCAGGAAAATTGTCAGCAGCAAAAGAGATTAAGACTCTACATCTATAGCACACACATATAGTTAGCTGTTGGCTGTATAGTTTGAGATAGCCTGTCGATGGTTGAATACAATTGTATATTTACTTGTATATTTACTTTACTTACCAGTTGTCAGTGCGGTTGGTCATTTTGTAGGTAGGAATGTGAGACAACGTATCCACAGGAAAGTATAATTACATCAACTTGTCAAAGAGCTGGTAGTGCATTTAGATTTCTATCACCTGACGCATGCGGAGAACCATCTAAACACGTTCTTGGCAAGTATGCATACGTCTCGTGCATGTATTTTCATCTTGTGTGCATGCTTCAGGTGATATAAATCTGAACGCATTACCTGCACTTTCAAAAATTGAATGTAATTATACTTTTCTGTGGATACTGTATATTGTATCACATTCCTACCTGTAAAAGGACATGTACAACCAGTGAAGTAAAATCTAATTTTATTTAACATTCAGGTCTGTAGAGGTCATGAAAGGAAACTTTCCTCATCCAAACACTCATTTATGCCCGACATAGAATTCAATGTGTACCAGATTACTCTATCCTCATTACTCTTTAGCTTAGATTACTCTATTCGCTTTCAGACATCAACTGAAGTACAATACCCCTCTCAAAAGTGTTTGCACTTAGATTGACTTTGCTAATTAGTTGTTGTGGGATGCTCAACTCATGGAGTTCTGAGTGTAGAGAACACTTGATCGATTCCATCACTGTCATTATTATGCAAGGCATTTAGGGTTGGGACTAAGACTACAGTATACAAGGACCATTGTCCTTTTAGCTAAAATGAGTCAAACCAAAGTAGATTAAATTGAATTATGGATATATTTCAAATAATTGTATTATCAAGTCACAGAAAGTAGGTCATCTTTTCCAGCTTAAAATCAGTCAAATACACCTGAATCAACACCAAGACAATCACCAGTTAAAAAACAATTGTAGGGGTTGATACATTTAATGTTAGGGCAAATCAAGTGTGACGTTTTTCCAAATTCAAGCTACAGAAACATTTCTCCTTCCTTTTTCCATAAAGCAACAATAACGTTGTATTTACTTAACTGGATGCGTTTTCTTACCTGAGATGGCAAATACTAAAATGCATTGTGTAGTCCTCAAAAGGTTAGTCGAAGGTCGTACCATCTTGATGTGTAAAATCAGGCTATTTAAACGAATTCAACCAAATATATGATACAAATGATTTAACTTCTCAAGTATGGAAGTGATGAGTGGAGTTTGTCATCTGCAGGGTGAGGTACCAGTCTTTTATCTAGGTAAACCTAACTCAGGTGCCACGTGGGTCTGAGGCTGGGCTGTGATTAGACTGAGTGAGAGGTGAATCATACCTCAACTATGTTTGCTTCGGTGATTCTTGAACTATAGCATCAAAGCACATTTGTTTGACCTGAACACACAATACACTGAATTGGATCTGAAAAAATTGATATCTATATTTGTCCTGACACTTCTGTAAACCATTGGCTGGCCTGCAATTTATTTAACAATTCTTTTATCAGGGAGTCATACTGAGACCAAGGTGTCATTTACAGATGAGCCCTGAATTACATACATTACCGAGAATACACACATTAAAATATAAATTCAGAATGCCTGCAGAAACAAAAACATGGTCGTAAAAAACAAACACATTCATCAGTAATAAGGTCCTCAATCAGCTTTCTGAATTGCCCTAGAGGCACCAGAACATCACATTTAAGAACATTTTGAAGATTGTTCCACAAATAAGGTGCAAAAAAACTAAAAGCTGATTTACCTAACTCAGTAGAGACCAAGGGAATTTCCAGAGTTAGCCATTCCTGAGACAGGGTGTGTTAACTTGTATGTCTAAAGTTTTAAATAAGGCTAGGTAGAGTGGGACCTTTTGTAAAAGGGCTTTATATATGAAAACATAGTGTGTATCAACCTACGCGACATCAAAGAGGGCCAACCAACTTTCTGGTAGAGAATGCAATGATGAGTACAAAAATTGTTGCCCGTAATAAAGCGCTTTAATGAAGTGGCAGCTGCGTTCATATAGAGGATGTTGCCATAGTCTAGGACCGATAAACTCAAATAATTAGGGGTTCAACAAGGGTTCTTCTAAGATCCTCAAATTTCTTCAAGAATCTCATAGGAGGTGGGGTTCATCGACAAACCTCCTTAGTCTTGCAGGAACCTAACTGCCCAACTGAAACATTTGAATTTGAATTTGGAAGGACACCTGGTGCGGGCACTTAACTGAAACATTTTAAGATCTTCTCAATTTAAGGTAAGGTTTGTCCCTTGTGTGATCTAAATTGATATTGTTTTATGATACCATCTATCTTTACATATTTGTGCAAATCTTTCTAAAACAGAAAATGGACACAATTCAATGGATATCAATCAAGAAAGGGTTAAGAATATGTAGGCTATAAGCATATGTTGAAGGCTAGCCGTATTGGGTGCAGAACTACTCACTTTTGTGTCTGTGTCTGCAGGTATGCAGACGGGGAGGCACACAAAGGTTGTGTCAATTGGTATTGGTATGTTATGCAGATCACATGTACCATTCTCCTTCCTTACGTCTTCAATGAAAATCCCATAGGCCTGTACATTTTGGACAAGGTATGTGTATGAAAATCATTGTAAAAAAATTTAAAATCATTCACATTTACCACAAAAAACAAGTTATGAATACTTTTGTGTGCGTGTTTTGTTAATCATCTTTATAATTACTATTTTTTGATTTCACAGACTTCACCCTCCCTACACCTCTGATTAATATAACAGGAAACCTGTTAGATCACCATGCACTGCAAAATCATTCTAGCTGTGAATACGGAGAACACCAACACGCAAGAGGGTATACCAATTGTACTTGGGGCTCTGCTGGGAGTTTACCTCATATTTGGATTTTGGAATTCTGCTTTGCCTCTAAAATCATAATAAACACTGACAACTCAAATATTGTGTTATTGTTATTGTGCATATTATTATTATTATTATTATTATTATTAATAATAATAATAAGGTTCTTCTTCGAGGATCCATTAAAAGCGGTTCTTTGAAGATCTTCAAAGAACTTATAGGGGTTCCCCCACAGTTTCAATGTGAAGAACCCCTAAATGATACTCCAAAAACCTTTTATTTTTAGAGTGTAGCAACGTTGACTGAATAATCTGCTTTCAACTATTTAGCGGCAGGACCTATTTCTATAGAAGAAGCCTATTTTTATTCTCAGCTTCTTAACAAACTCATCAATATCATTATTAAATATACAGCTTTTCATCTATCCAGATGACCAGATATTTTTAAGCATGGACAAGATCAATATGGACACAATTTTAAAACCAGTTACGTGCAGCCTGGTCTAGGCCAATTGAGGAAAGCCTCTGAATTAGCAGTGAGTGATCAACACTATGGAAAGCCTTTGACAGGTTAATGAAGAAGGCAGCACAATGTTGCCTTTTATCCGTACAGTTACCCACCTCATTTATAACTAGGGATGCATCAGAGATAGAACTATGACCTGGTCTAAAACCTTAAATGAGAATTAATCAAGGATTCTAATATTTTAGCTAGGCAAGAGAGTTTAGAAATAGGCTGATAATTATTTAGGTCACAAGGGTCACCACCTTTGTGAAGGGGGAGTACATGGGCTGCCTTCCAAACTTTGGGGATAGTACCAGATATAATCATCAGGTTAAAATATGGGTTATTGATTCAGTAATCAGGGGGGCAGAAAGCTGCAGCAAAAATGGATCAAGCGTATCAGCTCCAGTGGATTTTTTAAAACATAAATCTTAAGCAAGACATCTAGCACATCACAGATATTAAATTGTAGAAATGAAAACAAAGATTCGCTAGAAGTTGACAGGTTAACCGTCGAGTCAGCTAGAGGCTGGTAAAGGGAAGAGCAGTTGATTGACTGACCAGGGGTCAACTACACCACCGTTTCTCTCAAATAAAAAGCCTACCGAGATAAAATGATGATTAAAAGCATCACTTATCCCATTCTTCTCAGTTATGATGCCAGAGTCAGACAGAACTAGCTAATTATTGGAATAGCTAAATAGTGGTAGCGTACGGATGACATTATTAAATAACATTTTAGACAGAGGAGAGAGGAAGGCATGCAATTGAGACTTGAGAAGGCTAACCAAATAGGTGTTTTTCCAACACTGTAATCTGATTTTGTGTTTTCTCAGTTATCCCAGCAGGAAAGTGATTTTCAAAATCAGTCTAAATCAGCATTTTCAGTATCAATCAAAATGCTAGCTCTTTAATATTGAACATAAACTTCTTGATAACTCAATTTCAAATGTTGTCATTGATTAGGATCTGTTTATACACACACAAAACATCACCTTGACATTCGTTTTTTGCCTAACCTATTCTTATAATTGTGCTTCAAAAGGGAAGGGAGTTGTGTGGCAAAGGAGGACACAAAGAACAATTTTGACGTATGTAGCTTGTCACCAGCATGTAAAATAGCTTTTTAATCCATCTATAATAGGTTGTATTTGCTGTCGCAAAGCCTTGGAGCCTTTGCTCACTGTTATTAGGTCCTTGTATCCACACAAAATACTTGTCATGTTGGAACGATTTACACACTGTTGCGTAATGGCAAACCCTTCGGGATACAATTCATCAACCAGAAAATAAAACTATGAATAAGACCAGGGTTGGGGAGTAACTGATTACAAAAAAAACTGTAACTATAATCAGTTACCAGCAAAAATATTGTAATCAGATTACAGATACTTTAGAAAAAATTGATGATAACTCATTGGATTACTTTTAACTTCAGAAAGGATGTTTGCTGAAAAAAAATAGATTATGTCACTTTTCTGTTTTCTCAATGATATTAAATTCACCATTGAAAAAAAGGCGCAAGTTTAAGTTTGTTCCACCTGAGCGAGTCTGGCCACAAGTCAGAGACCACTATGATGAAACGCCAAATGCGTTTGATGGATCCTTTTGGTCTAGACTATGATTGAGCTGAGTGATTGACTATCCAACACAACACTAATAATCAACAACACAAGTGAGGTACAGTGCCTGTTATCTTGAATTATCTTCCATGGCCACAAAATGTTTCAAGGCTGGGATTGTCTTAACCAATGTATGACCAAATTAACATCATATTACTCACAGGCTAGTGAGACATTGGGTGCAGACTTTCTGTTGATTTTCGACTATAAAAAACTGTTTGCATTCTGGCCGCCTGCAATCTATTGGCTATCTGTATGCAGTTAGTGCCACCCAGTGGTAGAATGTGATTAACATCTTACCTGACTTGTCTGCTATATACCTATACCGTGGTATGTGAAGTGCCACCTGCAGGTTCTCAGTGTTCATGTTTACTTTTTTGACTCTGCCCGAATTTTCAAATTATGACTTCAATGATGCAAAAACCGTTTAGGTAACAATAAATTAAATACATTTAAACAAGACTTTGAAACCAAACACTCCACATCATGCCTAGGTTTTGTATGGGTGTCAGGATGAAATCTCCATTTCAACAATTGACCTCTACCCTATGCTGCTTAGAAAGGATGATATTACTAAGCTTATTGTATTACGACTCAGGATATGACCCAGATGCAGACACGGGAGGCAGATAGTACAGTTATCAGATTATTTATTACAAACACGGGGCAGGCAAAGGGCAGGTCGAGGGCAGGCAGAGGTTTGTGATCAGGTCAGAGTCAGGCAGGTACAGGACGGCAAGCAGGCTTGGGGTCAGGGCAGGCAGAATGGGCAGAACCTGAAAAAACTAGGAAACAGAATTAGAGAAACAGGAAGGTGGGAAAGAACGCTGGTAAGACCTGACAAGACAAGACGAACTGGCAACAGACAAACAGAGAACACAGGTATAAATACACAGGGGATAATGGGAAGATGGGCGACACCTGGAGGGGGGTAGAGTCAAGCACAAAGACAGGTGAAACAGATCAGGGTGTGACATATTGAGCACACAAGTACCTCACTATACCCGACCTCTGTAAGGGATATTTTCAAGAGCTATTGTCAGAGGCAACCAACCCGGAGTTATCGGCCTTTGTCAACTTTTTAAAAATAATAAGAGCACCATGAATTAAAAACATTGTTGCTACGGTCATTTTTTTGGAATATCAAAAAAAGTACCCCATTCCAGAGAAGTATTTTAGTAGTGCCAGCCCATCTGAATTCTAGTAAAGGTCTCACTTTTGACATATTTATATAAACACAGCAGGACCCGTAGAATGACCAGTAAAACACAGGCGACCACAAGACCCACAATCACCCCCACAACTGGGACTGATGGAGATGATCCAAAAGCTGGGACTGATGAGACTTTAAGTACCGCAAAACATCAGACCAAGACTCAAAGAAAAAAGTTAATGAAATAGAGAATAAATATAAGCAAGGAAGAAGCCACTGCTCCAAAACCGCCAAAAAAAGCAACTACACATGGGGACAAAGATCATACTTTTTGGAGAAATGTCCTCTGGTCTGATGAATTAAAAATAGAACTGTTTGGCCATAAGGACCACCGTTATGTTTGGAGGAAAAAGGGGGAGGCTTGCAAGCTGAAGAACACCATCCCAACAATGAAGCACAGGGGTGGCAGCATCATGTGGGGGTGCATTGCTGCAGGAGGGACTGGTGCACTTCACAAAATAGATGGCATCATGAGGCAGGAAAATTATGTGGACATATTGAAGCTACATCTCAAGACATCAGTCAGAAAGTTAAAACTTGGTCTTCCAAATGGACAATGACCCCATGCATACTTCCAAAGTTGTGGAAAAATGGCTTAAGGACAACAAAGTCAAGGTATTGGAGTGGCAATCACAAAGCCCTGACCTCAATCCTATAGAAAATGTGTGGGAAGAACTGAAAAAGCTCCTTCCTGGCCTCAAAAGAAAAGCAAGCCTTATGCCGGTAATAAAAACCTATTCTCAGCTTGAGTTTCCTTATCAAGTTCTTTACATGGACAGTGAAGCTCAGCTTATCATCAACCCACCCACACACACAAATATTTGTACACTTTAACTTGCTCTATAGTATGTCCAGCCAATGTAGCAATGACATGATTAGTAACATGCCTGGCATTTGAAAATACCATGCATTTTGTTTTACCCGAATTTAGAACCAGCTTTAAATCATACAGATTCTGTTGTATGATGTTAAATGCTCTTTGGGCATTCTCAAAAGCTAAAGATAAACTACCACCACTTGAATAAAGGACAGTATAATCTGCATAAAAATGAACATCCACTGTTTCAATAAGATCCCAAAGTTGTTGATATACAACATGAACAACAGTGGGCCTAAAATGTAACCTTGCGTAACACCTGAGCACACCTCTATGGACTCAGATTTACAACCATCCGCCATTACACATTGTGTACGATTTGATAGGTAATTTATAAACCAATCTAGAGCATGGCCAGTAATTCCACAACATTTTAACCTTTGCACTAACACAGCATGGTCCACGGTGTCAAAAGCCTTCGACAAATCAATAAAGACCGACACACAATATAACTTCTTATCAAGAGCACAGTAGATGTCATTTAAAACCTTCAATGTTGCTGAAACAGTGCTGTGGCCAGACCTAAAACCTGATTGCATTCCATTTAAGATGTTGTTTTCTTGGAAGTAGGCCTTTAGCTGCCCACTAACTAAGGACTCCAGTACCTTTGACAGTACAGACAGTTTTGCAATTTTTTTTATAAGTCCCTGCGTCGTCCGGGTTAGGGGAGGGTTTGGCTAGGGGGGCTTTACTTGGCTCATCTCGCTCTAGCGACTCCTTGTGGCAGGCCGGACGCCTGCAGGCTGTGGAGAGAGAGTAATTCCCCAGTTGCAGATTAAACATTGTCAATCATTCGGTCACTCTCAGTTTTTTTAAGTTGTCTGGTAAGTAATTTGTGCGGTTTGTCACTAAACTCAAAATATTTTTGCTTGGTATAGAGAAAATATGTTTTCTGAGGGAATCTGATTATATTCAAAAAAATGTAAGCGGTTATTCTTTTTATGTTTCTCCATAGATGGATGACTAGCATTCTCCCTATCCAGTAAGTGAATTTGTCCCTCCAATTCTACAAATTTTTCTCTGCTTTGCCTTGTTCTGGCAGCCTGAAAGGAGATGATACAGTCTCTCAAATAAGCCTTCAGTGTTTCCCATAATAATGCTGGGGAAGTCACAGAATGTTCACAGAATATCGATTCTGTGAGGACCTGACTATTCAACCTCCAGACCCTCTCGCTTGATACGATGTCACCCAATCTCAGGGAGAAGGTAAGTGGACTGTGGTCAGAGATTATAATATCATGATACCTCACAGTACAGGTATAGGGGAGTAATTTAGCATCAGCCAAAAAGTAGTCAATACGGGTATAAACATTTTGAACATGAGAGTAAAAGGAGTATTCCCTACATGTAGGGTTGGAGATCCTCCAAATATCAAATAAGTTAAAATTGTTTATGTAGGTATTCAAAAAAATCGCTTTAGTAAGAGGTAGGCATACGCCGGGTAGAGGATATATCCAAATATTGGTCTAGCACACAGTTAATTCACCCTTACTACCCACCCTGTCCATCAACCTTCCCCAACAGTTACCCTCCCCCTCAACCAACCTTGAAAAAGCATTTACAAATAGGAAACGATTATTACAAATTTAAATAAAGAACACACTGCGCCACCTCAAACGAGAGGTAAAACAAAAAATAAAATCCCAAATATATGTTCACCTCTCACTATCCTAGAACTTCTACTAACATATGAACTGAGGCTCCCGCAAATCAAGTGTTCATTTAGCATCTAATAAACCAAAATAAGTTGCAATGTAAATGTATTACGTATTTAAGCTCCATCCTGGATCGACCCCATGAGATAAGCAAGATATAGCAGCTCAAGGTAATATTGCTGAGCAATGCAGGTCTAAACATAAACCATCAGAAGCTGATACAGACAGCAGTACATGTACATATTGTGGGTTGGGAAATAGGAACAAGGCTCTTGCTAATTTAAACATACCCCCCAATCCAAGAAATAGAAAGAAAAAATGTATCAATAAAAATGTAATATATAAAAATACAAACAAAAAAACGAATAAAAAAATCGACACTAAATTAAAATATATATATACATACATAATAATAAAATGTAGAGAAGAAATATAGAACAAATAATAATTACATGTACACACACATACAGTTGAAGTCGGAAGTTTGCACACACCTTAGCCAAATACATTTAAGCTCCGTTTTTCACAATTCCTGACATTTAATCCAAGTAAAAATTCCCTGTCTTAGGTCAGTTAGGATCACCACTTTATTTTAAGAATGTGAAATGTCAGAATAATAGTAGAGAGGATGATTTATTTCAGCTTTTATTTATTTCATCACATTCCCAGTGGGTCAGAAGTTTACAAACACTCAATTAGTATTTGGTAGCATTGCCTTTCAATTGTTTAACTTGGGTCAAACATTTCGAGTAGCCTTCCACAAGCTTCCCACAATAAGTTGGGTGAACTTTGGCCCATTCCTCCTGACAAAGCTGGTGTAACTGAGTCAGGTTTGTAGGCCTCCTTGCTCGCACACGCTTTTTCAGTTCTGCCCACATATTTTCTATAGGATTGAGGTCAGGGCTTTGTGATGGCCACTCCAATACCTTGACTTTGTTGTCCTTAAGCCATTTTGCCACAACTTTGGAAGTATGCTTGGGGTCATTGTCCATTTGGAATACCCATTTGCGACCAAGCTTTAACTTCCTGACTGATGTCTTGAGATGTAGCTTCAAGATATCCACACAATTTTCCTGCCTCATTATGCCATCTATTTTGTGAAGTGCACCAGTCCCCCCAGCAGCAAAGCACCCCCACATGATGCTGCCACCCCGTGCTTCACGGTTGGGATGGTGTTCTTCAGCTTGCAAGCCTCCCCCTTTTTCCTCCAAACACAACGATGGTCATTATGGCCAAACAGTTCTATTTTTGTTTCTTCAGACCAGAGGACATTTCTCCAAAAAGTAAAATTTTTGTCCCCATGTGCAGTTGCAAACCGTAGTCTGGGGGGGGGGGCTGCATTTGTCCAACAGAAACTTCTTCAGAGTAAACAGTTTCAGGATTCCGTTGCAAAACATGTAATCTGTTGCAAAACTTAGTTGGATACCGTTGCAAGACCAACTAATGAATACACCCCTGGTGGTTTAATAGGCCACATCTCACATATTGTTCGCCAATTAAGGTCCCCTAGGAAACATGGACCAAAACTATGGTTCTTAAACTGTCACATGTATTGACACTTATCTCTGTAGTCTGGATATATTTTCTAAGTATCATAAATTAAGTATATTTTTTTGTTAAAGAAATGTGCCCTGTCCTCTCCAGAGATGGAAGACGAAGCAAAACATTCCATTCCCTCATTTTTTCTGTTTCAATGGAAATCAATGAACTATGTCGACCAGACCAGGCTGCTGTCACATCTGTGTCTATGGGAGAACCACCACCTTAATTAGACAGGAACTGACAATTTTTTCAATTAATGGCATGAATCGAGATGGTGGTTGGAAGAGCGCGATTGTGTGAAATTGAAAAGCGTTGCGGTAGCTTTTGATAAAGAAGACAATCAAGACAAAGCAGCTGCTTTATTAGTGGGATGCACTGTTGTGCGCTACATCCCGAGGGGTTTGTGCTGATTGTACTGAGATTGTGACAGCCAGTTAAATGGCGTCTCTTGAGAAGGCAAGAACAAGATGTATGTCAGGAGGGAGAGGGAGGAAGAGTGTGAGCATGAGTTGGTTAAAAATGGTGGGAAAAAAAGGAGATGGTTTGTTAAAGAAGAATGGTAGAAAGTGTAAGCAGAATGAGCTGAAGACAGGAGGAGAAATGGAGGTGAATGAGGTTGAAGTATTGGAGGTGGTAGGTTTGGTGATGTTCTCGGAGCACGAGGCTTGCACTGGGGGTCAAAGATAAAGATGAGTCTGTGACAGTAGAAGTTACGGTTTTGGAAAAAGTGGACCCTTGCCTTTTGGCTGATCCATTTGTGGTTTCAGGGTTAGTGAAAACAGAGTTGGGTGCTGTGGAACCGGTGAGGGTAATCAGAAGTGGTCTTATGATAATTGTTTGTGTTTCTGATTGTCAGAGTGTGGCGCTCCGCGTTAAACGATTGGGGGAAAGAAATGTGAATTGTTTTGCTCTCAAGAAAAGGGCGCCATTGAAAGGAGTGATTACTGGGGTAGCAGTATATGTAAAAGTTGACCAACTGAAGGGGAAGATTCCCGGTGTTTGTGATGCTCGTCATTTGGTGCAACACAGACAGGGTGGCGTGAGTGGTGAAACAGAAGAGTCATTGTCTGTTCTTATGAGTTTTGATGTTGAGTCTTTGTCCGACAAAGTGATGTTAGGATATATAATTTATCTTGTACGAGCTTTTGTGCCAAATAAATAATGTTGTTACAGGTGTCAAGCTTATGGGCATGTGGCAGCAGTGTGTAGGAGGGAAGTTCCTGGGTGTGAGAAGTGTGCAGAAGGGCTTGAGACAAATGAATGTGTAGCGTTGGGGAAAGTAGTGGTATGTGTTAATTGTAGGGGTGCCCATGGGGCTGGGGATCAGAAATGTCCCGTGTGAGAGAGGCAGGTTGAGGTTTCCAAGGTTGGAGTAGTGCAGAAGCTGTCATATGCTGAGGCAGTGAAGAAAGTAGAGGAAGATGGGTCATGGGGGAGGGATCCTGAGAGGAGTGGTGTGAGTAGTAGATCTGTACTAATACAGAGGGATAGGCCAACAAGTGATATATGTTTCAGTAAGATTGGATTTTTAGCATTTATAGCAATCGTTATCAACTGTATTGCAGGGATGGAACGTAAGTTGCAGAATATTGAGGTTGTGGTGGCAGCTGCAGAGAAGTATGTGGGTGTTTTAAGTGGTGGTGTCCCATCCTTTCAGGTTGTTGCCCTGAGGTAGGACTAAATAGATTTAAATAGTGGAGTAGGGTGGTGTTATTTGTTATGAGTGTGGTGTTAGATGGTAGGGTACGTGTTTATTTATTTATTCAAGCAAAGTGTAAGGGAGTTGTACTCCAGTCTAGTAGGTGGCGGTAATGCAACATTTATTGGATGCCAACCCCCATTAAACCTCATCAAAGAATAATATTTTTTTCATTGGTTAACGACTCAGTGAACCACAGGTATCTTCATGTATTCACCATCTTTGTCCTCCCTTCTTGTGCCTTCATCAAAGAGCTCATTGTTAAATCTGTACCTTCTTTCAACGTTGCTAAGGAAGTCCCGAGATTGTTGTCAGTGGTTACAATGGCGCGAACGCCTTGATCACACCGACAGTGAATTTGCGTTTTGGTACACCAGAAGTACATTCATTTCCAATGGAACGCTGCGTGTGCCTTGCAGCATTGCGTTGCAGAAGCAGTGCGTTCTGTGTGTATTTTTCGAACGTATGCATCAAATTCTATGCGGAGAAGACTTGACCGAAATGGTAGTAGAATGTGAATGTTTAATGTTTAACTATTACACACATCCAGATGATGCTGCGTAACATTTGGCACCATGACACTGTCGATGTGATCGAGGCGTTCGCAGCTTTCGGAGTGAAGGGTTAACAAATTAAGATGGCTGCCCCCTTGGAGTTGTACTGCTGGAAAGGCGATTGGGGTTTACCCTCAGTTGATACAGACTGTCTAACCGTTTTGGTAAGAAATACAATAGCTGATTACAATACGCAAATGATAGGGTCCACCGTTACTGTCGTCCCATAAATAATTTCCCTTCAACAGAGGGTGAGGACTGAGGTGACCTAACTTTAGCTAGCTAGCTAACGGCTAGCTCCGCTTTGATGAATGACTGGAATGCACACTCATGTTAGCTAGCTAACTAACCACATCGTGTGTTATTGACAACTTGACATGCATTGATCCAACAATCATTGGCTGGTCAATGATTGTAACATTTAGCTCAAATCCAGTAAAACATGCTCTTATTATTTAGCCAGGTAATGTTAACTAGTTGGATATGCAACTTGGTCAGGGAGCTCTGTCATTACAATTCTGGTTTATCAGCCAATTTCAGGTTACTGGTTGCTTGCATTTGACACAAGTCAAGTGTGACATGGCTAAAACGGCCTGCTGTACTACTCTGTTGGAATATTGTGTTGAGAATTTGATGACAGTTTGAACTTGCTACATGCCTTGGTATTAGCTAAAGCCAAGGAATGAATAATGGCCTAAATTGTCAAAGATTATGTCAAACGTTAAAAGCTTGCCATTCTGTTTTGCTAAACTGTCTTTGCTCAGACACCAATTTCATAATTTGCCCGACTGAAAAAAATAGTGTTAGGCCTAAAATAAATTAGTAATTTATAGTGACATTTTTTTTATTCTTAAAATGACTAATAAGTGGCCACAGCAATGTCCAGTCCACAATACGCATTCATTTTGTTAAGTGAAACATGTACCTTATTTACAATGGCAATAACTTTTAGTTTAGATTTAATTTACTACTTCTAACTTAACAACATACAATTCTCTGAGGTCATACACCCAAATATTTGTGGACAGATTAAACACTAGGCTAGGCTATTTCATGACTTTAATTACCAGATGGTGTTTGAGATCATTGACTGTAAGAAAAATTGTCAATAATTTAACCCATTAAGGGGTTAGCCTAGTGTTTGCTTTGTATTCGGCAAAGGGTAATTAATATGGAGGCTCATTCCTCCAGTGAACATCGGAGGGCTGTTAACATAGAGATCCTATTACATTATTATAATTCCTAATTCTATGTCAGACATCATTTAACTAACACACCAATTGATGCTGATGTCATTGTGAATGGTGGCGACTGGAAAGGGACCGGCTCTCACTTTAGCCCCATTTTGTTGGTGTTATAGGGACTTGCTTAGGACCCTGGCTAGCCTGTTATTTCTTGTCTTTGTTTTAATTTATCCAGCATGGATTGTCTCACTGTCCATTGCAGCTGTCTAAACAGCATGCAGCCATCATCATCACCACCACCACCCAACTAGCAGGGTTCTAAGAAACTCGAGAAACGCCAAGAAAGGGGAAGAAAATGTAAATAAGCACACACTCTTCCCCCTGTATCATTTAAAAAAAAAAAGGTGTTTCCTGTGGAAAGAGGCCCTTTTACCCCCTCCCCACACTCGTTGCTGACAGGCCTATAAAATCGAGCATTGACTAAAATACACTAGAATAGAATACAGTATATACATATGAGATGAGTAAAGCCGTATGTAAATGTTATTTAAACATTATTAAAGTGACTTGTGTTCCAATATTAAAGTGGCCAGTGATTCCAAGTCTATGTATATAGGGCAGCAGCCTCTAAGGTGCAGGGTTGCGTAACCCGGTGGAAGCCTGCTAGTGATGGCTATTTAACCGTCTGATGGCCTTGAGATAGAAGCTGTTTTTTAGGCTCTCAGTCCAAGCTTTTATGCACCTGTACTGACCTCTGTCTGGAAGAACTTGACTGGCCTGCATAGAACCCTGACCTCAATCCCATCAAATACCTTTGGGATGAATTGGAACACCATCTGCGAGCCAGTCCTAATTGCTCACCATCAGTGCCCGACCTCACTAATGCTCTTGTGGCTGAATGGAAGCAAGTCCCCACAGCAATGTTCCACTATCTAGTGGAAAGCCTTACCAGAAGAGTGGAGGCTGTTATAGCAGCAAATGTGGGAACCAACTCCATATTAATGCCCATGGTTTTGGGATAATATTTTTGAGAAGGTGTCCACATACTTTTGGTCATGTAGTGTAAGTTCCAACAAAATATGTGTAGACATGATTGGGAGTCACAAGGAAATGTCCTGCTGCCCGACAAAGGTCTCTCTCAATTACTGTTGCTCCTTCCTTGGTCTGTATTTTTAGGGGATCTGAAACCCAAATGCTTGTCGAGCTTTCTAAATTTGCATGATTTGCACTGCACAATACTACCAGGCTTTTACTTTAAAGCTCCAATGCCGTCTATACAGCATAGACCATAGACTACCTCATCTCTCTCCCCATCTCAGGCAGGTGTTGGCATAATCGACAGTAGTTAAAACCATGTTAATGAACAATGTTCATTCCACAGCTTCTGTTTAATGACTTAGGCATACTAGGATAGTGATCTAGACCTTAGTGTTTCTTTTGTGTCCCTTGAGCCAGACACACTTCAGCTGGCAAACCCAAATAGCTTTTTTTCTGCAGGAAAGGGGATTTAAGTGTCTGGCAAATCCCACAGTGGGAAGGAAACACTCCCATTATTTTTCCCGTCGCAGGGAAAAATGTAATGATTCTCATCTGCAACAAAGTGGGGTCTCCATTACTAAACCCACACCCGAGGGGGATGAGGGTGGGGTTATGGTTTCTAACGTATGGTACAATGTCCTGAGCCCTCTCTTATTATAACTACAGTCAGACACAGAGGCCATGTGAGAGCGGTAAAGGTGATTTTCTTGTATAAACATCCGAGTATCAAGATTGTCTTCATTCTGAGAGCTTGAAGTGGTTTAATAGCCATTTCACAAGCCGAGATGAACTGTTCTGTGCTGACCTGGTTACGCATAGGAACCATTCTAGAAATTACGATGTAGGGTCGAAGACGTATTCAAGCCAGACCAGCACAGGTCGGGTCAGCACGATAGTGCCTAAAGAGTAGGCTATGATAATTGAGCTACTCAAAGAGAGATGTCTACATTCAGACATTGGGGAATCTACTGTTTAGTTACAGTACTGACATGCTGACAAAGTGACGTTTGGACTTCATCACACTCCGATTGAGGGAGGGAGTGTGCTGCTCTAAAGCTACACAGCAGCCACTTTGGGGTTGGAGGCCACTTGGCAGTGTTATACGATCTGCCATGACAAGGCAGACAGGGCTTTATTTTGTCAGGCCACAGAATGAGTAATCTCATTCAGGTTTCACTTAAGATATTTTCCTAAGTCATGGGCCATTTTCTAAAGCTGTGTCAGCGTTGTCCTGCTCCAGTTCTTGCGCATGCAGTTACCATGTTTCCCCCAGTGAACCCACACATACTGTGCACAAAACACATCAAGGTATTAAGAACCATTGTTTGACAGCATGCATTCACAGTATCAACATCTAGGCCAGTTTACCTAATTTGACTTTCTAGCTACCTGTTTTTTACTTAACAATAAAGGTGTCTTGGTCAGGTTTAGGGTTGCAACAGTCTGGTAACTTACTTAAAATTCCCAGGTTTTCTAGAAATCCTGGTTAAAGGATTCTGGATTTTGTACTTATTCCCTCCTGATTCCAGGATATTCCCAACAAAGATTTATGGAAAAACTGGGAATTTTGGGAATGTCATTGATTTTGTTATTATTATCCAGGGATAGCTTACATCTAATGTTGGCACATTTTCGTGGTATAGCCTACTCTAGGCTAGATCCTTGCAGGAACTCAATTAGCAGTCTAGCTTATTTGTAAACTCAGCAAAAAAAGAAACGTCCTCTCACTGTCAACTGTGTTTATTTTCAGCAAACTTAACATGTGTAAATATCTGTATGAACATAACAAGATTCAACAACTGAGACAAAAACTGAACAAGTTCCACAGACATGTGACTAACAGAAATGGAATAATGTGTCCCTGAACAAAGGGGCGGTCAAAATCAAAAGTAACAGTCAGTATCTGGTGTGGCCACCAGTTGCATGAAGTACTGCAGTGCATCTCCTCCTCATGGACTGCACCAGATTTGCCAGTTCTTGCTGTGAGATGTTACCCCACTCTTCCACCAAGGCACCTGCAAGTTCCCGGACATTTCTGGGGGGAATGGCCCTAGCCCTCCCCCTCCGATCCAACAGGTCCCAGACGTGCTCAATGGGATTGAGATCTGGGCTCTTTGCTGGTGCATTGCAGAACACTGACATTCCTGTCTTGCAGGGAATCACGCACAGAACGAGCAGTATGGCTGGTGGCATTGTCATGCTGGAGGGTCATGTCAGGATGAGCCTGCAGGAAGGGTACCACATGAGGGAGGAGGATGTCTTCCTTGTAACGCACAGCATTGAGATTGCCTGCAATGACAACAAGCTCAGTCCGATGATGCTGTGACACACCGCCCCAGACCATGACGGACCCTCCACCTCCAAATCGATCCCGCTCCAGAGTACAGGCCTCGGTGTAATGCTCATTCCTTCGACGATAAACGTGAATCCGACCATCACCCCTGGTGAGACAAAACCGCGACTCGTCAGTGAAGAGCACTTTTTGCCAGTCCTGTCTGGTCCAGCGACGGTGGGTTTGTGCCCATAGGCGACGTTGTTGCCGGTGATGTCTGGAGAGGACAAGCCTTACAACAGGCCTACAAGCCCTCAGTCCAGCCTCTCTCAGCCTATTGCGGACAGTCTGAGCACTGATGAAGGGATTGTGCGTTCCTGGTGTAACTCGGGCAGTTGTTGTTGCCCATCCTGTATCTGTCCCGCAGGTGTGATGTTCGGATGTACCGATCATGTGCAGGTGTTGTTACACTGGGTTTGCCACTGCGAGGACGATCAGCTGTCCGTCCTGTCTCCCTGTAGCGCTGTCTTAGGCGTCTCACAGTACGGACATTGCAATTTATTTTCCTGGCCACATCTGCAGTCCTCATGCCTCCTTGCAGCATGCCTAAGGCACGTTCACGCAGATGAGCAGGGACCCTGGGCATCTTTCTTTTTGTGTTTTTCAGAGTCAGTAGAAAGGCCTCTTTAGTGTCTTAAGTTTTGTTAATGGTTCATTGAACACGCATGGGAAACAGTGTTTAAACCCTTTACAATGAAGATCTTTGAAGTTATTTGGATTTTTACGAATTATCTTTGAAAGACAGGGTCCTGAAAAAGGGCCGTTTATTTTTTTGCTGAGTTTAGTTCAGGCCCTCGTTTTAAACGTTTCCAGGATGGATTTCAAAATAAATGTGATATTTGGGCCGTTTAGGCTATAGCATACTTGGCTTGTATTTCCTTGTAAATGTCAGTCAGTGTTTGTTTAGTGTACTGTAGGTTTTTATTGCCCTCTATGTGAAATAGGCTATGCATTCCTCTTCATCCCTACGGACACCCAAAAACGAAGATGATTTATAGAGCGCTCCAAGCACCACAGAGTACCTCAATCCTCAGTGAAATTTGCCAACAGTCCCGCGGGTGAGGGTATCTGCGTTTTTATGTTTTTTAACTGCGGTTTCCTGGGGGTTTCAGAAAATGGGGGTTTGAACCACAGGAAGACGACTTAGGGGCTCGTCACCCCTCCTCTCCTTCTTTTTCTTTCCCCTCCTACTACTCCTACCACCACCACCCAGCTAGATTTAAAGTTAACCCCTGTAAGGTTGACTACTTTTAGCCTACTTTATGCCAAAGCAATGATTGACGTCTTTGTTTTCAGTTAAACCCAGCTAGTTTGAGTCTAGGGCATATTGAATGTATCCCTTTCAAGAGGCCTAGCATACATGTAGACCTAATTTAGGGAGTGCAGGTCGGTCGTTTCATTTTGTTGGCCTGACGTCCTAGGGGTTTAACTTAAAGTTAAGGTAAATGGAAAAATTTGGACACTCGCCCTGTCAGCATAATGCAAGTGATGTGCCCTTAAGTGTTTTGGAGCGCTGTAAACTCTACGTCATAAAGGTAGGATAATCCTGGATATCAAATCAAATTTTATTTGTCACATGTGCCGAATACAACAGGTGTAAAAATGAAATGCTTACTTACAAGCCCTAACCAACAATGCAGTTTAAAAAAGTAAATACACTGCTCAAAAAATTAAAGGGAACACTTAAACAACACAATGTAACTCCAAGTCAATCACACTTCTGTGAAATCAAACTGTCCACTTAGGAAGCAAAACTGATTGACAATAAATTTCACATGCTGTTGTGCAAATGGAATAGACAACAGGTGTAAATTATAGGCAATTAGCAAGACACCCCCAATAAAGGAGTGGTTCTGCAGGTGGTGACCACAGACCACTTCTCAGTTCCTATGCTTCCTGGCTGATGTTTTGGTCACTTTTGAATGCTGGCGGTGCTTTCACTCTAGTGGTAGCATGAGACGGAGTCTACAACCCACACAAGTGGCTCAGGTAGTGCAGCTCATCCAGGATGGCACATCAATGCAAGCTGTGGCAAGAAGGTTTGCTGTGTCTGTCAGCGTAGTGTCCAGAGCATGGAGGCGCTACCAGGAGACAGGCCAGTACATCAGGAGACGTGGAGGAGGCCGAGGAGGGCAACAACCCAGCAGCAGGACCGCTACCTCCGCCTTTGTGCAAGGAGGAGCAGGAGGAGCACTGCCAGAGCCCTGCAAAATGACCTCCAGCAGGCCACAAATGTGCATGTGTCTGCTCAAACGGTCAGAAACAGACTCCATGAGGGTGGTATGAGGGCCCGACGTCCACAGGTGGGGGTTGTGCTTACAGCCCAACACCGTGCAGGACGTTTGGCATTTGCCAGAGAACACCAAGATTGGCAAATTCGCCATTGGCGCCCTGTGCTCTTCACAGATGAAAGCAGGTTCACACTGAGCACATGTGACAGACGTGACAGAGTCTGGAGACGCCGTGGAGAACGTTCTGCTGCCTGCAACATCCTCCAGCATGACCGGTTTGGCGGTGGGTCAGTCATGGTGTGGGGTGGCATTTCTTTGGGGGGCCGCACAGCCCTCCATGTGCTCGCCAGAGGTAGCCTGACAGCCATTAGGTACCGAGATGAGATCCTCAGACCCCTTGTGAGACCATATGCTGGTGCGGTTGGCCCTGGGTTCCTCCTAATGCAAGACAATGCTAGACCTCATGTGGCTGGAGTGTGTCAGCAGTTCCTGCAAGAGGAAGGCATTAATGCTATGGACTGGCCCGCCTGCTCTCAGACCTGAATCCAATTGAGCACATCTGGGACATCATGTCTCGCTCCATCCACCAACGCCACGTTGCACCACAGACTGTCCAGGAGTTGGCGGATGCTTTAGTCCAGGTCTGGGAGGAGATCCCTCAGGAGACCATCCGCCACCTCATCAGGAGCATGCCCAGGCATTGTAGGGAGGTCATACAGGCACGTGGAGGCCACACACACTACTGAGCCTCATTTTGACTTGTTTTAAGGACATTACATCAAAGTTGGATCAGCCTGTAGTGTGGTTTTCCACTTTAATTTTGAGTGTGACTCCAAATCCAGACCTCCATGGGTTGATACATTTGATTTCCATTGGTAATTCAAAGAATTTTGTTGTCAAAGAAAAAAGTATTATTTAATTCATTCAGATCTAGGATGTGTTATTTTAGTGTTCCCTTTATTTTTTTGAGCAGTGTATAAAAATACTTATTTGTATAAGAAATAAAAGTAACAAATAATTTAAAGAGCAGCAGTAAAATAACAATAGTGAGGCTATGTACAAGGGGTTCCGGTACAGAGTCAATGTGCGGGTGCACCGGTTATTCGAGATAATTGAGGTAATATGTACATGTACAGTGAGGGGAAAAAAGTATTTGATCCCCTGCTGATTTTGTACGTTTGCCCACTGACAAAGAAATTATCAGTCTATAATTTTAATGGTAGGTTTATTTGAACAGTGAGAGACAGAATAACAACAAAAAAATCCAGAAAAACGCATGTGAAAAATGTTATAAATTGATTTGCATTTTAATGAGGGAAATACGTATTTGACCCCCTCTCAATCAGAAAGATTTCTGGCTCCCAGGTGTCTTTTATACAGGTAACGAGCTGAGATTAGGAGCACTCTTAAAGGGAGTGCTCCTAATCTCAGTTTGTTACCTGTATAAAAGACACCAATCAATCAATCAGATTCCAAACTCTCCACCATGGCCAAGACCAAAGAGCTCTCCAAGGATGTCAGGGACAAGATTGTAGACCTACACAAGGCTGGAATGGGCTACAAGACCATCGCCAAGCAGCTTGGTGAGAAGGTGACAACAGTTGGTGCGATTATTCGTAAATGGAAGTAACACAAAAGAACTGTCAATCTCCCTCGGCCTGGGGCTCCATGCAAGATCCCACCTCGTGGAGTTGCAATGATCATGAGAATGGTGAGGAATCAGCGCAGAACTACACAGGCGGATCTTGTCAATGATCTCAAGGCAGCTGGGACCATAGTCACCAAGAAAACAATTGGTAACACACTAAGCCGTGAAGGACTGAAATCCTGCAGCGCCCGCAAGGTCCCCCTGTTCAAGAAAGCACATATACATGCCCATCTGAAGTTTGCCAATGAACATCTGAATGATTCAGAGGACAACTGGTGAAAGTGTTGTCGTCAGATGAGACCAAAATGGAGCTCTTTGGCATCAACTCAACTCGCCGTGTTTGGAGGAGGAGGAATGCTGCCTATGACCCCAAGAACACCATCCCCACAGTCAAACATGGAGTTGGAAACATTATGCTTTGGGGGTGTTTTTCTGCTAAGGGGACAGGACAACTTCACCGCATCAAAGGGACGATGGACGGGGCCATGTACCGTCAAATCTTGGGTGAGAACCTCCTTCCCTCAGCCAGGGCATTGAAAATGGGTCGTGGATGGGTATTCCAGCATGACAATGACCCAAAACACAAGGCCAAGGCAACAAAGGAGTGGCTCAAGAAGAAGCACATTAAGGTCCTGGAGTGGCCTAGCCAGTCTCCAGACCTTAATCCCATAGAAAATCTGTGGAGGGAGCTGAAGGTTTGAGTTGCCAAACATCTGCCTCGAAACCTTAATGACTTGGAGAAGATCTGCAAAGAGGAGTGGGACAAAATCCCTCCTGAGATGTGTGCAAACCTGGTGGCCAACTACAAGAAACGTCTGACCTCTGTGATTGCCAACAAGGGTTTTGCCACGAAGTACAAAGTCATGTTTTGCAGAGGGGTCAAATACTTATTTCCCTCATTAAAATGCAAATCAATTTATACAATTTTACACAATGCGTTTTTCTGGATTTTTTTGTTATTCTGTCTTTCCCTGTTCAAATAAACCTACCATTAAAATTGTAGACTGATCATTTCTTTGTCAGTGGGCAAACGTACAAAATCAGCAGGGGATCAAATACTTTTTTCCCTCACTGTAGGTATAGTTATTAAAGTTACTATGCATAGATAATTAACAGAGTAGCAGCGGTGTAAAAGGGCAATGCAAATAATCTGGGTAGCCATTTGATTAGATGTTCAGGAGTCTTATGGCTTGGGGGTAGAAGCTGTTTAGATGGCTCTTGAACCTAGACTTGGCGCTCCGGTACCGCTCGCCAGTCTATGACTAGGGTGGCTGGAGTCTTTGAAAATTTTTAGGGCCTTCCTCTGACACTGCCTGGTAAAGAGGTCCTGGATGGCAGGAAGCTTGGCCCCAGTGATGTACTGGGCCGTTCACACTACCCTCAGTAGTGCCTTGCGGTCGGAGGCCGAGCAGTTGCCATACCAGGCAGTGATGCAACCAGTCAGGATGCTCTCGATGGTGCAGCTGTAGAACCTTTTGAGGATCTAAGGACCCATGCCAAATCTTTTCAGTCTCCTGAGGGGGAATAGGTTTTGTCGTGCCCTCTTCACATTTGTCTTGGTGTGCTTGGACCATGTTAGTTTGTTGGTGATGTGGACGCCAAGGAATTGAAGCTCTTAACCTGCTCCACTGCAGCCTCGTCGATGAGAATGGAGGCATGCTCGGTCCTCCTTTTCCTGTAGTCCACAATCATCTCCTTAGTCTTGATCATGTTGAGGGAGAGGTGTTTGTCCTGGCGCCACACGGCCAGGTCTCTGACCTCCTCCCTATAGGCTGTCTCGTCGTTGTCGGTGATCAGGCCTACTACTGTTGTGTCATCGACAAACTTAATGATGGTGTTGGGAGTCGTGCCTGGCCGTGCAGTCATGAGTGAACATGGACTACAGGAGGGGACTGAGCACGCACCCCTGAGGGGCCCCAGTGTTGAGGATCAATGTGGCGGATGTGTTGTTACCTACCCTTACCACCTGGGGGCGGGCCATCAGGAAGTCCAGGATCCAGTTGCAGAGGAAGGTGTTTAGTCCCAGGGTCTTTAGCTTAGTGATGAGCTTTGAGGGCACTATGGTGTTGAACGCTGAGCAGTAGTCAATGAATAGCATTCTCACATAGGTGTTCCTTTTGTCCAGGTGGGAAAGGGCAGTGTGGAGTGCAATAGAGATTGCATAATCTGTGGATCTTTTAGGGCGGTATGCAAATTGGAGTGGGTCTAGGGTTTCTGGGCTAATGCTGTTGATCTGAGCCATGACCAGCCTTTCAAAGCACTTCATGGCTACCGACGTGAGTGCTACGGGTCGGTAGACATTTAGGCAGGCTACCTTAGTGTTCTTGCTTTAGATTTTTCCTTACGAGATCTCTCGGTCTTTGAAGGAGCTGTTGTGTCACTGACTTTTCAAGAAGATAATGAGCTATGTAATCTGGTATTTTGGCAGGAAAAGAGTCATGCACCTCTCTTCAGTGCCAAAGACATGTCATTTCTTCAGTGCGATCTGGAAGAAGTGGTGCTCTTCTTGCTTGATTAGTTTCTCTGTGGTGAAGGAGGCATCTCGCTGTCCTAAAGTATAAGGCACCAAAGTAATCCATAAGACTCCAGTACTGTGGTCCTGAGTGGCTTAGTTGGTAGAGCATGGCGCTTGCACAGCCATGGTTCTGGGTTTGATTCCCGGGGCCACCATATGTAATATGTATGTACCCATTACTGTAACCTTCTTTGGATTAAAGCGTCTACTAAATGGCATTTATTATATGGAGTCATGAACTTTATTGGAAACTGTTTGCTCATCTGTTTCTCTGTCTTTCTTTCTCTCAGGCCTATGCCAAGTTTGCTGGCGCTCCACTCAAAGTCCACAAGATCACCAACCCCTGGAGAAGCCCCACAGGTAATTCCAACCAAGGGCACTGCTATGTTCTGTTCTCACTAGTGATGGGGGGGGGGAAATCAATACATATTGCAATATTATTTTGGACGATATTATATTGATATTTTGACTTCAAAATAGCGCTAGTCGGCAGTACCTACGCCAAAACTCCGGTATTTTTCATCCAGCTTGTTCTCCATCTTGTTTTTAAATAGTGAGCCAACAAGTTTTCAGCACTTTTATTTCCATGACTATCTCGTCTCTCTGCAGCAGACACACACTGAGTGTCCAAAACATTAGGAACACCTGCTCTTTCCATGACAGACTGACCAGGTGAATCCAGGTGAAAGCTATGATCCCTTATTGATGTCACTTGTTAAGTCCCCTTCAATCCGTCTAGATGAAGGGGAGGAGACAGGTTAAAGAAGGATTTTTAAGCCTTGAGACAATTGAGACATGGATTGTGTATGTGTGCCATTCAAAGGGTGAATGGGCAAGACAAAATATTGAAATGCCTTTCAACAGGGTATGGTAGTAGGTGCCAGCTACACCGGTTTTAATGTGTCAATAACTGCAATGCTGCTGTTTTTCATGCTCAACAGTATCAAGAATGGTCCACCACCCAAAGGACATCCAGCCGACTTGACACAACTGTGGGAAGCATTGGAGTCAACATGGGCCAGCATCCCTGTGGAATGCTTTCGATACCATTTAGAGTTCATGCCCTGACAAATTGAGACTGTTCTGAGGGCAAAAGGGGGTGCAAGTCAATATTATGAAGGTGTTCCTAATGTTTTGTTCACAGTGTATAGTGAGTAATATGTTTGGAACATCAAATCGCAATCGAATCACAATACATATAGAATTGCAATTCTGATCTTATCTGCATCTAAGCATTGTGATATCGTAATGAGGTCCCTGGCAATTCCCAGCCATAGTACTCACCATGCCTTTTTGGGAATGAACTCCTCACTGAACTCAGTAAAGGGTCACACATCACCTGACTCCCTGAGTAGAACATAGCCTTACTTTACCGTCTGTGTTCACTCACCCTTTGGAACGGAGAGAGCGATGGTTTGATATATGAGAACAGGAAGCTCTTACTTTCCCCCTCTTCTCACTGGAGTAGAATCAAATCAAATGTATTTATAAATCCCTTCTTACATCAGCTGATGTCACAGAACGCTGTACAGAAACCCAGCCTAAAACCCCAAACAGCAAGCAATGCAGGTGTAAAAGCACGTCGGTTAGGAAAACCCCCTAGAAAGGCCAAAACCTAGGATGAAACCTATGGAGGAACCAGGGTGTGAGGGGTGGCCAGTCCTCTTCTGGCTGTGCCAGGTGCAGATTATAACAGAACATGGACAAGATTTTAAAATATTCATCAAACAGGCAGAACCGTTGAAACTGGAGAAGCAGCACAGCCAGGTGGACTGGGGACATCAAGGAGTCATCAGGCCAGGTAGGCCTTGAGGAATGGTCCTAATGCTCAGGTCCTCTTCAGAGAGAGAGAGAGAGAGCATACTTAAATTCACACAGGACACCGGATAAGAGAGGAGAAATACTCCAGATATAACAGATGGACCCTAGCCCCCCGACACATAAACTACTGCAGCATAAATACTGGAGGCTGAGACAGGAGGGGTTGGGAGACACTGTGGCCCCATCAGACGATACCCCCGGACAGGGCCAAACAGGTAGGATATAACCCCACCTACTCTGCCGAAGCACAGCCCCCACACCACTAAAGGGATATCTCCCAACCACCAACTTACCATCCTGAGACAAGGCCGAGTATAGCCCACAAGTTCTCCGCCACGGCACAACCCAAGGGTGGGGGCAACCCGGACAGGAAGATCACGTCAGTGACTCAACCCACTTTTGCGACGCACCCCCCCCAGGGACGGCATGGAAGAGCACCAGTAAGCCAGTGACTCGAGGCAGAGAATCCCAGTGGAGAGGGAAACCGGCCAGGCAGAGACAGCAAGGATGGTTCGTTGCTCCAGTGCCTTTCCGTTCACCTTCACACTCCTGGGCCAGACTACACTCAATCATAGGACCTACTGAAGAGATGAGTGACCCCTAGAACAGGGGTCACAGGTCGTGTGGTAACAGTCAAAAGGTCAGCGAGCACCTGCTGTTCTTATATCTCCCAGCACCACCTCCTTTGTATGCCAGCCCAGTTTTGCTGCACCCTCCTGGCTTCTTCACACCACAGGGGGTTCAGACGACTCTTTATGGTTACTGTCTGGATCGTTGTTTTTTGCAATCCCGCTGCGCATTTCAGAAGATCGCTATATCATATTAATGTGTTTCCTGAGATGTTAAACACTTTTCCACGTGTTGTCAGTGAGGTCTGATAATCTGCGCAGCGTGATTGCAATAAAGACGACCTTGATAGCGCCCTTTCGGCTGACTGCTTTGATCCCTCGTTTCAGGTACCTTGCCGGCACTGAAGACCACGGAGGAAAGTACTGGGAGTCTTACCAAACCCAGTAATATCATCATTCACCTTAGAAAACAGGTGAGTCCTATTCCCACCATGTCTCTTCCTCTTCCCACAGGGGAGATGAATAGTAAACAGGTGAAAGACAATCTCCCCTCCACCCCCATCCTTTTGGAGAGGGAACATGTGGGTAACCATGCTCTGCCAAATTATGAGCTGTTCTATAGGAAACAGATATGTGTTATTAACGTAACACTAAGTGGTTGAGACATTCTTAGTAACAAACAGGTGAGTGACATCCGGAGCCATTTGTAGATATAGTCAGGAACTGATTTCCAATGTCTACTACTTTTGGCCTCAAGGTATATTCCCTTGCTTATAAATTCTGGGCATGCAGAATCAAGGCACAAATTAGTTTCACAAGGGTTTTCTTGAGCTCCAGTAACAACATGGTAATCTCTACAAGACATCCACATCTATAGATGGGTTGGGCATTAGTTATTTAGTTGGTGCGTTCAAGTTAAATCATCAGTACTCAAAGTGGCGGTTCACACTCAGATTTAAAGTTTACATTAAACTATATTTTATTTGATATAACCATTTAAACAACCATATTCAGAAGTATGGTTAAGAAACTTAAAAAGGGACACTTTTGCATCAGTGCAAGGGGTCTTTCACTTCTGCCAAACTGATACAACTGGTATGCAAAATGAAGACCGTAGGCAAAACTTGAGGTCCTTAAATATATTGGTGTCCAGGGACAGTGAGTCTTGGGGGTAGAGGTTAACTGGTTATTAGTTGTTGCATTGACTTTTATTGGTAGAAAGTCTTGGCATAGTGATTCACTAGACTTAATTTAGTGTTTTTGGCTGGGTTATGAGCCTCTGGTGTAGACATCTTGGCCATAAACTCTGCATAGATGGAAGGGGTCTCTCATAAAGTCACCAGAGGGGTATACTACAAATAAGGATTAATAAATTAGCCAGCTAACTTGCCTTAATATTCTGAAATAACCTTTTACAATTTAGAAAGATAAGCTTGAAATGGACATGGTCTAATTGGCTCAACAACCAAAAACACATCTAAGATTAGCTTTCAGAAATCAATCAATAGTTGTTTCTGGTTGTTTATCAAATTAGCTGACTAACTCATTGATCCTACTTTGTAGTAAACCCCACAGGTTGAGAAACAGATTGATTTGTTTAGCAGTGTTGTGGTAAAGCGTCTCCCATATTGCTTCGACCTTACAGATTGAGTGGTTAAGGCCAATGGCAACAGATGGTCTTATTGGGGTCCGACACACAACAAAAAACTTTATTTACATACATTTAAAAACATCATATCAAATTTTATTGGTCACATACACATGGTTAAATGCTAGTAAAACTAAATGCATGCTTTTCAACCGATCGCGGACAACGGATATGTGGACAACTACAAATACCTAGGTGTCTGGTTAGACTGTAAACTCTACTTCCAGACTCACATTTAGCATCTCCAATCCAAAATTAAATCTAGAATCTGCTTCCTATTTCGCAACAAAGCCTCCTTCACTCATGCTGCTAAACATACCCTCGTAAAACTGACTATCCTACCGGTCCTTGGCTTCGGCGATGCCATTTACAAAATAGCCTCCAACACTCTACTCAGTAAACTGGATGTAGTCTATCACAGTGCCATCCGTTTTGTCACCAAAGCCCCATTTACTACCCACCACTGCGACCTGTATGCTCTCATTGGCTGGCCCTCGCTTCATATTCGTCGCCAAACCCACTGGCTCCAGGTCATCTATAAGTATTTGCTAGGTAAAGCCCCGCCTTATCTCCGCTCACTGGTCACCATAGCAACACCCACCCGTAGCACACGTTCCAGCAGCTACGTCTGGCAAGACGAGGGGTGCGTGTCTATTTGTCAATAACAGTTGGTGCGCGAAGTCTTGAGGTATTGCTCGCTTGAGGTAGAGTACCTTATAAGCTGTAGACCACATTATCTACTATCTATTATTCATGTCTATTTACCAACACAAACCGATGCTGGCACTAAGACCGCACTCAACCAACTCTCTTTAAGGCCATACGCAAGCAAGAAAATGCTCATCCAGAATCGGCGCTCCTTGTTGCCAGGGACATAAATCAGTTTTACCTCATTTCTACCAGCATGTCACATGTGCAACCAGAGGGAAACAAACTCTAGACCACCTTTACTCCACACACAGAGATGCATACAAAGCTCTCCCCGGCCCTCCATTTGGCATCTCTGACCATAATTTTATCCTCCTGATTCCTGCTTACAAGCAAAAACTAAAGCAGGAAGTACCAGTGACTCACTCAATACAGAAGTGGTCAGATGATGCGAATGCTACGCTAGCACAGATTGGAATATGTTCCGGGATTCATCCAATGGCATTGAGGAGTATACTGTCTCAGTCATCGGCTTCATCAATAAGTGCATCGACGACGTCGTCCCCACAGTGACCGTACGTACATATCCAAACCAGAAGCCATGGATTACAGGCAACATCCGCATTGAGCTAAAGGCTAGAGCTGCCGCTTTCAAGAAGCTAGAGCTGCTGCTTTTTAATCCGGACACTTATAAGAAATCCCGCTGTGCCCTCAGATGAACCATCTAACAAGCAAAGCGTCAATACAGGATTAAGATTGAATCCTACTACACCGGCTCTGACACTCTTCGGATGTGGCAGGGGTGAAAACTATTACGGACTACAATGGGAAACCCAGACGTGAGCTGCCCAGTGAAGCGAGCCTACCAGACAAGCTAAAGGCCTTTTATGGACCCGAGGCAAGCAACACTGAAGCATGCACAAGAGCACCAGCTGTTCTGGACGACTGTGTGATAACGCTCTTGGTAGCCAATGTGAGTAAGACCTTTTAAACAGGTCAACATTCAGAAAGCCGCAGGGCCAGATGGATTACCAGGACGTGTGCTCAAAGCACGCGCAGACCAACTGGCAAGTGTCTTCACTGACATTTTAAACCTCTCCCCTGACCGAGTCTGTAATACCTACATGTTTTAAGCAGATCACCATAGTCCCTGTGCCCAAGGAAGCAAAGGTAACCTGCCTAAATGATTACCGCCCCCGTAGCACTCACATCGGTAGCCATGAAGTGCTTTGAAAGGCTGGTCATGGCTCACATCAACAGCATCCTCCCGGATACCCTAGACCCACTCTAATTCGCATACCGCCCCAACAGATCCACAGATGGATGCAATCTCAATCGCATTCCACACTGCCCTTTCCCACCGGGACAAAAGGAACACCTATGTGAGAATGCTGTTAATTGACTACAGCTCAGTGTTCAACACCATAGTGCCCACAAAGCTCATCACTAAGCTAAGGACCCTGGGACTAAACACCTCCCTCTGCAACTGGACTTCCTGACGGGCCGCCCTCAGGTGGTAAGGGTAGGCAACAACACGTCTGCCACGCTGATCCTCAACACGGGCCCCTCAGGGATGTGTAGTCCCCTCCTGTACTCCCTGTTCACCCACGATTGCGTGGCCAAACACGACTCCAACACCATCATTAAGTTTGCTGACGACACAACAGTGGTAGGCCTGATCACCGATAACGATGAGGCAACAACCTCGCCTTCAATGTGAGCAAGACAAAGGAGCTGATTGTGGACTACAGTAAAAGGCGGTCCGAACAGGCCCCCATTAACATCGACAGGGCTGTAGTGGAGCAGGTTGAGAGCTTCAAGTTCCTTGGTGTCCACATCACCAACAAACTATAATGGTCCAAACACACCAAGACAGTCGTGAAGAGGGCACAACAACACCTTTTCCCCTTCAGGAGACTGAAAATATTTGGCATGGGTCCCCAGATCCTCAAAATGTTCTACATCTGCACCATCGAGATCATCCTGACCAGTTGCATCACCGCCTGGTATGGCAACTGCTCAGAATCTGACCGTAAGGTGCTACAGAGGGTAGTGCGTCCGGCCCAGTACATCACTGGGGCAAAGCTTCCTGCCATCTAGGACCTATATACTACTAGGTGGTGTCAGAGGAAGGCCCAAAGAATTGTCAGAGACTCCAGTCACCCAAGCCATAGACTGTTTTCTCTGCTACCTCACGGCAAGCAGTACCGGAGCGCCAAGTCTAGGACCAAAAGGCTCCTTAACAGCTTCTACCCCCAAGCCATAAGACTGCTGAACAATTAATCAAATGGCCACCGGACTATTTACATTGGGCCAAGAGGTGTTGCTTTATTTGTTTTTTGAAACCAGGTTTGCTGTTCACTTGCACTGTATGAGAAAGAAGGGAGTTCCATGCTATCATGGCTCTCTATAATATTTTATGTTTCCTTGAATTTTGTCAGTGCTTTGTGTAAATTGGCAATGTAAACAATGTCTCTTATAAAAACAAGAAGCGATGCAGTTAGTATTTGCTCAACTGTTAGCTAAGAGAGACTGGCATGCATATTATTGATATTTTCCCTCTGATTACAATGAAGAGCAAAACTTGCCATTCTGTTCTAGGCCAGCTGCAGCTTAACTAGGTCCTTCTTTGCAGCACTTCTGACTGGACAATAATCAAGATAAGATGCAACTAGAGCCTTCAGGACTTGCTTTGTGGAGTGTGGTGTCAAAAAGCAGAGCATCTCTTTATCACAGACAGACCTCTCCACATCTTTACAACCATTGAATAAATATGTTTTGACCATGACAGTTTACAATCTATGGTTACTTTAGTCTCCTCAACTTGCTCAACAGCCACACCATTCATGACCAGATTCAATTGTGTTCAATTTTTAGTCTACAAATTATTTTTAATGAAGTTCCGGCCCCCTGACCATCCGCTCAATAAAAAAATAGTATGGCGGTTTAATCTAGTTGAAGATCCCATTTTATACACTATTAGTAAAAATGTGATCAATACATGTGGGTGATATAGTTTCTGTAGTATTTGTAAACACCCTGGTAGGTTGATTAATAACCTGAACCAGATTACAGGCAATGGTTACAGTGAGAAGCTTCCGCTTGATGAAAACCAATCAATATTCAGGCCCCCAAGAAAGTAGACCTGTTTACATCACATTTAATATCAAGCATTTCACACACATTATCTAGATACTGATTGTTAGCACTTGGTGACCTACAGTATAGCAACTAATAGGGTTTAGACGAGGCAGGTGAACCTATAACCACAACACCTCAATAACACTTGACATTAGATTTTCTCTAAGCATTACAGGGATATGGCTCTGAGTTTTTACTGGTAATATATATACACTGCTCAAAAAAATAAAGGGAACACTAAAATAACACATCCTAGATCTGAATGAATGAAATAATCTTATTCAATACTTTTTTCTTTATATAGTTGAATGTGCTGACAACAAAATTACACAAAAATTATCAATGGAAATCAAATGTATCAACCCATGGAGGTCTGGATTTGGAGTCACACTCAAAATTAAAGTGGAAAACCACACTACAGGCTGATCCAACTTTGATGTAATGTCCTTAAAACAAGTCAAAATGAGGCTCAGTAGTGTGTGTGACCTCCACGTGCCTGTATGACCTCCCTACAACGCCTGGGCATGCTCCTGATGAGGTGGCGGATGGTCTCTGAGGGATCTCCTCCCAGACCTGGACTAAAGCATCCGCCAACTCCTGGACAGTCTGTGGTGCAACGTGGCGTTGGTGGATGGAGCGAGACATGATGTCCCAGATGTGCTCAATTGGATTCAGGTCTGGGGAACGGGCGGGCCAGTCCATAGCATCAATGCCTTCCTCTTGCAGGAACTGCTGACACACTCCAGCCACATGAGGTCTAGCATTGTCTTGCATTAGGAGGAACCCAGGGCCAACCGCACCAGCATATGGTCTCACAAGGGGTCTGAGGATCTCATCTCGGTACCTAATGGCAGTCAGGCTACCTCTGGCGAGCACATGGAGGGCTGTGCGGCCCCCCAAAGAAATGCCACCCCACACCATGACTGACCCACCGCCAAACCGGTCATGCTGGAGGATGTTGCAGGCAGCAGAACGTTCTCCACGGCGTCTCCAGACTCTGTCACGTCTGTCACATGTGCTCAGTGTGAACCTGCTTTCATCTGTGAAGAGCACAGGGCGCCAGTGGCGAATTTGCCAATCTTGGTGTTCTCTGGCAAATGCCAAACGTCCCCACCTGTGGACGTCGGGTCCTCATACCACCCTCATGGAGTCTGTTTCTGACCGTTTGAGCAGACACATCACGTTTGTGGCCTGCTGGAGGTCATTTTGCAGGGCTCTGGCAGTGCTCCTCCTGCTCCTCCTTGCACAGAGGTAGCGGTCCTGCTGCTGGGTTGTTGCCCTCCTATGGCCTCCTCCACGTCTCCTGATGTACTGGCCTGTCTCCTGGTAGCGCCTCCATGCTCTGGACACTACGCTGACAGACACAGCAAACCTTCTTGCCACAGCTCGCATTGATGTGCCATCCTGGATGAGCTGCACTACCTGAGCCACTTGTGTGGGTTGTAGACTCCGTCTCATGCTACCACTAGAGTGAAAGCACCGCCAGCATTCAAAAGTGACCAAAACATCAGCCAGGAAGCATAGGAACTGAGAAGTGGTCTGTGGTCACCACCTGCAGAACCACTCCTTTATTGGAGGTGTCTTGCTAATTGCCTATAATTTACACCTGTTGTCTATTCCATTTGCACAACAGCATGTGAAATTTATTGTCAATCAGTGTTGCTTCCTAAGTGGACAGTTTGATTTCACAGAAGTGTGATTGACTTGGAGTTACATTGTGTTGTTTAAGTGTTCCCTTTATTTTTTTGAGCAGTGTATATATATATACAGTGGGGCAAAAAAGTATTTAGTCAGCCACCAATTGTGCAAGTTCTCTCACTTAAAAAGATGAGAGAGGCCTGTACTTTTTATCATAGGTACACTTCAACTATGACAGACAAAATGAGGGAAAGAAATCCAGAAAATCACATTGTAGGATTTTTTATGAATTTATTTGCAAATTATGGTGGAAAATAAGTATTTGGTCACATACAAACAAGCAAGATTTCTGGCTCTCACAGACCTGTAACTTCTTCTTTAAGAGGCTCCTCTGTCCTCCACTCGTTACCTGTATTAATGGCACCTGTTTGAACTTGTTATCAGTATAAAGACACCTGTCCACAACCTCAAACAGTCACACTCCAAACTCCACTATGGCCAAGACCAAAGAGCTGTCAAAGGACACCAGAAACAAAATTGTAGACCTGCACCAGGTTGGGAAGACTGAATCTGCAATAGGTAAGCAGCTTGGTTTGAAGAAATCAACTGTGGGAGCAATTATTAGGAAATGGAAGACATACAAGACCACTGATAATCTTCCTCGATCTGGGGCTCCACGCAAGATCTCACCCCATGGGGTCAAAATGATCACAAGAACGGTGAGCAAAAATCCCAGACGGGGGGACCTAGTGAATGACCTGCAGAGAGCTGGGACCAAAGTAACAAAGCCTACCATCAGTAACACACTACGCCGCCAGGGACTCAAATCCTGCAGTACCAGACGTGTCCCCCTGCTTAAGCCAGTACATGTTCAGGCCCGTCTGAAGTTTTCTAGAGAGCATTTGGATGATGCAGATGAGGATTGGGAGAATGTCATATGGTCAGATGAAACCAAAATAGAACTTTTTGGTAAAAACTCAACTCGTCGTGTTTGGAGGACAAAGAATGCTGAGTTGCATCCAAAGAACACCATACCTACTGTGAAGCATGGGGGTGGAAACATCATGCTTTGGGGCTGTTTTTCTGCAAAGGGACCAGGACGACTGATCCGTGTAAAGGAAAGAATGAATGGGGCCATGTAACGTGAGATTTTGAGTGAAAACCTCCTTCCATCAGCAAGGGCATTGAAGATGAAAGCGTGGCTGGGTCTTTCAGCATGACAATGATCCCAAACACACCGCCGAACAGCGAAGGAGTGGCTTCGTGAAAGCATTTCAAGGTCCTGGAGTGGCCTAGCCAGTCTCCAGATCTCAACCCCATAGAAAATCTTTGGAGGGAGTTGAAAGTCCGTGTTGCCCAGCGACAGCCCCAAAACATCACTGCTCTAGAGGAGATCTGCATGGAGGAATGGGCCAAAATACCAGCAACAGTGTGTGAAAACCTTGTGAAGACTTACAGAAAACATTTGACCTCTGTCATTGCCAACAAAGGGTATATAACAAAGTATTGAGATAAACTTTTGTTATTGACCAAATACTTATTTTCCACCATAATTTGCAAATAAATAAATAAAAAATCCTACAATGTGATTTTCTGCATTTCTTTTTCTCATTTCGTCTGTCATAGTTGAAGTGTACCTATGATGAAAATTACAGGCCTCTCTCATCTTTTTAAGTTGGAGAACTTGCACAATTGGTGGCTGACTAAATACTTTTTTGCCCCACTGTGTGTGTGTATATATATATATATATGACACACCTACTCATTCAAGGGTTTTCCTTTATTTTTACTATTTTCTACATTGTAGAATGATTGTGAAGACATCAAAACTATGAAATAACACACATGGAATCAGGTAGTAACCAAAAATGTGTTGAACAAATCAAAACATATTTTAGATTCTTCAAAGTAGCCACCCTTTGCCTTGATGACAGCTTTGCACACTCTTTGCATTGTCTCAACCAGCTTCCCCTGGAATGCTTTTCTAACAGTCTTGCAGTTCCCACATATACTGAGCACTTGTTGGCTGCTCTTCCTTCACTCTGCGATCCAACTCAGCCCAAACCATCTCAATTGGGTTGAGGTCAGGGGATTGTGGAAGCCAGGTCATCTGATACAGCACTCCAACACTCTCCTTCTTGGTCAAATAGCCCTTACACAGCCTGGAGGTGTGTTGGGTCATGGTCCTGTTAAAAAAAAATTATAGTCCCCCTATGTGCAAATCAGATGGGATGGCGTATCGCTGTGGTAGCCATGCTGGTTAAGTGTGCCTTGAACTCTAAATAAATCACAGACAGTGTCACCAGCAAAGCACCATCACACCACCTCGTACATGCTTCACAGTGGGAACCACACATGCAGAGATCATCCGTTCACCTACTCTGGCGTCTCACAAAGACACAGTGGTTGGAACCAACAATCTCAAATTTGGACTTATTAGACCAAAGGACAGATTTCCACCGGTCTAATGTCCATTGCTTGTGTTTCTTGGCCCAAGCAAGTCTTTTCTTCTTATTGGTGTCCTTTTTAGTAGTGGTTTCTTTGCAGCAATTTGACCCATGAAGGCCTGATTCATGCAGTCTCCTCTGAACAGTTGATGTTGAGATGTGTCTGTTACTTGAACTCTGTGAGGTGCAATCTGAGGTGCAGTTAATTGCCGATTTCTGAGGATAGTAACTCTAATGAACTTATCCTCTGCAGCAGAGGTAACTCTGGGTCTTCCTTTCCTGTGGCGGTCCTCATGAGCCAGTTTCATCATAGTGCTTGATGTTTTTTTTTTTGACTGCACTTGAAGAAACTGTCAAAGTTCTTGAATTGTTCCGGATTGACTGACATTCATTTCTTAAAGTAATGACGAACTGCCATTTCTCTTTGCTTATTTGAGCTATTCTTGCCATAATATGGACTTGGTATTTGACCAAATATGGCTGTCTTCTGTATACCACCCCTACCTTGTCACAGCACAACTGATTGGCTCAAACGCATTGAGAAGGAAAGAAATTCCACAAATTGAAATGCATTCCAGGTGACTACCTCATAAAGCTGGTTGAGAGAATGCCAAGAGTGTGCCAAGCTGTCATCAAGGCAAAGGGTGGCTACTTTGAAAAATCTCAAATATAAAATATATTTTATTTGTTTTAACACTTTTTTTTGGTTACTACATGATTCCATATGTGTTGTTTCATAATGTTGATGTCTTCAGTATTATTCTACAATGTAGAAAATAGTAAAAATAATGAAAAACCATTGAATGAGTGTCCAAACTTTTGACTGGTACTGTGTGTGTGTGTATATATATATATATATATAATCTGTAATAGCTACTGTAAATTGGACAGTGCAGTTAGAATTTAAGCTTTTTGCCCTTATCAGATATGTCTATGTCCTGGGAAATGTTACTTACAACCTCTCAGAATTGTTTTTTTCCCCCACAAAAGGGCTTTATTACAGACAGAAATACTCCTCAGTTTCATCAGCTGTCTGGGTGGCTGATCTCAGACAATCCCACAGGTGAAGAAGACCAGATGGATGTGGAGGTCCTCTGTTGGCGTGGTTACACGTGGTCTGCGGTTTTTAGTCCAGTTGGACGTAATGCCAAAATCTCTAAAATGATGTTGGATGTGGCTTATGGTAGAGAATTGAACATTGAACAAGTCACCAGAGCAACCGCTCTGGTGACTTTCTGCAGTCAGCATTCCAATTGAACACTCCCTCAACATCTGTGGCATTGTGCTGTGTGACTTGTGTGACAAAACTGTACATTTTAGAGTGACCTTTTATTGTCTCTAGCACAAGGTGCACCTGTGTAATGATCATGCTTTTTAATCAGCTTCTTGATATGCAACTCCTGTCAGGTGGATGGATTATCTTGGCAAAGGAGAAATGCTCACTAACAGGGATGTAAACAAATGTTGTGCACAAAATTAGATAAATAAGCATTTTGTGCGTATGGAACATTTCAGGGTTCTTTCATTTCAGCTCATGAAACATGAAACCAACACTTTACATGTTGTGTTTATATTTTTGTTCAGTATAGATTTCTCTCTGTGCTTTGTAAAGGCCTTTTCACTGTAACTTTTGCTATGCCTGCCTTTTTTTATTGACTCTTTTGTAAGGGCATCCATACTCTCATCTAGGACCTGATATCCCAATATCTAAACTAAGTGACTGACTGTCCTTGTCTTTCAGAAATACAACGCTGACTATGACCTCTCGGCTAAGGAAGGGGCGGACACTCTGGCCTTTGTGTCACTACTGGAGGAGAAACTGCTGCCCGCATTGGTGAGATAACGTCTGCATGTGGAGAGGGAGAGAGTTTGTTTTTCTCTCTTCACATACCGTAGAACATAGAAAAAGAAAGGGAAAGTGAGATGAGAAAGAGGGGTAAAGGGTGGATATGGTTTAGCAGATCAGGGTAAAACAAGGGCATGGGTTCAACACATGCGCACACAAATAACCATCCCCACATCTTAACATTCCCATTATCGCCTTTCTATGGTGGTTGATGTTGACCAAAAAAATATCAAAGGTCTCGGCTCTTTCAGTCTGTGCCAGGGGGAGGAGTTGGAGTTACCCCTGTGGATTCAGGAATGCTTGCAAGTCATTGAAAAGGGAAAATAAATTCTGTCTGACACCATACCCAAACCGGGCACGCCCATGCGTCTGCCCGCCATCGTGTGCAAATTGATTTTGTCATGCAGGTTGAAATATCAAAACAAACTCTGAACAAATTATAGCTAATTTGTCCTGTTTACCTAGCTTGCTGTTGCTAGCTAATTTGTCCTGGGATATTTATTTATGATTATTTTTTTACCTTTATTTTACTAGGCGAGTCAGTTAAGAACAAATTCTTATTTTCAATGACGGCCTAGGAACAGTGGGTTAACTGCCTGTTCAGGGGCAGAACGACAGATTTGTACCTTGGTTACTAGTCCAACACTCTAACCACTAGGCTACCCTGCCGCCCCAAACGTTGAGTTGTTATTTTACCTGAACTGCACAAGGTCCTCTACTCCGACAATTAATCCACACATAAAATGGTCAACCGAATAATTTCTAGTCATCTCTCCTCCTTCCAGGCTTTTTCTTCTTTGGACTTTATATGGCGATTGGCATCTAACTTTCATAGTATAACCACAATGACGACCGACCTCAGTTCATCTTTCAATCACCCACGTGGATATAACCAATGAGATGGCACGTGGGTTTCTGCTTCTATAAACCAATGAGGAGATGGGAGAGGCAGAACTTGCACCACGCTCAGCGTCGCCAATAGAACTGACTTCTATTTTAGCGCCTGTCAACGCAGACGCTCGTTTGGCACGCGTGAGCAGTGTGGGTGCAATGATTTGAATAACATGTATGTGTAAATGTATTTTGCAACGCGAGCGGTGTGGTCAGCATTTTAAATATCACCTTTTTTTTAAATCATTTCGCCTGGCATGACCTTCAGTGGGCAAGGTTAAATCCCAGGTTCTGTCTTGGTAATGCAATTGCTCTCTTAATTACAAGAAAAGTAAGCTATTGTGAAATATGCTTTAGAACTGTGAATAAATAGATTTCTACTCAGCTTAATGTTGAAGGGAAAGTAGGCATTCATCGTCAATGCTTTTGAAGCTTAATTGAGCATTGATTAGCAGCGATAGTACCCTGCTCTATGGTAATGTACAGTGAGGGGGAAAAAGTATTTGATCCCCTGCTGATTTTGTACGTTTGCCCACTGACACAGAAATGATCAGTCTATAATTTTCATGGTAGGTTTATTTGAACAGTGAAAGACAGAATAACAACAACAAAAATCCAGAAAAATGCATGTGAAAAATGTTATAAATTGATTTGCATTTTAATGAGGGAAATAAGTATTTGACCTCCTCTGCAAAACATGACTTAGTACTTGGTGCCAAAACCCTTGTTGGCGATCACAGAGGTCAGACGTTTCTTGTAGTTGGCCACCAGGTTTGCACACATCTCAGGAGGGATTTTGTCCCACTCCTCTTTGCAGATCTTCTCCAAGTCATTAAGGTTTCGAGGCTGACGTTTGGCAACTCAAACCTTCAGCTCCCTCCACAGATTTTCTATGGGATTAAGGTCTGGAGACTGGCTAGGCCACTCCAGGACCTTAATGTGCTTCTTCTTGAGCCACTCCTTTGTTGCCTTGGCCGTGTGTTTTGGGTCGTTGTCATGCTGGAATACCCATCCACGACCCATTTTCAATGCCCTGGCTGAGGGAAGGAGGTTCTCACCCAAGATTTGACAGTACATGGCCCCGTCCATCGTCCCTTTGATGCGGTGAAGTTGTCCGGTCCCCTTAGCAGAAAAACACCCCCAAAGCATGTTTCCACCTCCATGTTTGACGGGGGGGATGGCGTTCTTGGGGTCATAGGCAGCATTCCTCCTCCTCCAAACACGGCGAGTTGAGTTGATGCCAAAGAGCTCCATTTTGGTCTCATCTGACCACAACACTTTCACCCAGTTGTCCTCTGAATCATCCTCTGAATCTGTTCATTGGCAAACTTCAGATGGGCATGTATATGTGCTTTCTTGAACAGGGGACCTTGCGGGCGCTGCAGGATTTCAGTTTTTCACGGCATAGTGTGTTACCAATTGTTTTCTTGGTGACTATGGTCCCAGCTGCCTTGAGATCACTGACAAGATCCTCCCGTGTAGTTCTGGGCTGATTCCTCACCATTCTCATGATCATTGCAACTCCACGAGGTGAGATCTTGCATGGAGCCCCAGGCCGAGGGAGATTGACAGTTCTTTTGTATTTCTTCCATTTGTGAATAATCGCACCAACTGTTGTCACCTTCTCACCAAGCTGCTTGGCGATGGTCTTGTAGCCCATTCCAGCCTTGTGTAGGTCTACAATCTTGTCCCTGACATCCTTGGAGAGCTCTTTGGTCTTGGCGATGGTGGAGAGTTTGGATTCTGATTGATTGATTGCTTCTGTGGACAGGTGTCTTTTATACAGGTAACAAACTGAGATTAGGAGCACTCCCTTTAAGAGTGTGCTCCTAATCTCAGCTCGTTACCTGTATAAAAGACACCTGGGAGCCAGAAATCTTTCTGATTGAGAGGGGGGGTCAAATACTTATTTCCCTCATTAAAATGCAAATCAATTTATAACATTTTTCACATGCGTTTTTCTGGATTTTGTTGTTGTTATTCTCTCTCTCACTGTTCAAATAAACCTACCATTAAAATTATAGACTGATCATTTCTTTGTCAGTGGGCAAACGTACAAAATCAGCAGGGGATCAAATACTTTTTTTCCCTCACTGTACCAATTTTCATTCTAGTTTACCACTTAGTGTGCAGCAGTGTATTGGGCATGTATTCTTAGTAGTAGGCTAATATGGACATTGGAACATGGCTCAGGGACAGTGATTGAGCAAGACAGGCTTGCCTGTGTTTACTGTTTGGGCCCTGTGGAGAATCCTCATAAGTTTACTGTGCCCAACCTGTGCTGCATTTCCTGTATAAAAATGTCTGGCTTCCTGTGTAAAAAAAGGTGATCATGAAACAGTTGACAGACGTTGTGTCTCTGGGGGGGGAAGGAGATGCGTCTGGAAACAAGCCGAAGAGTCTCAAGTATCTTTGACCATACCTGGGGTGACGCCTTGCATCTGCACTGAGCCCCTGGGAATAGAGCAGCAGTGTGGCATTACTATTAGGAAAATGGCACCCCAAGATGGTCAGGTTAAATACCGTTGTGCCCCTGGTTAAATCGCATGCATTATGTCATCAAACATCCAGATTTCAAAATTGGAGTCCTAGCTATTGATGTTATTTTCAACAATAGGATCAACTGTTTCCCATATTGGAAAGTCAGGGTGGTGCTGTCCTATTAATTCTGTCTGGTATTGGGAGTTGACCTTTAGATAACCTATGGTGTTGACAAGGTAGGAACTACCTTGAAAAGGTCACAGCTGTGTATTGAAAAAGGTGCATTTGATTTTAATTGTTGTGTGTTGGATCTATAACGTGCCTTGATAATTTGTTGTAGTTGCTCTAGCAGTACTTTATGGTCGCAATCTATGGTACCTGCCTCTTCTATTCTCCTCCATCCATTTACAGTGCCTTCAGAAAGTATTCATACCCCCTTGACATATTCCACATTTTGTTGTTACAGCCTGAAGTCAAAATTGATTAAATCTTTTTTTTCTACACACAGTACCGAATAATGACAATGAAAACATGTTTTGAGAAACGTTTGCAATTTTTTTGAAAATGAAATACACTACATGAACATAAGTATGTGGACACCTGCTTGTCGAACATCCTCATTCCAAAATCATGGGCATTAATATGGAGTTGGTGCCCCTTTTTGCTGCTATAACAGCCTCCACTCTTCTGCGAAGGCTTTCCGCTAGATGTTGGAACATTGCTGCAAGGACTTGCATCCATTCAGCCACGAGCATTAGTAAGGTCGGGCACTGATGTTGGGCGATTAGGCCTGGCTCACAGTTGGCGTTCCAATTAATCCCAAAGATGTTCAACAAACCATTTCTGTATGGACATCGCTTTGTGCCAAGGGTCTTCCCTAAACTGTTGCCAAAAATCACAGAATCGTCTAGAATTTCATTGTATGCTGTAGCTTTAAGATTTCCCTTCACTGGTCCTAAGGGGCCTAGCACAAACCATGAAAAACAGCCTCAGACCATTATTCCTCCTTTACAGTTGGCACTATGCATTCGGGCAGGTAGTGTTCTCCTGGCATCCGTTAAACCCATATTCAACCGTCGGACTGCCAGATATGAAGCGTTATTCATCACTCCAGTGAACGCGTTTCCACTGCTCCAGAGTCCAATGGCGGCGAGCTTTACACCCCTCCAGCCGACGCTTGGCATTGCACATGGTGATCTTAGGCTTGTGTGCGGCTGTTCGGCCATGGAAACCCATTTCATAAAGCTCCCAACCAACAGTTCTTGTACTGATGTTGCTTCCAGAGGCAGTTTCGAACTCTGTAGTGAGTGTTTCAACCGAGGACAGGCAAGTTTTACTCGCTTCAGCACTGCGGTCTCATTCTGTGAGCTTGTGTGGCCTACCACTTCGTGGCTGAGCTGTTGTTGCTCCTAGATGTTTCCACTTCACAGCACTTATAATTGACCGGGGAGCTCTAGCAGGGAAGAAATTTAACAAACTGACTTGTTGGAAAAGTGGCATCCTATGACAGTGCCATGTTAAGTCACTGAGATCTTTAGTAAGGCTATTCTATTGCCTATGTTTGTCTATAGAGATTGCATGGCTGTGTGCTCGATTTTATAGACCTGTCAGCAACAGGTGTGGCTGAAATAACCATATCCATTAATTTAAAGGGGTGTCCACATACTTTTGTGTATATATATAGTGTATCTCATTTTACATAAGTATTCACACTCCTGAGTCAATACATGTTAGAATCACCTTTGGCAGTGATTAAAGCTGCAAGTCTTTCTGGGTAAGTCTCTTAAGAGCTTTGCCCACCTGAATTGTACAACATTTGCCCATTTTTATTATTTTCATTTTTTAAAAAGTTATATCAAAATGGTTGTTGATTATTGCTAGACAACCATTTTCAAGTCTTGCAATAGATTCAAGCAGATTTAAGTCAAAACTGTAACTTGACCACTCTGGAACATTCACTGTCTTCTTGGTAAGCAACTCCAGTGTAGATTTGGCCTTGTGTTTTAGGTTATTGTACTGCTGAAAGGTGAATTCATCTCAGTGTCTGGTGGAAAGCAGACTTAACCAGGTTTTACTCTAGGATTTTTCCGGTGCTTAGCTCCATTTCATAATTTTTTTTTATCCTGAAAAACTCCCCGGTCCTAAACGATTACAAGCATAACCATAACATGATCCAGCCACCACTATGCTTGAAAATATGGATAGTAACTTGAGTACAAATGAACTGAACAAAATTAAATCAAAATCAGAACGTTTCTCAAAGAAGTTTAACCAGATTACAGAGAATGCTGTGAACATGATTTATTCAATGGTACAATAGCTTTGTTTACACCTTGCACCACCATGTGAGTTTCGTGATCTGATCCATTTGATCCAATCACTATCGGGATCAAGGTTTGTCGCATCTACCCATTGTAGAAAAAAATATTTATTTAACGGCAATTACTGATTCCATAAATCAATGGTGTTAACTGATATGATGATTGAAAGGGTTTGACCATCCAGATCTGTTTACACTTGATTGATATCCAGACACTTTAATCGTCTACACCGGTCTTAAAATGTGGGCACAATCAGAATGTGGACAACAGCACAAAAGGCACATGTTAGCACCAGGTATACACTGGGCTCAAATGTGCATTAATGAAAGACAGTATAGATGGGATTCAGCCATTTCTACAGCAGCATTTTCTCAACTACAACCTGTCTGTGGACCAGCACCCTTAGATGGGTGACTGACACCACCTAAGTGATTGGTGATCCTGGTAATCAGTAATGTGTTGTATTCAGAACAAAAAGTGAAATGCTTTGCCACATTTCTTTGCAGTATTACTTTAGTGCCTTGTTGAAAACAGGATGCATGTTTTGAAATATTTGTATTCTGTACAGGCTTCCTCCTTTTCACTCTATCAATTAGGTTAGTATTGTGGAGTAACTACAATGTTGTTGTTCCATCCTATCACAGCCATTAAACTGGTAGGAAGTATGCCTGTATCTTTGTAGAGACTGGGTGTATTGATACACCATCCAAAGTGTAATAAATAACTTCACCATGCTCAAAGGGATATTCAATGTCTGCTTTTTTTATTTGTACCCATCGACCAATAGGTGCCCTTCTTTGTGAGGCATTGGAAAACCTTCCTGGTCTTTGGTTGAATCTGTGTTTGAAATTCACTGCTCAACTGAGGGATGATAATTGTATGTGTGGGGGACAGAGATGAGGTAGTCATTCACAAATCATGTTAAACACTATTATTGCACATAGTGAGTCCATGCAACTTATTATGTGACTTGTTAAGCACATTTTTACTCCTGAACTCATTTAGGCTTGCCATAACAAAGGGGTTGAATACTTATTGACTCAAGACATTTCAGCTTTTCATTGTTAATTAATTTGTTTAAAAAATTAAAATTAGCTTTTTTTTTTTTTTTTTTACTGATTTCACTTTGACATTATGTGTAGGCCAGTAACAAAAAATCTCAATCAATTTGAAATTCAGGCAAAAAAGGTCCAGGGGTATGAATACTTTCTGAAGGCACTGTATGTGTCTGGCCCTGCCTTTCTCTGTCTCTCTCCATCCCCCTCCTCAGATCTACACACAGTGGGTGGACTCAAAAAACTATGTGGACGTGACACGGCGCTGGTACGCCGAGAACATCCCCTTCCCACTCAACTTCCTGCTGCCCAACCGCATTCACAACCAGCAACTGGAAAGGCTGAGGCTGGTGAGGGGAGACCCCACACTGGAGCCTGGGGAGCAGCTGGAGAAAGAGGTGAGGAGGAACGGTTGAGGGTGAGAAAGACGAGAGTGTGAATTGACACAATCGGATTTGGCAAATGGGCAGATAGCAGGTGGAGGGATGAGACAGGTGAAGAAGAGGGTGATGCAGAAGAGAGGAACAAAGAGTTTACAGTATTCAGACGGTGAGAATGAAGAGATGGAGGGGAGCGATGAAAGAGGGTTTTGAGAAGGAGGTGAAAAATGAGTAGCACCGCAGGGGCAGAAATTAGGGGTTATATGGTCAAGTCTATGGAAGGACTATTATCATTAAAAATGGCAGCTAGCTATTACTAGAGAGAGGCCCTTGGATTGGCTCTTTGGTACACTGACGTGGAGAGGGTAGTTCATAGTAAGCCCAAGAAGCCAAAACAGTCTGTGTTTTCACAACACATGGTAATTGGGTCAGGCGGTTTATCTCCATGGTAAAGGGGGTATTGTTTTTTTATGCTATACTTTATTGACTCTAACTCGGAGTTGCCCATCCCTGGTTTAACTGTGCACACAACAATGTTCTGGCTTCTATGGTTCATAAATACGCCCCATGGGCACTTGCTCGCTGACTTCCTTTTTCATTAATGCAGATACAGCTGTTCAGGCTGTGAATGCCTCTGTGTGTCCATGCTGATGGTTGTCTGGGGACTTTGCATCTTCTCCACAGCTCTACCATGATGCGCTAGAGTGCATGACCCTGCTCTCTCAACGGCTGGGCTCACACAAGTTCTTCTTCGGGGATTCGTAAGTGGCTGCTGTGTGCAAACTGCAAACAAATTTACATGTATAACACGTTTGCCACACTGTCTTTCATATGAGTGTGTACGTACTGTCATTTGTGGATTGTCTCCACAGCCCATCCTCTTTGGATGCCTATGTGTTTGGTCACCTAGCCCCCCTGCTGAAGGTGAAGCTGCCCAATGGGAAACTCCAGCAACACCTCAACTCCCTGGACAACCTGCGGCACTACTGCACCAACATCCTCATCCTCTATTTCCCCTCAGAGGGCGGAGGTAAGTTCCCCGGAGTACTCTTTCTCAACTCCAGTCCTCGAGCAGTACCACCAACCGTACATACATTTGTTGTAGCACAGGACAAACACACCTGATTCAACTAGTCAAGTGGATGATTGGTTGACTGGTTGATTCAGGTGTGCTTGTCCGTGGCTACAACAAAAAGTTGTACTGTTTGGGATACTCGAGAACCAGAGTTTAAAAATGCTGATCTTGAGTGCCTAGTCTAGCAGTCTGATACTCAATTCCAAAACACTAACTGTATTGAGAATCTATTGCTAAAATGTTAGATCCACTGTGTGCAGAGACGTCATGCTTTCTGCTCTTTGACTCTCATCCTGTTTTTTTCTTCTCTGTTTTAGAGCCACCCATTCGCAAGGTGTCAGTCCATTCGGACGGTAGTGACTTTGACAGCGAGCCCCATAAACGACGCAAGCAAATCCTGTCGGTCCTGTTTGCCATGGGCTCGATGCTGGGCTACGCCATTTTGATGGGGATCGTCAGCATCCAGCACATCCGACCGCAGGCAGCGCTAGTGGGACCCCGCCACATCGAAGAGGAAGAGGAAGAGGAATGAGTAGTACTGGCGCAGTGTAGGAGCAGGTAGAAGGAGGTGTTGTGAGGGGAAAATGGACATTCTCTGACTTATTCTGTGCATATTGACGGAGAATAGAGGAACAGGAATTATGTTCCTCAAAAATCTCAATCTCCCGCAATGCACAATAATCCTCTGTCAGTTCAGACCAGTTCTAGGCATCCACAAACATGCCTAGTTATGCAGTCTCTGTTTTTGGTGCTTGATTTTTGTTTTCTCAACATCCCAGGAAGGCATACCTTTTCTTGTCTCAGAATCTTCAAGAACGCTTTAAATTAATTCAAGAATGGTATGCCTTTCCTTTTTTCAGGTTTCTTTCTTTCAGGTAGAGGTTATGGGGGTTGAGCCACTTTCTGAAATGTTTTGTCAGGTTTCACTTAAACAGAATTTTGACTTGATTTCAGGTCATTAAAAGTAAAAATGCTGAACCATCTGTCACAAGGTGTTTGTTGTATGTTTGCCAACATTCCAGTTTCTCCAAGCTTCAAATATGTTACCCTACCCCTAAAATCACAATGGAAAACATAGACCGAATTATACAGTACAGCAGAAATATTAACTGGAAGTTGTTATTTAAATTGCTTGATCTTTCCAAGAAGAGGAAATAGACAAACTTTAGGTTTCTGAGAAGGTTTCTGTCACAACAGAAGAATAACACATTTATACACTGAACAAAAATATAAATGCAACATGGAACAATTTCAAAGATTTTACTGAGTTACAGTTCATTTAAGGAAATCAGTCAATTGAAATAAATTGATTAGCCCCTAATCTATGGATTTCAAATGACTTGGAAAGGGGCACAGCCATGGGTGGGCCTGGGAGGGCATAGCCCAGACCATCAGAATTAATTTTCCCCCACAAAAGAGCTTTATTACAGACAGCTGATGAAACTGTGGGTTTGCAAAACCAAAGAATTTCTCTACAAACCATCTCAGGGAAGCTCATCTGCGTGCTCGTCGTCCTCACCAGGGTCTTGACCTGACTGCAGTTCAGTGTCGAAACCGACTTCAGTGGGCAAATGCTCACCTTCAATGGCCTATGGAGAAGTGGGCTCTTCACAATTGAATCCTGGTTTCAACTGTACTGGGCAGATAGCAGACTGTGTGTATGACGTTGTGTGGGCAAGCAGTTTTCTGATGTCAACGTCGTGTACCAGGTACCCTATGGTGGCGGTGGAGTAATGGTATGGGCAGGCATAAGCTATGGACAACGAACACAATTGCATTTTCTCAATGGCAATTTGAATGCACAGAAATAGTGATAAGATCCTTAGGCCCATTTTTTAAAGGTATCTGTGACCAATAGATAGCATATCTGTATTCTCAGTCATGTGAAATCCATAGATTTAGGTCCTAGTGAATTAATATAAATCGACTGATTTCCTCAGTAAAATCTTTGAAATTGTTGCATGATGCATTTTATATATTTAGACAATATATTTTTTTTAATTTATTTCACCTTTATTTAACCAGGTAGGCAAGTTGAGAACAAGTTCTCATTTACAACTGCGACCTGGACAAGATAAAGCAAAGCAGTTCGACACATACAACAACACAGAGTTACACATTGAGTAAACAAACATACAGTCAATAATACAGTAGAAAAACAAATCTATATACAATGTGTGCAAATGAGGTAAGATAAGGAAGGTAAGGCAATAAATAGGCCATGGTGGCAAAGTAATTACAATATAGGAAATAAACACTGGAATGGTAGATGTGCAGTAGATGAATGTGCAAAGTAGAAATACTGGTGTGCAAAGGAGCAAGATAAATACGGTAGGGGATGAGGTAGTAGGTTAGGCTATTTACAGATGGGCTATGTACAGGTGCAGTGATCTGTGAGCTGCTCTGACAGCTGGTGCTTAAAGCTAGTGAGGGAGATAAGTGTCTCCAGTTTCAGTGATTTGTTTTGTAGTTCGTTCCAGTCATTGGCAGCAGAGAACTGGAAGGAAAGGCGGCCAAAGATAGGAATTGGCTTTGGGGGTGACCAGTGAGATATACCTGCTGGAGCGCGTGCTATGGGTGGGTGCTGCTATGGTTACCAGCGAGCTGAGATAAGGCGGGGCTTTACCTAGCAGGGACTTGTAGATGCCCTGAGCCAGTGGGTTTGGCGACGAGTATGAAGCGAGGGCCAGCCAACGAGAGTGTACAGGTTGCAGTGGTGGATAGTATATGGGGCTTTGGTGACAAAACGGATGGCACTGTGATAGACTGCATCCAATTTGTTGAGTAGAGTGTTGGAGGCTATTTTGTAAATGACATCGCCGAAGTCGAGGATCGGTAGGATGGTCAGTTTTACGAGGGTATGTTTGGCAGCATGAGTGAAGGATGCTTTGTTGCGAAATATGAAGCCGTTCTAGATTTAATTTTGGATCGGAGATGTTTGATGTGAGTCTGGAAGGAGAGTTTACAGTCTAACCAGACACCTAGGAATTTGTAGTTGTCCACATATTCTAAGTCAGAACCGTCCAGAGTAGTGATGCTAGGCGAGCGGGCAAGTGCGGGCAGCGATCGGTTGAAGAGCATGCATTTAGTTTTCCTTGCATTTAAGAGCAGTTGGAGGCCACGGAAGGCGAGTTGTATGGCATTGAAGCTCGTCTGGAGGTTAGTTAACACAGTGTCCAAAGAAGGGCCAGAAGTATACAGAATGGTGTCGTCTGCATAGAGGTGGATCAGAGACTCACCAGCAGCAAGAGCGACATCATTGATGTATACAGAGAAGAGAGTCGGCCCAAGAATTGAACCCTGTGGCACCCCCATAGAGACTGCCAGAGGTCCGGACAACAGGCACTCCAATTTGACACACTGAACTCTATTGAAGAAGTAGTTGGTGAACCAGGCGAGGCAATCATTTGAGAAACCAAGGCTGTTGAGTCTGCCGATAAGGATGTGGTGATTGACAGAGTCGAAAGCCTTGGCCAGGTCAATGAATACGGCTGCACAGTAATGTGTCTTATCGATGGCGGTTATGATATCGTTTAGGACTTTGAGCGTGGCTGAGGTGCACCCATGACCAGCTCTGAAACCAGATTGCATAGCGGAGAAGGTACGGTGGGATTCGAAATGGTCCGTAATCTGTTTGTTAACTTAGCTTTCGGAAGACCTTAGAAAGGCAGGGTAGGATAGATATAGTTCTGTAGCAGTTTGGGTCAAGAGTGTCTCCCCCTTTTGAAGAAGGGGATGACCGCAGCTGCTTTCCAGTCTTTGGTAATCTCAGACGACGCGAAAGAATGGGTGAACAGGCTAGTAATAGGGGGTTGCAACAATTTCGGCAGATAATTTTAGAAAGAAAGGGTCCAGATTGTCTAGCCCGGCTGATTTGTAGGGGTCCAGATTTTGCAGCTCTTTCAGAACATCAGCTAACTGGATTTGGGAGAAGGAGAAATGGGGGAGGCTTGGGTGAGTTGCTGTGGGGGGTGCAGGGCTGTTGACCGGGGGTAGGGGTAGCCAGGTGGAAAGCATGGCCAGCCGTAGAAAAATGCTTATTGAAATTCTCCATTATAGTGGATTTATCGGTGGTGACAGAGTTTCCTATCCTCAGTGCAGTGGGCAGCTGGGAGGAGGTGCTCTTATTCTCCATGGACTTTACACTGTCCCAGAACTGTTTTCAGTTTGTGTTACAGGAAGCAAATTTCTGCTTGAAATAGCTAGCCTTGGCTTTCCTAACCGCCTGTGTATATTGGTTCCTAACTTCCCTGAAAAGTTGCATATCATGGGGGCTGTTCGATGCTAATGCAGAACGCCACAGGATGTTTTTGTGCTGGTCAAGGGCAGTCAGGTCTGGAGAGAACCAAGGGCTATATCTGTTCCTAGTTCTACATTTCTTGAATGGGGCATGCTTATTTAAGATGGTGAGGAAGGCACTTTTAAAGAATTATCAGGCATCCTCTACTGACGGGATGAAGTCAATATCCTTCCAGGATACCTGGGCCAGTTCGATTAGAAAGGCCTGCTCGCTGAAGTGTTTTAGGGAGCGTTTGACAATGATGAGGGGAGATCGTTTGACCGCAGACCCATTACGGATGCAGGCAATGAGGCAGTGATCGCTGAGATCTTGGTTGAAAACAGCAGAGGTGTATTTGGAGGGCAAGTTGGTTAGGATGATATCTATGAGGGTGCCCGTGTTTACGGCTTTGGGGTTGTACCTGGTAGGTTCATTGATAATTTGTGTGAGGTTGAGGGCATCAAGCTTAGATTGTAGGATGGCCGGGGTGTTAAGCATGTCCCAGTTTAGGTCACCTAGCAGCACCAGCTCTGAAGATCGATGGGGGGCAATCAGTTCACATATGGTGTCAAGGGCACAGCTGGGGGCAGAGGGTGGTCTATAGCAAGCGGCAACGGTGAGAGACTTGTTTCTGGAAAGGTGGATTTTTAAGAGTAGAAGCTCAAATTGTTTGGGGACAGACCTGGATAGTAAGACAGATCTCTGCAGTAGATTGCAACACCGCCCCCTTTGGCCGTTCTTTCTTGTCTGAAAATGTTGTAGTTAGGGATGGAGATTTCAGGGTTTTGTCCATTTTGTCAGCCTACTCTTATATACCTATCTGAATGTTATGTTATGTTACACCCTCCTGAACATGCACTGGTTCTTACGCTGATGTTGAACTGAAACATATAAACAGTGAAATACATAGTACACTTAATAATATGCTGAAAAATGGCTCCAACTGACAATGTTTGTGTGTTCTATGAGCTACACTTCAGGCAACTACTACAGGGAGGGAGATATTATTTTCACCATATGTTTTGTCTCCACATTAATCTTTTGACCTGTGTGTTGTCATTGTGTACAATGTAGGCCAAAACATTGCCAATGAGACATAACATATGGATGAAATCACACTAATTGTACTTTAGTTTAAACAGTCTCAATAATCAATCTACAACCACATTATTTCAGAAAAGAAAACTATAACTTGAAGTCAAAAGCCCAAAGCCATGACATCATCTCAGCAGTGGTACTTGAACCAGAAAACACATACGATTTCTGAAAGCTTCTGGCAAGTCATTCCACATGTTGTCAATGGTCAAGTTTGGCTGTTTGGACCTGGTCTAGTAGGATTGTTCATTAGATCCTGTGGGATGCTTTTTTATAAAATGGTGCAATTGTTAAATGAATATCCCGTATTTACCAGCTCCCAATTAAACAAATCTTATGCACACAAATGAAACTAAATCATTGCACCCTAATTAAACATGAATTGTGTGATTGCAATTTATGTACAGGTAAGAAGTGATATTTGTTTTTATTTCGTTTGAATAATTTTCAGTTTATCAGTATGCAAGCTGAAGACGGAGCGCACAGAGGCAATTGCCCTGTTCACTGTCTGTAGTAGCTCGCAGACCAGGCTCATGTTTCTCATTTGGGAGATGAGGAAAGTGTTCGGCGCAGCACACCCCCAAGCTGCGCGGATCACGAGAGAGACCCGCTGACCTGCCTTGCGCGCGGAGAGTGCGACTGTGCGAGCCAAAACTCCTTGACAACCCCACCGGCGCTGGTCAGTGTGCCTGTCGAGGAGGGTTCTTCACACACTTCAACTCACGTTTCGTTACTTCGGTGTAGTCACAGTTGAAAAGTTATACATTTTATTTAGCGAACGTTCATAAACCTTGTGCCTTGAGGATGGATATGGGGACGTTTGTGCTAAGTTTGCTGCTTGCAAGCGAGGCGGTTCTCTTGTGCATGACCAGGGCTTCAGAAATGCAAGGTAATGAAAAGTATAACGCATGCTTTGACAAAATAGTATTCTGATGTTAGTTTTAATTGCATTGTAAGTGAAGCCACTGCATCGTTCACTGGCTGTATGCCACAACTTGTATGCTAAATAGTTAAAAGGTTAATGATTATTATGGTAATTTCTATCAAATTCACTTTCGCGGTGTTGAGGCATTCTGATTAGGCTACGTTCAATTTAACCACTATAGACTCGAGTGTATTAAAAATAGACCAAATAGACACTTATGTGGCAAACGCGAAATGTGCGCTCTTGTGGATCGCCCACCACCTCTTCAACATTTTAGGTCATTCAAATTGAAGGACCACACCACAACCCCCATTTGCTTTATAAAGAGCTCCTAAACCTGAAACGGTAAACATCTCTAGCCTACTCTTTTCCTTCTTAATTCTGCATACAATGGCTGCAGTCTCTATACAATAGAGATGACCAGATGTGCTGCTAAATGCAGTTTAAGATAGCAATACGATTCAACCAGTGAAACAATGAACACTCACTGATGGGTCCGCCTCCCACTAGAAGATGTTTGCTGAACCATGTGGTGCAATGGGGCCAAACAGATGATGGGCATCCATAGGTTTTCACAAGGACCCTGCCCACAACAATGGTGCAGCGGTCGAATGGCTGTCAGCTCAAGGTGTGTGCATGTCAACTATGACTTAGGGAGAGCGAGAAAGAGATATTCTAATTACACCTGTCCATCACACTGATTACTAAGTGTTACTGGCCCATACAACAGTCCTTGTAAAGAGAAGGATCACCTCACAAATTCTTAACCCCTAGGGTCATTGCTGCTCATTCACTAGGGCTGCTTTCAGTGGGACTGAACATTCAGAATGGTGCAGATAGAAATGGTATAGACTGGACTCACTCTTCACCTATACAATTGGGAATCTGTTCTATACGGTGCATTTCTATCTGCAGTGCTCAGTGTTCTGATCTACTGAACAAGCCCATTCCACTCAGTAGAAGTTGGGGATAGAGGAAATGAGAGGGTGTCCAGAAGGAGACCTTTCGGATTCGATCATACAGTGGAGGGTGATAAAAAAAGAACTTTGGCAAGGGGGATATCAAATGCAGAGAGCCTTGTTTTTGCAAGCCAGGACAGACTCACAGGACTTCCAATGATGTTGAGCTCTACCCCCTTCATTGCTTGCAGCTTTGACTTTCAGCCATGTGTCAGAGTGAATATCTGAAGTGAGAGAGAATGGGAGAAGACTGAAGACAGAATGAGTGTGAGATGATAAGGACTTGGAGGAAGATCATCAAAGAAAATAAAAAGGGGACCAAGTAGAACTAACCAACGAGCAACGCAGCAGTTGAAATGGACAAGAGACCACGGTAGAGAGTGAGAAAAACTGATTGAAAGCAAAGGTGACCAACAAGAGGAGTTAGCATTGTGTGACAATGGAATAAGATGCCATGGAATGCCTGGGGTGCTGATGTTACCAAATGTGTTCGAAACAATTATTTATATATACACTATATGACTGACAGGGGGTGCTGTTTTCAAGCCTTCAGCATGGCACTCCACCACCACTGTAAAAAATTATTTTGGAAGCTATACAAATGCATTTATTAATGTGTACATTTTTTTTGCTATATTTATTATATTACAGACATCTTAATGCATACTTTTAAATTAAATGTGAGCTAAACATAAAATAAATAAATCCTTAAAGTATCATTTTTGCTTTTTTTATGTTACTACCACAAAAAAATACTGAAATAGATGTAATTTTGTCCTTGAAACATTTAATTGAAATACTGTAGAATTCCATTCATTCCTATCAAATACTGCTTCTTCTGAGGAGTGCCAAAACTGCCAATATGGCCAACCGGTTGCTTCAAATCCTCTCATTGGCCAACACATAGCATCAGCAATCCTGGGTTTATATACATTATTGGTTTGAACCTGGGTCTCCTGCACACCGCAATAATGTGTTAACCCGCTAAGCTAAAGCCTATAAGGGGGAAGGTATACAGAGACGGGCATCTGCAAGGGGAGAGTTGGTGGTTAGAGGCACCCCCTGATGTCTTTGGCTTTAGTCAGATTGCTGAATGGGCAGCCACTAGGGAGACACGAGCACGATTAGAGAGAGGCTGGTATGTCTAATCCGATTCGTCTGTCATCTCTCTCGTCTGTCTCTCTTTCTCTTACTCACTCACCTGAACAAGAGGTCAAGCAAAACGCTCATAGGATAAATTAACTCTTATCTAGGCCTTGAACATACTTGTTACAACAGTTAAGAATGTTACACATTACATTTTTGTCTGCGTTCTGTTCCTGCACACATTTGCAACTCATGGTGGTTGCAAGCATTTTAAGACTTTTCCTGTCATCTGCACTCCATTTTTTTCTCCCAACAGTATTTCCAACCTCTCAAAGTGTTTCCAATATCTTCATAGACAAATATAAGAAACAGTTTTTTTAAGCTAAGGAACATACTGTATATTGCAGCCCCACGTCAGCTGCCGTTGCCAACCATGGCCAATAACTTACCATTATAACACCACCAAAATTCACCATAAATGGTGAGATGTTTCAAAAAGAAAAGATTCCAGCAGCACCCAGTTCAATGACAGACATACATTCTGCCACCAACAGTGACAGCAAAGGCTGGTCTTTTCAGTGACAGTGTTTATTTTGTGGCAGGGGCGACGGAACAGAAAGAAGACGAGGCGTTTATTCATTCATCTTTTCTCTTTCACTCTTACTCCATCTGATATCTCCTTTTTTTGTGTCATCTGTTTGGCCTTCTTTCTTTTGTGTATGCATATTTTCTCTCTATTGCAATATCCCTCTTTCTCTACCCTCTCCATCACTATCCATCCCTCCTCCTTTTCACACCCTACACACGTGCACACTTAAGGATGCATTTCCAAAGTATTCAAACTGGACCCATGTAATCCACCACCACCCCTCTATCTTTCAGTGATTGACATGCTGGAGCTGCACGACGCCAGGCAGAGTGCGTCCGCGGTGGGGAAGATGTCGGGGGCTCTGGGCTTCGTGTCGGACCTTTACCTGGTGTCCACTCTTCGTCTGCCGCCCAAACTGGGAGGAGTGCTTTTGGGAGTCTACAATAAAGACGACAACAGGAAGTACCTGGAGGTGGCCCTCATGGGCAAGGTCAACAAAGGTAGGGTGTACTGTCAGTAGAGGGGATAGGGAGGGAAGTGTGGTAGATATTTTGGCGTAGCCTCAATTGATTATCTTCATGGCCTATATCCAGAGCACAGTCACCCAATCCCAATAGTGGGATTCTCAGTCGTCCCTAGCCCCTACACCCATATATCTAAGATAGTTGCAAAGCAATGAACAATATGTATGTTGTTGTTTTTTCATATGGAGCTCTCGTTCTACAAACTACAGTTCTACAGTATGTAGGCTAGCTTCAATGATGCTCAGGGTTGCCTGATCTCTATGTTCTGAGTACATACAGTACATTTTAAGAGAAGGTATTAGGAGATGCTAGAACTCCACCTTCTCTCTTTGCTAAATTACAGGCAAGTTAATCTTGTTTACCTCTCGTTCCCTTCCGCTAATTTCACTTGTGTTTATCTTGGGCAAAAACGTTTTTTATTTTATTTGTATGAATTTTTATCATACAGACAATTTTGACTTTGTGGCTGTGGAATCTAGTGGAAACAGTTTATCATCCGTACACAGGCTTGAAAACCACCCCACCAGTCCAATCCTGATTCGTCCAAACAATCAACGTCTAAAACTCCAAACCAGGAACTACTAGATTATTGCCGTTTCATCTTTTCATGAGAATCTGTCCAAGAGAGATTACAAGTTATGGACTGAATGTCCCTTTCCCTTCTGTAATATGAAATTGTGATTTGTCCAAATAACCAGTGATGAAAAATCCAAACACAGGAAGTACTGTTGCTCGTTATCCAACACATCTCATTCCTTCCCGACAAACTCTATGGTACCAGTTATGTTTACGTAGATCTGTCCACAAGAGATGACCTGATATTAGAATTCTCTCTGTTTCTCAGTTCTGGTGCGCTACGTACGCGAGGATGGTAAACTCCACACAGTGAACCTCCAGAACCCCGGCCTCTCCGATGGACACACCCAGTCACTCATCCTCCGCGTGGGTGGGCTTCAACGAAACCACCTCCACATGGAACTATATGTCAACTGCCGATTGGCTGACTCAGCACAGGTCCTGCCGTCCTTGGTCCAGCTCCCAGCCAAGGCAGAGTCTGTGGAGATACGCAACGGGCAGAAGGCCTATGCCAGGCTACAGGTGATGAAACACAACTTTAAGTTCCGAACAGTCCTAGACTGAAGTTAAAGGTAGACTTAGCAATAAGATATCCTCATACACAGTGGGGCATCCTGCTTACAGAAATCAACAACAACATTTAAATCTGCGCTATGGCTTCCACAATTGGATCTTCCCAATGTGGGCACGTGTGCCTCAAGGGAGTGCAAAAATTGGGAAGAGCTAATAGTTTTTGTGAAGCAGAAGGTGGCACGGCTGCGAAATTATGATGTCATATTGCTTAGTCTACCTCTATTTATTCAGAGCAAATTTTAGAGCATGCTCTCAGACTCATAGTCTCTAATCATACTTCCTAACTCAACAATTATTACTACACTACTTTTATGTGGTTGGCAGGAGTCTGGCAGATTAGCTTTTATAAGACCAAAGCAAATACAGGGAGTGTTCCAGATCCCCATATAAATCACCTAATTAGGTAATTAGCCCATACAGTACATGAAACACAAACCCAGCCTGACCACAATGAATTCCTCATTTTAATAGTGTTGCTCATTTATGGATGTTTTACATGCGTAATCTTCTATCCACAACTGACATCTAAGCAAATTACCTAGATTTTGCATGGCTAATAATATGTCATAGACATTAGTTATCAAATAAAATAAAATGTTATTAGTCACATGCTCCGAATACAACAGGTACAGTGAAACCTTACAGTGAAATGCTTACTTACGAGCCCCTAACCAACAATGCGGTTTAAAAAAATATGGATAAGAATAAGAGATAAAATTAACAAGTAATTAAAGAGCAGCAGTAAAATAACAATAGCGAGATTATATACAGAGGGGTACCGATACAGAGTCAATGTGCGGGGGCACCGGTTAGGGTAGCCATTTGACTAGATGTTCAGGAGTCTTATGGCTTGGGGGTAGAAGCTGTTTAGAAGCCTCTTGGACCTAGACTTGGCACTCCGGTACCGCTTGCCGTGCGGTAGCAGAAAGAACAGTCTATGATTAGGGTGTCTGGAGTCTTTGACAATTTTCAGGGCCTTCATCTGACACCGCCTGGTATAGAGGTCCTGGATGACAGGAAGCTTGGCCCCAGTGATGTACTGGGCCGTTCGCACTACCCTCTGTAGTGCCTTGCGGTCGGAGGCTGAGCAGTTGCCAAAGCAGGCAGGGATGCAACCAGTCAGGATTCTTTCGATGGTGCAGCTGTAGAACCTTTTGAGGATCTGAGGACCCATGCCAAATCTTTTCAGTCTCCTGAGGTGAAATAGGTTTTGTTGTGCCCTTTCACGACTGTCTTGGTGTGCCTGCTCCACTACAGCCCCTTCGATGAGAATGGGGGCATGCTCGGTCCTCTTTTTCCTGTAGTCCACAATCATCTCCTTTGTCTTGATCACGTTGAGAGAGAGGTTGTTGTCTTGGCACCACACGGCCAGGTCTCTGACCTCCTCCCTATAGGCTGTCTCGTCGTTGTTGGTTATCAGGTCTACCACTGTTGTGTCATAGGCAAATTTAATGATGGTGTTGGAGTCGTGCCTAGCCGTGCAGTAATGAGTGAACAGGGAGTACAGGAGGGGACTGAGCACGCACCCCTGAGGGGCCCCTTTGTTGAGGATCAGTGTGGCGGATGTGTTGTTACCTACCCTTACCACCTGGGGGCGGCCCGTCAGGAAGTCCAGGATCCAGTTGCAGAGGGAGGTGTTTAGTCCCAGGGTCCTTAGCTTATTGATGAGCTTTGAGGGCACTATGGTGTTAAATGCTGAGCAGTAGTCAATGAATAGCATTCTAACATAGGTGTTCCTTTTGTCCAGGTGGGGAAGAGCAGTGTGGAATGCAATAGTGATTGCATCATCTGTGGATCTGTTGGGGTGGTATGCAAATTGGAGTGGGTCTAGGGTTTCTGGGATGATGGTGTTATGTGAGCCATGACCAGCCTTTCAAAGCACTTCATGGCTACAGACGTGAGTGCTACAGGTCGGTAGTCATTTAGGCAGGTTACCTTAGTGTTCTTTGGCACAGGGACTATAGTGGTTTGCTTAAAACATGTTGGTATTACAGACTTGGGCAGGGAGAGGTTGAAAATGTCAGTGAAGACACTTTCCAGTTGGTCAGTGCATGCTTGTAGTACACGTCCTGGTAATCCATCTGGCACTGCGGCCTTGTGAATGTTGACCTGTTTAAAGGTCTTACATCGCTGCGGAGAGCGTGATCACACAGTCTTCCGGAACAACTGGTGCTCTCATGCATGTTTCAGTGTTATTTGCCTAGAAGCGAGCATAGAAGTAGTTTAGCTGGTCTGGTAGGCTTGTGTCACTGGGCAGCTCTCGGTTGTGTTCTTCCCTTTGTAGTCTGTAATGGTTTGCAAGTGTAGTGTAGTACGACTCGATTTTAGTCCTGTATTGACGCCTTTTTGATGGTTTGTCGGAGGGCATAGCGGGATTTCTTATAAAGTTCAGGGTTAGAGTCCAGCTGCTTGAAAGCGGCAGCTCTAGGCTTTAGCTCAGTGTGGATGCTGCCTGTAATCCATGGCTTCTGGTTGGGGTATGTACATACGTAAGTTGAGTGAACAGTCAAATGTCTACCATTTTATGAGTAACTTTTCATCAAAGAAATTGAATAACATGGACTAGAGCTGCACATCCTATCTATCAGCTACATTTCTATGGCTCATGCTGATGCTTATATGGAGAACTATGTAGTTATCTGTAACCCTGTGGTGCTGTTAGCATGTGTGACTATCTGACTGATAGATGCCACACTCCCTGTCAGGATGGATGAAAGAGAGAGCAGGAAGGAGGAGGGGGGAAATTGTAGAAGGAAATATCTAAAATGAGAGGGCACACTGCAGCTATTGTTCCTAGTTTGTATCTCTTATCTTGAATAGACCGCTCAGGTGACATGCATGCAGGTGTACACGGGTACTGACCAGGGTCATGTTCACTAGGCATAAAACAGAAGGAAACGGTCAGAAGGGGAGTGAATCGGGGAGGTACTATCAGAATTTGTCCAATAAGAAACGTCTTAAGTTTTCCATTGCACAACGTTTTGATTACTTTTTGCTGCGGTGTGCCACAATGAACACAACCCAGAGCATGTGCCTCAATATGTCTAAGTAAGCCCGGGGGTCAATGTTCCCTCTAATTGTTTTTGCACTGACCAAATTTCAGGTCTACTGAGCGCAAACTTGTATGTTGTGAATATTCTGTGCAACTTCCTGCGAACACTGAGATTGTACCAGCTTTAAGTTACAGTTTTATCAGTGATCATAATGTAGACTTACCAGAGTGGCCTACCATTAAACAAGATATCTTTACATGGAAATAGCAGCTCTAGCTTTCAGCCTACAGTAGCAGCCAATGTGTGGTGTTCAATGTAGAATTACATTCCATGAGAATTAAAAACAAGTTCATCTACTCACAACCGCTCATGCTCATCACGTTGCATTGAAAGTGGCTAATACTACATTGATTTTATGAAAAATGTTGAGTAGAGGGAAACGTTGATTGGGAACAGTTTTTGTACTTCTCTGCACGGGCTGGTATTTCTTTAGCACAGCAGTCCTGGGGGAGCTGTAGGGAACATTGCATGTTGTCAGTTGCATAAACATAGCCCTAGGCCTAGACATTCATTTAAAACTTATAGTAAGTTTTCCCCTTACCATGCCCCTTTGTGTGTGTGAGAGAGTTCATTAATTTAACTGTACTGTGTTGTGTGTGCGTGTTTCAGGGCTCTGTGGACTCTTTGAAACTGGCTTTGGGTGGCTCCATAGCTAAAGCAGGTATCCTTACCGACTGTCCGTTTCAGGGAGATGCACATTTTCAGAATTCAGGTAAAATCTTTGTATACAACCATAAACACATGCAAACGATCCTCATACTAATTTATTACACTGAGTATACAAAACATTAAGAAAACTTGCTCTTTCTATGACATTGACTGACCAGCTGAATCCAGGTAAATATTATGATCCCTTATTGATGTCACCTGATTAAATCTACTTCAATCAGTGTAGATGAAGGGGAGGAGACAACTAGGGCTGTTATGGTGACCGTATGACCGCCACAACGGCGGTCACGACTCATGAAGGCAGTCAAATTCCACTTGGAATTAGGCTTTTCCAAGCTCTGATGCTGCTGATGGTCATTTGTAGCCTACCAAACTTGCTAACTGCCTGGTACTCAGAACTCGATTGTCCTTCTAATCACTCTGACATCAATGCAAATATACAGTAGCAGTCAAAAGTTTAGACACACCTACTCAATCAAGGGTTTTCTTTATTTTACTTTTTTCTACATTGTAGAATAATAGTGAAGACATCAAAACTATGAAATAACACATATGGAATCATGTAGTAACCAAAAAAGTGTAGGTTATATTGCATGGATTTATTATACTTTTTAAAATGTAGATGTTCCAAAGGTCTGCATCAGTGGTTTGTAGGCTATGTGTGGAAGCCAGAAGATGCTACATGTGTTTGTTAAGTAACGGTCAATTACCGTGAGACCGGCAGTTATTTGCTTGACAATCACCGGCTGACGAAATTTGTGACCGCCACAGCCCTAGGTGCCAGTTAGTGTTAGGAAGGTGTTCCTAATGTTTGGTATCCTCAGTGTAAAATGTTATATTCACTTTAGTCTTAGAAACCCAGACCTAAGAGTAACATCACTAGATCTGGGATTAATGACATTGTCTTGGTTACAAAAAAACTACATTTTGTGTCCGGGGGAAGTTTACTCTTAGGGCAACTGGATAAGACAGTGATGTAGGAAAGCCAGATGTCCCAACTCTGCCCTTTCCTCTGTGCCAAACTGACATTTATTACGTACAGATATGTAAGAAGCCAGAATATTGGTACATTGTGGGAGGAAACCTGTCTGTCTATAGAGACTGTTCACTTTGATATCTGCTGATATATATTTCCATCCACTTGTTCCTCCTACCCAAACGTCACATTAGGTATTTGGTCAGCAGAAGCTAATCTCAGTAGTGTATTCTTATCACTTTAACCCCCTCTAGTGGTGAGCCCACGTAACTAACATATAATTGTCATGCTGGTTGTCCATTTTCCATCTCTGTTTACATGTACTAGTTCATGTCTGTGAAAGGCATTGTTAGGAATAGTATATTAAAACGAGTAGTGTGTTGTGATTGAAATGATTAAAGTGGACTTTCTTGTCTCCATAGTTAGCGCCGATGTCAATGCCATCCTGGGTGAGTATCAATCAGAAACACTGGTTTATCAGCCTCCCCCTACCCAAATGCTACCTAACAATTATAGTTACCGGTATAATGCTATCATTTACTTTAATGGTTTCCCTGTGCTTATGTTCTAATGCTTGGACATCACTGTGTCAGGTGACCACACCAAGGCTTTGATTGGCCAGCTGATCCTCTTCAACCAGATTCTGGGCGAACTCCGAGAGGACATCAGGGAACAGGTAAGAGATTGAGAGGGAATGAGAGGGGGAAGAGGCCCAGGGAAGTTAGAGGGGGAATGAAAGAGAGAGAGGGAGAAGGCGAGAGGGGACTGGATAATAGGCAAAGGGACTGAGGGTGAGAGAGATGAAAGAGAGAGGAAACAAGCAGAAATGTGCAGGTTCAACAATTGTGTGCTCACATAAACAAGAACGTAACTGTTTGAGAGATGGCAGTGTTCTATAGCAGCGGTTTTCAAGCTTTTCTTGCCCAGGGACCGCCTCCCAGGCAAACCAGTGACACAGGAACCCCCATTATATGTAATGTCTTATCATCAGGCAAGGAGAAGTTTTCATATTTTAAAATGAATAGATTTGCTCGATAGTTTCTCATTATTTTGACCTCCCCAGCCACATTATAGCCTATTAGCTATTAACACATTTTTGCTAAGAGCAGCTGTTTAGCTGGCTTAACAAAGGTTTGCAAAAATTCATGTCTTAAGTCAAGAAAGCTTAAGTGCAGCCAGCAGTACTTCCTGCACTGGTAACCTATTCGCGGGTGCCTTTTCAAAGCCTATGTCAAATACTCCAGTGTGTAATTTACTCAATATTAGGAGTTGAGAAATAAAGTTGACATCATTAGAAAGAAGATATTTTCCCCTTTCCTACTGTGGGTATATATAATTCAAAATCAGTTCATTGTATTGTTACTAGCGATATTCATTAAATAAACATTACATTTTCCACTTTAAATTCTATGTGCCTACACCTTGTACCTCCCCCAGTTGAATACCCCTGTTCTATAGAGCAACTACAGTATACTACTGTTCTATAGAGCAACTACAGTATACTACTGTTCTATAGAGCAACTACAGTATACTACTGTTCTATAGAGCAACTACAGTATACTACTGTTCTATAGAGCAACTACAGTATACTACTGTTCTATAGAGCAACTACAGTATACTACAAATAGAGTTGAATACATTAAACAGTTCTGGTGACTGCTGTATGTTTGTGGTTTTCACAGGTGAAGGAGATGTCTCTGATTAGGAACACCATCCTGGAGTGCCAAGTGTGTGGTGAGTGCATGAAGAGCAGTACCATCAGGCTGGGCCTCTGTGTTTAAAACAGAGGAAATTAAAATAAAGAAAAGATAAACAAAAAGAGATGAGAAGCACAGGAAATCAGAGCGAGAGAGATTGAAATATATGAAGTACTTTAGCTGTGTTTGATTGATCTTGCCTGGCGCAATGGAACCAATGGAATATTTCCCCCTTCAATTTAGCAAAATAAGAGTTCCCCGCCACTGTTTCGGTAAAAAGCTGAGGAAAGGGGCTGGAGAAGTGTAACCACTCTCAAATTCATAGACAGAGCTATTGATGTAAGGACTACCATCCATGACACCAAAATGATAGTTTTGAGGCTATACAGTGTGTTTACATTTAATTTGTTTGCAAACATTGGAGTAAAACAAGCTTATATTTTGGGTTCTGATGGGATGTGACAGTTGAACTGAGCTCATTAAGCATTTATAAGTTATATTCTTCAAAAATCAATGGATACATATAATTAATTTCTAAGTTCAAAAATGTATGTAGCAACTGCAGATTGCCCGTTTAAGTGCAAACCCTGCCCATATGGCACTCGGTGCAGGCTCGAAGGCATGCTAAAAGATTTCAAATCCTATTTTGAACCCAAATCTGGTATGCTCTATATCTTTGTTAACCAGGCTTCCACGAGACCCACTCTCGCTGCGAGCCCAACCCCTGCTATAAGGGCTTGGCCTGTACAGAGACCCGGGAGTACCCAGGGTACCGTTGTGGTGCCTGCCCAGACGGAATGACGGGGAATGGCACCCACTGCCAGGACATTGACGAGGTATTCTAAGGGTCTTATTTATATTTCTTTAGCACCACAAGATGATAGCATGATATGTTTCCATCATTTCTTAAACATTCTTGGTTGAGATTCCCAAAAGCTTTGTAGCTAAGGCGGAACAATATTTCCCTAGACGACCCAGCTGCAGAGTAACAATTAGAAAGTTGATGTTTGGCGACCAATCTTCATCAAATGAAGCACTTTGAAGTGTGACAAAAACACAAATACACTGATATATGTATTGTTACTTTCTGTCTCTCTCTCTATGTCTAAGTGTGCTCTAGCCCGGCCCTGTTTCTCGCCCGATGGGTGCGTAAACACGGCAAAGGGTTTCACCTGTGAACCATGTCCCGTCGGCTTCTCAGGACCCCTCCTTAGCGGGCTTGGGGTGGAGTTTGCCAAGAGCCACAAGCAGGTCTGATCAACATGAGACCCCATTACACACACACACATACTTTGTTTTCGTGAAATGTCAGGACATTTTGGAGTGTAAAAATGTTTGAACATTAAAAATCCTATTTTCCCCAACCCTACACACATACATAAACGTTGTGCACACACACATACACAGCATGCACACACCACCACCACTATTGACACCTCTTCTCACCCACTGTATACATGGATGTGCACTGTGTCAAAGTGATTGCCTCTATGGCCATGATAATAGGTGGTCTGATATGTTTTGTCCTTAAATGGTTGTGTTCTGTCTGTCTATGTAGAAGTGCACAGATGTGGATGAGTGTGCTGACCTCTCCAAGACCTGCGTGCCCAACTCTGTCTGCATCAACACAGAGGTCAGTAGTGGAAAGGGAGTCAGAGGTTGCTAGGTGAAATATTTTATCACTTAAAAGAAATACATGATTCCCTTTCTCTGTGTCTTTCTCTCTGTCTCCCTCTTTCTCCCCTTCTGTCTTACCCCAACTCCCTCCTCCATATCACCCTCCCACCAAAGGGCTCGTTCAGGTGTGGTCCGTGTAAGGAGAGCTTCGTAGGCAACCAGACGGTGGGCTGTTTCCTGCGGAGGTCATGCGCCACGCTGGGCTTCAACCCCTGTGACGTCAACGCCCACTGCATCATAAAGGGTGCTGCCAGGGTCTCCTGCGAGGTAAGACACGCATCTCAATAGGCTAAAGACGCTTGTAAAAGGAAGTTGTTAAAGGGATAGTTCACCCAAATTACAAAATGACACATTGGTTTCCAGCAATTCATGCTTTGGTTAAGTTTCCCTGGCATTGTTTCCACATGCTAATGTTTTAGCATTTGTGGCACAAATCCCCTTCAAGTCATGGGACCGATATTATCATTTTTCATGCATCATGTCAAATCCTCCAAAAGTATCTAAAATTGATTGTGAACCTCAACAGCGTCCCTTATAGATTATTTGAACATGATGCGCGAAAAATGCTAATATCGGTCCCATGACTTGAATAAGATTTGTGCCAGAAACGTTAAAGAATTGCATGTGGAAACTAAACTAAACCAAAGCATGGATTTCTGTCATACCTTGTCCCTATACTGCTTACAGGGTAAGGAAACCAATATGTCATTTTGTAATTTGGGCGAACTGTCCCTTCAATGTCTTTTTAGCAACAAGAAAAAGATAACAACCAAATATGACATTTTCCCCAAAATGTGTTGCTATGGCAAATACGTCTTTATCTGGTTGTAACAGAGACCAGTTGGTTGTAATCTGGTTATACAGTATGACATTAAGAAATCACATTCAAATTTTTGACCACTTGGTATATTCTCTCTGAATATCTCTTCCCTTCCAGTGTAATGTGGGCTGGGCAGGTAATGGGCATACATGTGGTCCAGACACAGACATCGATGGCTACCCCGACCAGCCTCTCCCCTGCATAGACAATGACTATCACTGCCGAGCCGTAAGCATGTTACACACACACACACACAAAACACTAACAAAATGTCTTACTTACCACAATCATCATGTGTTGTGTTCCCTATGCAGGACAACTGTGTGAACACACCCAACTCTGGCCAGGAGGACACAGACGGAGACGGTATAGGTGACCAGTGTGATGAAGATGCGGACGGAGACGGCATCAAGAACGTGGAGGTCAGTCTAGCCTTGTATCAAAGACAGTACATTATGAAGATAGGCTGAAACTGTTTCTCCAACAGAAATCCCTGATCACACTTGTAGGCGATGTCATGGTGAAGTTGCCGCTAAGCTCACGGGTAAGAAACATGTAATCAGGTCTAACGGTCGTCTCATGCCAAACTGTGCATGTGCAGGCCATCTAATACTCCTTCAATATAAAGTAGTTTTTGACGAAAATGTGTCAGTTTGCTAATTTCACGAGGTTGAATTAATAACATGTTCAACTACATTGGCTCAACATTGGCTCGAATCAAGGTTGTGCCTTTATCTTTTCAGAAAAATTAAGGAAGAATTTTTCACTTCTCTCTTTGACTCTTCAAACCATGGCCTGGTCTGTTTTGTCTGTTACGCAAGTGTTCCCGGAAGTCTTGCGATGTTGCGCCTCTGGGTTTAGAAATTCTGTGCTTGTATTTTGTCAGTGTGGGGTCATGTTCAGTAGGCAAAATGGAATCTCCCTGATTCCACTTCACACCATTTAGTTTTTCCTCTTCGTTTTTCTAGGACAACTGCCGTCTGGTCCCCAACAAGGATCAACAGAACTCGGACACAGACTCGTATGGGGACACGTGTGACAACTGCCCCAACGTTCCCAACGGAAGCCAGAAGGACACAGATGGAAACGGGGCTGGGGACACCTGTGACAATGACATTGATGGGGATGGTAGGCTATGGATCGCTTAGGACAGGGCTATTCAATTACTGTCCCACAAGGACCAAAGTACTGCTGGGTTTTTCCCACCTGGTAGTTAATTGATTGGTTTATATTATTGATTATGTTTCTTGTCTGATTGTCTGAGAATGGAAGTGTTTGTTTCGCAAGTGTTCCCGGAAGTGTTTCGGCCTTCCAGGGCCCGTATTCACAAAGAATCTCAGAGTAGGAGTGCTTATATAGGATCACTTTTGCCTTTCAATCATAATGAATACGAGTCTATGAACAGGGAGGACTTAATCCTAGATCATCAGCACTCTACAGTACCTATACAGTATCTTCCTCCTTCTTGTCCTCTCGCCAGGTATCCCAAACGTGCTGGACAACTGTCCCAAGGTGCCCAACCCTATGCAGACTGACAGTGACGGGGATCGAGTGGGGGACGCCTGTGACAGCTGCCCGGAAGTCAACGACCCCATGCAGGTCAGAGGTCAAGAAGAACATTCTAGAGAGTTGAAATACAAATATAGTTTATTGAGGAAATCTTTGAAACCTCTTTTCTCCATTCAGTCTGATATGGACAACGACCTGGTGGGAGATGTGTGTGACACCAACCAGGACATGTGAGTGCTCTTACTAGTTTTCTGGTTTAGGGGACTTCAGAACCAGATAAAGAAGTTATTTTGGGGTTGTTATCTGGTTATATAACCAAATGACAACCAGGCTGAACCAGGTAAAGCAGTTTTTTTCTTGTCACTAACAAGATGTGTAAAAAACATAATTTTACAATAAGTATACAACCTGACCATGACGTCAGGTTGTATACTTGAGCCTTCTCCTAATGTCCCGATCTTGTCCAGGGATGGGGACGGCCACCAGGATTCAAGGGACAACTGTCCAGACGTCCCTAACAGCTCCCAGCTGGACTCAGACAACGACGGCATTGGCAACGAATGCGACGATGATGACGACAACGATGGCATTCCAGATGCAAGACCTCCCGGGCCGGATAACTGCCGTCTCATCCCTAACCCCAGCCAGACAGACACTGATGGTATGGAAGGAGTCACAGGGAAAGAAATGCTTTGAAGCACAGTTTTAACCCTTTGACGCGTACGAACACATGGGTGTGATCATTCTACAGTGGTCCCTGCAGCGTACGCTCAAACCAGTGTGATTAGAATACTTATTTAGAAGGTACAGTTACGATTGATGCAACAGTGTTTGAGCTGGCCACATTAGTCGTAGTGTTAACTGAGGAAAGAGTGACCTAACACAAGCAGTCATATTTAGCTAACTCTCGGATGGCAGAAACCATAATATGAATTAGCTAATAGCATTTACTATTTACAATTCATCAGATCACGGGTGACCTCACCTGTGATCTAAATAATTGAGTAAAACCCTTTCTAAAAATCTAAAGTAATCCAACGATGGGTAGTTTGTGCGCGCTGCCATGTTTGTTTGTTTGTTCGCGTCAACCAAAGATAAGAGGTTACAAGATGAGTTGGGTCTGTTTGCACTATGCATGTTGAAGGGGGGTGTGTCGTCTAACATCATTCACTTCCGTCATTCAATTCAGAAAGTTTACTCGAAAGACAAGTGAACCATCCCTTCACCTCGTTTTGTTATAACATCTTTGGTCTGACAGACGTTTATGTGAATGCATTGTATAAGGTCAACAAACATGGCGCCACACATACTGTAACTGGCAAATAACTTATAATGAGCTTAGCATTAGCTCATTAGCATTAGCTCATTATAATAAGTACAGCCTTCAAAAAAAGTATTTTACACAAATCATATGTGTCCATTATAATCTATGCAAGAATCTGAATGCTTGATTTGTCACCAGTACTTGAAAACGTGAATAAAACAGTTCATACATTTTGCTCCATACATACGGTGTGCTACAGTAGAAACGACAACACAATATACAGAAATTATAATGATAGCGTAATAAGGCATTTACTTTGATAGGAATGCACACATGTCCAAAGTTATAATTAGTAGTGAAGGAAGCTGGAAAATGTGCCAGGGAGGAAAAAGTTTATGCTTGGGCTTTCACTGAAGAGAGAAGTTTGTCCTGCTCAGTAAAGCCTCAAACGTAAATTGTCCGCAACAGTAAAATGGGCTACTTCTATGTAAATTCAGGTGGAGGTGGAACACACCTCAATTCAAACTGTTGTTAGAAAATATAACTCGTTTGAAAATCATTTGAAATTGACTAGTTGAAACATCACGCGCATAAAAAAACTCACACTGGGGTGACTGTTCAAGATAGTTGAAACTCACACGTGAAAAGGTTACCAGGATTAAAAGGCCCAATCTGTAACTTTCCAGACACACACAGAGGGGTAGCACTTTTTACTGGAAATAAAGTTAGAGTAGAATTTCGTATTCTGTTTAAAATGGTTTGGCATTTTATTGGACTGCTGACAAACTACCACAGGCCACCTATGTTTGTCCTAACCTATACTGTGTCATACTATTTCCACTATACTCCCATCTCCATCTGGGTTCTCAGAGTGGAATATGTTTGTGTATTTTTTGTCCCCCTTATTCAATCAGGAAATGGCGTTGGTGACATGTGCGAGAATGACTTTGACAACGACTCAGTGATAGACTTGATTGACGTGTGTCCAGAGAGCGCTGAAGTCACAATGACCGACTTCAGAAACTATCAGACGGTCATCCTGGACCCAGAGGGCGATGCCCAAATCGAACCCAAGTGGATTGTGCTCAATCGGGTGACCATTTGGAATATTCCCATATAGAAAACAAACATTATATTGTATGTACTTAAATTAATTTAGCATTGTTCTGGAATTAATTTTTAGGGTATGGAAATTGTTCAAACCATGAACAGTGACCCTGGTTTGGCCATAGGTAAGTCTGTAAACCTCCTTCTGCCGCTCTGTGGTGTATCTTTCTGTCTGTCTTTTTCTCCTTTTTAAATGAAGATGTCAAAAGAAAAAGCATGAAAAGTGAAGTATCTCGCTCTCTCTCCCTCCACCCGATCCCCACCAGGCTACACAGCCTTTAACGGGGTAGACTTTGAAGGGACGTTCCACATCAACACGGCCACAGACGATGACTACGTGGGCTTCATCTTCGGTTACCAGGACTCGTCCAGCTTCTACGTGGTCATGTGGAAACAGACGGAGCAGACCTACTGGCAGTCGGTGCCTTTTAGGGCCATGGCCCAGCCAGGCCTGCAACTAAAGGTGGGGCACACAGGAAACTGCACCAGCTGGCTTTAAAGGGACATTACACTCCAACATCAGAAGTTTGTCAGATGTTTTTAGACCTTCAAAGTAGTCTTGTGTCAATAGGAGTCCACATCCCACGCCATCCAGTTGTGTAGTTCCAGCTACATGCCTCAACTCCAAATGTAATAGATATTAGATTACCCCAGCCACACACTTGACTTTACTCGCTTTTCTCTACAGGCAGTGAAGTCACGTACAGGTCCAGGCGAGTACCTCCGGAATTCCCTGTGGCACACGGGCGACACCCCGGGCGAGGTCACCCTGCTGTGGAAGGACCCCCGGAATGTGGGCTGGAGGGACAAGACATCCTACCGCTGGCACCTCAGCCACCGCCCACAGGTGGGCTACATCAAGTGAGTAAAATGTCAAAGGGCATTACAGCCACAAATGCTCTACTCCTAGTTGTATTCTCCTGCCAATTTATTAGTTTTATTTAACCTTTATTTTAGCAGGGAAGACATTTCGAGATCTAGAGACCTATAAATATACACATTTTACACACCCCAAAAAGTATATATACTGAACAAAAATATAAATGCAACATGCAACAATTTCAAAGAAGTCAGTCTATTTAAATACATTTATTAGGCCCTAATCTATGGATTTCACATGACTGGGCAGGGGTGCAGCCAGGCCTACCCACTTGGGACGTACTGCCAAATTCTCTAAAATGGCGTTGGAGGCAAGCTTATGGTATAGAAATTAACTATCAATTCTGTGTCAACAGCTCTGGTGGACATTTTATGCAGTCAGCATGACAATTGCACGCTCCCTCAAACTTGAGACATCGGTGGCATTGTGTTGTATGACAAAACTGCATATTTTAAACGTGGCCTTTTATTGTCTCCAGCACAAGGTGCACCTGTGTAATGATCATGCTGTTTAATCAGCTTCTTGATATGCCACACGTCAGATGGATTATCTTGGCAAAGGAGAAATGCTCACTAACAGGGATGTAAAAAATATTGTGCACAGAATTTGAGGAAAATACGCTTCTTGTGCGTATGGAACATTTCTTGTATATTTTATTTCAGCTCATGAAACACGGGACCAACACTTTACATGTTGCGTTTATATTTTTGTTCAGTATATACATATATCCTAGGCCCTCCACCAAGCTACTGTGTGTTTGTGTTTGTGTGTGTATTGTTAGGTTCTAAATGAACCTAGTAAAACTCATGGACGATTAGTAAAGCTTAAACCAAGTTTATTCACCCATTGGGTCATACAGCTGCATTAGACAAAACAAATATTCACACAACCACTGGTATTTAACCCTTTTTCCGATGCTGAGCCCCTCCTTACACATCTGAAAAGCCAATACACCGCTGTTGCTATCCAAAAGATTAGTGATATATGTTCTTCCTCACTTCATCTAACCTGACCTCTGCCCCAAAGTGCTCACTCCTCCCCAACTGTCATGTTGACGCATACCAGACTGTGTCTCTTCTCCTCGCATAGGATCCCTGATGTCTGACAATAACATATCCTATATTTTCAAGTTTAAAAGTCAGTTCCCAACAATATATATATATATATACACACACTACCGTTCAAAAGTTTGGGGTCACTTAGAAATGTCCTTGTTTTTGAAAGGAAAGCACATTTTTTGTCCATTAAAATAACATCAAATTGATCAAAAATACAGTGTAGACATTGTTAATGTTGTAAATGACTATTGTAGCTGGAAACGGCTGATTTTGAATGTAATATCTACATGGGAGTACAGAGGCACATTATCAGCAACCATCACTCCTGTGTTCCAATGGCACATTGTGTAAGCTAATCCAAGTTTATCATTTTAAAAGACTAATTGATCATTAGAAAACCCTTTTGCAATTATGTTAGCACAGCTGAAAACTGTTGTTCTGATTAAAGAAGCAATAAAACTGGCATTCTTTAGACTAGTTGAGTATCTGGAGCATCAGCATTTGTGGGTTCGATTACAGGCTCAAAATGGCCAGAAACAAAGAACTTTCTTCTGAAACTCGTCAGTCTATTCTTGTTCTGAGAAATGAAGGCCATTTCATGTGAGAATTTGCCAAGAAACTGACGAGCTTGTACAACGCTGTGTACTACTCCCTTCACAGAACAGCGCAAACTGGCTGTAACCAAAATAGAAAGAGTGGGAGGCCCCGGTGCACAACTGAGCAAGAGGACAAGTACATTAGTGTCTAGTTTGAGAAACAAACGCTGCTCAGAAGTCTTCAACTGGCAGCTTCATTAAATAGTATGACGTCAACAGTAAAGAGGTAACTCCGGGATGCTGGCCTTCTAGGCAGAGTACCTCTGTCCAGTGCCAGTGTTCTTTTTTCCTGGCCACATTAGTCTGGCCATTTTGAGCCTGTAATCAAACCCACAAATGCTGATGCTCCAGATACTCAACTAGTCTAAAGAAGGTCAGTTTTATTGCTTCTTTAATCAGAACAACAGTTTTCAGCTGTGCTAACATAATTGCAAAAGGGTTTTCTAATGATCAATTAGCATTTTAAAATGATAAACTTGGATTAGCTAACACAACGTGCCAATGGAACACAGGAGTGATGGTTGCTGATAATGGGCCTCTGTACGCCTATGTAGATAATCCATTCAAAATCAGCCGTTTCCAGCTACAATAGTCATTTACAACATTAACAATGTCTACACTGTATTTCTGATCAATTTGATGTTATTTTAATGGACAAAAAAATTGCTTTTCTTTCAAAAACAAGGACATTTCTAAGTGACCCCAAACTTTTGAATGGTAGTGTATATATGAATACAGTGCCTTCGGAAAGTATTCAGACCCCTTGACTTTTTCCACATTTTGTTACGTTACATGCTTATTAGAAAATTGGATTAAATATGCATTTTCTTCTCAGCAATCTACACACAATACCCCATAATGACAAAGAGAAAACAGGTTTTTAGACATTTTTGCTAATTTATTACAAATAAAAAAACTGAAATACCTTAATTACATAAGTATTCAGACCCTTTGCTATGAGACTAGAAATTAAGCTCAGGTGCATCCTGTTTCCATTGATCAACCTTGAGATGTTTTTACAACTTGATTGGAGTCCACCTCTGGTAAATTCAATTGATTGGACATGATTATAGAGCTCCAAGACAGGATTTTGTCGAGGCACAGATCTAGGGAAAGGTATAAAACAAATTCTGCAGCATTGAAGGTCCCCAAGAACACAGTGCCCTCCATCATTCTTAAATGGAATAAGTTTGGAACCACCCAGCCTCTTCCTAGAGCTGGCCGCCCGGCCAAACTGAGCAATCGGGGGAGAAGGGCCTTGGTCAGGCAGGTGACCAAGAACCTGATGGTCACTCTGACAGAGTTCCAGAGTTCCTCTGTGGAGATGGGAGAACCTCCCAGAAGGTCAACCATCTCTGCAGCACTCCACCAAGTAGGCCTTTATGGTAGAGTGGCCAGACGGAAGCCACTCCTCAGTAAAAGGCACATGACAGCCCTCTTGGAGTTGGCCAAATGGCACATAAAGACTCTCAGACCATGAGAAACAAGATTGAACTCTTTGGCCTGAATGCCAAGCGTCACATCTGGAGGAAACCTGGCACCATTCCTACGGTGAAGCACGGTGGTGGCAGCATCATGCTGTGGGGATGTTTTTCAGCGGCAGGGACTGGGAGACTAGTCAGGATCGAGGCAAAGATGAATGGAGCAAAGTACAGAGAGATCCTTGATGAAAACCTGCCCCAGAGTGCTCAGAACCTCGAACTGGGGCGAAGGTTCACCTTCCAACAGGACAACGACCCTAAGCACACAGCAAAGACAATGCGGGAGTGGCTTCGAGAAAAGTGTCTGAATGTCCTTGAGTGGCCCAGCCAGAGCCCGGACTTGAACCCGGTCGAACATCTCTGTAGAGACCTGAAAATAGCTGTGCAGCAAAGCTCCCCATCCTACCTGACAGAGCTTGAGAGGATCTGCAGAGAAGAATGGGAGAAACTCCCCAAATACAGGTGTGCCAAGCTTGTAGCATCATACCCAAAAAGACTTGAGGATGTATTCGCTGCCAAAGGTGCTTCAACAAAGTACTGTGTGAAGGGTCTGAATACTTATTTAAATGTGATATTTCAGGGTTAATTTTTTTTATAGATTTGCAAAAAGGTCTAAACCTGTTTTTTTTCCCGGTTGATGCGGGGGGAAAAAACGATTTAATTCATTTTAGAATAAGGCTGTAACGTAACAAAACGTGGAAAAAGTCAAGGGGTCTGAATACTTTCCGAATGCACTGTATACATACATATACACAGTAGCTCGGTGGAGGCCCTAGGAACATCAAGTTAACCAATCATGTGAACAAGTTAGGCAACTCAGGTGTCTATAATTCAACAGCAAAGTTATAGAAGATGGAAGTTAATGAAGTAGGGCCTTCCTCACTGTTTCATTGAGCTGTTTACTTTATAGAGATAGATTTAAAGCTCTTTATGGCTTTACAGTATCTGTATATAATTCAGATGATATAGAGAGATCTGTACGGCTCTTCATTGTGTATATCTATGCCACAGCGTGAGGCTGTATGAAGGCATGACATTGGTGGCAGACTCGGGCGTGCTGGTGGACACCTCTATGAGGGGCGGGAGGCTGGGCGTCTTTTGCTTCTCCCAGGAGCAAATCATCTGGTCCAACCTGGGCTATCGCTGCAACGGTATGTCAACCCTCTCAGAACAGAATTTTCTTGAATTGGAATTTAACCTCTTGAATTAATTAAATTGAAATTGTTATGGCTTCCTGGTTATGTTATAACCTTCCTTTTCCCATCAGATACTGTACCAGAGGACTATGAGTTATACCGTAAGCAGATCCACATCAGGGTGTGACTGTGAGCCTAGCACAGCATCTGTGCAGATACACTACATCACCTGTGCCTTCGCTGTATCCTGTGTGTCTGTGTGTGCGCGTATACGTCCATACGTGTGTGTTTTTAAGGTACATTTACTTCACAGTGGTGCTCTTTCTGTCTTTAACCCCACAGCAACCTTACACTTGACTACAGGTTGGCCGAGTCAAGAGTTAAAGATTGATTGACAAAAGAATAGCTTTTATTATTATTATATAAAATGAAGAATGAAATCTATACTGAATAAAAATGTTAATGCAAAATGCAACCATTTCAAATAATTTACTTAGTTACAGTTCATAGAAGGAAATCAGTCAATTTAAATACACATGGTCTGCGGTTGCGAGGCCGGTTGGACGTACTGCCAAATTCTAAAAAATTTGGTTGGAGACGGTTTATGGTAGAGAATTTAACATTAAATTCTCTGGGTAAAGCTCTGTTGAACATTCCTGCAGTCAGCATGCCAATTGCACACTCCCTCAAAACTTACGACATCTGTGGCATTGTATTGTATGACAAAACTGAACATTTTAGAGTGGCCTTTTATTGTTCCCAGAACAAGGTGCACCTGTGTAATGATCATGCTGTTTAATCAGCTTCTTAATATTCCACACCTGTCAAGTGGATCAATTATCTTGACAAAGGAGAAATGCTCACTAAAAGGGATGTAAACAAATGTGTGCACAATTTGAGAGAAATAAGCTTTTTGTGCATATGGAACATTTCTGGGATCTTTCTCATGAAACATGGGACTAACACTATACATTTACATTTTTGTTCAGTATACTTTTAAGAAATCAGGATTGTGAAATCCCAAGGTACAGGACTACACTGAGTGTACAAAACATTAGGAACACCTTCCTAATATTGAATTGCACCCTCAGAAGAGCCTCAAGTCGTTGGGGCATGGACTCTACAAGGTATCGAAAGCATCCAACAGGGATGTGGGCCATGTTGACTCCAATGCTTCCCACAGTTGTGTCAAGTTGGCTGGATGCCCTTTGGGTGGTGGACCATTCTTGATACACACGGAAACTGTTGAATGTGGAAAAACCCAGCAGCGTTGCAGATCTTTAATTGTTTGTCTTGCCCACTCACCCTTTGAAGTGCTCTAATGTTCTTCACACTCAGTGTATGTGAATAATGGAAAATGCATAGTTTTTTTTACTAGTGAATATGTTGGAAAAATATAAAAGCCTAATCTTAGACTTAATCTGAGCATCATGAAGGTTTCAGACTCACACTTGTCACATTACACACCACTGAATCCACTGTTAAATGTTATAATATTTGTCATTATGAAGGGTTTAACACAAGGCTGAGTTTACAATGAATTCTATACTTGTTCTTTCTATGAGGATCATCGAAAACAAAGGTGTGTGTGTGTTATTTTTGCCCAATAAGGAAATAATGCTATGCATAGCTATTACAGATATGGAAGTAATTCAAGAGAAGTACTGTATATCTCACTGACTTTTGTGAAGAATGAGATGAGACAGACCTATGTCGAAGCCTTCGAGGAACACATTTCACAGTAATAAACATCCAAATCTCCATCCACCATCTTTTTTACTGAGTCTGTTTGTATGTAACCCATAATATTAGATCTCACCAACCCAACATATACATAAGAATTATTGGCTACATTTACACAGGCAGCCTAATTCTGATCCTTTTTTTTTACTAATTGGTATTTTGAGTGAATAAGCAAGCTGAGTTCAGTCCTCGGAAACAAGACACACCAAGCCACGCTGCTTCTTAACACACTGCTCGCTTAACCCAGAAGTCAGCCTTACTAATGTGTCGGAGAAAACAGGTCATGGCTGAAAGGGATCCAGCTTTGGTCAAATTAATGTCAGATTTGACTTTTTGTAGAAGGTTAGGATAATTAAGTTAAGGTTAGGAATAAGGTTAAGGTTAGCTAAAATGCCCAATTTTGACGTTAATTTGAAAAAGGCTGGAATCCTTCAGGCCATGACCTGTTTCCTCCAACACATTGGTAAGGCGGACTTCTGGGGTTAAGCGAGCAGTGTGTTATTAAGAAGCAGCACGGCTTGGCAGGTCACGTTTCAGAGGATGCATGTCTCAACCTTCGCCTCTCCCAAGCCGGTTGGGGAGTTGCAGGGATGAGACAAGGTTGTAACTATCAATTGGATATCATGAAAATGGAGGCAAAAAACTAAGAAGCATTGTGATCAGATCCTCCTGCCCATCTTTGGAGGTAGTCAGGCACGCATTGTGTCTGGATATCTTACATGTGTAGACGGCTCTGGACAGTGAATCCATTTAAATGATTATTCTGCCCTCTAAAATCATTTACAGCTGGCACCATTGACTGAATCAGCAGGCTATGCGTCTTACAGGAGGGCCGGGGAAATCTAGTCACAATGCATACACAGTGGATGGATAAAATACATTTTAACACCATGTGTAGACAGACACCTCTGAAAATGTGGGCACAAAAAGATTGAGGACAAGATCAGGAAACAGGGTGCGTGTTATAACCAGGGGTGTATTCATTACGCCGACTCTGTTGCAAAACATTTTGTCTGTTGCAACAGAAACCATTTACTCCAAACGGAAAACATTTTTAAACGAAAACGAGAATTTCTATCGAAACCATTCAGGTAGGTCCCTCCCCGTTACTTTTCAACCTAGCAACAGGTAGGCTCAAAACAGGCTCTGCCCCACCTGCCCTGATTGACGACTGGCCTCTGGAATCAATAGAGCTAGCTTTTCCCATTCAGCTAGAGCTAGCTATGCAGCATCTTTTTTTAGTTGACAACAAGCACAAATGGCATGTAGCTAAGTATCTCAATAGTCATTTCTTAAACACTTAGATAACCACACTAAGCTTATGCTAGACGACGCACACTACTTCAACCCAGCCCAGTGGGGCGGCAGGTAGCCTAGTTATAGCTCTAGTGGTTAGAGCCTAGTGGTTAGAGCGTTGGGCCAATAACCAGAAAGGTTGCTAGATCGAATCCCCGAGCTGACAAGGTCAAAATCTGTCGTTCTGCCCCTGAACAACGCAGTTAACCCACTGTTTCTAGGCCGTCATTGTAAATAAGAATTTGTTCTTAACTGACTTGCCTAGTTAAATAAAAAAAATAAAAAAGTCAGCGTTGTAAAATAGCAATAACACTTGTTATAATTCACAGTTGAATTAACTATCATCGATGTTGATGCTATCCATCTGGTCAGTCAGGCTGGCTGCAATCGCTCACTAAAAATCTATTTTAATGCAACTTCATATCCACATTTGGGAAAATGCAAGGTTTTGGTGGATTTTTGGTCTCTAGCGTTCTTCCTTCTACCGCGTGACAGGAAACAACCGTGGGAGTGGATAAAAATGACGCGGCAGGCGTTTACATAAAAAAATAACTATAACAGGCACACTTTGACCTCTAGATGGTGCAATGTGATCACAATTTTAATGGTGACAGGGGAAACATGAACTTTCTCTGAACTTCCGATTCACGCTCCAGACATTCAAATTCAACCACCATTAACATGTGGGTGAAGCAGATTATTTGATGAAATTTGACCAATTTAGACCGTTGACTACCCAGATAGTCTCACCAACGTCTTGTCAGTTAGCAAACACTCTCCATACAACATTTTCCCGATGTATCATGTGTACAACATAGCCCGCCTTATCTCAGCTCGCTGGTAACCATAGCAGCACCCACCCGTAGCACGCGCTCCAGCAGGTATATCTCACTGGTCACCCCCAAAGCCAATTCCTCCATTGGCCGCCTTTCCTTCCAGTTCTTTGCTGCCAATGACTGGAACGAACTACAAAAATCACTGAAACTGGAGACACTTATCTCCCTCACTAGCTTTAAGCACCAGCTGTCAGAGCAGCTCACAGATCACTGCACCTGTACATAGCCCATCTGTTAATAGCCCAACCAACTACCTCATCCCCAACCTTATTCATTTATTTATCTTGCTCCTTTGCACCCCAGTATTTTTACTTTGCACATTCATCTACTGCACATCTACCATTCCAGTGTTAAATTGCTATATTGTAATTACTTCACCACCATGGCCTATTTATTGCCTTACCTTCCTTATCTTACCTCATTTGCACACAAATTGTTTTTTTCTACTGTATTATTGACCTTATGTTTGTTTACTCCAATGTGTAACTGTGTTGTTGTATGTGTCGAACTGCTTTGCTTAATCTTGGCCAGGTCGCAGTTGTAAATGAGAACTTGTTCTCAACTTGCCTACCTGGTTAAATAAAGGTGAAATAAAAAAATACAAATAAATAAATAAAAAACAACATCGGCGAGACTTATGTGTGCTATCTGGGTATGATATGTCTTGACATCCAATCAAACAATCTAATGTCTCAGAAAAAAGGGTAACACTTGAAGTCTTGATAACTTTGCAGCATTTAAATAAAGTCACGGAAAAAAGTAAGGTATGTAGGTAAAGCCCAGGTATACGTTTTAATAACTTAAGAATCCATAACTATTTGGAACTCTGTATTGTGGGTCATATTCATTCATAGGTCAAACTTACAGTATGAGTATAGCTAGGAAGCCAGCGTTTTAACATTGACATTGCTTGAGTCAGTTGTTTTCCTGCTTCCAAGAAAGCACCTGGCATACTCATAAACATCTGCCGTAAAAGCAAAAGCAACAGCAGTTGACCTCTCTTCAAACTTTATTCATACATTATGTAATTGGCACAAAGCCAGCTGCCGTTTTGTAATGGATATTACAAGCAAGTTCAGGAATGAGCTATGTGTGTGACCCTTTATTCTGAGATTGTTTACCAAATTTGTCTTAAACCCAAAATTAGTTTGACTCATGTTTGGTGTTTTAAGGAATATTTTATTCATGCTACGGTTTCTCACTAGAGGGCGCTTTTCTCATTGCAACACAGCAATATCACCCACACGAAGCTACAGAATAACAGTTCTGATTAGAATTCCATTACACTTCCGTTTCCATGTCCTGGTGCATGTCTCATACTGTATGAAGAATTGATGAACGGCTAGGGTATATTGGTAACACTATTCTTAAAGCCGAATGGTATAATGCTTTATTAAATCAAATCAAATTGTATTTGTCACATGAGACGAATACAACAGGTGTAGACCTCACAGTGAAATGCTTACTTACAAGCCCTTAACCAACGATGCAGTTTTAAGAAAAATAAGTGCTAAGTAAAAATAGATAAGTAAAAAATGAAAATAAAAATAACAAATAGTTAAAGAGCAGCAGTAAAATAACAGAGTCAATGTACGGGTGCACAGTTTAGTCGAAGTAATGGAGGTAATATGTACATGTACGTAGATGTAAAGTGACTATGAATAGATAATAAACAGAGAGTAGCAGCAGCGTAAAAGGGGGCACAATGCTTATAGTCTGGGGAGCCGTTTGATTAGCTGTTCAGGAGTCTTATGGCTTGGGGGTATAAGCTGTTAAGAAGCCTTTTGGACCTAGACGTGGCGCTCCTGTACCGATTGCCGTGCGGTAGCAGAGAGAACAGTCTATGACTAGGGTGGCTGGAATCTTTTACAATTTTTAGGGCCTTCCTCTGACACCACCTGGTATAGAGGCCCTGGATGGCAGGAAGCTTTGCCCCAGTGATGTACTGGGCCGTACGCACTCTGTAGTGCCTTGCGGTCAGAGGCCGAGCCGTTGCCATACCAGGCAGTGATGCAACCAGTCAGGATGCTCTCGATGGTGCAGCTGTAGAATTTTTTTGAGGATCTGAGGACCCATGCCAAATCTTTTCAGTCTCCTGAGGGGGAATAGGCTTTGTCGTGCCCTCTTCACGACTGTCTTGGTGTGTTTGGACCATGAAATATATATTAATTTTTTTTTATTTGTTGCTTCCATCAATGTAATTGTCTGCATCATTTCAAATCCCCAATATCTTTTTTGGGTAAATATATACAGTGGGGGAAAAAAGTATTTAGTCAGCCACCAATTGTGCAAGTTCTCTCACTTAAAAAGATGAGAGAGGCCTGTAATTTTCATCATAGGTACACTTCAACTATGACAGACAAAATGAGGAAAAAAAAATCCAGAAAATCACATTGTAGGATTTTTTATGAATTTATTTGCAAATTATGGTGGAAAATAAGTATTTGGTCAATAACAAAAGTTTATCTCAATACTTTGTTATATACCCTTTGTTGGCAATGACAGAGGTCAAACGTTTTCTGTAAGTCTTCACAAGGTTTTCACACACTGTTGCTGGTATTTTGGCCCATTCCTCCATGCAGATCTCCTCTAGAGCAGTGATGTTTTGGGGCTGTCGCTGGGCAACACGGACTTTCAAAGATTTTCTATGGGGTTGAGATCTGGAGACTGGCTAGGCCACTCCAGGACCTTGAAATGCTTCTTACGAAGCCACTCCTTCTTTGCCCGGGCGGTGTGTTTGGGATCATTGTCATGCTGAAAGACCCAGCCACATTTCATCTTCAATGCCCTTGCTGATGGAAGGAGGTTTTCACTCAAAATCTCACGATACATGGCCCCATTCATTCTTTCCTTTACACGGATCAGTCGTCCTGGTCCCTTTGCAGAAAAACAGCCCCAAAGCATGATGTTTCCACCCCCAGGCTTCACAGTAGGTATGGTGTTCTTTGGATGCAACTCAGCATTCTTTGTCCTCCAAACACGACGAGTTGAGTTTTTACCAAAAAGTTCTATTTTGGTTTCATCTGACCATATGACATTCTCCCAATCCTCATCTGGATCATCCAAATGCTCTCTAGCAAACTTCAGACGGGCCTGAACATGTACTGGCTTAAGCAAGGGGACACGTCTGGCACTGCAGGATTTGAGTCCCTGGCGGCGAGTGTGTTACTGATGGTAGGCTTTGTTACTTTGGTCCCAGCTCTCTGCAGGTCATTCACTAGGTCCCCGTGTGGTTCTGGGATTTTTGCTCACCGTTCTTGTGATCATTTTGACCCCACGGGGTGAGATCTTGTGTGGAGCCCCAGATCGAGGAAGATTATCAGTGGTCTTGTATGTCTTCCATTTCCTAATAATTGCTCCCACAGTTGATTTCTTCAAACCAAGCTGCTTACCTATTGCAGATTCAGTCTTCCCAACCTGGTGCAGGTCTACAATTTTGTTTCTGGTGTCCTTTGACAGCTCTTTGGTCTTGGCCATAGTGAAGTTTGGAGTGTGACTGTTTGAGGTTGTGGACAGGTGTCTTTTATACTGATAACAAGTTCAAACAGGTGCCATTAATACAGGTAACGAGTGGAGGACAGAGGAGCCTCTTAAAGAAGAAGTTACAGGTCTGTGAGAGCCAGAAATCTTGCTTGTTTGTATGTGACCAAATACTTATTTTCCACCATAATTTGCAAATAAATTCATTAAAAATCCTACAACGTGATTTTCTGGATTTCGTTTCCTCATTTTGTCTGTCATAGTTGAAGTGTACCTATGATGAAAATTACAGGCCTCTCTCATCTTTTTAAGTGAGAGAACTTGCACAATTGGTGGCTGACTAAATACTTTTTTGCTACACTGTATATACAAACATACACATACCTATATAGATATACATACTTTTTTTTAGAATATTCCTTTATTATTCCCTGTAAACCCTACCACCCTTCCCCCAATTGGAGTAAACTAATAAACAATAACACTTAGGCTTCTACCTTATACATATTATACACATTTTACAGACACAATCTATTTTTACAGACACAATCTATTTTGCAATAGTTATATTTTGTTTGGTTTTAGTCCTTCCTCTATTTCTGATATCCATCCAGTTTGATTTCTATTTGTAACTGTGCTATTTCACAAAATGTCTGAACCTATATACATTTTACAGACCCCTTATCTTTGACATTGGTTATCTTGTTATTAGTCCCACCCTTCAGCTCCATTCAACCCCTCCCATCTATCTCTTAACACCATCAATTTTGGATTTCTATTTGCCATATATTTTTCAACTGTGCTGTGATGCTTCATAAAAGTACTGAACCTTTCTATTCTCATAGCTTCTACAGATTGTAAATTAAAAAAGCCTTTAAAGAAGGCTTTTCAAATCACCCAGTATTGCTATCTGCAGCGTTAGTTCTAGGCATATGTTCTTCAGCCATTCCTGGACCTGTGACCAAAAACGAGCTACATATGGACAGTACCAAATTAAATGATCTAATGACTCTGCCTCCTCACAGAAAAATCTGCAAAGCTGGGAAGATTGTATCCGCCTTATATGTAACATTCTATTGGTAGCAAGAATTTTGTATAGTAATTAAATGGAAAAATTTGTGTCAATTGCGTGTCAATTCATAAACCATGTGCCATGGAATGGGTACATCAAAAATCTCTTCCCAACTATTTTGCAATTTATATGGCACAGTTGTCAATTTTCTGGTCCTTAAATGAAATTGGTATGTTTTTATTTATCACTTTTCTTTAACCATTTATGTTCTTTAATGCAGGGCCGACAGACAAATCCTTACTTTTTCCCCCTTCTACTTGCCTCTTCCATTTTTGTGGTAATGCTGCAATTAGTTGGTTGTAATTTTGGGTAGAGCAGACATTTGAATATGTCTGTGTTAGCTGCATGTGTGACATAACTCCACCAGTCCTATTTATGATATCATTCACTAAAATTATAACGTTTTTTAAACATTTCATCGAAAAATATGTTTTTTTAAATAAATGTGTATATTTGAGTTTAACCACAATATTTGTTATATTATTTGTTCTGTCTTTTCAGGTGGATTAAACTGAAATTGCAACCAACTTTCTAAGGCTTGTTTAAAAATTAATGATATTTTGGAGATTATTTCCTTTTCAAACAACCGAAAGTGAGCAGTTGTAATCTGAATAAAGTGAAAAGGCCATTCTTGAACATGGGGTGAGACATTCCTACCAATTTACTAGAGAACCAGTTTGGATTTAAGTATAACTTTTGTATGACTGATGCCTTTAGGGAGAAGTCTAATGCTTTAATATTGAATAATTTCTGCCCTCCGAATTCATATTCGTTATATAAATAGGCCCTTTTAATTTTGTCTGGCTTGCCATTCCAGATAAAACAGGTCACTGGGTGTAGGCAAAACAATAAGCAAATAGGTAAACTGTGATGTGACTAAAGAGTTAATCAGGGTGATTTTTACACAAATAGATAGGTATTTTCCTTTCCATGGAAGAAAGATCTTATCTATTTTTGCTAACTTTCTATAAAAATTTATTGGAGTGAGATCATTTCTTTCTTTTGGGATTTGTATACTGAGTATGTCCACATCCCCGTCAGACCATTTTATTGGTAAACTACACGGTAATGCAGAATTATAATTTTTTAGTGATCCAATGCATAATATAGTACACTTATTATAATTTGCTTTTAATCCAGAGAGGTTAGCAAAAGTATCTAGATCCTCTATGAGGTCGTGGAGGGATTCTAATTGTGTTTTTAAAAGAAAATATGACTCATCAGCGTACAATGACACCTTTGTTTTTAAGCCATGGATTTCTAATCCCTTAATATTATTGTTGGATCTAATTTTAACAGCTAACATTTCAATGGCAATAATAAATAGATATGCCAATAGTGGACAACCTTGTTTTACTCCTCTAGACAGTTTAAAACTTTCTGAGATGTAGCCATTATTTGCTATTTTACACCGGGTTACTATACATAACTTTAACCCATTTTATAAGAGATTCCCCAAAATTGAAATATTCTAGGCATTTATATATAAACTCCAGTCGTACTTTATCAAAAGCCTTTTCAAAATCAGCTATGAAAACCAGGCCTGGTGTCCCCGATATTTCATAGTACTCTATTGTTTACAGTACTTGTCTTATAATTATCTCCATTGTATCGTCCATGTAAAAAACCTCTCTGATTAGGATGAATAATATCTGACAATACTTTTTTAATTCTATGCGCCAAGCATTTAGCTAGGATTTTTGCATCACAACACTGAAATGTAAGAGGCTTCCAATTTTTTTAATGGAATGGATCTTTATATATACCACTTGGGTCCTGTTTCAGTAATAATGATATCAGACCTTGTTGCGTGTCTGATAATCTACCATTTATATAGAAGTTGTTAAAACATGCTAATAATGGTCCTCTGAGTATATCAAAAAAAGTTTGGTATACTTCCACTGGTATGTCATCCAGCACTGGAGTTTTCCCAGCCTTAAAGACGGTCTCCTAGAGATGAACGTACTTTGGTGCGAAAAGTGCAACTCAATCCCAGAACAACAGCAAAGGACCTTATGAAGATCCTGGAGGGAACAGGTAAAACACTACCTATATCCACAGTAAAACGAGTCCTATATCGACATAACCTGAAAGGCCGCTCAGCAAGGAAGAAGCCACTGCTCCAAAACCGCCATAAAACAGCCAGACTACGGTTTGCAACTGCACATGGGGACAAAGATCGTACTTTTTGGAGAAATGTCCTCTGGTCTGATGAAACAAAAATAGAACTGTTTGGCCATAATGACCATCATTATGTTTGGAGGAAAAAGGGGGACGCTTGCAAGCCGAAGAACACCATCCCAACCGTGAAGCATCATGTTGTGGGGGTGCTTTGCTGCAGGAAGGACTGGTGAACTTCACAAAATAGATGGCATCATGAGGAAGGTAAATTATGTGGATATATTGAAGCTACATCTCAAGACATCAGTCAGGAAGTTACAGCCTGGTCGCAAATGGGTCTTCCAAATGGATAATGACCCCAAGCATACTTCCAAAGTTGTTACAAAATGGCTTAAGGACAACAAAGTTAAGGTATTGGAGTGGCCATCACAAAGCCCTGACCTCAATCCTATAGAAAATTTGTGGGCAGAACTGAAAAAGTGTGTGCGAGCAAGGAGGCCTACAAACCTGACTCAGTTACACTAGCTCTGTCAGGAGGAATGGGCCAAAAATCACCCAACATATTGTGGGAAGCTTGTGGAAGGCTACCCAAAACGTTTGACCCAAGTTAAACATTTTAAAGGCAATGTTACCGAATACTAATTCAGTGTATGTACATTTCTGACCCAATGGGAATGTGATGAAAGAAAAAAAAGCTCTCTACTATTATTCTGACATTTCACATTCTTAAAATAAAGTGATGATGCTAACTGACCTAAGACAGGGAATTTTTACTAGGATTAATTGCCAGGAATTGTGAAAAACTGAGTTTACATGTATTTGGCTAAGGTGTAGCTGTACCATCATATTTGCATTGCTACTAAGTAAACCTCCAATTGGTCCCCACTATTCCACCCGCTAAAAGCCCTCCTCATCCCGAGTTGGGTTGTCATCCCATGCCCGGCAGACCACCCCCGACCCCCCGGAAGAGCCCTGAAGAGACTGGGATCCATCCTTCAAAAAGAGCACACAGTGCCACTCACAGAACAGAAGTAGATCAACCGCCAAATGCATTTCCATCGCCCTCACCTCGATTTGTATTATACATTGCCATAAAAAAAAAATATATATATATATATATATTAGCTATTAATATTTGTAGTAATGTAGGCAATTTATGCAAAGGATTTTACCTCACCAGTCTCGCCATTACCAAAATTACATTATTGCAAGCAATTATTATATTAGCAAACAATTATTGTGAGTCATTCTATATCTAACATCTCTATATTCTAACATCTTTTACTCCCTCGCAACAGTTGTGGGATACACACATACACCCACACACTCATACACACTCAACCCCTTTCCCCCACACAACCATAGGCTCACATTCTCAAAAGTTGCACCATCCCAGAGCCCAACTCAAGAAAGGTCTTGATTTGCGAATGCATATACAGTTGCAGCTGTATGAGAAGGCCTGCAAAACTGTGCAAAATATATTTATATTTGCTTGTGATCTTTGCAAAATAACTATTTTGGATGCAGCAGTTGTTTAGCAAAAATGCTAACGTCATTGATATAGGATAGGCTGTCACGTTAACTTACTAGCAAAAGCTATCCAAAGAGCCATTTTACTGGTCGAAGTTTAAGTGTTTTTGTATAAGTATAATGCAGTTGATTTACGATGATCAAATCATCAAATCAAATTTATTTATAAAGCCCTTCTTACATCAGCTGATGTCACAGAGTGCTGTACAGAAACCCAGCCTAAAACCCCAAACAGCAAGCAATGCAGGTGTAAAAGCACGGTGGCTAGGAAAAACTCCCTAGAAAGGCCAAAACCTAGGAAGAAACCTAGAGAGGAACCAGGCTGTGAGGGGTGGCCAGTCTACTTCTGGCTGTGCCGGGTGCAGATTAAATCAGAACATGGACAAGATTTTAAAATGTTCATAAAACAGGCAGAACAGTTGAAACTGGAGAAGCAGCACGGCCAGGTGGACTCGGGACATCAAGGAGTCATCAGGCCAGGTAGGCCTTGAGGAATGGTCCTAATGCTCAGGTCCTCCGAGAGAGAGAGAGAGAGAAAGAAAGAAAGAAAGAGAGATAATTAGAGAGAGCATACTTAAATTCACACAGGACACCGGATAATCGGGACACACTGTGGCCCTGTCCAACGATACCCCCGGACAGGGCCAAACAGGCAGGATATAACCCCACCCACTCTGCTAATGTCTTCTGTCATGTAAATTACGTAGAATTGCATGAAAAAAAACAAAGCCGTGGCCAATGATTTCTTAATCCGGCCAGCCTATGCTGAGAATTTTAGAGTCCATATGTTAGTTATCAATATGTCGTTGTGGATGTTGATTTGATAATAGCAGTGGATGTACACTGAACATCACCCCTCATAAATGTCGTTACATTTCAGTGCTGGCTACTTTCTCTAAGTGGGTTTCATGGAATAACAAACCTGAGGAAAATGTATGTAGTTCTTTTTGATCATTTTGGGGATGATTGTAAGTTTTATGTTGTGTGCCATGACATGTCTGACTGTGAACCTAATCACGGTGTGCTTCCTTGAAAGCCTACTGAAGGCATGGGCAAGCCTATGTAGAAATATGACCAAAAGGTTTTACAAAAATATTCCAACGCAAGCTTGTCCTCAACAACTCTGTCAAATTGTTTTCCCAACACGACTGACATAGTTAGAGCCATAACACTCATGTATCCACTACCAGGAGGGGAAATGTATATCGATGGGGCTGTAAAATACTAAATCACATTATATATTTGAGAGCAAATTAATTGTCTTTCCTTCCTGTCCCGGGCTTGTGAAGTTCATCTCTTTTTCCAGACTAGCGTCTAGTCTAGCCACTCCTCCACATCCGTTACAGCTGCTGAGCATTCGCGCTATCCTCTCATCCACGAGGTGTCCACGCGCAGTTCCCGGGTGATGATTGGTTAAAGACGACACAAACATCGTTTTCAACCAATGACAGTGATGTGCATGCGCTGAGCCATGATGTACATTCTGCTTCCACATGCTCAGCTGACGTGATCAACAACCCTTGTGAATCACTGGCTGGTCTCCTCGAATAAAAGCTGCGCCTTCTTGGTTTATAGCTCACACTGTTAACATGAGAGTAGGAAACACCTGCGTTTAGTCGTGCACTAAAGCAAGCAATTTGCTCTGCTTCACAATCGTAGACCTCTGAACCTCACTCACTCAATCATATTGACAGTCTAATTGAACAACAAAACGTCGAATTGGAATAGCTCTGAACTTCTTGCAGTTCAAATCTTCTCCAACTTGTATATCGATTAAATAGCGAACATGGTTATGTCAAAGAGCGTGAAGACCTTCGAGGTTGTTTTCAGCGATCCTAGCAAGACTTTTTACTGCAGTGGAGACAAAGTTGCCGGGAAGATCCTGGTGGAAGTAGCTGAGGTGACGAGAGTCTCTGCTATGAAAGTGCTCGGAGTTGGATGCGCAAAAGTGGAATATGCCAAAGGAAAGCAGAAATGCCGAGAGGAGAACGAGTACTTGAGATACGAAGAGGTTGTTCAACTTGATGACCAGCCAGCTGGTAAGATCCTCATTGAATGTTTCCAAGCAATCAATATAGTTAACTTGTTTTCAAGTGTAGCCAAGTGGATGCCCGTTTAGCTGGTGCTGCTGTCGATGATGATTACCTGCTAGCTAGGTTAGTGACTCAAATCAGTTATGACATGCATTTCAAATGTCACTAATTACAGTGACATTACAGATTAATGTGAAATAACGCTATTAGGTTAGTTTACCAAGTAGTTATATGGGCTGTTCTTTAGACTGGAAGTGTCCCCTACTTATGAGGAGTCATTGATTTAGATTTGAATTTCACAGAATGAACAATGCAAAAGCTTCTGGCAGCATTAACTGAGCAGTGCATGGTCAGTCGATACAGGGAATCCCCTTATGAGGTGTCAAGAATTTAGTATCTGTTTCGCCATACTTGGGAGAGTGGCATTGTGTCCTTGGCGAACCTCCAATACAAGGCTTGGCAGGAAGTTAACATAGCTGATAGTCTAAAGTAAAAAATTAAATAAACCAACCTTTTGCCTGATTAGTGGAATTGGCAAGATAAATCATCTTTATTAAATAGCTTTCTTTTCATTTTCAGATCATGATGGATCAGTTATCCTTAGACCTGGCAACAAGTACGAGTACATGTTTGGATTTGAGCTCCCCCAGCAAGGGTGAGTCTATGCATTGGCCTGTATTATTTTGAGTCATTACAATCAATCTTCCTCTCTGGGTCTGGGTCTGTGGCTCTATCTTAACTTTTTGTTTCCCCACAGGCAGATTGTGTCTTCCTACAAGGGCAAGTTTGGCTATGTCCAATACTATGTCAAGGCCTTTATGGAGAGGCCTGCTCAGCCTGCCCTGGAGTGCAAGAAACACTTTGAGGTGGAGGAGCCCCTGGATGTGAACACACCAGATCTGTTGGTGAGTTCATCTCTCACTTATCACAGCCTGAACTGCAAAAGTAGAAATAGCTGAGTTGCATGCTAACTTGCCAATTGAAGTGTGAAAGGAAACTCTTCTTTAATAGTATTTCTGATACACAACATATGACATTTTGAAAGCTTTAAGTGTGAGCAGTCTGTATCGCAGACTTTTCCCTTGAGCTATAATTTCAAATGTGGGTTTAGTCGGTCCCGATGTAAAGCTTCAGGTCCGGCACCTCTGTCATATCCTGCGCATCTGCCTTCCTTGTGAAGCCTTAAAGCATGGACAGATTTGACCACATGCAATTCAGGTCATAGACCCTAGAAGTCTTCAAATTAAGTTAACTTGGCATTTATGTGGACATGAAGGAATAGAGATATTGAATTGGACCTCTCAAAAACATGGTTCAAAATCTGTTCAAGTGAGCCCCTGTGAAACAACTATCTTTTTCTTGCCCTCTTCAGTCTCCTACAGGTGGCATGAAGGAGAAGAAGGTCACCTGCATGTTCATTCCTGACGGCCAGGTGTCCCTGAACGCCAAGATTGACCGCAAGGGGTTCTGTGAGGGTGAAGACATCTGCATCAGCGCCAAGTTTGAGAACACCTGCTCACGGATTGTGGTCCCCAAGGCGGCCATCATCTCCAAGCACACCTACCAGGCCAATGGCAGGACCAAGGTCTTCCGGCAGAAGCTCTCCTCTGTGCGCGGCAACCACATAATCTCCGGCATGTGCGACGCCTGGCAGGGCAAGACCATCCGGGTGCCCAAGATCAAGCCCTCCATGCTGGGCTGCAACATCATCCGTGTAGAGTACGCCCTCATGGTGAGCATCTTGATCCCCCTCCAACTAGCATAATAGCATAGTGCTAATGGTTTTGGTGGTAAGCAGCTGTTTCTAGTAGCAAATAACTTTCATTGGGGAAATGAAGTGTATTCATCAACCTTCAAACTAACGCATCATAAACATGCTTGTAATACTATGGTCATTACTGTAAATCCGCCAGATCCCATCAGTTAGATAAGAGGATTAGCCAAGTGACTGCACTAGTTTAGACATGCAGCCTTTTGAAATGGCCACTCTGCAAGTCTGGTTTCTAATGTTGTCCCCTCCTCCAGATCTACATGCACATCCCAGGCAGCGAAAAGCTCATCTTGGAGCTGCCGCTGGTCATCGGCACAGCCGGCCTGGGAAGCCGCACCAACAGCATGAGCAGCACAGATGGCTCTGTCAGCAACGCCTCAGCCAGCTGGGTGTCCCTGCGCATGCCTTCTGCTCCCCCCAGCTACTGTGACGTCACGCGTGACTGCCGCCTGGACCAGCCCCTCACACCCCTGCTGAATGACTACGATGGCGACGACAGCCCCATCTTCATGCACGCCCCCGCGTTCCAGTTCCCGAACCTGCCTGCCTACTCTGAGGTGAGTGTCTCGAATAAATGCAGAGTGATTAAGTGATATCTCCATGATGGTACTAGTTGAAGGGTGATTGAATTGATGAGCAGGTGATCTAACAAAGCGTCTCGTCTGTTTCAGGTTGATGAGGAGTTCAGTGGCAACGCTCACATGCTGCAGGTCTGCTGAACTACCTTGTCGCTTCCAGAACTCTTTTCCACTGCACAAGGGCCACTTTCGGCACTTCGCTCACTTGAGTAGAAGATCCAAACTACTTATGGAGAAGTTTTGGACGGACTTTGAGAAGTGATGTGGCAGATATCGGAGCTGGCCCTGCATCGAGAAAGGAAGAAGATGTGAAGGGCAAGAGGCTGAAGTGTTCTTGTGCCCGCGCTGTCGGCAATCTTTGCTGCGCCATCTAAGCTGATCTTGTTCTGTTTCCTCCTGGACTGTTGCTGTTCCGGTTTCTGAATGTGACACTGCAGACCTTGTGGTTTGCGATGTCTTGTCCATGAGTTTCCCACAGGGGCCAAGCACATGTTGACAAGTCCCCAACTGATTATGAATAAGCTCTTTGCTTGTTGGGTGTCTGTCCTTCATAGTGTGTAGTCAATTCACATAATTCTGGCATTTCATGAAAATTGGGATTTCATCTGAGGAACCACATTTTGTTTATTTCTAAAATGAAAGTAAGCAATTTTGTTAGGGACATTGTTTGTCAGACAGATGTTAAGGGAATATTTGTTGCTTTTGATAATTGCGGCATGTTGAGAGGTCTGTGTATTCTCCCAAGGGACAATCGTGCCGAGTCCATATATTCTTCTCTACCAGTGTTTTTGAAAATGTTCATTCTATGTGGTATTGCACTTTCTTATGGATGCATATTGCTCTGTAACTGCCTACAGGAGATCTCCTGGTTTAGATTTGTTTGTTTCTGTTGAAAAAATGATGTTTCCGTTTGAGTGTCTCTAAAACAAACCTCAATATATTATGACAAGGGCTCAAATTGTTTCTTATTCCAAGTGAGGGCTGAATCACTAAGCCAAACTGGGGTGTATTTAAGCTTAACACCTCGCACATGCTCTCAGACGTTGACAAATGAACTTGTGTGAATATTATTGTCAATATAGTTTTAGTTTCTCCTAGACAGCATTTCACTGTGGGATGCCTAAGCAGGCACTCAAGTTGATTGTTCTTCCTCAACTGAATGACTGTGACTGATCTGTGAGAACACGTATGCAATGCCTCTTTTATATTTTGTGCCGATCATGAAAAGTTTTTTTTTTTGTATAAGACCCTATGGGTTAGGATCTATTAATAAAAAGTTTAAATAAATTTGTCTTGTGATACAAATCTAATGTACATGACGACAACCTACAATCATTATGGTTTAGCCAAGTGTTAATAGTACCAGGCCACAATTGCGTATAGAGATGATCCCTTCACTGAAAGGCAATTTTTGTTAAAAGCCTAGGGCATTAGGTAGCCTAGTGGTTAGAGCGTTAGACTTGTGAGCTGAAGGTTGCAAGGTCAAATCCCTGAGCTGACAAGGTAAAAACATCGGTCGTTCTGCCCCTGAACAAGGCAGTTTAACCCACTGTTCCTAGGCTGAAAATAAAAATATTTTTTTTATGCAGATCTTCCGTGATATGGATTGAGTTCTGCCCCTAGTATTTACACAATGGTTCTGAAACCTTCGGTTTCACCAAATTCCATTTTCTAACCAGTCATACTGACAATTTTATTTTATTGAACTTGTGAAACTACAGCTTCACGACAAATCAAATCAAATCAAATCAAATTTTATTTGTCACATACACATGGTTAGCAGATGTTAATGCGAGTGTAGCGAAATGCTTGTGCTTCTAGTTCCGACCATGCAGTAGTATCTAACAAGTAATCTAACAAATTCACAACAACTACCTTATACACACAAGAGTAAAGGAATGAATACGAGTATGTACATATAAATATATGGATGAGCGATGGCTGACCGGCATAGGCAAGATGCAGTAGATGGTATGGAGTACAGTATATACACATATATATGAGATGAGTAATGTAGGATATGTAAACATTATATAAATGGCATTGTTTAAAGTGGCTAGTGATACATTATTTCATCCAATTATAATTATTAAAGTGGCTAGAGATTTGGGTCGATGACCGAACGGCATAGGCAAGATACAGTAGATGGTTTAGAGTACAGTGTATACATTTGATATGAGTATGTCGGATACGTAAACATTATATACAAAATTGTTTAAAGTGGCTAGTGATACATTTGTTACATCCAATTCCTATGTATAAAGTGGCTAGAGATTTAAGTCAGTATGTTGGCAGCAGCCACTCAATGTTAGTGATGGCTGTTTAACAGTCTGATGGCCTTGAGGTAGAAGCTGTTTTTCAGTCTCTCGGTCCCAGCTTTGATGCACCTGTACTGACCTCGCCTTCTGGATGATAGCGGGGTGAACAGGCAGTGGCTCGGGTGGTTGTTGTCCTTGATGATCTTTTTGGCCTTTCTGTGACATCGGGTGGTGTAGGTGTCCTGGAGGGCAGGTAGTTTAACCCGGTGATGCGTTGTGCAGTCCTCACTACCCTCTGGAGAGCCTTACGGTTGTGGGCGGAGCAGTTGCCGTACCAGGCGGTGATACAGCCCGACAGGATGCTCTCGATTGTGCATCTGTAAAAGTTTGTGAGTGATTTTGGTGACAAGCCAAATTTCTTCAGCCTCCTGAGGTTGAAGAGGCGCTGTTGCGCCTTCTTTACCACGCTGTCTGTGTGGGTGGACCAATTCAGTTTGTCCGTGATGTGTACGCCGAGGAACTTAAAACTTTCCACCTTCTCCACTACTGTCCCCTCGATGTGGATAGGGGTGCTCCCTCTCCTGTTTCCTGAAGTCCACGATCATCTCCTTTGTTTTGTTGACATTGAGTGAGAGGTTATTTTCCTGACACCACACTCCGAGGGCCCTCACCTCCTCTCTGTAGGCCGTCTCGTCGTTGTTGGTAATCAAGCCTACCACTGTAGTGTCGTCAGCAAACTTGATGATTGAGTTGGATGCGTGCTTGGCCACGCAGTCATGGGTAAACAGGGAGTACAGGAGAGGGCTGAGAACGCACCCTTGTGGGGCCCCAGTGTTGAGGATCAGCGGGGTGGAGATGTTGTTTCCTACCCTCACCACCTGGGACCGGCCCGTCCAGGAAGTCCAGGACCCAGTTGCACAGGGCTGGGTCGAGACCCAGGGTCTCGAGCTTAATGACGAGCTTGGAGGGAACTATGGTGTTAAATGCTGAGCTGTAGTCGATGAACAGCATTCTTACATAAGTATTCCTCTTGTCCAGATGGGTTAGGGCAGTATGCAGTGTGATTGCGATTGCGTCGTCTGTGGACCTATTGGGACGGTAAGCAAATTGGAGTGGGTCCAGGGTGTCTGGCAGGATGGAGGTGATATGATCCTTGACTAATCTCTCAAAGCACTTCATGATGACGGAAGTGAGTGCTACGGGGCGATAGTCATTTAGCTCAGTCACCTTAGCTTTCTTGGGAACAGGAACAATGGTGGCCCTCTTGAAGCATGTGGGAACAGCAGACTGGGATAGGGACTGATTGAATATGTCCGTAAACACACCAGCCAGCTGGTTCATGCATGCTCTGAGGACACGGCCAGGATGCCATCTGGGCCGGCAGCCTTGCGAGGGTTAACACATTTAAATGTTTTTCTCACATTGGCTGCGGTGAAGGTGAGCCCGCAGGTTTTGGTAGCGGGCCGTGTCGGTGGCACTGTATTGTCCTCAAAGCGAGCAAAGAAGTTGTTTAGTTTGTCTGGGAGCAGGACGTCATGGTCCGCGACGGGGCTGGTTTTCTTTTTGTAGTCCGTGATTGACTGTAGACCCTGCCACATTCCTCTTGTGTCTGAGCCATTGAATTGTGACTCTACTTTGTCTCTATATTGACGCTTAGCTTGTTTGATTGCCTTGCGGAGGGAGTAGCTGCACTGTTTGTATTCAGTCATGTTTCCGGTAGCCTTTACCTGGTTAAAAGCAGTGGTTCGCGCTTTCAGTTTTGCGCGAATGCTGCCATCAATCCATGGTTTCTGGTTGGGGAAGGTTTTGATATTTGCTATGGGTACAACATCACCAATGCATTTGCTAATAAACTCGCTCACCGAATCAGCGTATACATCAATGTTGTTGTCAGATGCTATCCGGAACATATCCCAGTCCACGTGCTCGAAGCAATCTTGCAGCATGGAATCAGATTGGTCGGACCAGCGTTGAACAGACCTGAGAACGGGCGTTTCCTGTTTTAGTTTCTGTTTGTAGGCTGGGAGCAACAAAATGGAGTCATGGTCAGACTTGCGAAAGGAGGGCGGAGAATAGCCTTGTATGCATCACGGAAGTTGGAATAACAGTGGTCCAGGATTTTACCAGCCCGGTGGCACATTCGATATGCTGGTAAAATTTCGGGAGCCTTGTTCTTAAATTAGCCTTATTAAAATCCCCAGCCACAATAAATGCAGCCTCAGGATATGTGGTTTCCAGTTTACATAGAGTCCGATGAATTTCTTTCAGTGCCGTCGATGTATTAGCTTGAGGGGGGATGTACACGGCTGTGATTATAATCGAAGAGAATTCTCTTGGTAGATAATGCGGTCTGCATTTGATTGTAAGGAATTCTATGTCAGGTGAACAAAAGGACTTGAGTTCCTGTATGTTGTTATGATCACACCACGCCTCTCGTTAATCATAAGACACACACCCCGCCCTTCTTCTTACCAGAGAGATGTTTGTTTCTGTCGGGCGCGATGCGTGGAGAAACCAGGTGGCTGTACCGACTCTGATAACGTGTCCTGAGTGAGCCATGTTTCCGTGAAGCAAAGAACGTTGCAGTCTCGAATGTCTCTCTGAAAGGCAACCCTCGATCGGATTTCGTCTACTTTGTTGTCAAGAGACTGTACATTGGCGATTAAAATACTCGGGAGAGGTGCACGATGCGCCCGCCGACGTAGCTTGACCAAAAGACCGGCGCGTTTCCCTCTTCTCGGCGCGCCGTTGTTTTGAGTAGCCACGTGCTATCCAGTCTGTTGTTGTGTTTGGGTTAACGAAAGGAGAATCCTCTTTGGGAAAGTCGTATTCCTGGTCGTAATGTTGGTAAGTTGACGTTGCTCTTATATCCAATAGTTCCTCCCGGTTGTATGTAATAAAACTTAATATTTTCCGGGGTAACAATGTAAGAAGTAATACATAAAAAAACAAAATACTGCATGGTTGGAGGTAGCACCTTTCAGAACTAAAATCGGGCACAAATTCTTCTAGAGACCACGATATACTAAATCTACTTGAACCGGGATTCAATCAGATGGGTACCACATGAGGGAGGAGGATGTCTTCCCTGTAACGCACAGCGTTGAGGTTGCCTGCAATGACAACCTCAGTCCGATGATGCTGTGACACACCGCACCATACCATGACGGACCCTCCATCTCCAAATCGATCCCGCTCCAGAGTACAGGCCTCGGTGTAACGCTCATTCCTTTTACGATAAATGTGAATCACCCCTGGTGAGACAAAACCGTGACTCGTCAGTAAAGAGCACTTTTTGCCAGTCCTGTCTGGTCCAGCAACGGTGGGTTTGTGCCCGTAGGCAACGTTGTTGCTGGTGATGTCTGGTGACGATCTGCCTTATAACAGACCTACAAGTCCTCAGTCCAGCCTCTCAGCCTATTGCGGACAGTCTGAGCACTGATGGAACTCGGGCAGTTGTTGTTGCCCTCTTGTACCTGTCCCGGAGGTGTGATGTTTGGATGTACCGATCCTGTGCAGGTGTTGTTACATGTGGTCTGTCACTGCGAGGACGATCAGCTGTCCGTCCTGTCTCCCTGTAGCGCTGTCTTAGGCGTCTCACAGAACGGACATTGCAATTTATTGCCCTGGCCACATCTGCAGTCCTCATTCCTCCTTGAAGCATGCCTAAGGCATGTTCACGCAGATGAGCAGGGACCTTGGGCATCTTTCTTTTGGTGTTTTTCAGAGTCAGTAGGAAGGCCTCTTTAGTGTCCTAAGTTTTCATAACTGTGACCTTAATTGCCTACCGTCTGTAAGCTGTTAGTGTCTTAACGACTGTTCCACAGGTGCATGTTCATTAATTGTTTATGGTTCATTGAACAAGCATGGGAAACAGTGTTTAAACCCTTTACAATGAAGATCTGTGAAGTTATTTGGATTTTTACAAATTATCTTTGAAAGACAGGGTCCTGAAAAAGGGACGTTTCTTTTTTTGCTGAGTTTATGTTCCAAATTAGATGGTTTTCTCAGTTTTGTCTGTCTAGCGTGGGAATCCAAAGTCATGTCATTTTGCTTATATTACTTGAATGCGTTGGTTATCCTACAAGCCTGTGGCCAGACTATTTTGGTAATTTGGCCTTTTAACGCTTGATTGAGGGAGGCAGACAGATATGAAGTTTGGAGAAGACTCCTTAATTGTTTGTGCCGTTGCAGGGTCAGTGAAGGATTCAGTCAAGACTGAGGGCCCAAGAAGCATGAACGGGTAATTTTTCCGAAACATATTCTCTGCTCTTTCGGTGTTGACGTGCCTGAGTGCTACTCCTGTGGGTAGAGCGATAAGGGCCGTCGCTTATCTTCTGTCCAGCAGCTCCACCCCCTCTCTTCTCTGACTTACAGTTGAAGTCGGAAGTTTACATACACTTAGGTTGTAGTCATTAAAACTCAGTTTTCAATCACTCCACAAAGTTTTTGTTAACAAACTATAGTTTTGGCAAAAATCGGTTAGGACATCGACTTTGTGCATGACACAAGTAATTTTTCCAACAATTGTTTACTGACAGATTATTTCACAATTCACTGTGTTACAATTCCAGTGGGTCAGAAGTTTACATACACTAAGTTGACTTTGCCTTTAAACAGCTTGGAAAATTCCAGAAATTCAGAAGCTTCTTTAGAAGCTTCTGATAGGCTATTTGACATAATTTGAGTCAATTGGAGGTGTACCTGTGGATGTATTTCAAGGCCTACCTTCAAACTCTGTGCCTCTTTGCTTGACATCATGGGAAAATCAAAAGAAATCAGCCAAGACCTCAGAAAAATAATTGTAGACCTCCACAAGTCTGGTTCATCCTTGGGAGCAATTTCCAAACGCCTGAAGGTACCACGTTCATCTGTACAAACAATAGTACGCAAGTATAAACACCATGGGACCACGCAGCCGTCATACCGCTCATGAAGGAAACGCGTTCTGTCTCCTAACGTACTTTGGTGCAAATCAATCCCAGAACAACAGCAAAGGACCTTGTGAAGATGCTGGAGGAAACAGGTACAAAAGGATCTATATCCACAGTAAATCGAGTCCTATATCGACATAACCTGAAAGGCCGCTCAGCAAGGAAGAAGCCACTGCTCCAAAACCGCCATAAAACCGCCAGACTACGGTTTGCAACTGTACATGGGGACAAAGATCGTACTTTTTGGAGAAATCTCCTGTGGTCTAATGTCCTCTGGGTCTTCCAAATGGACAATGACCCCAAGCATACTTCCAAGTTGTGGCAAAATGGCTTAAGGACAACAAAGTCAAGGTATTGGAGTGACCATCACAAAGCCCTGACCTCAATCCTATAGAAAATTTGTGGGCAGAACTGAAAAAGTGGGTGCGAGCAAGGAGGCCTACAAACCTGACTCAGTTACATCAGCTCTGTCAGGAGGAATGGGCCAAAATTCACCCAACTTATTGTGGGAAGCTTGTGGAAGGCTACCCAAAACTGTTGACCCAAGTTAAACAATTTAAAGGCAATGCTACCAAATACTAATTGAGTGTATGTAAACTTCTGACCCACTGGGAATGTGATTAAATAAATAAAAGCTGAAATAAATAATTCTCTCTACTATTCCGACATTTCACATTCTTAAAGTAAAGTGGTGATCTTAACTGACCTAAGACAGGGAATTTTTACTAGGATTAAATGTCAGGAATTGTGAAAAACAGAGTTTAAATGTATTTCGCTAAGGTGTATGTAAACTTCCGACTTCAACTGTAACCTCTAAAGCCTGTGCTTCAATTTCACTTTCTGTCTGAGCATATAGGGTTGATCCTAAGTTGAGATCCGCAAGGCCTGACTCTTCAGACATCATAGGGTCACCGGTCACATGACCTGGGGAGACCTTAACAAATTTGTTTCCTGGGCCCATCCCTCGTATCCATTCAGGATCTCCTCACGTTTGTGGACACATGGCCTCACACAGCTCTGTGAGGTCACACCGACTAGCTTCGTTAGTAGTAGAAGTGCCCATCCTCATGCCGTGCCATGCTTTTCCATTGCCATTTTTGCCAACGTCTGCACTAATGTACATGGGCAAACTGTGGCCATATGTCATGGGTGGTCAGTTGCATGTACAGGTGCGTACAACTTCCCTATGGTCAAAGGATGAGGCTGGCATAGGACAGATTAAAAAAAAATAATGCCTTCTTCTGGAAACATTTCCAAAGTTAATGGTTGACCAAAGGAGTAGCAGATGGCGAACTGAAATGGTTGAAACCCGCCCACACATATCGGTTAATGACTGTTTCCCTTGAGATTGTTCCACTCCATTGAGTCACCATTACTTGCCTATTCTGAGCTACCCACATGAAGAAATACTATAGGAAATGTTATAAATAATATAGTATTCACTTTACTGTACTGTAGTATGCACTATAGTGTTTTGTGGACCTCTACTGTAGTATTTACAGTTAAAGCTGCAATATGTAACTTTTTGGGCGACCTGACCAAATTCACATAGAATTATGAGTTATAGATCTGTCATTATAATTGCAAGCAAGTTTAAGAAGTGGTAGAACTGTTATATGTGTTTTTGCGGACTGTAGTGTTTTTGCGGACATTACTGTAGTACTTACTACAGAGTTTTTGGGGGATAATACTGTAGTATTTACTATAATATTATACAGTATAGTACAACATTATATAATAAGTACTACACATGATCGAGGGACACTACGGTGTGTATTATAGTTTTCTACAGTATACTACAGTTTACTATAGAATTCTATAGTAAACTGTAGTATTTTTTTTATGTGGGTATGATGTGCAGAGCGCATGGCTCCCTAAAGATGAGATGTGGTGAGGGGCTGCATAGATAACTCTGTCAGATGACCAGAGTGGACACAGAAAACAAACATTAAAAGACATAACATCAGCATTTCGTTTTCCCACTGCCCGCACTAAAGGTGTTCATTTGATACCGTTTCCATTTAGGCAATATTGAAAATTGGCTATAATAAGAGAAATTCTGAAATGAAGTGTAAGTTAGAATTTACCCCTAAGAGTTTAGTGTGTCCCTCAGATGACAGATTTACTATACTGAACAAAAATATAAATTTCTAAGATTTTACTGAGTTACAGTTCATATAAGGAAATAAATCAATTGAAATAAATGAATTAAGCCCCAATCTATGGATTTCACATGACAGGGAATACAGATATGCATCTGTTGGTCACAGACACCTTAAAAAAAAGGTTGGGCGTGGATCAGAAAACCTCCTTAGCATAGAGTTGATCAGGCTGTTGATTGTGGCCTGTGGAATGTTGTCCCACTACTCTTCAATGGCTGTGCAAAGTTGCTGGATATTGGTGAGAACTGGAACACGCTATGGTACACGTCGATCCAGAGCATCCCACACATGCTCAAAGGGTGACATGTCTGGTGAGTATGCAGGCCATGGAAGAACTGGGACATTTTCATCTTACAGGAATTGTGTACAGATCCTTGAGAACATGGGGCCGTGCATTATAATGCTGAAACATGAGGTGATGGTGGCGGATGAATGGCACAACAATTGCTCCCAAGGATGAACCAGGTCTTGAACCAGGTCTCTGGGCTCTTGGCTGATTTCTTTTGATTTCCCCATGATGTCAAGCAAAGATGCACAGAGTTTGAAGGTAGGCCTTGAAATACATCCACAGGTACACCTCCAATTGACTCAAATGATGTCAAATAGCCTATCAGAAGCTCCTAAAACCATGACATAATTTTCTGAAATTAAAGGCAGTCTACTTAGTATATGTAAACTTCTGACCCACTGGAATTGTGATACAGTGAATTATAAGTGAAATAATCTGTCTGTAAACAATTGTTGGAAAAATTACTTGTGTCATGCACAAAGTAGATGTCATAACCAACTTGCCCAAACTATAGTTTGTTAACAAGAAATGTGTGGAGTTGTTAAAAACAAGTTTTAATGACTCCAACCTAAGTGTATGTAAACTTCCGACTTCAACTGTATATATTTTTTTCAGTGTAGATTACTCTATTATATTCTCCAAAGGAAAACGGTTTGAGTATGTGTACTTGTGTATTTAACACCAAAGAGCTGTATGCTCAAACAGGTTATAGCACACAGCTGTTAGAAATATGTATGTGTGATCATTAGATTGCACTTTTTTTTTTTTTTTTTTTGTATTTTTCTTAAAACTGCATTGCTGTTTAAGGGCTTGTAAGTAAGCATTTCACTGTAAGGTCTATACCTGTTGTATTCAGCGCATGTGACAAATACAATTTGATTTTGAGCGAGGAATATGGGTGCTTTTCCCAGTGTCCCTGTGTCTGGCTTCCTAGGTTGAAAAGCTGCTGAGGATAGTTCAATTGTTCAAAGTCTTCAATAACAACACTGATTCACTGATAAAATGTGAAAAATATACACTTTCCAATGATATTCAATGCTTTGTAGCATTTTGTTTCCTTTGAAATAAAGCCTCTCCGACAAAGTATTTTTTTCTCAGATAGTCTGTTCTCCATCAAGGCACCAATGCATTAGCATTGAACTCCTGCACAGTTACAAATCAGTCACAGTGAGCACCCTATCCCCATCAGCTTTTCAACCTAGGAAGCCAGACACAGGGACACTGCATGTACACAGCTGGCAACATGCTCTGCATGTCCTGGGAAAAGCAAGGCCTTTTACCAATATTCCCCACTCAAAATCAAGTCAAATTGTATTTGTCACATGCGCTTCCTCTGACACCGCCTGGTATAGTCTTGGATGGCAGGAAGCTTGGCCCCAGTGATGTATTGGGCCGTACGCACTACCCTCTGTAATGCCTTGCAGTCAGAGGCCGAGCAGTTGCCATACCAGGCAGTGATGCAACCCGTCAGGATGCTCTCGATGGTGCAGAAAATTCTGAGGATCTGAGGACCCATGCCAAATCTTTTCAGTCTCCTGAGGGGAAATAGGTTTTGTCTTGCCCTCTTCACGACTGTCTTGGTGTGCTTGGACCATGTTAGTTTGTTGGTGAAGGAACTTGAAGCTCTCAACCTGCTCCACTGCAGCCCAGTTGATGAGAATGGGGGCGTGCTCTGTCCTCTTTTTCCTGTAGTCCACAATCATAATCTCTGTTGAGGCAGAGGTTGTTGTCCTGGCACCACATGGCCAGGTCTCTGACCTCCTCCTTATAGGCTGTCTTGTCGTTGTCGGTTATCAGGTCTACCACTGTTGTGTTATCTGCAAATTGAATGATGGTGTTGGAGTCGTGCCTGGCCGTGCAGTCATGAGTGAACAGGGAGTACCGGGGGGGGGACTGAGAACGCACCCCTGAGTGGCCCGTGTTGAGGATCAGCGTGGGGGATGTGTTGTTACCTACCCTTACCACCTGGGGGCGGCCCGTCAGGAAGTCCAGGATCCAGTTGCAAAGGGAGGTGTTTAGTCCCAGGGTCCTTAGCTTAGTGACGAGCTTTGAGGGCATTATGGTGTTGAACACTGAACTGTAGTCAATGAATAGCATTCTCACATAGGTGTTCCTTTTGTCAGGTGGGAAAGGGCAGTGTGGAGTGCAATAGAGATTGCATCATCTGTGGATATGTTGGGGCGGTATGCAAATTGGAGTGGGTCTAGGGTTTCTGGGATAATGGTGTTGATGTGAGCCATGCTTTTCAAAGCACTTCATGGCTACAGACGTGAGTGCTATGGGTCGGTAGTCATTTAGGCTGGTTACCTTAGAGTTCTTGGGCACAGGCACTATGGTGGTCTGCTTACAACATGTTGGTTATACAGACTCGGACAGGGAGAGGTTGAAAATGTCAGTGAAGGCACTTGCCAGTTGGTCAGCGCATGCTCGCAGTACACGTCCTGGTAATCCGTCCGGCCCTGCGGCCTTGTGAATGTTGACCTGTTTAAAGGTCTTACTCACATCGGCTGCGGAGAGAGTGATCACACAGTCTTCCGGAACAGCTGGTGCTCTCATGCATGTTTTTGTGTTATTTGCCTCAAAGCGAGCATAGAAGTAGTTTAGCTCGTCTGGTAGGCTCGTGTCACTGGGCAGCTCTCAGGCAGTGCTTCCCTTTGTAGTCTGTAATGGTTTACAAGCCCTGCCACATCCGACGAGCGTCAGAGCCGGTGTAGTACGATTCGATCTTAGTCCTGTATTGACGCTTTGCCTGTTTGATGGTTCGTCGGAGGGCATAGCGGGATTTCTTATAAGCTTCCGGGTTAGAGTCCCACTGCTTGAAAGTGGCAGCTCTAGCCTTTAGCTCAGAAAAAAGTATTTGATCCCCTGCTGATTTTGTACGTTGGCCCACTGACAAAGAAATGATCAGTCTATAATTTTAATGGTAGGTTTATTTGAACAGTGAGAGACAGAATAACAACAAAAAAATCCAGAAAAACGCATGTGAAATGTTATAAATTGATTTGCATTTTAATGAGGGAAATAAGTATTTGACCCCTCTGCAAAACATGACTTAGTACTTGGTGGCAAAACCCTTGTTGGCAATCACAGAGGTCAGACGTTTCTTGTAGTTGGCCACCAGGTTTGCACACATCTCAGGAGGGATTTTGTCCCACTCCTCTTTGCAGATCTTCTACCAGTCATTACGGTTTCGAGGCTGACGTTTGGCAACTCGAACCTTCAGTTCCCTCCACAGATTTTCTATGGGATTAAGGTCTGGAGACTGGCTAGGCCACTCCAGGACCTTAATGTGCTTCTTCTTGAGCCACTCCTTTGTTGCCTTGGCCGTGTGTTTTGGGTCATTGTCATGCTGGAATACCCATCCACGACCCATTTTAAATGCCCTGGCTGAGGGAAGGAGGTTCTCACCCAAGATTTGACGGTACATGGCCCTGTCCATCGTCCCTTTGATGCGGTGAAGTTGTCCCCTTAGAAGAAAAACACCCCCAAAGCATAATGTTTCCACCTCCATGTTTGACGGTGGGGATGGTGTTCTTTGGGTCATAGGCAGCATTCCTCCTCCTCCAAACACGGCGAGTTGAGTTGATGCCAAAGAGCTCCATTTTGGTCTCATCTGACCACAACACTTTCACCCAGTTGTCTTCTGAATCATTCAGATGTTCATTGGCAAACTTCAGACGGGCATGTATATGTGCTTTCTTGAGCAGGGGGACCTTCCGGGCGCTGCAGAATTTCAGTCCTTCACGGCGTAGTGTGTTACCAATTGTTTTCTTGGTGACTATGGTCCCAGCTGCCTTGAGATCCTCCCGTGTAGTTCTGGGCTGATTCCTCACCGTTCTCATGATCATTGCAACTCTACGAGGTGAGATCTTGCATGGAGCCCCAGGCCGAGGGAGATTGACAGTTCTTTTGTGTTTCTTCCATTTGTGAATAATCGCACCAACTGTTGTCACCTTCTCACCAAGCTGCTTGGCGATGGTCTTGTAGCCCATTCCAGCCTTGTGTAGGTCTACAATCTTGTCCCTGACATCCTTGGTGAGCACTTTGGTCTTGGCCATGGTGGAGAGTTTGGAATCTGATTGATTGATTGCTTCTGTGGACAGGTGTCTTTTATACAGGTAACAAGGTGAGATTAGGAGCACTCCCTTTAAGAGTGTGCTCCTAATCTCAGCTCGTTACCTGTATAAAAGACACCTGGGAGCCAGAAATCTTTCTGATTGAGGGGGTCAAATACTTATTTCCCTCATTAAAATGCAAATCAATTTATAACATTTTTCACATGCGTTTTTCTGGATTTTTTATTTGTTATTCTGTCTCTCACTGTTCAAATAAACCTACCATTAAAATTATAGACTGATCATTTCTTTGTCAGTGGGCAAACGTACAAAATCAGCAGGGGATAAAATACTTTTTTCCCTCACTGTACGGTCACTGTGGGGACGACGTCATCGATGCACTTATTGATAAAGCCAATGACTGATGTGGTGTACTCCTCAGTACCATCAGAGGAATCCCGGAACATATTCCAGTCTGTGCTAGCAACACAGTCCTGTAGCATAGCATCTGCTTCATCTGAACACTTTTTTTATTGATCTAGTCACTGGTGCTTCCTGCTTTAATTTTAGCTTTTAAGCAGGAATCGGGAGGTTAGAATTATGGTCAGATTTGCCAAATGGAGGGCGAGGGAGAGCTTTGTATGTGTCTCTGTGTGTGGAGTAAAGGTGGTCCATCGATTTTTTCCTCTGGTTGCACATTTAACAAGCTGGTAGAAATTTGGTAAAACGGATTTAAGTTTCCCTGCATTTAAGTCCCCGGCTACTAGGAGCGCCGCCTCTGGGTGAGCGTTTTCTTGTTTGCTTATGGCGGAATACAACTCATTCAATGCTGTCTTAGTGCCAGCCTCTGACTGTGGTGGTATGTAAACAGCTACGAAAAAAACAGATGAAAACTCTCTAGGTAGATAGTGTGGTCAGCTCATCATGAGATACTCTACTTCAGGCGAGCAATAGTTCAAGACTTCCTTAGATATCGTGCACCAGCTGTTATTTACAAAATACACAGTCCGCCGCCCCTTGTCTTAGCAGACGGCGCTGTTCTATCCTGCCGGTGCAGCGTATAACCAGCCAGCTATATGTTGATAGTGTCGTCGTTCAGCCACGACTCCGTGAAGCAAAAAATATTACAGTTTTGAATGTCCCGTTGTAGTTTAATCTTCCGCATAGGTAATCTATTTTATTGTCCAAAGATTGCACGTTTGCTAGCAAACTTCAAGGGAAGCCAGCTTCACACCACATCTATAAGCCAAAGGTCATTGACAGAAAAAAAACATTGCAACTCAATATAAATAAGGTGTTCCTAATGTTTGGTATACTCAGTGTATATGTAAGCAATTAAATAAGAACACACAAAATAGACTTCAGAGTCCCTGGACTTAAAGCAATGAATCCCTTTGAAAATGGCATACTGTTTGTGGCATCGATATGAATCAGAAACAGTTATTCTGGAGTCAAAATTGCCTACAAAGTGTGTAAATATGATAATTTTGGTCATAAAGTCAGTCTCGTCTAAAACGGAGTTTGGAACATCTGTGCAAAGGTTGGATTTTGATTTCACAATGTCCATTTGCCCACTAACATGGGGTGAACAGCTGTTGGTTGTTTAGCAACAAAACAGACGGGGTTGGCTTAGATTGTTGACAACATGTAAGCTATATTTAGTCTCCAATGTTTATTGAAAACATAAATACATTTGCACAATGAGCACTTGTTGTCACTCAAATACATTGTTGCAGTTGTTGGTTAGCTAGCTAGCGAATTTCAGCCAAATTATCATTGACATGAAATCAGTAAAAATACCTCAAAACAAGACATGTTATCAAGAACAAGATGAAACTAGCTGAAATGAGCCAATTACGATTCCCCACATGGTAGTTTCTTGTCATTGTTGCTAGCTATCTGGCCATCCAGAATCAAAACAACACATTGACTTCTGCCCAATTGAAGCGTGCGCATCGTTTTCGTGACGTTGTCAGCTAAGCCATCTATAACATTGAGACAGACCTGCCCATTAGTTTCGATTTTGTTTACATAAGACAACACATCACAATACTTGTGAAATACTGCACCAAACACCTTAGTTCGATGTAAAATTGCGCAACTAAAATATTTTTTTGTAGTTTGGGTACAGCAGAAGGCAATTCTGAGTATTTTATAATCGCAGTGTAGAAGAGAGATTGGTCTGTAACCAAACTATTCAACTCCTACCCCCACAACCCACCCCCAGAGCCAGCGTTATGAAAACAAGTAACATCTCTTGACAGCTATATACTGTATATCTCTGGAGCTGACTGAGCCACCACCAGAGCTGTCAGCAGCCCCTGTTAATCTCACAATCGATTGGCTGACCAGTGATCCAGTGTTATGTAATGGGGGATACCACCCACATGTACAGTGCATTCGAAAAGTATTCAGGCCCCTTGACGTTTTCCACATTTTGTTACGTTACAGCTTATTCTAAAATTGATTAAATTGTTTGTTTCCCTCATCAATCTTCAATCTACACACAATACCCCATAAATACAAAGCAAAAACTGTTTTTTCAAAAGTTTGCAAATGTATTAAAAATAAAAAAACGTAAATATCACATTTACATATGTATTCAGACCTTTACTCAGTACTTTGTTGAAGCACCTTTGTTAGAGATTACAGCCTTGAGTCTTCTTGGGTATGACACTACAAGCTTGGCACACCTGTATTTGGGGAGTTTCTCCCATTCTTCTCTGCAGCTCCTCTCAAGCTCTGTCAGGTTGGATGGGGAGCGTCGCTGCACAGCTATTTTCAGGTCTCTCCAGTGATGTTCGATCGGGTTCAAGTCCGGGCTCTGGCTGGGCCACTCAAGGACATTCAGAAACTCTTGCGTTGTCTTGGCTGTGTACTTTGGATCGTTGTCCTGTTGGAAGGTGAACCTTCACCCCAGTCTGAGGTCCTGAGCGCTCTGGAGCAGGTTTTCATCAATGATCTCTCTGTACTTTGCTCTGTTTATCTTTCCCTCAATCCTGACTTGACAATTTTTCACTGTAGGGATGGTGCCAGGTTTCCTCCAGATGTGACGTTTGGCATTCAGGCAAAAGAGTTTAATCTTGGTTTCATCAGACCAGAGAATCTTGTTTCTCATGGTCTGAGAGTCTTTAGGTGCTTTTTGGCAAACTCCAAGCGGGCTGTCGTGCCTCTTATTGAGGAGTGGCTTCCATCTTTCCACTCTACCATAAAGGCCTGTGTAACGAGTGCGCTGAGAGTCAGGAAGCAAGTACAGGGAGTGAGTGTTTTAATAAATAAACAAAACAATAAACACAAAACACAAACAACGCACCGACATGAAACAGAGTCAATAACACCCGAGGAAAGAACCAAGGGGAGTGACAGATATAGGGAAGATAATCAAGGAGGTGTTGGAGTCCAGGTGAGTGTCATGAGGCGCTGGTGCGCTTGACGATGGTGACAGATGTGCGGGATAATCAGCAGCCTGATGACCTAGAGGCCGGAGAGGGAGTATATGTGACAGCTTGATTGGTGGAGTGCTGCAGAGATGGTTGTCCTTCTGGAAGGTTCCCACATCTCCACAGAGGAACTCCAGAGCTCTGTCAGAGTGACCATCATGTTCTTGGTCACCTCCCTGACCAAGGCCCTTCGCCCCCGATTGCTCAGTTTGGCCGGGTGGCCAGCTCTAGGAAGAGTCTTGGTGGTTCCAAACTTCTTCCATTTAAGAATGATGGAGGCCACTGTGTTCTTGGTGACCTTCAATGCTGCAGACTATTTTTGGTACCCTTCCCCAGATTTGTGCCTGAACACAATCCTGTCTCGGAGCGCTATGGACAATTCCTTGGACCTCATGGCTTGGTTTTTGCTCTCACATGCACTGTCAACTGTGGGACCTTTTATATACAGGTGTGTGCCTTGAATTTACCACAGGTGGACTCCAATCAAGTTGTAGAAACATCTCAAGGATGATCAATGGAAACAGGATGCACCTGAGCTCAATTTTGAGTCTCATAGCCAAGGGTCTGAATACTTATGTAAATAAGGTATTTCTGTTTTTTTTTATTTGTAATTTTTTTTTTCTAAAATATCGACAAACCGGTTTTCGCTTTGTCATTATGAGGTATTGTGGGTAGATTGCTGAGAATTTGTTTGATTTAATCCATTTTAGAATAAGGCTGTAACATAACAAAATGTGGAAAAAGTCCAGGGGTCTGAATACTTTCCGAAGGCACTGTATTTCGGACATGTATGCAAATTATCAAGGCCCCCCTAAAAACAACTGAACACTAGAGCCTGTTCTTAAAAACACTACTGGAAGTCTCGCTATGTTCAATTGGCATAGGACCGAAACTATTTCCCAGCCGAGTGTGGAAAGATATCTCCGGATTTACATTATGGTCGTCTTTCACATAGTCATACCAGGTTATGAAGAGGACAACTCGATGTCCAAAATTGCCATGCTATTGCTATGTTTGAACATTGCTGTCATTAGAAAACTGTTGCGTGCATTTATCCCGAAACAAAACCTATAATTGCATATACGTACATAGCGTGTGCTGTAAACAGTGTTACCCAATGGGAAATGTAGGGCACTGGGGTAACCAGTACTTTACAAAGTATAAAGGCAGAAACTTATCTGTGTGGACTGCTTATCTGCTAATATAAACAGTTTAGTTTGTAAGCAGCTCCTTAATTTCTTCCACTCAGATTTCTGTGCACAAGTTCTGAGGTCATTTAAGGTTGGTGAACTATATAGAAGAGGGTTTTCATTCTAACTAGAACTTTTTCCATGGCATTGCATTTGTGCACTCAGATAGACAAGCAGGTTATAAATAAAGAGTGTGAGAGCGTTGTAATCCTCGATCCCTCGCTCCCTTTGTCCATTGCATGACCTAGCCAGGGCATACCTCTAATCTTAGGCCCTAAACCTAGCGGAGACAGGAAACGGTTAGCATTAGCGTAATCTCGGTTAACCCAAAACTAAAACCTCATGTAATTTGGTCAGATGCTCTGGGGGGAGACGTGTTAGAAAATGTGATAACGCGATTTGCGAAGTCTCCAGCCTTGGAAATGGAAACTCTCTGCTAAAGCCCCCACCGTTCCTTTCACCTGTGTTTATCATCCACGCAGTGTCAACATGAAAGTGTGTGAGCATGTTTTCGACACAACTATTTCAAATCTTGGCAGTGTCCATTCCATCCCTTTGTTTAAGCCACTCCGACAGATGTGTTTAAAAGGTTACTGGCAAAAGAGACATTATACTGTAGCATGCTTGCCAACTGGCTATGGTAAAAGTTTAATATATCAAGCGTGGCAAGGTTTGTGCAGTTAACTGTCAAAGGTAGCCTCTTCGCTCGGGAGACTCATTGCTGAAAGCTTTATCCCTTACCCCGCAGGCCCTGCACACCACCAGGCACCATTATCATTTGAAGAGGTAAGGTTCAAATGGTTGGTATTGAAAATAAATGTGATTGGAATTGAAAGGAATAATGGTGACAATATATGTTCGTAGAAATGCATATTCTGCAATCAAATGCACTGTATACTATGATAACAATCATGTCAGCAATGTAAAAACACATTGATTAAAACGCATAATTAATGCAGTGACCATTTACATTTAACTGTTAGCTCCTCTGTCCACCAACATAGCCCAGCAGTCCCATTGGTCAGTGTCCTAGTGAGCCCCTACAGACATCCATTAGCAACCCAACACTGTTGTTTACTCCACCTGCAACTATTCTTAGAATAGAGCAAGACTCCGCTTTGGACTTGACTACAATACCTCTCACCTCTTTACCTTCACCCCTTGGCCAACCAAACCCCTAGCTGTCAAAATAGCAGTCCAGGTAACTACAGACAGGGGAAACCAGACACGAGGGAGCGTCAAGTGAGGCCAGGTCAAACCCTGCCCTCCTCCCTTCCATCACCACTTCCCTATTATGTGTGAGCATTTACTACCCTCTCATTGCCAACTAACGACGCTTGGCTTTGTTTTAATGATAGTACCAACCTTGTCAACATGTCCCCACCTCACAAGGCAAGGATCCAGTTTCAAGCTATTTCCATGGATAAAATATATATATATATATAATATTTAACCTTTATTTAACTAGGCAAGTCATGGATACTTTGTTGTGTTTGTGAGAGAAGGTAGTGTCGATGTAATTTGGAAATGTGACAGTTACATTTTCTGTTAGACGTCATTGACCCTACCGATCTTTTGGTACAACCCACCTGAGGTAAATGAAGGATAAATAAAATAAGCTTAGGAGTGCTCTATTCATATCTAAGCTTTTTTTGCACTGACCCCAAACGATCCCCTACATCCCATAAACCCTTTGTAACCGAGAACTCTATTTTGAAGGCTTTTCTTGAGATCCTTTGGATCTTTGTGGAACTATTAGTTGATTTTTTTTATTTAGTATTTTTTATTTAACCTTTATTTAACTAGGCAACTCAGTTAAAGAACAAAGTCTTATTTACAATGACGACCTACCAAAAGGCAAAAGGCCTCCTGCGCGGACAGGGGCTGTGATTAAAAAAATTGATAACTATAAAACTATAACTATAGCATTATGGACTATGAAAATAACTAAATTAATCTTAAAGCGGAAATCTGCAGTTGGACCTATACATTTATGATATATACTCATTGATTCTTGATGAATATAACAGAACCCAGAATATAAGCTTGTTTTACTCCAATGTTTTGTAAACATAGCAAATGTAAACAAACACTGTATAGCCTCAGAAAATTGTTAAAACTATATTATTTTTAATCATGGATGGTCAGTCCTTTCATCCATAGCGCAGTCTATGAATTTGAGAGTAGTTACATTTTCTCCAGACCCATCCCTCAGCTTTTGACCAAAACAGAGGCAGGGTGTCCACTTTGTTAATGTTTCAACTGCGGATTGGCCCTTAAATGCTACAAAAACAAACAACTTGGAAGTAAGCAGTATTAGAATCTCTGCATTCTGAGGAGGCATATCGTCAGCATCAGCATCACGAATGGAACTGAATGTACTGTGGAACAGCATGAGCTGGGAGTACAGTATATGAACTGTGTGAGTGGGGAAGGCCTGATGAGCCTTTTACGTTACATTACGTCATGTGGAACAAAGGTGAGAGGACAAACCTGTTCTCCAGTTTCCGTCACCTGCTGGGGAGCCAGCGACATCAACATTTCTCTTAAATCATTTTTTATCCAGGCACTCTGGGAGATATGCAACATGTGGTGTAAATGCGTTTGTTTTGGAAAGTTCAATGGCAAGCGAAGCCAAGAGGTGAAACAAACAAGGTCATGTCCTGCGACAAGAGGACGTAACATGAGACCTGTTCTGGGATCTTTCTGAGAGAATTATATAAAAACAAGGCTGACTGAGTATCCCCATCTAGACTGATCTCATTACCAGCTTCCCTTTCACCCAGTTGGCAAGATAATGATCCTTAAGAACAAAGTGGATTATATTTTTGAGACAGTTGTGAAAATGATTATGTCCGTAATGAATAAAAAATATGTGTATTGAGATATACGCAGAAACGGCATGGTTATAAATTGATAAAAATCCACGTCAGTCTATAGGTCCAGTAAAGAAGCCTATCTCAGGATCTCACAAAAGCTCAGTCGTTATAGAGTAATAAGTATAACATCAATTTGACAGTCAAGCCTCCGTCTATGAGCAAACCAAATTCGTCAAATAAAGCGGTTCTGTGAGAGGTGTGCGTTTGGGTCGTCAAGAGAAATAAAGGACCACTGAGTGTACAAAACATTAGGAACACCTTCCTAATATTGAGTTACACCCCCCTTTGCCCTCAGAACAGCCTCAATTCGTTGTCCAGGTTGACTCCAATGCTTCCGACAGTTGTGTCAAGTTGGCTGGATGTCCTTTGGGAGGTGGATCATTCTTGATACAAGAAACTGTTGAGCGTAAAAAACCCAACACCGTTGCAGTTCTTTGCACACTCAAACCGGTGTGCCTGGCACCTACTACTATACCTCGCTTAAATTCACTTAAATCTTTTGTCTTGCCCATTCACCCTCTGAATGGCACACACACAATCCATGTCTCAATTGTGTCAAGGCTTAAGAATCCTTATTTATTACCTGTCTCCTCCCCTTCATCTACTCTGATTGAAGTGGATTTAACAGTGACATCAATAAGGGATCATAGCTTTCGCCTGGATTCACCTGTCATGGAAAGAGCAGGTGTTCCTAATGTTTTGTACACTGTTCCTTTCAGGAAACTCATCTGAGAATTATGTCACAGAGAAGACACTCCACTCCATTGAACCCCAGGGCAGTAAGTGTAGCTAGCTAGTGCTACCCGCACTACCAGACAATATTAATATGATATAATTGAATATTTTTCATCTATTTTAAATGTGCATCTGTTAATGCAAGCATTGCGAGTTATTGCTGAGCCATCCATTCTATACTTAAAGGTGCTGGGATGTCTTTACAGGTACAGGGCAAGTGTGCACACTGTCAGATAGCAGCCTGTTGATTAAGCCATTGAAATCCTTAGATTAGTGGGGGCTAATTTTATACAGTGCTCATTAGTGCTCTGAGGCCCCAGCATACTGTAGGAGAAAGTATTTTTACACCTGCAATCACTGTCACAGTGCCAAGTTCACGACCAGTCAAATGGGATTAAAAACAGAGGGTCAAATCACATTTTGGAGTTCTAGATTTGACTTCATCAACTTTACTTGAATTTTTAGAAAGACATATGACAACTCTACAAACAGCATCACTATCCTTATAAAAATGTTTGCGATGTTAGAAAGCCTATTTACAGTTGAAGTCGGAAGTTTACATACACTTAGGTTGGAGTCATTAAAACTTGTTTTTCAACCACTCCACAAATTTCTTGATAACAAATTATAGTTTTGGCAAGTTGGTTAGGACATCTACTTTGTTCATGACACAAGCAATTTTTCCAACAATTGTTTACAGACAGATTATTTAACTTATAATTCTCTGTATCACAATTCCAATGTGTCAGAAGTTTGCATATACTAGGTTGACTGTGCCTGTAAACAGCTTGGACAATTCCAGAAATTTATTTGAAAATTGACATCATTTGAGTCAATTGGAGGTGTACCCGTGGATGTATTGTAAGGCCTACCTTCAACCTCAGTGCCTCTTTGCTTGACATCATGGGAAAATCAAAAGAAATCAGTCAAGTACGCAAGCATGAACACCATGGGACCACACAGCCGTCATACCGCTCAGCCTCCTAGAGATGAACATACGAGGTGGGGCTGGAGGAAACAGGTACAAAAGTATTTATATACACAGTAAAACAAGTCCTATATCAACATAACCTGAAAGGCCGCTCAGCAAGGAAGAAGCCACTGCTCCAAAACCACCATAAAAAAGCCAGACTACAATTTGCAACTGCACATGGGGACAACATTTTTACTTTTTGGAGAAATGTCCTCTGGTCTGATGAAACAAAAATAGAACTGTTTGGCCATAATCACCATCGTTTATGTTTGGAGGAAAAAGGGGGAGGCTTGCAAGCCGAAGAACACCATCCCAACTGTGAATCACAGCATCATGTTGTGGGGGTACTTTGCTGCAGGAGGGACTGGTGAACTTCACAAAATAGATGGCATCATGAGGAAGGAAAATTATGTGGATATATTGAAGCAACATCTCAAGACATCAGTCAGGAAGTTAAAGCTTGGTCGCAAATGGACAATGACTCCAAGCATACTTCCAAAGTTGTGGGAAAATGGCTTAAAGGACAACAAAGTCCAGGTATTGGAGTGTCCATCACAAAGCCCTGACCTCAATCCTATAGAAAATTTGTGGGCAGAACTGAAAAAGCGTGTGCGAGCAAGGAGGCCTTACAAACCTGGCTCAGTTACACCAGCTCTGTTAGGAGGAATCGGCCAAAATTCACCCATCTTATTGTGGGAAGCTTATGGAAGGCTACCCAAAATGTTTGACCCAAGTTAAACAATTTAAAGGCAATGCTACCAAATACTAGTTGAGTGTATGTAAACTTCTGACCCACTGGGAATGTGATGAATGAAATAAAAGCTGAAATAAATAATTCTCTCTACAATTATTCTGACATTTCACATTCTTAAAATAAAGTGGTGATCCTAACTGACCTAAGAATTTTTACTACGATTAAATGTCAGGAATTGTGAAAAACTGAGTTTAAATGTATTTGGCTAAGGTGTATGTAAACTTCCGACTTCAACTGTATATGATTTGTGAGTCTCTTGAGGTAATTGGAGGAAAAATAGCATGGGAAGTTTGATCTTTATCTCAGGTAACTAAAGGCATTGCAGACACTCCTTATTAGAGCTCTGATTGGTTAAGGGGAGTTGTTTATCCAGTCTCCCATTGGTTGCCATGTCCCAGACATTTGCTTGGCTCCTGACAGTTTGGAGCATATCTAGAGTTTCATAGATTTCTTTGGCCGCAGGCAAAAGAGATTGAGACACGAAGTAAACACACTAATGGTTTTACTGTATCAGTCTTGGTTGTCTTCGCAGATTGCAGAATCACCTTGAGGTGTGCATGGCCTAGAGACTACAGAGTGAACAGGACATCAGTCCTGGGCTTCGTAGAGAGAGTTCTCTTGGACACCCAAACAAAAAAAGAAAAACCTCTTTGGCTCAGCTAACGGAGAACACTCGAGTAGCCACTACCTCTCAGTGACACATGTTGGAGTTTAATTGTTGTTTTGTCTGGTTGGCTTGGAGTTTTCTCTCTTGCGTAATTCCAAAGAACTCTGTTTCTGTGACAGTGGTGGTGAAGGGGATTTTGGTTCTCATTTTGCCTTTACTTTTTGTTTCACTAATTACTTTCTTATTTTGCAATATAACTTGCCTCAGGCCACCTCTCTCATTTAATGTTTTTGGTCTGTCACAGCAAGTCAATCTCACAAAACGTTATATAACTTTGTAAGAAAAACAGAACTCAAAACCTAGATAAGTCTTAGAAGTCTTGAACTTGTATTTTTAAGAGAAAGGACAACTGAACAAATAAGGATGTTTATGACAAAGCTGAAGATGTTGACTTTTCTATATGTTTGCTCAATTAAAATTCCTGAAGGGTGAAATCATTGTGATGATGCCTTACTTGCCAGTTCATGTTCATCAAGAGTTTCATCATTATAAATCCAGCATGACCCAGAGCTCTGGGAACTGCTGTACATGCAGAGTGCACGTGGCAGCCCATGTGAAACTGGTCTCAGCCAATTGCATTGCAAGTGATTTAGCCCTCTGGCCAATCAGAAACGAGTTGAGTCAGCATGTGAAAGAGGTTTTTGGTGGTGGCAAATATCAGAAACCAATGTACTTTAGGAGAGACTCTTTCCCTCTGACTGTTATCTTAGAACATCTGTACATGGAATATATTAGTCACCTTACCATCCACCATCCAGGCATATCCAATAGGGCTACTCAATTGTTTCACAATGAACAATGGATGAATTGACAGACCTAACTTGTAACAAACACGAAGTCCTCACTACTGTATCATGCACAATGTCCTTAGTTTTGGTATGCTCTTCAGAGGGGAAAATGAATCATACAAAGTGATGACCGAAAAGAGCTTCTGGACATCAGAACAACTATCACTAACCTTGATTTGGATGAGGACTTCTACTTCAATGAGTCGGAGGCGAAAGACAAATTGATTATTCCGAACCAGGCCCATATCCCGGCTCTGACGTTCGTTGGATGTGACAGTGCTTGCAAACGGTCACAGATTACAAAGGGAAACCCAGCCGCGAGCTGTCCAGTGACGCAAGCCTACCAGACGAGCAAAATACCTTCTATGCTGGCTTGGAGGCCAGTAACACTTAACCATGCATGAGAGCACCAGCTTTTCCTGATGACTGTGTGATCACGCTCTCGGTAGCCAATGTGAGTAAGACCTTTAAACAAGTTAACATTCACAAGGCCACAGGACTAGGCAGATTACCAGGACACGTACTCAGAGCATGCACTGACCAGCTGACAAGTGTCTCCACTGACATTTTCAACCTCTCCCTGACCCAGGGCTCTATTTTCAGCTGGCGTTAAGGTGGTGCTGGCGTTGGTGTCAAACGTACGTTAGTTTGGAATTTTCTCATGTAAAAACTGGCGCACTGGCATTTTCCAGCCCTAATGCCAGGTTCGGCAATTTACCTGTCTAACATCAGCTTGCTTGCACTCAGATGGGAGGGATAGAAATACTTGAGATGTGACCTTAAAAACATGATCCAAAGTGCTAATTTCAGGCAGCGCTGGTAGGGATATTTAAGTGATTTTAGTGGTAACACAGTTGGTTATGGCATGAATTTTGACAGCAGAAATGCAGCCTATCCAGTCATGGCGCGCACTGCCCATATACGCATGGAACAAGATGTGCTTTTGGTGCCTGTATAGGCTACTTTGTATTTACAAACATAAAACTTTCATTTTGTTTGATTCAAAACCAAGAATAGCCTCCCCTCCTCTCAATGAAGGCTGCTTTATTTTTGTCCAAGTCCGCCGATAAAGTGTTTGGTTCATGAAACAACTTGGAAATAAATCTTAATCAACAAAGCTTTAATAAAAGATCAAGTTTGAGAGGAGCAAAACAGTGAGCGGACAGTCCTTTTTTTATCTATGTATTGTAGGCAGGCTTACATTATTTTAGCCATGCTTTAGACATGCGTAAAAACCCCTCCATGATGTAGGATACATGTGTCCATGTCCATCATGAAACAAGAGATGAGAATCTTGGTGAATACCGGTGAACCTCGTATTTAGAAGTTATTTTCCTGTAACAAAGGTTTGTTTTCCGTTTCATATTTTTTAAACACAAGCCCTCTGTAGGCTACCCTTTCGCCTAAGCCTACTTTAACGAAAGCTGGTTCAACAGCAATGCGTTGTCTTTTTTATCCTGCCGATTTTATGATATCATTACATTTTACATTTATTTATTGTTGTTGAAAAACACAAAACACACAACAGATTGGTTGTTTTTCGTATAATTTTACTAAAACCAAACTTATTAGAATGATTCACTGTCCTGATTCTTATGGGGAGAACGTCCGTGGCGGAGCATGAAATGCAACTTCTGGAGAACTGTGAATGCGATCTGTAAGTTGGTTCCAGTATATACAGTGCGCTCCTGAGTTATTGGCAACCTAGGTAAATATGAACAAAAAAGGCTGTGAAAAAATTTCATTTTGTTTATCAGCTTGATCTTACACTCAAAATATCATATGAATCTAAACTTTAATTTAGTTAAAACTGTTCAAATAAGTTTTTGTTGTATACTGTAGTTTCATTTCTTTGCTCTCTGTTTGTGTCCTAGTATAAAGAGAACTCGCCCCGTAGCACTCACATCTGTAGCCATGAAATGCTTTGAAAGGCTGGTCATGCCTCACATCACACCATCATATCCCAGACACCCTGGTGGGCCGCCCCCAGGTGGTGAGGGTAGGCAACAACACATCCACCATACTGACCCTCAAAACGGGGGCCCCTCAGGGGTGCATGCTTAGTCCCCTCCTGTACTCCCTGTTCACCCATGACTGCTTGTCCATGCATGACTCCAACACTATCATTACGTTTTCCGACGACACGACGGTGGTAGGCCTGATCACTGATGACGATAAGACAGCCTTCAGGCAGGAGGTCAGAGATCTGGCAATGTGGTGCCAGGACAACAACCTCTCCCTCAAAGTCAGCAAAGAAGCTGATAATAGACTACAGAAATGGAGGGCCGAGCACGCCCCCATTCACTTTGACAGGGCTGTAGTGGAGCGGGTCGAAGTTTCTCAGTGTCCACATCACTAATGACCTATCATGGTCCAAACACTCCAACACAGTCGTGAAGAGGGCACGACAATGTCTCTTTCCCCACATGAAGCTGAAAAGATTTGGCATGGACCCTCAGATCCTCAAAGATTTCTACAGCTGCACCATTGAGAGCATCTTGACTGGCTGCATCACCGCGTTGCATGGCATCCGACTACAAGGCGCTACAGAGGGTATTGCGTACGGCCAAGTACATCACTGGGGCCAAGCTCCCTGCCATTAAGGACCTCTATACCAGGCAGTGTCAGAGGAAGGCCCTAAAAATTGTCAAAGACGCCAGCCACCCAAGTCATAGACAGTTCTCTCTGCTACCACACGGCAAGCGGTACCGAAGCGCCAAGTCTGGGACAAAAGAAAAAGGCACCTGAACAGCTTTTATCCCTGATGGGTTCTGACTTCTAAATTTGAAATATTGTTAGACATCAGGTATCCTATGGAAAGGAGAAGGGCCACAGTCTGGATGTTACACCAGAAGTTAATGGTTATCAGTTGGAGGAATGTATATGGTGGAGTCAATTAAGGTTGGATATGAGCCAGGGGCTTGGAATGTTACTGAGTAAGGGAAAGGCAATCACATGGTTGCTGTGGATTAGTGAGGAATGGGGGCCAAGGTCAGGTCTGGTCACATTAAGGGAGAAGGAACAGTTTTTTACCCACATCACTTAACTTCCTGCCTATTAATAGAGGTACTGTTTAGAGGGAACGAGGAGACTTCACCTAAATTGGCATATATATACTTTTGCTGGTGGGAACTTTGTCTTTGTCTGTTCTGACCTTTTGGGTGAATTAACTTGGCTTGAGCTCTTCATAGTTGTCCATCAGCTTTTACACTGTTATTTAGAACCTAACATCCCCAAGCCATAAGACTGCTGAACAGTTAATCAAATGGCTACCCAGACTATTTGCATTGACCCCCTTTTTTATGATTCTTGCACAGGCTCTATGCACACTTACTGGACTCTACACACACGCTCACACACAAACAAACACAAACTAACACCACACTCACTCACTCACTTTCAATTATTATATATTTATATATCACATATATTATAGATTTTTTACCTTTATTTAACTAGGCAAGTCAGTTAAGAACAAATTCTTATTTTCAATGACAGCCTAGGAACAATGGGTATTGCTGCCTTGTTCAGGGGCAGAACGACAGATTTTTACCTTGTCAGCTCTGGGATTTGATCTTGCAACCTTTTGGTTACTAGTCCAACTGTTACTTTATTACATTGCTCAACATTTTCTTAACATTTGTCATAATTAGTTAAAGCAATGAATTTGTATCATTTTCAAACCTAAAAACGTTGTGAAGTGACGCCCATTTCCTGAAGAATTACATTATAGGCCCTAAAAGCACGGAAATATTGTCCACTGCTTGTATACTTCGTATTTTGGCGAATGTAGTACGACATCCGGGAACTTTTGGCATACTATCTACATCCATACAATGACCAATAAGCATACTATATACTCACAAATAGTACAATTAGTGAGGTTAGTGTGAGTATTTGAACACAGCTCAAGACTCTTCCTAGAGCTGGCCACCCGGCCAAACTGAGCAATCCGGGGGAGAAGGGCCTTGGTCAGGGAGGTGACCAAGAAACTGATGGTCACTAACAGAGCTCTAGAGTTCCTCTGTGGAGATGGGAGAACCTTCCAGAAGGACAACCATCTCTGCAGCACTCCCCCAATCAGGCCTTTATGGTAGAGTGGCCAGACAGAAGATTCTCTGGTCTGATGAAACAAAGATTGAACTCACATCTGGAGGAAACCTGGCACCATCCCTATGGTAAAGCATGGTGTTGGCAGCATCATGCTGTGGAGATGTTTTTCAGCGGCAGGGACTGGGAGACTAGTCAGGATTGAGGGAAAGATGAATGGAGCAAAGTACAGAGAGCTCCTTGATGAAAACCTGCTCCAGAGCGCTCAGGACCTCAGACTGGGGTAAAGGTTCACCTTCCAAAAGGACAACAACCTTAAGCACACAGCCAAGACAACGCAGGAGTGGCTTCGGGACAAGTCTCTGAATGTCCTTGAGTGGCCCAGCCAGAGCCCGGACTTGAACCCGATCGAACATCTCTGGAGAGACCTGAAAATAGCTGTGCAGCAACGCTCCCCAACCAACCTGACAGCGCTTGAGAGGATCTGCAGAGAAGAATGGGATAAACTCCCCAAATACAGGTGTGCCAAGCTTGTAGCATCATACCCAAGAAGACTCAAGGCTGTAATCGCTGCCAAAGGTGCTTCAACAAAGTACTGAGTAAAGGGTCTGAATACTTATGCAAATGTCATATTTCATTACATTTACTAAAATGTATAAAAAACTGTTTTTGCTTTGTCATTATGGGGTATTGTGTGTAGATTGATGAGGAAAAATAAGGCTGTAACGTAACAAAATGTGGAAAAAGTCAAGGGTTCTGAATACATTCCCGAATGCACTGTATTACCTCAACTACCGCGTACCCCTGCACATTGACTCAGTACTGGTACTCCTTGTATATAGCCTTGTTATTGTTATTTTATTGTGTTACCATTTACTTTTTTACTTTTTCTCTTTTTTGCTAATCTTCGTACTTTTTAACTCTGCATTGTTGGAAAGGGCTTGTAAGTAAGCATTTCACGATTAAGTCTACACCGGTTGTATTCGGTGCATGTGACAAATACAATTTTATTCAGTTTTGATTTGATTATTTGTTTTTGTGTTATCTGTAACAGAAGTGGTCAGTCATTTGATAAACTGTCGGAAAGGATAAAATGCATTATTCATGTTACAGTGATATTGAAGGGAGACAATGGTTTAAATTGAACTACTTTACATAAAGCTGACAGACATAAAGCTTTATAACTTGTTATAACCATTTATGAGCCTTTATAATGTGTTATTATTTTAAGGATTCCTGTATTACACATTATGTTATGTTATGTCTATCTATGTAGCAAATTGTTGTACTCAAAATGGCTGTTATTTAGTCAGGAAGTCATACGTGCTTATAACAAGTCTTACAGTGCATTATAAATGGATCATAATATGTTATACCTGTCGGTGTTAAGTATTGTGTTGTGACCGAAAGCTTTGCCAGCATTGTAAAGCTGAGAGAAGTACCCAATGTTCTCTTAGTCGTTCTCTCTGACCAAACAAGGTTACTCTGTCTGCTGCAATGCTCTCCTTCCCTGCTCAGTGCTGCTCTGGTATGCCTTGACTACTATGGCATGTGCTTCAAGATTTCCTGACACATGCACACTTACACTGGTCTCTGGCCAAGATATGTGCAGACGGTTTTCTAGGAAAAAAGGAAATACTCCCCATCTAGTTTCCCCACTTGACCAGGCTAGTAAACTGCAGTGGTGTAAAGTACTTCAGTAAAAATACTTTAAAGTACTACTTAAGAATTTTTGGGGGGTGTCTGTAATTTACTTTACTATTTCTATTTTTGGCAACTTTTACTTCACTACATTCCGAAATAAAAGAATGTACTTTTCACTCTATACATTTTCCCTGACACCCAAAAGTGTCTAATTCACACACTTATCAAGAGAACATCCCTGGTCATCCCTACTGCATCTGATCTGGCAGACTCACTAAACACAAATGCGTTGTTTGTAAATTATGTCTGAGGTTGCCCCTGGCTATCCGTAAATTAAAAAAAATATATATATAATTGTGCCGTCTGGTTCGCTTAATATAAGGAATTTGAAATGATTTACACTTTTACTTTTGATACTTAAGTATTTTTAAAACCAAATACTTTTAGACTTTTACTCAAGTAGTATTTTACTGGGTGACTTTTACTTTTACTTGAGTCAATTTCTATTAAGGTATCTTTACTTTTACACAAGTATGACAATTTAATACTTTTTCCACCACTGGTAAACCGTGGACGCTGAAGCTACTGTAGTAATAGTTCATTTTGTAGCTAACTTTCAGTCACCGACAAACAGACACAAGAATTGTGCCCATTGTGTGGTTACTGTATGCTGGTCACTCTTGAATCAGAGTTTGGAGTCCTTGGTGTATGTCGTTCTCTTCAGTAATCATTCCATATTCTGAAATAAGCAAGTATGATACAATTAATAGAATATTACATTTTGCCAGGATGACACCCAGTTAACACAAATTACAATAATGATTCCCTGTAACTCTATTCACTTTCTGAATACCTTTGGAAATAAGCCTCATATCAACTTTTTTTCATAATCAAAAACGAAAAACAAGGTCATGTTACCTCCCATGGATTGGAAGATGTGTTCTAACTTTCCTATCCGCAAATATGCACAACATTGCAACAGACTGTCCTGCCCTTGTTCTAAATTTGAGTATTGTCTCATCACAGAAAACCCTCTGATGTTATGAAACCATTATACTCAACTCAGTATTCACACACTCTGGTTTCTTTATAGGGCTTCTCATTGGCTTAGGCACTTGATCACTCACATTGCAATTGGTCATATCGTTTTTACACGAGGGCTACCATTCAGTCAGCGCGTGTTCACCACACCCTGCACCAGACACCCCTGCCCTCCCACTTGTGGATTTCCTGTTTCTGTTCTAGGGGCCTGAGTCAAGCAAGCCTCCCTCTCTTCTCTCCTCTTCCTCCTCCTCTTCATCTCTGTTCTGCTTTTATTACAGCTGGTTGAGCTGCTATAGGAAACAAACAGCATCTCTGATCAGTTATAGACCTGCTTTTACAACTATTAGGCTTAGGCACCACTGAAAGACCTCCATAAAACCAGGGCACACAATATATTTTAATATAAAAAGGTTTAGAACAGATTAATGTAAAAGACTGATATATTTTTACAAATATATAACATGTTTATTGTAAAAAGAGGGGTTGAGCGTGTATGAGTAAAAAGTATGTGTAAGATAACAATGAAGCCTGATCTGTGAAAGAACGCCATAAGCCATCACACTGGCTGGGCAAACAATTTCCGTCTCTAAAATCCCTCATCAATCTTTGCAGTCTTCCTTTCTGTGCCTTTCTCTTTCATGTTCCCAAGGGAGAGCATGTCCGGATAAATGCAAAGGCTTACTTGGCGTGCTGGCTTTATATGACATCACAGTTCTGTTCGACAAGTTTGACTACTGACCATTCTAAATACAGACCCGAGACTACCCCTCATACCTTTTTCACCTATAACAATTTGCCTGAGAAATGAGTGAGGTAGTCCTTCTGTATGTAGACTACATGACACACAAGATATTTGACGGATAGGTGAATCTTCTCATTGGCTCAGGCACTTGATCACTCACATTACGATTGGTCATATTGGTTCTAACTTTCCTATTCCTATACTTGACCAACATTTTGTCAATCAAGTTTCATTAACTAAGTTGACACGGGCATTAGATAACTAGAGTCACAGTGTGACACAGAAGCACCGGTATAGGGTAACTGTCTTTCTCTTATGCAAGCATGGATCCTTTCATTCCCAGTCTGACTCTGAAATAGGAAACTGAGCAGGTCATTGTGTGAATGCTTAGAAAGAAGAGCTGATCTGATAGCAGTATAGGATCTCACGGCAGGGATGATCAAAGTCAAAGCAGATGCTTGTACAAACTACACTGATTAAATGAGGAATTACTCATTGAAATGTATATGGGATGGATGGTGATAAAGAATGGGATAAAACGTGAATATATCACAGGTTAAAAGTGGATTTAAACATGTGTGAAGGTTATATTGTTTTAGAAGAATCTAATAGCCTGTATCAAATAAACTCATCACATACTCTATGAGGTGAGATAATTTGTATGACCTTCAGAACATTTGCTATGGTACAACAGGCCCTCGCTTGAGGTGAAGTCAAGTTTTTTCCTCTCTGTTTATCCTCAACAAAAATGAGGTGAGCCCCCATTGGCCGACAGGCGCTATCACTCGCTCTCTGATTTGCTGAAGGGCGTGTGCATGCGGCTGCCATGCGAGGAGTGCATGTAAGCATCCCCTGCAGGCAGTTAGGTTCAGGCTCTGGTCTTGAGACAGTACTTATATTTTTTTAGAAGAGAGGCTTTCTCAAGGGCCTTCCTCATACCACTAATGACTAACTAACTTTGTTTTAAGAGTGAGCTCCCCATTCCTACGTTGGAGCCCAACTTCAAATGGACTGGACCTGAAGAACAAGGTGTGCTAGAAATGAAAGCTAGTTAATGTCTCTTACCCCCTCTACTCAATGTGCACTACTAAAAGGTTACTGAATATTTCTTCCCATTTCTTTCATTCTTGTGAAACACTGGTTTATCTGGTTCCCAGTGAATTTTGCTACAGTACATGTGAAGCACTGGTTTATCTGGTTCCCAGTGAATTTTGCTACATCAATCCCTGTTCCCACACTCTTACGGCACTACACCCCTGGGCCCCGCACCAATATCCCTATCCCCCCTGGGTAGAAGGTACATTGGTGCCGTCAACGTAACTCAGACACTGACCTACATCTTCTTCCATGATTGAGTGGACACACATGCGTCAGTTAAATGGGCTGAGTCTTCTAGCATATGCTCTTCCTATAGACAGGTTAGCTGACAACATCACGAAAACAATGTGCACGCTTTAATGGGGCAGAAGGCCGTGTGTTGTTGTGATTCTGGATGGCAAAATAGCTAGCAACAATGCCAAAAAGCGGCTGGCTCATTTCAGCTAGACTATTTTGTTGTTGATACCACGTCTTGATTTGAGGTGTTTTGACTAATGTCACATCTATGCTAACATGGCAAAAATTTGCTAGCTAGCTAACCAACAACTGTAACAATGTATTTGAGAGACAAGTGCTCATTGTGCAAACTTATTTATGTTTTCAATAATATACATTGTCAACAATCTAAGCCAACCCTGTCTGTTTTTAGTTGCGCACGAGTCAGTTATGTTGCTAAACAACCAACCTATCTATGGCATAACGCGGAAAGTCTGCTGTTGACCATTTACTTTACTGTACCCACTGTAGTAAATTGTGAAGCATAAAATGTGAAAGAATTACTCCAAACACGTCAGTTGTAATTTCGTGGGCTCCAACTAGTCAAGCTGATTCACAGTCACATCTATATCAAGCATTCTTCATTTAACAATTCAATTGAGAATGCAAAGAAGATTAGACTCCTCCTCTTTTTTTTTGACACAGCTGCAAACTTTAAGGAGTTGGGCAATCAAGGAGTTGATCTCATGGGTATTCGTGATGTCATCCACTTTTTGCTATGACATGAGGATACCTGGACCACCTATTGAGATGGGCCTTTTGTTAAATAAATCAGGTGATAAATGAGCTGAAAAAGAGCCTGGAGTATGACTTTAAAGGGGTAGTTTACTCCAAAATCAAAGTTTGGCAGACATTTAGAGATCTTTAATGTGGTGTATTTTCAGCATATCTCTATTTTCTAAGTCCTCTATTATGGAGATCCAGCTACCGGTACGTGACTCAATCCCAAATTAATGGAAAAGGCCATTGAAATGCAGTTGCATTAAAGTTGACTGGTGTGTTTTGCAACCTTATAAACAATCAAGCAATACAGTGAAGTCATTATCAGATAACTAGTGCGGAGCAGCACTTTGCGAGGGGAGTTAACCTTGTGGTGTCTCTTGTTTTGTACTCTTTTGCCTGGTATGCTGAAGCTTCAGGTAAACAGCACATTCCGATCCCTCACAGAGTGTGGGAGGGATGTGTTTGCTCAGCCTCGCTTTGCGTGCCTCTGCGCGTCCACAAACACACGTGTGCACACATACACCACATGCACGCACAACACACGCACACACACACTCTTTCCCTTTCTGTGTACATTCGTTAACGATCTTGCCCATGGCGTTTTGATCTTCTAATTGTCTTAAAGGAGAACCAAGTGTTTTTCACACATTTGCACAGTCTGAATACTGAGATTATTCATGTATACTGTATTTTACTGTGCAGAGCAGTTGACTTTACTCTTTCATTACTATGATCCAGAAAATGGGTGATAATAGCCGGTTTCCCAGACTTGTATTAAGCCTAGTCTAGTTTAGTCCTGGACTAAAAAACATTTCTAGAAATTCTCCAATTAACTTTTTAGTCCAGGACTAGGCTTAATCTGTGTCCGTGCGAAACTGTCCCTAAAGAGTTTAACCTGGCAAGTAGCTACAGATTATGTCTGTGTGTTGTGGGTGGAATAGCAGGTACTTTCTCTTCCTTCAGCAGAGAACATGTACATGACCCCATTTGAGACATGTGACTGCAGTATAAAATTCCCCCAGCCCACATCCTGTTCATATCTTTCACCAGTCCTTGTGTTGTGTTTTCTCTTTTACAATTTTTCTGTGTTAGCTGATCAGACTGGTTTTACACAGCCTGTGTCTCATGTCTATGTGTAAGTCAGTACGGTCCTTGACCATGAAAGTACCTTCTATCTGCGGTAAACAAAGAAGACGTCAAAGAAGACATTTGTTTAGTGCTCCGGGTATAGTGGTTCAAAACGTGCAAATGTAAGGTAAAAGTGGATGACGTGAAAGAGATGTCACTAGATTTGTTGAAACAATATGCTATGTTATCTTTAGTAGCATATGCAGACTTGCTTATGTAACTATTTAACTGTGTCTGATTTCCACACCCCTTCAGAGCGAAAAGAGACATGTGGTCAAGGGATTACTCACCCTCATGACTTGAGTGAACATCTTGTCTCCCTCTTCATTAAACCCCATTTTGCCATGGCAGGTTACACAGAATAGGAAAAAAAACTTGACCGTCTTAATTCAACCTAACAGAGTCGGATTATTTGTTTTTCATGTGTTCCCTTGTAGATTAAGCTCTCTCCTGTTTCAACAAAAGACTCATAGCAAAACAGTCTATGGCCGGGATTCAATCAAAGATCACTTCCTTGATGTTCACAGAGATCGGATTCACATTGAGAGAACACTATGGATGTCGGCTCAAGCGTAAAATACCTTGAGAAGTGCACTTTTGAATAAAAAAACAATTCTGCTCAAAAACATATTTTCTTTACCCTTTAGTGTGTGTACTTTACTGTATTTATACATGGGATATCGCTTTTCAACAGTAAAACTTCAATCGACATCTTTAAGCTCTAAACAGCATTGCATGTGCCAGAGTTCCATTACTACTAAAAAGTGCACAGTAACGATGCAGCTGCAATGTCAACCCCTTGCTGTTTCCCCAGCCTTGCAGGGAAATGCCCTTCTCACAATACCATAACACGGTCCCTCTGCCCTAGGCTAATAATAGCATCAATCATGGCCTGCTGAGCTCTGCTGGTTGTGGCAGTACTGAGCATGGATGTCCCCACCGTTTCACCATGGGTTAGGGTTGCGCTGTCTCAGTGTAACTGAGCTAAATGACTATCGCCCCGTAGCACTCACTTCCGTCATCATGAAGTGCTTTGAGAGACTAGTCAAGGATCATATCACCTCCATCCTGCCAGACACCCTGGACCCACTTCAATTTGCTTAACGTCCCAATAGGTCCGCAGACGACACAATCGCAATCACACTGCATACTGCCCTAACCCATCTGGACAAGAGGAATACCTATGTAAGAATGCTGTTCATCGACTACATCTCAGCATTTAACACCATAGTTCCCTCCAAGCTCGTCATTAAGCTCGAGACCCTAGGTCTCGACCCAGCCCTGTGCATCTGGGTCCTGGACTTCCTGACGGGCCGGCCCCAGGTGGTGAGGGTAGGAAACAACATCTCCACCCCGCTGATCCTCAACACTGGGGCCCCACAAGGGTGCGTTCTCAGCCCTCTCTTGTACTCCCTGTTTACCCATGACTGTGTGGCCAAGCACGCATCCAACTCAATCATCAAGTTTGCTGACGACACTACAGTGGTAGGCTTGATTAACAACAACGACGAGACGGCCTACAGGGAGGAGGTGAGGGCCCTCGGAGTGTGGTGTCAGGAAAATAACCTCTCACTCAATGTCAGCAAAACTAAGGAGATGATCGTGGACTTCAGGAAACAGGAGAGGTAGCACCCCCCTATCCACATCGACGGGACAGTAGTGGAGAAGGTGGAAAGTTTTAAGTTCCTCGGCGTACACATCACAGACAAACTGAAATGGTCCACCCACACAGACAGCGTGGTGAAGAAGGCGCAACAGCACCTCTTCAACCTCGGGAGGCTGAAGAAATTCGGCTTGTCACCAAAATCACTCACAAACTTCTACAGATGCACAATCGAGAGCATCCTGTCGGGCTGTATCACCGCCTGGTACGGCAACTGCTCCGCCCACAACCGTAAGACTCTCCAGAGGGTAGTGAGGACTGCACAACGCATCACCGAGGGTAAACTACCTGCCCTTCAGGACACCTACACCACCCGATGTCACAGGAAGGCCAAAAAGATCATCAAGGACAACAACCACCCGAGCCACTGCCTGTTCACCCCGCTATCATCCAGAAGGCGAGGTCAGTACAGGTGCATCAAAGCTGGGACTGAGAGACTGAAAAAGAGCTTCTACCTCAAGGCCATCAGACTGTTAAACAGCCATCACTAACATTGAGAGGCTGCTGCCAACATACTGACTTAAAACTCTAGCCACTTTAAAAATAGGAATTGGATGTAACAAATTTATCACTAGCCAGTTTAAACAATTTTGTATATAATGTTTACATATCCGACATTACTCATATCAAATGTATACACTGTACTCTAAACCATCTACTGAATCTTGCCTATGCCTTTCGGCCATCGACTCAAATCTGTAGCCACTTTAATAATTATAATTGGATGAAATAACTGTATCACTAGCCACTTTAAACGATGCCATTTATATAATGTTTACATATCCTACATTACTCATCTCATATGTATATACTGTACTCCATACCATCTACTGCATCTTGCCTACGCCGGTCAGCCATCGCTCATCCATATATTTATATGTACATACTCGCATTCATTCCTTTACTCTTGTGTGTATAAGGTAGTTGTTGTGAATTTGTTAGATCACTTAGATACTTAGATATTACTGCATGGTCGGAACTAGAAGCACAAGCATTTCGCTACACTCGCATTAACATCTGCTAACCATGTGTATGTGACAAATAAAATTTGATTTGATTTGACATGGGCTTGGCAAAGGAACAGAATGACGATATATCACAGATTGGCCCTCTTTGTGGTAGAGAGAAGCTTTAAGGAAAGGAATAAAGAGGATACAGAGCATGGAGGGTTTTGGCTGGACGTCAGAGAAACAGACCTGGGAGTCCCATGCCTCTGTTCTGTACAAGTGTAATTGAAGGAGGTATAGGTCTTGAAGGAGCCATTTGAGAAAACAAGTAGACAGACAAAAATGGTTTCCATTGAAAAAGGGGTAGACTATACTTTCATTTGTTTGAATGATTGCATTACATTACATAAGGTGTTTCAGGACGCAGAAGGACACAGATTGGTCCGTGTGGATGCTGCTAAGATGCAGTTGCTGAGTCTTTGTTCTGTATGGAAGCACATCAGAAAAGAAAACTGGAATCCTCCCAAAGGAAGAAAACCAATACCTTTAGCCACACACTACTGACCTTGGCTTGTTCCGAGTATTGCACTCTGTTATGGCTAACGACTAGATTTCACCATATTGTTGTTTTGTTTCTCTATGTTCTCATCCAAAATCATTTAATTGGCTATGGCCTGCTTGTTGTCATGGATATTGCACATGCTCTCTGATACCAATGGCTGTAAACTGCTTTTGAGTTTGGTTGGATAAGATGGAGTGTGCTTCACTTTTCTATGCATGATGTAACAACCCTTCAAAAGGCAATGGCACATCAATCTTCAGAGGTCTGCCCTTCAAAGTACAGTTACGATTCTGTCGATATCATCGTACTTCCAGTAATTTCCTATTATAGATGACACATAATGTTCCTTTAGCTTAGTCCTACATCCATTACATAACATTCATAACCCTACAGCAATGTGAAATGTCCAGATCCACCACAAAAGGTACAGTATGTACAATATGCCAATGAACTCAAATACACAGCACTATAGATTATATATAATGTAGTGCCCTGATAGGTCTATTGCCTTATAGGTAGCAATAACGTCAGCATTAACTTCCTCATTCAAAAGCATTAGAGTTCAGTGATCTGCTGCTCTTGTGGAAGTACACTGCCATCAAGTCCTATCGAGGGCCCACATGCACACACATAGGAAGTGTTGACAGCTGGTAGGGCTTCAACAAAGTGTCTCTTGCGTTAGCTGCCCCAGGCTGTTCCCATGGTAGACTGTTCAGAGCATATAGTAATTGGTTGAATCCAGGAAGTTGAAAGGTCATCATGAGAACTGGGGGACAAGGGCTTCATAAAGAAGCATTCCTTCATAAAGAACATAACCTTTGATGTTGAAAATATAGTAAGTAAGATACTGGATCAGTAAAACACAGTAATATAATAACCTAGAAATAACGTACATTTGTTTTTAGATATCTGAAACAGAGGAAACATGAGAAACAGAGAAAAGGGAAAGTGTGAAACCGGTTTTACGTCATATGCCCCGTTTATTACAACGACGTATTTGATTATAAATATATTTAATGTTTACTGACACCTTTGTAAGAGTGAAACACTAATATCCTCTTTGTTTGTTGAAATAATAATAGCATGCAGTCTCAGGGTAGCAAGCCCATGCCAGAGGAAGTTGTGAGGAAGCGATAGCTGTAAATTGAACAAACAGAGGAAGTCTAACGCAGACCCTCCCACAGTCAGGGTCCATCCGGACTGGAAACACAGTCGAATGGCTTGTTCTGTGCTGTGGGTGAAACAGGAAGTGTTTTGTAGGCCGTGAGTCTTGTGGGAGTCAGGAGACTTGAACACACCACACCGAATTAGCAGAGGAAAAAAGGGTCAGCCTCAGCAAGAGAAGATCACATATGCTCCCTTATCAGCATAACCTGATTACAGGACATAAACATTATAATCCAACTGTGGTTTGATGGCTTTCGCGAGAACCTGATCAAGCCTAGATTTAGATTTGTTTATTACACTTAGATTAGTTTATCTCACAGAGTAAGAGAGGTAAAGTAAAACCTGTAATAATTACCAGTGGCTACGTTCATAAAACGGCAGAGGTCACGGTTTTCCGTTTTGTTTTAAACCAATCACAAGACCGAGTCTATCAGATTAAAAAGACATTGGGTGAGCCAAATATACCCAACAAGAGCCAAATATACCCAGCTTTGCACACTCTCTGCATTCTCTCAACCAACTTCATGAGGTAGTCACCTGAAATGCATTTCAATTAACAGGTGTGCCTTGTTAAAATGTGAGCCACAAAAAACTTCACTTCAGATTGATATTTTTTGAAGACATTTTTTAATTTCACCTTTATGACATAAGAGACAGCAAAACTTGAAGTTGATATGGAAATGATACTGATGCGTCTTGACAAGCAAGTAGCTCTCTGTAAACACTTAGATTTTATTCACTATATAAAGACATAATACCCACCAGTTTCTCTCTTCACAGTTAGACAGAGGATCAAACAATTAACGGCACAAAATTGACTGGCGTCATTTGGAGCTGTTGCTCCGGGGCCATACGGGGATAACGTTGATGTGGCCAAAATGGAAGACCTCATATTTCAAGCGCTGTGCTAGACATTCGAGTCAGCCTGTGGTCTGAGATGTGGGATGTAGGGCTCATAAATAAGAGGTCAGGAATTCGAGTGCAGAGTAATGGCTCTCGGTTACCCTGTAAAACTCCCTTTCTATAGGTAGGGCTGAAAGCTAAATTCATAGTTCACAGCCACAGAACTGTAATAGTATGTCAGACCTTTAGGACATAAATAACAGCCTCGTTAAATTGATTCTTACGAGGCTCGGACAAGGGTAGAAATGGTCCAGCGGACAATCACGGCTGTTTTAACCTGTTTTCCCTATTCCTGCCGCTAGATTAGGGAAGAACAGATTCATCAACAGACCAGAGAATCATGAACCTACACTATGGCGTCAGTAAACGTAGGTTTGGGCACACTTCATGGGATCATCTTGCTGTAATATTCCTGTTGTCCTCTTCCTCTCTCCTTTTGCTCAGCTCTCCCCCCGGTCTGTAGTGACACCATGGGAAGTTGTGACATGTGCACCCTCTTCATTCTCATTGGTCCAATCCTCTTTTTTACTTACTGCGTTCTAATCTTTCCGACTCTGGATTAAAGCAAAGTCTAGCATTGCTCCTATAAGTACCTCCTCTTCCATCCTCTACTTTCACCTGGCTCGTTTTGGCAGTGTGGCGGAAACCTGCGCCATGTGGTGTCACCTGAAGGACGGGGTCAGATCTTGGTGACCTGGGGGGTGATGACGTAGAATGAGAAGGATAAATTGGATAAGCCCATCCGGTTATCCCGCATGCTACCAGGACTGGCTTAGCCTCCAATGGTGGAAGAAGCATCCAATTGGGTCAGCGTTTTGGCAGTGTGGCGTTTTGGCAGCTTGGATAATTGCGGGGCCCTGATTGGATGACCAGCGGTGGCTCAAAGAGGGTGGTTTTATTGGATGGCCACCTGTGAAAAGAGCTTCTCAGAGCCAGAGGATGAGCTGCGAGACTAGCTGTGGCACGTGTGAGTCTGTGCAATTGACCTGACTGAGAAATCTTGGAAAGTACAGGCACTGGGAAATATAGGTACTAATGTTACACTATCACACCATCCTTGAATATATCAAAAGTCTACTATGGACCTTATGGTTGGGAATATGGGCGAACATACTGGTTAGTGTGTTCTGCATGTACACTAATGACGAGCAGCTACTAGTCCTTCAGTTCATCAACCTAAAGGACCATAACCTCACTTCAAATCCCCAGTGGCTCCACTGTTTTTACCATGGTAACAAATCGCACCTGCCTTGGTCAAAGCTAGTATCTCAACACAGTGGATATAGATGAGGGTATTCAAGGCAACAATCTTATTGATTAGTGATGAGCTCCTCCAAGCGTGACAGGTGCTTGGGAACCTAACCCGCTTGTGTTACTCAGTAGAACTCAGCTGGGTCAGCCAGGCAGAAAGCTAAACCTCTGACAGGCTAACATTGCAGAACTATCCTAGAACCAAAGGGTTACTTTGGTAACCAAGATACACACCGGATTTAACCTTAATCAGGGCTGCGGCAATTTCCATTTCAAATAAGTAATGCAAATGTAAAGATATTCTGTTCGTTTTTTGGGGTGTCATTTTAAATACAATGAGGTATCGTCTACTACCAGGACCAACCAATTGTGTTGAAATAGTTGAAGTAGCTAATTACACTAAAGTACTGTAGGCCTAATGATATTTTTTGATATATAAACACTAAACATGTGATTAGGGCAATAGATATGATACCATACATTCAAACAGCTCTTGCCCTGGCATGGTGTAGTCACAGTTTCTGTCACTATTACAATGTGTTGCCTTAGGAGGTACACAAACAGCGTGTCTTTTCATCTTTGTCCAAGATGTAGGTCTTACGTATGGCTTTAGCTTCAAACAAACTAGCAAGCAAAAAAACTACAAAAACACACATTGGATTGCCCTTGACAGTCTGTGCCCACGGTTTAACTCCTTACCCTAGAGACAGTCACTCTAACCAGCATAAAGTTGAAGGTAGCTTATGCACACATGTGCACACTGCCACACACACACACACACATATGGTGGAAGGCCTTGCTGAATGAAGGGCCTGGAAGAAACATGAAGGACAAAAAAGGACACAATAACAAACTTCTTTAATGTAACAAAATGCACCATTCAAGTGAACCTCACAACTACCGTTAGAGTTGGATGCTCCGTCAGTCCTTGTACAGCCATATCTACAGACATCGTAGTGATTGCAATGCATTTCTGTTGATTACATATGATGGTTATTACTTCAAATAAAGGCAGAGCAACTCCACAGTTTCCATGGTTGGCAAGTGAAAGTGAGATAAACAACAAGCTCCTCTCCTATGAACTGTTTTTAACATAGTTCAGAAGAGTATACTGCCACTGTGAGGATAGGGGTGCCATGTCCTCAGGAAACCACAATGACAAAAAAAGAAACAGTCAGTTGCTTTGCACTATCACACTCCAGCTGGTACCACTTTCCAGTGCTTGTCCCTATACACAACTCTGATGTGCAAGTTCCTTTTTCTCTGTAGACACCCATTCACCCAAAGGTTTCAGTAGAGGACACAGCACATCATGTTCTGGTTGTTCTCATCATGTTCTCTCCCACCATTAACAGAAGTCTAACTGCAATACCACTTTCACACTTACAGTAAACGTGATCTTGCTGACAAAATGACCAGCATGGTAGGGGACATAAGAGGTCAATAGGGACTAACCTATACACTGTTCAAACACAAGGTTGTAGACAAAGAAATAAGTGTGCCCCATTGTAAAAACTGTCTTGTGTAGGTGCCAGCACTATGGCCACAGGCCACTCCATAAGGCTGATATTCTTGCAGGCAGTTAAAATGTAGGGGCTGTCAAGAGCTGTAAATTGTCGCCTGCTTGGCCGGCCCTGACAAGACAGTAGAATCCTCTCTGGTTACATCCCATGGTCTTGATTCATGGGGGAGCAGCATGGCTCGATTCCAGTGGGATACCCATGGACGGTGTGTGGTGAACAAGTCCAGGGTCATGTTCATTGGGGACATGCAACAGTGAATATCTTGCAACTGAAAACTAAAATGGCTTGCTCTCAACCAAGGTATTCTCTCCCTATTTCAGGATGTTTTCTTCTGTTTGGTGCCAAATGAACACAACCTTGTTTTGAAGGAGTATTCTGTGATTTTGTTGACCAACTCTTCAGAATCAGTCAAGAGGCTGTTTGTTTACATGTCCTCGTCTATGTAGGTTAAATCTCAATTGGGTAATAATGTAATCAAATAGAATCTCTATTAAATTGCACAATAAAGTGATGAAAGTGAATTGTTGATATTTAATCAAACTCAATAATGGCATTATTTCCCTTATCAAACGAGTTACAGTGCCAGGCAAAAGTTTGGACACACCTACTCATTCAAGGTTTTTTCTTTATTTTTTACTATTTTCTACATTGTAGAATAATAGTGAAGACATCAAAACTATGAATTAACACATATGGAATCATGTAACCAAAAAGTGTTAAAACAAAAATATATTTTATATTTGAGATTCTTCAAAGTAGCCACCCTTTGCCTTGATGACAGCTTTGCACACTCTCAACCAACTTCATGAGGTAGTCACCTGGAATGCATTTCAATTAACAGGTGTGCCTTGTTAAAAGTTAATTTGTAGAATTTCTTTCCTTCTTAATGCGTTTGAGCCAATCAGTTGTGTTGTGACAAGGTAGGGGTGGTATACAGAACATAGCCCTATTTGGTAAAAGACCAAGTCCAAATATTTACTTTATTTAACTAGGCAAGTCAGTTAAGAACAAATTCTTATTTTACAATGACAGCCTACCCCGGCCAAACCCTCCCCTAACCCGGCCGACACTGGGCCAATTGTGCGCCACCCTATAAGACTCCCGATCACGGCCGGTTGTGATACAGCCCGGGATCAAACCAGGGTCTGTAGTGATGCCTCTAGCACTGAGATGGAGTGCCATAGACCACTGCGCCACTCAGGAGCCCAAAATATTATGGCAAGAGAAGCTCAAATAAGCAAAGAGAAATGATAGTCCATTACTTTGACATGAAGGTCAGTCAGACCAGAAAATATCAAGAATGTTGAAATATTATTTAATTGCAGTCACAAAAACCATCAAGCGCTATGATGAAACTGGCTCTCATGAGAACTGCCACCGGAAAGGAAGACCCAGAGTTACCTCTGCTGCAGAGGATAATTTCATTAGAGTTACCAGCCTCAGAAATCAGTAATTAACTCAGATTGCAGCCCAAATAAATGATTCACGGAGTTCAAGTAACAGACACATCTCAACATCAACTGTTCAGAGGAGACTGCGTGAATCAGGCGTTCATGGTCAAATTTCTGCAAAGAAACCACTACTAAAAGGACACCAATAAGAAGAAGAGACTTGCTTGTGCCAAGAAACACGAGCAATGGACATTAGACCGGTGGAAATCTGTCCTTTGGTCTGATGAGTCCAAATTTGAGACATTTGGTTCCAACCGTCGTGTCTTTGTGAGACGCAGAGTAAGTGAACGGATGATCTCCGCATGTGTGGTTCCCACTGTGAAGCATGGAGGTGGTGGTGTGATGGTGCTTTGCTGGTTACACTGTTGGTGATTTCTTTAGAATTCAAGGCACACTTAACTAGCATGGCTACCACAGCATTCTGCAGCAATATGCCATCCCATCCGGTTTGCGCTTAGTGGGACTATCATTTGTTTTTCAACAGGACAATGACCCAAAACACACCTCCAGACTGTGTAAGGGCTATTTGACCAAGAAGGAGAATTATGGAGTGCTGCATCCGATGACCTGTCCTCCACAATCCCCAGACCACAACCCAATTGAGATGGTTTGGGATGAGTTGGACCACAGAGTGAAGGAAAAGCAGCTAACAAGTGCTCAGCATATGTGGGAACTCCTTCAAGACTGTTGGAAAAGCATTCCTCATGAAGCTGGTTGAGAGAATGCCAAGAGTGTGCAAATCTGTCATCAAGGCAAAGGGGTTACTTTGAAGAACCTCAAATATAAAATAGATTTAGATTTGTTTAACAATGTTTTGGTTACTACATGATTCCATGTGTTATTTCATAGTTTTATTTATTTATGTATTTTCTACATGTTATTCTAAAATGTAGAAAATAGTACAAATTAAGAAAAACCCTTGAATGAGTAGGTGTCCAAACTTTTGACTGGTACTGTACATGAGTCCAAAAATAGGAACCGTTTAATCCCCAGCAGTATTATAATTGCACTACCAACAACAGGAGAGGACATCTTTGCCAGGGGTTAGATCTGTGTATGCAAAGGAAAAAAATTGCTACATGCTGTTGATGTGAAACTCATCCTACACTAAACACAAATATTAACTCAATATGCAACAATTTCAAAGATGTAACAAACAAAAAAATGTACTTTGTTATTTTCCCCTAAGCCAACAAGCAGATGGCATATTACTCCAAGGTAAATCAGGTGTAGTGTATGTTCACTGTGTGTAGTTGGTAGGTTATGCAGTTGAGTAATATGCCATCTGTTGGTTATGCAGTTGAGTAATGCAGGAGTAATATGCCATCTGCTGGTTATGCAGTTGAGTAATGCAGGAGTAATATGCCATCTGCTGGTTATGCAGTTGAGTAATAACAAAGTTGAGGGGAAAATAACAAAGTACCAGATACTGGCCTTTGCATAGAGTTGATCAGGCTGTTGATTGTGTCGTGTGGAATGTTGTCGCACTCCTTTTCAATAGCTGTCCGAAGTTTCTGGATATTGGTGGGAACTGGAACACGCTGTCGTACACGTCAATCCAGAGCATCCCACACATGCTCAATGGGTGACATGTCTGGTGAGTATGCGGGCCATGGAAACATGAGGTGATGGCGGAGGAGGAATGGCAAGGAAGGCCTCAGGATTTCGTCACAGTATCTCTGTGTATTAAAATTGCCATTGTGTTTGTTATCCATAGCTTATGCCTGCCCATACCATAACCCCACCACCACGGGGCACTCTCTGTTCACAACGTTGACATCAGAAAATCATCTTCCGGGACAGTTGAAACTCGGATTCAGACTTGAAGAACACACTTCTCCAGCGTGCCAGTGGCTATCGAAGGTGAGCATTAAACCACTGATGTCGGTTACATTTATATTTTTGTTCAGTATATAATATTACTCACTTTAGGCTGCACTTTTCAGAAGATGTGACACTAGATAACTTGAACTGAAAGCCAAAAAGACTGCAGCAACTATTACTTTGGAGGAACTGTACTCCTTACCTCAGGTTAAACCATAAAACCATAGGCAATACAACGCAAGGCAAACAAAGTTGACCTGATATGAAGCAATGTGTTGCTCAACTGGTTAGTTCACACACATATCTGAAGAAGTCGTGCTGTTTACATGTCTTTCCCTTGCCTTAGATGGAGCAGGCCTAATGTAAACGTTTAATTCCACACCCAAAACATTTGCAATACAATGGTGACCACTAGCTCATCTGACTCTGGGGAAGTAGATTGCCAAAATCCCAAAGAATCCCTTTAAAAAGCAGCCAGGGGCTATGCAGAGTGGGCTTACACACACACACACACACACACACACAGTTGATTTGTTGCGCACAGCCTATGCTGACTACACAGTCTTCTGTTCCTAAAAAGGAACTAACCCCAGGACTAGGTCCCGACACAGTAGCAATGGGTATCATTTCCCTTAGCAACTAGATGAAAACATACACTGAGTATACAAAACATTAAGACAGACTGACCAGATGAAATTATGATCCCTTATTGATGTCACTTGTTAAATCCTCTTCATATCAGTGTAGATCAAGGGGAGGAGACCGGTTAACCACCCAAAAGCCATCTAGCCAACTTGAAACAACTGTGGGAAGCATTGTAGTCAACATGGACCAGCATCCCTGTGGAACGCTTTCGACACCTTGTAGAGTCCATCCCCTGATGAATTGAGGCGGTTTTGGGGGGGGGTATACTCAGTGTATTTCCCCATAGTTTAGCTATGCTCTACTGAGGGAACCGCAGAGGGACCATGTCAACATGTAAGGCAACACTTTTGCATACGTGCATGACGTGACAAGTGCTTTGGCTTAAACGCAAATACAAAAGAAAAACTTTGACATTTGGTATACCACCTTGACTTACACCCAGCAGCAGAGGAGATGGAGTTCACCTGCAGTAAGCTAGTCTGGATCAGGTCTAGCAGGCTGTGTGAGGATGATAATGAATCACACATGGTCTTAGCAGACAGACAAGTGGGCTGACGATTAACTGAGCACTAAACAGACATTGTGCACAGTGTGCATAATGCACTTTTTAATAATAATAATTATATTTGTTGTGTTACTCACAAGTGTGTTTTTTGCATATCCCAACTCCCCCTGAGTCACCCGCAGGGAGTGGGTCACTATTGTCTAGTGCTCCTAGGGCAATTAGGGTCAAGAAGTGGGGTCGGCAGGTAGCCTAGTGGTTAGAGCGTTGGACTAGTAACCGGAAGGTTGCAAGATCGAATCCCCGAGCTGACAAGGTAAAAATCTGTCGTTCTGCCCCTGAACAAGGCAGTTAATCCACTGTTCCTAGGGCATCATTGAAAATAAGAATTTGTTCTTAACTGACTTGCCTTTTTTTAAATAAAGGTAATCCTTTTTTTTTTTAAGTGCCTTGCTCAAGGGCACAGAGACAGATTTTTCACCTCGTCAGCCTTGAGATTCGAACCAGTGACCTTTCAGTTACTGGCCCAACGCTTTAACCTTAAAGCTACCTGCCACCTCGTTTAAGTGTGATTGATGTTGTTTAGATATAGAATTTCTCAAAATCAAAATGGTTAAAAAGCAGAAGACTTACAGGGCTGATATTCAGAGTAAAAAAAAGAGCATGTTTTTCAAAGCTAGTCACGCAATGTAAACTTTCTGCCCTAGACTAGGCTTACATTTTAAGGGTTGTCTTTTCACCTTGGATGGCAGGATGTTAAACGTTGTTCAAGGAAACGGAGGATCACTCCCTTTTACAGGTAGAATAAAAAAATAAATAAAACATTCTGGGAGCTCACCACTATAAATGACCAGGAATTCAGCTCAAAAACACACTTTTTACATGTCATGAGTTTCCACATGTTCACACCCAATCCCATCCCTGCTCCTTTTAAATTGACAATGGTTAATAAAGTTTTTTTGTCAACTGCATAACCTACCAACTACACCCAGTGAACATATACCACATTTTCCTTGGAGTAATATGCCATCTGCTGGTTGGTTGATACAAACAAATATTTACTCTGGTTCTTTAAAATGTATTTAACTCAAATTCAACACTTTACAATTGTCAACTTGCATAACATAACTTGACATTACAGGAATAAAATATTTAAAAAGAACACATGCTATTTTTTTTATTGCAATTGTTTTCAATGCCAACATTTGATTGTCGTATACACTTAAAAAAATGATTGTTACACCAAGGAATTACAAAAGCTAAAATACCTCTCTAAAACATGTGTTTACTTTAAAAACCCTGTACTACTGCAATTGTACATGTGTTAATTAAAACCATAAAATCTATTCAAGTTATAAAAGGCATCAATAGCCTGTAAATAAATCAGCTTCCATTACTACCTCAACATAGCTGAAGAAAGGGGAACAGTCAGTATGACTAGTTAGTATCTTTGGCACTTTAAATCACCACACACAATAAGAACATGTCTGAGTATTCTCTCTAGATGTCTACATTGAGCCACTGTTTCCACCAGCAGTCACCACCTTCCATGTCTTGGACCTAGGTTATCAGATAGCAGCATACTGTTCTTTCCATGTTTCAGACTATACCGGACAATGTCTTTGTTCCCATGGCCAATGACTCCACAAGTAATTAGAATACTGTAACTACGTCCGCAAAGAGGATAACTCAAAGCCGTCTCTTTTTTGTCTATTCAGTGTTATCAGCACTCTTACGGTCTCTCAATAAGTGGCTTCGTCCATGTTGTCGTCACTGTCCCCTCCAAACTCCTCTCCATTGTCAAAGTAAGACATGATGTAGTCGGTATCCTGGAACACAGATGATATTATTGAGCTATGCAAGGAGGAATGATAGCCTACCAAGTGAACGATGGCTCCATGCACATCTCCCACGGTCCACTGGCATGTCAACATCTTTTTCAGTGTTGCTTCTCTTCATTTTTCCACTTGTCTGTGCCTCCTTAGTATAGTAGCTAGCTAGTTTGATATGCGCTGTTTTTAGCATGTTTGACATAGCTATTCAACCATACATTAGAGGAAGAAGGCGGCATTTTACTTAATCTAAATATTCCTCCTTTGTGAACTTGTATGACATTTCTGTCAGTATTCTTTTGGGGAGATTAATCTAGCAAAACATCAAAGAACACTTATGGCCTGTGTAAATACAGATGTGTCTGTCACAAACTCAATGGCACGGGAAACTTTGAAGACCGGACCTAGTTGATAGACTGTGGCAAGTTCGCTAGCTAGAGCGCTAGCTCAAGACAGACAGGAAGAGTCGACAGAGGATTAAAAAGGACAAACTGAACCAACCTTCATGCATAGTGACATGGTGACTTATAAAATATATGTATTTCATCAGGGTATTAGCTGTTGGCCAATGTGTCCGGCAATATTTTTATTTTCGTCTTTTATTGATCAAAAGATGGCCATTACCAGCTAACAAACTTCTGATTCGAAGGTGGGGATTTTACAGAGCCTAAAAACACCTTAGACACCATTTATGCACCTTTTTTATTTTGTAAATAGCTTTTGAGTAGCTATTACGATAAATTAGCATTGTTAGCATTAGCTTTACTCTCCGACCATTATCTTAACTGGCATTTACAACGTTTTTTACGACTAAATCCCTGACCATAACAATCAGGTTCAAAGCGGAAAAAGGTACAAAATGTGACGGGTCTAATCAGTCACCATTACCCCTTACCTCTTCAAAGTCTTCCTCGTAGTCCTCTTCATCTGCCTGTTCTTCTTCCTCGTTCGTCTTCTTCTTCTCCTCGTCCTGCTCTTCCTCAGAGTTCACCGCCTCTTCTTTCTTTTCAAGAGTCTAAAGAGTGTGTTTCCAAGAAACATTAAAACCAGAGCAGGGTATATGCAAATGAGCCTCTAATTAGGAGTAACTAAAAGGTTAACATTTCTGATCTCTAGTCTCCTTTCGAAGAAAGATTAGTAGTTTCTGTAATATCCTACCTCTAACTTGGTGAGAATCTCCTCTTTTCCTACAAGAGGTTTCTTTGTCCGTTTAACTTGAGGTGTAGGTCCTAGAAGAGAAGAATGGAACATGAAGGTTAGCTCCAAAAGTAAGTAAATAAAAAAAGCAGAAGTGCTGTGGCAACAAATGGTGCAGGACAGAATCATGGCCGTAACTAAATCAGGAAAAAAAGAAACGTCCCCTTTTCAGGACCCTGTCTTTCAAAGATAATTCGTAAAAATCCAAATAACTTCACAGATCTTCATTGTAAAGGGTTTAAACACTGTTTCCCATGCTTGTTCAATGAACCATAAACAATTCATGAACATGCACCTGTGGAACGGTCATTAAGACACAACAGCTTACAGACGGTAGGCAATTAAGGTCACAGTTATGAAAACTTAGGACACTAAAAAGGCCTTTCTACTGACTCTGAAAAACACCAAAAGAAAGGGTGAGGGCTAGGGCCATTCCCCCCAGAAATATCCGGAAACTTGCAGGTGCCTTGGTGGAAGAGTGGGGTAACATCTCACAGCAAGAACTGGCAAATCTGGTGCAGTCCATGAGGAGGAGATGCACTACAGTACTTAATGCAGCTGGTGGCCACACCAGATACATTTGATTTTGAATTATGGTGGAAAATAAGTATTTGGTCACATACAAACAAGCAAGATTTCTGGCTCTCACAGACCTGTAACTTCTTCTTTAAGAGGCTCCTCTGTCCTCCACTCGTTACCTGTATTAATGGCACCTGTTTGAACTTGTTATCAGTATAAAAGACACCTGTCCACAACCTCAAACAGTCACACTCCAAACTCCACTATGGCCAAGACCAAAGAGCTGTCAAAGGACACCAGAAACAAAATTGTAGACCTGCACCAGGTTGGGAAGACTGAATCTGCAATAGGTAAGCAGCTTGGTTTGAAGAAATCAACTGTGGGAGCAATTATTAGGAAATGGAAGACATACAAGACCACTGATAATCTTCCTCGATCTGGGGCTCCACGCAAGATCTCACCCGTGGGGTCAAAATGATCACAAGAACGGTGAGCAAAAATCCCAGAACCACACGGGGACCTAGTGAATGACCTGCAGAGAGCTGGGACCAAAGTAACAAAGCCTACCATCAGTAACACACTACGCCGCCAGGGACTCAAATCCTGCAGTGCCAGACGTGTCCCCCTGCTTAAGCCAGTACATGTTCAGGCCCGTCTGAAGTTTGCTAGAGAGCATTTGGATGATCCAGATGAGGATTGGGAGAATGTCATATGGTCAGATGAAACCAAAATAGAACTTTTGGTAAAAACTCAACTCGTCGTGTTTGGAGGACAAAGAATGCTGAGTTGCATCCAAAGAACACCATACCTACTGTGAAGCATGGGGGTGGAAACATCATGCTTTGGGGCTGTTTTTCTGCAAAGGGACCAGGACGACTGATCCGTGTAAAGGAAAGAATGAATGGGGCCATGTATCGTGAGATTTTGAGTGAAAACCTCCTTCCATCAGCAAGGGCATTGAAGATGAAATGTGGCTGGGTCTTTCAGCATGACAATGATCCCAAACACACCGCCCAGGCAATCGAAGGAGTGGCTTCAGAAGAAGCATTTCAAGGTCCTGGAGTGGCCTAGCCAGTCTCCAGATCTCAACCCCATAGAAAATCTTTGGAGGGAGTTGAAAGTCCGTGTTGCCCAGCGACAGCCCCAAAACATCACTGCTCTAGAGGAGATCTGCATGGAGAAATGGGCCAAAATACCAGCAACAGTGTGTGAAAACCTTGTGAAGACTTACAGAAAACGTTTGACCTCTGTCATTTCCAACAAAGGGTATATAACAAAGTATTGAGATAAACTTTTGTTATTGACCAAATACTTATTTACCACCATAATTTGCAAATAAATTCATTAAAAATTCTACAATGTGATTTTCTGGATTTTCTTTCCTCATTTTGTCTGTCATAGTTGAAGTGTACCTATGATGAAAATTACAGGCCTCTCATCTTTTTAAGTGAGAGAACTTGCACAATTGGTGGCTGACTAAATACTTTTTGGCCCCACTGTGTGTGTGTGTGTGTGTGTGTGTGTGTGTGTGTGTACACACACACACACACACACACACACACACACACACACACACAAAAGTTTGGGCTCACTTAGAAATTTCCTTTATTTTAAGAAAAGGAAAAATTTTTGTCCATTAAAATAACATCAAATTGATCAGAAATACAGTGTAGACATTGTTAATGTTGTAAATGACTATTGTATCTGGAAACGGCACATTTTTCATGGAATATCTACATAGGCGTACAGTGGCCCATTATCAGCAACCATCACTCCTGTGTTGCAATGGCACGTTATGTTAGCTAATCCAAGTTTATAATTTGAAAAGGCTAATTGATCATTAGAAAACCCTTTTGCAATTATGTTAGCACACCTGAAAACTGTTGTGCTGATTAAAAGGAGCAATAAAACTGGCCTTCTTTAGACTAGTTGAGTATCTGGAGCATCAGCATTTGTGGGTTCGATTACAGGCTCAAAATGTCCAGAAACAAAGAACTTTCTTCTGAAACTCGTCAGTCTATTCTTGTTCTGAGAAATGAAGGCTACTCCATGCAAGAAATTGCCAAGAAACTTAAGATCTCGTACAACGCTGTGTACTACTCCCTTCACGGAACAGTGCAAACTGGCTCTAACCAGAATAGATAGAGGAGTGGGAGGCCCCGGTGCACAACTGAGCAAGAAGTACATTAGTGTCTAGTTTGAGAAGCAGATGCCTCAGAAGTCCTCAACTTGCAGCTTCATTAAATAGTACCCGAAAAACACCAGTCTCAACATCAACAGTGAAGAGGCGACTCCGGGATGCTGGCCTTATTAGATGTGCCTTGTTAAACGTTAATTTGTGGAATTGCCTTCTTAATGCATTGGAGCCAATCAGTTGTGTTGTGACAAGGTAGGGGTGGTATACAGAAGATGGTCTTTTACCAAATAGGACTAAGTCCATATTATGGCAAGAACAGCTCAAATAAGCAAAGAGAAACGACAGTTCATCATTATTTTAAGACATGAAGGTCAGTCAATCTGGAAAATGTCAAGAACTTTAAAAGTTTCTTCAAGTGCAAAAACCATCAAGTGCTATGATGAAACTGGCTCTTATGAGGACCGCCACAGGAAAAGAAGACCCAGAGTTACCTCTGCTGCAGATGATACGTTCATTAGAGTTACCAGCCTTAGAAATTGGTAATTAACTGCACCTCAGATTGCAGACCAAATAAATGCTTCACAGGGTTCAAGTAACAGACATCTCAACATCAACTGTTCAGAGGAGACTGCGTGAATCAGGCGTTCATGGTCAAATTGCTGCAAAGAGACCACTACTAAAGGACACCAATAAGAAGAAGAGACTTGCTTGGGCCAAGAAACATGAGCAATGGACATTAGACCGGTGGAAATCTGTCGTTTGGTCTGATGAGTCCTAAATTGAGATTTTTGGTTCCAACCGCCGTGTCTTTGTGAGACGCAGAGTAGGTGAACGGATGTTATGTTCCCCAGTTTCTGTGTTATTTGTATGTGTGTATTTCAGGAAATGGCTTTCTGCCCCATCGACGATTGGAGCACTGAACCCTCCCTCTTGTCAGGGGAAACCGCTGTTTTCAATTACTAACTCCTTCTCCAGCTGGATAAAAGCCAGTGTTCCTTTGTTAGGGAAGGAGAGCTTCTTTGATGTCCTGTGTTGGTTGTTGCTCAGAGACAGTTTTTGTAAAGTATTTTGTAGCCAGTCCTGCAGAGTTAAAAGGACTGTGTTAGTGATTATTGAAATTGTTCACTTTACGTTAGTAATTATTCTGTTTTTGTTCCCAGGGGGGAAGGAACATTGGGAGTGTTTTGGCAAGAGGCCTGCGGGCATACATATACCCGTAGTATGTACTCTGTCTATGCACTCTAGGTAAGAGCTGGGCGGACCAACCCCTGTATTTTGGTTAGCGCGCGCCAGGTGGCGTTAAGAATAAGTAAGTAGTGGGTAGGTAAGGTAGGAGAGGGAGCTCTTTAACTTTTACTTCCTTTGCTTTGGTTCCGTCTAGCCCCCTTTCCCCAAATTACTGTGTGAAGGAAGAATAAATTCCCGTGCGTAACAACGGATGATCTCCGCATGTGTGGTTTCCACCGTGAAGCACGGAGGTGGTGGTGTGAGGGTGATTTGCTGGTGACACAGTCTGTCATTTATTTAGAATTCAAGGCACACTTAACCAGCATGGCTACCACAGCATTCTGCAGCGATATGCCATCCCATCTGGTTTGCGCTTAGTGGGACTATCATTTGTTTTTCAACAGGACAATGACCCAAAACACACCTCCAGACTGTGTAAGGGCTATTTGACCAAGAAGGAGAATGATGGAGTGCTGCATCAGATGACCTTGCCTCCACAATCCCCTGACCACAACCAAATTGAGATGGTTTGGGATGAGTTGGACCGCAGAGTGAAGGAAAAGCAGCCAACAAGTGCTCAGCATGTGGGAACTCCTTCAAGACTGTTGGAAAAGCATTCCTCATGAAGCTGGTTGAGAGAATGCCAAGAGTGTGCAAAGCTGTCATCAAGGCAAAGGATGGTTACTTTGAAGAACCTCAAATATATTTTGATTTGTTTAACAGTTTTTTGGTTACTACATGATTCCATGTGTTATTCTACAATGTAGAAAATAGTAAAAAAATAAAACTTGAATGAGTAGGTGTGTTCAAACTTTTGACTGGTACTGTATATTTGAGTACACAGAAAAGAAAATCAATTACGGGTCAACTTCTAAATATTGCTCCCAGCGTTGATCAAAGCTCAGAAAGCTTATTTTTGATCTGACAGTTCTAATTGCCCCTGCCTCTTTGCGAATTAGTGGAATCATGAACAGTTGTTTGTTGGTTATGTTCGCCTGCGTTCCCCAGATTTGCCTTTTTAGCAGCATATTCACCAATCTCTCAAAAGGCTAACTCCACCCTCTCGCGCCACAGGCCGGCTCAAGTAGGCAACAAGAGCTACTGCTGACAGTGTATTTGCGAGATGCCAAACAATTTTTTTTTTTTTTTTTAGAAACATCCCACGACTCCTGACGTGTCTACAGACATCCTCCAAACAAACAAAAACTGACTCTTAGAGAATGCACAACTGGTAAATAGTCGCTTATGTCAGTCAGGTGGCTAGAGGCCGGTAGAGACTTCTATTGTAGTAATGTTGAAGGGCTCTAACTAGTATTACTTAGCCAGTTAGAAGGATGAAGTAAGAAGCTAATGTTAAAACGTAGCCTACCTCAGCAGGAGCAATAAATATGTCAATAAGTTCTCATAACTTTGCATTACAGAAAGTAGGCAACGGCGACAGACAGGGATGTGGCGCTCAGTGGTGAGGCTGAGGCAGGCTGCAATGTGTGCAGGAAGAAGCAGAGGAGACAGAGAGCGAGGAAGCAAGCAGAGAGAGGTTAGTACAGTGGTTCCCAAACTTTGGGTCAAGAAATTCTGTACTAATCTTATCAAACAAGTTAGGAACATAAAAAAAAGGATTATTTGTTTCAATATGAACATCTCCACATGGCCTTTAGGCCGACTGTAAAATGCAAATAATACTGTTCTAAAAATGTTGTACTTAAACTCAAAACCTGGTTAGGGACCTGACAGAAGGAGGTTGGAATCAGATCAATAGTGGCATATGTTCATCAAGAAATTCAAAAGGCCAAAGTAGGTAGCTAAGAAAATAAGTAAATGAAATTTCACTGAGTATCTGAGAAAAAAATCTCAATTGAAAACAATACATGGCTTACACAAAGTTCAAATTCCACACACAAGTCCTTGAGATAAAGTACTCACTTTTACCCTGAGGTTCTCTCACTTTAATGCAAAGCTCTTTAGGCAATCTGCTCCAGTCTGAAATAGAACCATAAAAAGAGAAACACGTTACCATAGAAAATGCGAATTGCATAAAACACACCAGAAATGCAACACATTCAAAGCATGAGGAATAATGACACCACAGCACAAGATTAAAAATCTGATTAGTTCAAACAAGAAATTGACTGTCTGGCACCATCAGCTGGACATATACCAAAACTGCATCAAAAGACTAGTCTAGAGGTGCCACTGAAGAATACTAGCAGTAGGAAAGTGGTACATGGAACTAGAGTTAATCAAAGAGACAACTGTTCGGTGATCAGTTGAGTGCAGATTCTAACAGCCTGTGTTTCCACAAACCAGCCCATCATCACTCACCTGGGCTCCACTCGATGGTGCTGTCCTTGATCTCTCCGCTTTGGTACTTATCAGAGTAGCGATCGACATCTACATGGGAAACAGTAGCAAGATTATAACTAACAATTCCCTATTTATATAATACCAACCAGGGAAAACAACACTGTGATGTTGCCAAGAAGCAGAGCTTTTGATGACTATGCAACAGTTGTATATTGATGAATGTTTAATAATTCAACTTTTGGATTTTGAATTTGGCGCCTTGCATTTCACCGGGTAGTGTCGGGAGCTAGCGCCCCACCACTCCCTAAGTAGTTAAACTGAGACTCTGTGATATGACGTTGCCACGAGCAGCACCGCAGATGAGCGCAATACAAGACGATGCACTCACCGAGTATCACAGAGTATCTGTGCATGTGCACTTCAATTACTACAACGTGTTAGCTATGGGACCAAAACAGCAGAGCAGTTTAGCCTCACGATTAGTTGTTGCTGAAATAGTCCTGATATTGCCATTTACTCTACCTCTTTTGGGAGCAGCCCTTCTGATGTAGAAGGGCAGGGTCTTGGTGGCAGCCCTCAGCTCCTGTTTCAGAGCCAGCATGTACTCCACTTCCTCTCCTGTCTGCAGGGGCACAGGCTGGACTGGCATGGGCTGAGGTTGAGAGGGAACAGATCAGGAGACTGGGTTGCTATAGCGCCACAACACTAGCACTAAGCAAACACGTTACTACATTTAAATGACTATACAGTATTTCATAATACTGCAAACCGTTTAAAGGATGGTAGGCTATATAATGTGTCTAAACCAGACAGTGTCCATACAAATCACTGTTAATGTACCTCAGAGAGAAAAATGCCTTGAAGAGGAAAACAAAACATTTACGCATTACGTTACTAGCAATATTAGATAAGTCATTATTTTAATTTTGTGATGCTCAAGAGCACTATAAGCAATTGTGGCAAGGTGAGTCCAGACTGTGTTACAAGCCCCGACTCCATGTGCACACTCACAGGGAAGAGGGGCGAGGGCTTAAAGGTGGTGGGGGGCAGGCTGTCCCCCCTTCCTATGCCCACATCCTCCAGGTTGAAGGTCATCTGTCCCCTTCCACGACCCCTGCCTCGTCCAGCCATGGGGATGAGTCGGATGCTAAATGCTGAAAGAATCGTGAGAAAAAAAACAGATAGATGTAGCCTAACAAATAGACATAGCAGCCAGTATTGAGGATATCTAACTCGCATTTGATGGTGGGCTCCCAACACTAGGCTCCCAATTTACATTTGTTACAGATAACTAGTAACGAACTAACGTTGGGTAGATACCGTTCGTTAGGTAGCTAGCACTCAATGGCCGCATGGAAGTCCATACAGAATAAGAAAGCTAGCTAGCTATCGCATTTCACCGTGGCTCTACTGACTCTTCTGTATGGTATTAGAATCTCGAGAGTTAATTTCACACATGATTACACCAAATCCTTAGCAAGTTAAATATATAGCTACAGTAGTTAGCTATGATACTTGAACTGCCGGCCAGTGACCTCTCCAGTACAGCATCGTGCTTGTTTGCATAGCCAGCTAGCTAGTATTGGCTGGCATTCAAGCAAGCTATATTTCGCAGGTATTCTATGGCATTATACTTTTTCACGTACCTACAATGTGTCCGTTGAGATCGTGAAATATAGAGCCAAGCCCTGAAACGCACAGTATAAAAACCAAGCCCAACAGAAACCAACCCAAATATCTTGAATGGCTAGCTAACGTAATAGTAACGTTAGAAATGCTGCAGTTTGCAGAGCCCAAACCAGATCCACTGGCTTGATAGCGATGTAGCCAACGTTAGCTAGCTGACGATTACGCTTGCAGGCTATAACACGTATGCTGTTTTTCCCTCTACACACACACATATATATTCATATTATACAGTATAATAAGCTAAGGTTTTCTGGTTAAGCCCACACGTGCACAGACTGCCGGATGTTTTCAACTGGAGTCCACGTGTGTTCCGTCGGCATTGAATGTCTCAGAAAACATTCTGTGCGCAACAGTTCTGCACTACTGTCTGTACTGGTATAACGTTAGAATTTAACCTTTATTTTTTTTATAGAATAATTGTTACTTTAATCTAGTATAAATAATACAATTTCCCCACAAAAAGGTGGTAGCGTTTTTTAGCAGTTGTTCATTTATTCATTCTTACGTCTAAGCGATAAAGAAAAACGTCTCACAACATATTCATGCTCCCCAAAAGACCTACCAAGGCAGCACTATTATTCCTTACGTTTTAAGATTTGGGATTGTTTGTGTAAGAAACTGACGGAAAGGGGGATGGATGGATACCTGTCAGTTGCACAGCTAAATGCATTCAACCGAAATTCGTCTTCCGCATTTAACCTAACCCCTCTTAATCAGGTGTGTTGTGTATAGTTTGGAGTGCATTTTATATTTGCATGTAGGTTTGTGCTTGCATTGCTGAAAAGGTTAGCCTCTTAAATGGCATGTAAATGCCGAATGATTACTTTACACATCTACCCCTATAGAGACTTCACAGGAAAACAAAATGTTTTTTGTAGAACACAAGTCATAAAATCCAGAAGTAAATCGTTCCATCCTTTATTAAACATAGCTTGCAAGAGATAAATATTACAAAGTTATTTCCTCCAAAATTAGCTTATTTTTTTCAGTCAATGCATAATCGTTATTAATCAACTGGCAGTATTCAAACAGCATTAATATTTTTTTCTTTGAAGACAGTTAAATATCAAGTATGTGCAAAAGGTCAGGATTTATATTTGAAATAAAACTAAAACAAAAAAAGTATTTTCTAGGATAAAAATGAATTCTCTTTTCACCCATTCCCCAGATGTCCATTCAATTGATACAGATTGATAATGACTCCATGACATTTTTTTCTCACAAATGTAATTTACAACATCAACATTATGCAATGTTCAAACTGAGCAATTGCAGTTCATTTTATATGTATAAAAGAAAAACTTCATATTCACTTCAAATGTATAAAATTATTTGCAATGAATACACCCCTCCCCCCCTTCAAAAAGTTCCCTGTATTTCCAACAATAACTAATATGCCAAGAGTACATATTAAAGGATACCAATAAAATAACATAATACATTTGTTTAGCCAGGAAATGTGATCAATCCTCCATAAGAATAACATCACAATTAGTACACCCCTAACTACGACACCGTCTTGATGGGAAGCTTCATCTGCCTTAGAATGCTTTAGACATAACCCTATTCTTGAACTCACTTATATGGGAGTCAGTTTGAATATTATCAGTTTGAAACTACATGATAATTCCCCCAAAACAAATGTGGACCAGAGCAAAGGCGATAACGGCAAGATTTCTCTCATCTCCAACAGCTCCTAGTACACTAGATTTTAAAAAGGTAAAAACAAATTAAATATTATACTTTATTCAATTTTTATTTTCCAATGGAAAACATGAGCATTGCAACATGCCGTATTTTCATATTCATAGAAATATGGAAGAAAAGGAAATTACATTTTTAGACCTGTAATTTCAGACATGGGTAGCCCTGTAGTTCAGAACAGAAATTGAAATCAACAAAACACAGAGCTGTTTCTGAGTGAGATCTGTGGATTTGATGACTCCTCCGGGGTAATACGGTCTGTCAGTGGTTTGATCATGCCACATCCTCACAAATTAAGTCTGCATGGGTTCATCCAAAGTAAGAAATACACTGAACAGTGTTGCGTTTCTAATAGAACATACATACGTGAACCTGACATTCTTCAAGCTCGAAGCCTGTGGAATGGATTCAAACTCCGTCAGAACAATGATCACTTTTCCGGGCAAACACACACAAAAACAAAAAAACATACATTCAGGGGAAAAATGTGTCTAAAAGAAAGAAGAATAATAATCCCATACATTTTGCACATTTGTTACACAATAATACACAGTGATCACAAAACAAAATGACAAGCTTCACTATATTCATGGCTTTTTGTTTGCTTTTCTACACATTATACCATTTTATTTTTTTATCGAAGTGAGAAAAAAAAGCTTATGTACAATAAGTCATTATTAGTTCTGACATAGCAAATATCATGTAATTTTTATTTCAGTCAATAAAATGTTTGATTCAATTTGATTTTTTTTTTCTCTTGAAAACGTAAAACATTACAAACAAAACAAAAAAATATATACTTAATTGAGACATCAGAAATAGGACATTTAAAAACCTTAAAACATTTGACATTTCAAAAAAAGATTGTGGTTGAAATTACAAAAAGGTGTGTGGATGCGTCTATTAGTCTGCAAGAGAGAACAAGAGAGAGAAAGGAGCTTCAATATACAAGTCCAGCTTCATAGCAAAAGGACATAGAAAAACGAGACAGCCGAATCAAACATGAGGAGATGGGAAAGAAAATGTATCCCGATATAAAATAAAGTCATGACATCCTGTTCTAACCAACCACAAAAGAGGGAATTGATTGACAATTGTATAAGCAACAAAAACAAATCTCTTCTGAATGTAAACTTCCATTCACATCTACATATTGCACCTGCCAATCAAACCAAAAGGTAGTTTCATAAATGACTTGGTGTGTGTTCAGTATAAATAACTTACGAGAACTAGGAAAGGGGACTTGAGATTTCATAGGCCACTGCATGAGTTGACTTGATACAAAATCTGTATCTAGTGGGCAGAGCTCGCACCCAATTTAATGTAAGCACCTGTCATGTCTGGCCTGCTAAACTGTGCACACCTAATGATAGTAGAGCGTTACCTATCATGAGATTGATCTAATCAGTTGATTACTCCATTTCAAAGAATCCATCTTGATTGGTTCAGCTCCTCATAGCTTCCACTCAAACAGTGTTTGTAATGCCATAATCTCTCAGCCAAACCTTACAGGTTGTCAGTGTGTAAGAGGATGACAAACCCCAAACTCCACAACTCTTTGAGGCCAGTGAACAATACAGGTGAGACATTTTTAAGTGCCAATATTATTGCAGTGTTGCCATGGATCTTTCCATGGTCCTTTGGCTTTACTTAAGTCTTTCTATGGCCATCAGGATGGTGATGTGCCCTAACCCCTGATTCTACAACCTACTTGACCAGATACTGACATAATACGCTGTTGAGCCATTGGCCTACAGAAGCACATTTTCTACGTCATTCAACGGTTGACCTAAATTCCTGATACAGTGAGGTAAAATTGAAAATATGGTTTATAGCAGTTACAGCAGTAAATAATTCAACAATCCTCTAAAAGCCTGAAATAAAGATAAACCTGTGACGTTGAACCTAGCACAAACTAAAAGTCCTGTCTGATCTTCCCAACACTAGCCATAAACCCCCTATAGCTTCTACATGGACGCACATGTAAATACTTTAGTTCCTATGCCAGCCAGACAAACCCCAAATGAATTGAAGATCCGCTGGTCTACCTCTGAGTAATACTGCACATTGACTGAACACTGCTTTAAAATGTATTTTATGACCTGTAGCAAACTTGGCTTAGCGAGTCTAGGGGACTTCACAACCAAACCAAAAAACAAACAGAAAGTGCTATTGGTGAAATGTACGTGGCAGTGGTAAGTGTTGACAGGCGTGTGAGACCATGCTCATATGACCGACGTCCCAAGGGTCAATGGGGGGGGGGCAAAAATGGACAAAATCACTTGTCACTGCCAGCGTTAACGAACTTGTTCAAATCATTGAAAAAAGTAAGAGGGTTAACCAATTGAAAGTCATCTGATACGGTCCACATGAACACTCAGGACAATGGTCTCTCTCCCGACTCTCTTGTAGACAATCAGATGACATCCGCACCTTGGGGAACCTGTGAATTGTAACATTCTTATTCTCTTTTTAAACTTTTTTATTTTATTCATAATAAGAAAAGTGCTCCTCGAGAATGAGGCATCTCGTGTGCATTGCCTGAACACGATGATTGATCCACGTCTCTCCCATTTTAAAGATAAATCCATATCAGTCTCCTTTCTCTCAAGCTTGCCATCAATACATAATCCATATAGATATTTGAATAGTTTCAATCTGTTCACAATTTTTTGATAATTATCGTCTCCTGGGGCAAGTACCTCTGAGATACGCAGCCTTTTCTAGAGACGCCGCAAAAAACGAAAAACGACAATCAAGAAACACTACAACAAGAAAACTAAAAACGTGCCACCGCCACCTCCAGCTCCAGTCCTCACCATTTCCCTCACGGTACCACAAGGAAGTTGGGTTTAGAAAGGGTTGAAGTCTCTGGACTTGAGGCATTGAGGGGCAATGAGGGATCTTGGGTGCAGCTTTCATGACCCCATTTTCAGGCCAGTGCCGAGCACCGAGATGGGACGATACGCCAGACTCCAAAATGGCTGCCACGCTCCTCCTCTCTGCAGGCCATGGCCTCAACTGGTGACACGGCATGTATTTTATTTCTCACCGCAAACACCGGTGGACTTTCCTGTGCTTATTTCATTGATTTGTTTATCCATTTAAACCACACCTTAGTGCGCACTTTGTGGATCCTGTCCTTGTTCTTGCTCCCATTAATACTGTGTCAAACAAAAATATTAATAGTGCTTCCTGGTTATGATCCATTATCTTTGCTGGTCCACTCAAAGCAGGGCAGGACCAGTGTCCAGGTGGATCCGGTTCATTCCACAAGATCTCTCTCTTACATAGCGGCATGCCCATCTCTTTTGCTGCTTTAAAAATCTTAAATTAAAGAACCTACATATGGAGTGTAGCAGGGGAATAACTAAAATAAAATTATATTTGAAAATAAAAACAAAGATATCCTAAAGCAACCCTGCAACAGTACCCGCTACCTCCCCCCAAAATAAATACAAGTAAAGGTATGAATTGAAAGTGAGGCGCTCTACGTAGCATAACAATAGAAAAGCTTAATAAGAGTAATAGGAACTGAAGCGGTAACAATAATCATAATAATAACAACAGCAATAATAGTAGTACAAATTATTTGAGTCTTCGAAATAATTTTGCTATAGTAAGAAAGTCGAGAAGATGCACTGACAGTTTGGTTGTCTTTTGTCTGGCTGATTGTGTCGTTTCTCAGGCTGATTGTATCGTTTCTCATGGGTTAGTTTAGGTAGGCACACGGACAGGCACTGCATGCAATGGGGTGGGGGAGGTGGTGAAGTTTTTTTTTTGTGAGGGCATGGTGGCGGGGGGTGTGGAAGGTGGCCCTTGGGGTGGGGATTGGGAGGGTGGGGACAAGGGGGTTCATTTCTGTCCGTTGATGGACTGTGATATGGAGCGTGGCGGGATCATGTCCAACAGGTACTCCCTCTGGCGGTCTGCTAAGCTGGAGCCTTTGTTGGCCCCGACCCCTCCTTGGTTCAGGTAGGCAATGTTCAACCCTGAGAGAGGAGAAAGTGAGAGAGAGATCAAAAATAACAGAGAAGGAGAGAAAGAGACCGAGAGAGTTCAAACAAGAGGTTAAGAGAATGAACAAGGAAAGGGAAGTTAAAAGGACAGGAAGAAACACAGAGGAAAAAGAGAGAGGAAGAAAGAGGAACACATTTAATAATAAAACATATTTAAAAATTAACAAAATGTTCCAGAGTCTGCTGTGTCTGTTTTGTCCACCAGGGATCGGGTCAATTCCAATTTAATTTGAAACTCCAATGTAAAACTTAAATGTATTCATGAAGTGGAGAATTTACGTTGAATTCAATTACAACAATCTTCAAATTATGGAATTTGACTGTATGAATTGTAATTCACTTGAAATTGTAAAACAAATATTTGGAATTGAATTTAATATATTTGTACATTTCGCAGTTAATGAACTTAATACAAACATGTCCAGTATAGCTAGGCTGTCTGAACAGTGACATGATCAGCCAGAGGGAATTGAATTGGAATTGGGAATTATTGTTTTTTGAATAACCTAACATTGGAATTGAGAGGGTTTGAATTCCCACTGAATTCAAAGACTGACCTGGAATTTTTATTGAATGAAATCCAATTTACAGGGAGAGGGAATTTAATTATATAGAATGTAAATTGTAGAATTAACCCCAACCCTGCTGTCCACCTCACCTGAGATGAGATGTTTGTTAGACAATGATAGGTATGACAATTATTATTGCAATAACTTTTTTATGTATGCTCTCTGTATGGCTATATATCTTTGGAAAAATGTGTAAAGTCCATCGTGTCTCACTCTTACTTTCTTTGAATGCTAACCATTTGGGCAACAACTTCAGGTATAATGCATTATAACGCTGTTATAATACATTTTAAGACTTGTCATAAGCACATATTACCCCCATATTATCATCATTATCTCATCATGATCGTGACTAAATTAAAAAGCCATTTGGAAGCAGTTTAAAATTTGCTACATAGAGAAACATAACTTATTATAATAACACGTTATAAAGGCTCACACATGCTTATTACATTTTAATCATTTAGCAGACGCTTTTATCCAGAGAGACTTACAGAAGTGAGTGCAAACATTTTCATACTTTTTCATGCTGGTCTCCCGTGGGAATCAAACCCACAACACTGACATTTGGAAGCACCAAGCCACACAGGACCAATTATATACAGTCCATTCGGAAAGAATTGCAACTTTTTCCACATTTTGCTATGTTACAGCCTTATTTTAAAATGGATAGATTAAATAAATGGATGAATAAAAACATTTCCTCATTAATCTACACACAATACCCCATAATGACAAAGCAAAATTCAGACCATTTGCTAGGAGACTCGAAATTGAGCTCAGGTGTATCCTGTTTCCATTGATCATCCTTGAGCTGTTTCTACAACTTGATTGGAGTCCACCTGTGGTAAATTCAATGCATTGGACTTGATTTGGAAAGGCACACACCTGTCTATAGAAAGTCCCAAGCCATGAGGTCGAAGGAATTGTCCGTAGAGCTCCGAGACAGGATTGTGTCGAGGCACAGATCTGAGGAAGGGTACCAAAACATTTCTGCAGCATGGAAGGTCCCCAAGAACACAGTGGCCTACATCATTCTTAAATGGAAGAAGTTTGGAACCACCAAGACTATTCCTAGAGCTGGCCTCCCGGCCAAACTGAGCAATCAGGGGAGAAGGGCCTTGGTCAGTGTGATGACCAAGAACCCAGTGGTCACTGACAAAGCTCCAGAGTTCCTCTGTGGTGATGAGATAACCTTCCAGAAGGACAATGGAAGCCACTCTTCAGTAAAAGGCACATGACAGCCCGCTTGGAGCACCTAAAGGACTCTCAGACCATGAGAAACAAGATTCTCTGGTCTGATGCGTCACACCTGGAGGAAACCTGGCACCATCCCTACAGTGAAGCATGGTGGTGACATCATGCTGTAGGGATGTTTTTCAGCGGCAGGGACTTGGAGACTAGTTAGGATTGAGGGAAAATGAACAGAGCAAAGTACAGAGAGATCCTTGATGAAAACCTGCTCCAGAGCGCTCAGGACCTCAGAGGGGGCGAAGGTTCACCTTCCAACAAGACAACGATCCAAAGCACACAGCAAAGACAACGCAAGAGTCTCTGAATGTCCTTGAGTGGCCCAGCCAGAGCCCGGACTTGAACCCGATCGAACATCTCTGGAGAGACCTGAAAATAGCTGTGCAGCGACGCTCCCCATCCAACCTGACAGAGCTTAAGAGGATCTGCAGAGAAGAACGGGGAGAAACTCCCCAAAAAAGGTGTGCCAAGCTTGTAGCGTTAAAATTCAAGAAGACTGGAGGCTGTAATCGCTGCCCAAGATGCTTCAACAAAGTACTGAGTAAAGGGTCTGAATACTTATTTAAAATGTAAGAGTTTATTTTTTATAAATGAGCAAAAATGTCTAAAAACCTGTTTTTGCTTTGACATTATGGGGTATTGTGTGTAGACTGATGGACAATTTTTTTAAAAATAAATTTTAGATTAAGGCTGTAATGTAACAAACTTTGGAAAAAGTCAAGGGGTCTGAATACTTTCCGAATGCACTATATATACACACAAGGGACCAGACTTCTAACATGTAATAGAATTATATCTGCAGGCTTTTAGGCCTAAGTGAAGTGTTACCATAAGGGGTTCTCAAAAACCCACCGGGGGATGTTGTAGATCTGGCGACGGCCATCATGCTGGATCCGACTGCTGCCACCGCCGCCACTAGTTCCGCCACCTCCTCCTCCTCCGCAGCGCTGCTTTCCCGTCATCCCCAGCAGGCCGCTGGCCACGGAGAGCTGGGAGGCCTGGGCGAAGTTTGAGAGGACGCCCCTTGCCGAGCTGGAGAGACCCCGCTGCATGGAGGCCTGAGGCTGGGGAGCCTGAGGGAGCAGAGGGTGAGAGGGAGGTGGAGGAAATCAGTGACGTCCAGATATATCGGTCCAACCAAAATGGTTTGGTAACATAACGATTTAAAACATAATATGATACTGTGCCAGAGTACAGTCTACAAATGCTGCAAACTACAGCCACACCCCAGATTTAAATGGGGCCTATAGATGGTTGATTGAGGCATATAGCTGGATCTACACAACAGATTGGGGTGGGCCAAGGACTAATTTCAATATAAAAATAATTGACAACTTTTGAGGTCTGACAACAGCCAACAAATTAAGGTTTGTCACTTTAAGGTTTCTTAGTGTAGGCCCGTTACCTGACGCAGGGCGTGATGTCGGATCATGGTCTCGGCCTTGCCGACGTTGGGAACAGTCGGAGCCGTGCTGGGGGAGAGGGCTGCCTGCTGCTGGAGCCTTTGCTCAATCTCCTGTTAAACATGAGGAGAGAGAGAGAGATAAGGGTTGAGACAATGAACAATGGATGGGAAGAAAAGGTTGGGACAGGGAGAGAAACAGACAAGAAATTCAAGTACAAAAGGATAGCCGCACACACTTCTGTAAAAAAGCTTTCAACAGTCAGAGCATGTCACTGGTCAAGTGGAAAAAGTCAATTGGTTCACTCCGACAGCTCAGGGTACTAGAACATAATAAGGTCACACCCTCTGACAGCTGTCAAAAAAGGTCAGCCACAAAACGTACTTATCGTTAAATCACACGTAGTTTGCAACATTCCTGCATACTAGTATATTTGACCTAACCCTGCTGTAAAGCCTGTTGTGTATCTCTTTAATCCATGCTTTATTAAACAGCTGACCTGCTCCTGCTGCAGGGCCTTGACAAATGCGTTCTTCAGCCTATTGGTGTGCTCCGCCTTCAGGGCCTTCTTCTGATTGGACGTCATGCACTGCTCGCAGAGGATACGCCCACCTTTCTCCTGCTTCCAGTGGGGGGTGAAGTCGATTCTGCACTGGGCGCAGAAGAAGGGCTCCATGCGTGACAGCGCCCCCCGCAGCTTACCTGATGAGAGGCAGAAAAGAGGCAGTTATTACAGGTTTTGGTTCTTAAATTAACTTGTTTGAGGGGGTCAGTTTAAAGTTACTGTCCATTGTTTCCAGATTTCTATGAAATATTACCTATAATTAATTAATTAATTACGATATGATCAAAATAGTTTCCTTCCAAATTTGTTTAATTAAGTATGTTAAAAAGCAGCTTTTATGTGTTGCGTGGACACCCCAAAAACAGAATGGTGTATACCGGTCATTACAAATATTCACACGAGTAGACCAGTGATTAACCAGCTCAGGATGACATCATCCTCTATGAGGAAAAAGCAAGCATTTTTTAAACAGTCTATTTCAGAAGTTTGAGTTGGGGTTTGTGTTTTTTTTTTCATCAATTTATGCTTTGGCCACAAATATGAGTATAGGATGAGTTAACATTATTTGGGTAGGAGTTAACAGAACATTAAAAGTTAGAATTTCACTGGACAGTTACTTTAAGCACGTTGAGGCGCAGAATCAATAATCTTGATCATATAATGAGTAGTTATTTTGGATGCAGTGAGATTTGGAGCGGTGCCTGTCCAGTGGCTCACCCTGGCTGTCGATGACGCTCTGCACCACCTCCTCCAGGCCCACCATGTAGATGAACTCGCTGTTGGCCGCCGACGGCAGGAAGTGCAGGAGTGGGGCTGGTGGCTTGGGCGGCGGGATCTCCAGCAGGGTCTTCTCCAGCTGTTTGCGCAACGCCAGCTTGGCTGCCGCCTGGCTGCTGGCCTGGTCCGCCAGGGAACTCACACCGGAGCCTCCGCCGCCACCTGTGCCGCTTGACATGGTGGAAGGGCTGACAGCGCCCATCCCGCTGCTGCCCATCCCCACGCCGGCCACGCCACCAGCCGCCGCCTGCATGTGAGCCAAGTTCATGTAGATTGCAGAGGAGCCCGAACGCTGGGACGCCGTCACCTGCTGGCTAGTGGCCTGTGGTGCGTTCAATGCACAAAGGAAAAGGGGCACAGCGGAAAGGCCGTGAGACAAGTTGAAGTGATGGCTATTATCCACACAGAATGGTCCTCTGGGTGGTCTTCATGACTTTTACACATGCTCAATGAATGTAATGGTATAAGGAATATGGTGGAAACTTCCTCCAGCCATGCCTGCACAGATACAATGCTTTTAAATGCAGGAGGGGGAGTGACTGAGTGGATACTCATGGGTGAAGGGTAGAGAGTCGCAATGCAACCAGAGTTCGCTGAAACGCAGAGGGTTGGCACCATACCTGCTGGTAGCTGACATTGCTCATGCTGCCCGTGCTGGAGCGGCTCATGCCAGACTTGGAGGGCATTCTCTGGCCCTGCAGATGGGACGGGTTGGGGGCGATGACCCTCTGTGACATCATCATCGGGGGCAGGGAGGCGTTGGCCCCCGACCTGATGACTGTGTGACCCTGTGGAGGAAGGAGAGGAAAGGTTAGAGGAAATAGAATGAGAAGGGATAGCCAGCAGGGAGGGAGGAAGAGGGACAGAAAAAGGTGAGAAAGTGATAAAGAGAAGAGGGTTAATAAAATGGGGAGAACCATGAGGGTAACAATTAAAATGTGGATACATTTGAATTAATTCCGCAAATGAATTGACCAGGAATCCACATTTGCTACACTGTGTGCGCCATTGAAATATAGGGAGCCAGACAGCCACAAATGTAATGGCATATGTTGTACCGTTTGTTGTCACTAGAGGGCAATAGATACTTACGTGGCCTTATCTTCACAGTTCAGACAGTCAACGTGAACCGCTTACATAAACAGCTGACCTGACCAACCCATGTCCAATTCAAAGGATCATGGCTCAAAGCACTGTCTTCCATATATAGATGTAAGATATCAACCTAACCAGGAACCATATGCTTTTCAAAACACAAACATGATCCAAAGAGTAGTGAAATAGATTTGCCTAAGCATGCACACACAAATTAGCATACAGTATTGATCCTACGGCGTTGGTATGTAATGCATCACAAGTAGTTCCAACTGAAGGAGCAATAATGCTCTTGGAGCTGTGGATAGCAGGTTTGACTCAGACCAGGGGTGAGGTTGTGTTCCAGTCAGGCTACTGCCAAAATCACTGCAATAAACAAAGGACACACACCTGTGCAGTGCGGAGGTTCTGGGGCTCCGGGGTGTGCATGCCAGGGCGCACCGGCAGCTTTCCCATCCCCTGTGAACTGTGGATGGGGGACGGCTGCATCGAAGAGGGGGTATTCTGGACCACGGGTACCTGGATTGGTTGAAATAGAATAGATTGAATAAATAAAATACAATCGAGAACAATATAGAAAATACAATAGAGAACATTATAAAGATGATGAATCAATTGCTGAAATATATATATATATATATATAAGTTAAGTTATGATACGACATATAAATAAGTAAGGTCCGGTGTGGCAGAAGAATGTGGTGCACACACAAGGTCACACACACAGTCTCTCTCTTTCAAACAGAAACCGCACACAATAACGTCACTGATACCCTTTCACAGATCTCTGCTTTGTTTACTCCTGCTCTGACATTGAGATGTTTAGTCTGTGTCAGCACAGTCTCACTACTACCTCAAACAGGGGCCTTAGGTAACACTGCTACCTGCGGGGCCATTCACATTTACACCGTGAGTAGAGGTTGTACTAGTATCAGGCTGTTGAGGTGGCTATACATTCAACCAAGAGTGGCATTAGCCTGTATTTTGTGGGATACAGTAGCCATTAGAATATTTGATGCCCTTTTTGATTTTTGTTACCAGTTGATTATCCAATGTAAAGTGAGAGGGTTGGCTAAGGAATTCAAACACCAGTATATTGTCACATACTAGGGTGCTGGGTCTCATTTGACATTTTCTATAACGATATTTCAATCTACTTTCTGAATTGAAAATGAAATATGGAATGGTATTGGTGTCAACGCTGATACTAACCTTCTGCACAACGTTCTCCTTCTGGATCTGGCTCTGCCGAAGCTTCTTGAGCAGCACCAGACGGGCCTCCTCCAGACGCAGCTCTTCCCTCAGAGCCTTGATCATCTGCTGCCGCTCCTCGCCAGTCTTCCCCTAGAACACATATGTTACACACTCACACGTTTATAGATAGGACAGTGAAGGGCTGACAGGAAAGGTTGGAGGAATGTGAGTATAAAGGGCAGTGGGTCAGATTTGAACCCACACCGACTCTGGTCTACTTGTGTGCCGGGGTCAGCGGCTCTAACCGCTAGACCACACAGGCCAAGTTGTGACAACGTACCTTGAAGATCTCCAGGTTGGCCTGGTGCAGCCTCTCCCCGGGGTGGGGCATCCCCCTGGGACTGGATGCCTCGTTGTCCGACAGGATGATCACATCCGGGGACGGAGTGTGTCGCTCACGGTCCACGTCGCTGGAGGTGGGAGAGAGCGGGATCAACGACGAATGATGACTAAGAGAGGATGAATGGTATACTCTGTTTAGCACTACATGGAGCTCCAGTGCATTGCGTCCACTACGTAGAGCTCCAGTGCATTACCTCCACTACATAGAGCTCCAGTGCATTACCTCCACTACATAGAGCTCCAGTGCATTACCTCCACTACATAGAGCTCCACTGAGTAACACAATACTAAACAGGTTACAACAATATGCATTGTACATGTAAAAGTTTATTTTTATTTCAGCCTTGCATGCTAACTAAATACACTTCCAAAGTCCACATCTTCTGAAAAACTCATTTCAATCTGCAATTGCCCACGATTCACCTGTCCTACGTCCATTTTAATCATGATTCTTACCCTCTTCTGGAGCTAAAGTCCACTGGTTCGTCCACCATGTTCTCTTTGCCATTCTTACTGGGGCCTCCGTGGCCCCCCAGCCTCCCGTTTATCTTCTCCTCATAGGCCACCGCCGCGCCCGCCAGCATACTCTGGTGGTGGTGGTGGTGGTGGCTCCCCCCCGGCCCCCCTTTGCTGCTGTCCAGGGACCCGGCAGCCACCGCCGCCGCCCCTTCCAACGCGGCCAGGTCCTTGCGCTTGAGCAAAGCCAGCATCTTGAGGCGCTCCATAGCCTCGTGGCCCTCCATCTTGAGGCGCTTGGCCAGGGCTTCTTCACGCTCCTCGGACGTCTCCAGGCCCCGCTTGAGCAGGTTCAGCCTCAGCGCCTCCTCAGACATCCGCTCCATCCTGGACACTAAGGAAGGGAGGGAGGAACAGGATGTTTAATTCAATATAATTCAACCAGATATTTTAAAGCATTTCACAGATAGTTATGAACCATGGTTGGGAGTGAGCCTATGTGAAGATACCACTTTAAAACGAACAGTCTCACCCTGCAGCTATGTATTTTATAGTGAAAATAGGGGCTTAGTTGTTCTTTCCATGTGCGTGCATGTAAAAATGAGAGCGTGGGATTGCTAGTTTCCTGACCGCCCACTGACTAACTACCCAATCAGGCAACTCCCTGACAACATCCAATTAACTAATTACATTTCGATGATACCAGGCATATTCACCGCTTGATAGCACTAAAGTCAACATGTTTGAGTCTTTCAAAGGAGGGATTGATTTTTTTTTAGATATCTGAAAGCCTACAGAGTTCTTATCCTCATCAGTGAATCTGTGAGTCTGAAAGTGAACTCTTTCACCTTGAGTGAATGGGGGTATTCTTATTGCACATCACCACGAGATGACATCAGGTGCATTGACCTGTGACTTAAGTGACAATTATGTTAATAAGTGGATGGTGGTTATTCATGTCGTTATATTAAAACAAGTTCCTATTCACCAAATGGAACACACAAATAAAACGAAAGTGTGATAAACATTGATCTGGCATTTTAAAGTAACCTACATTGTTGTTCAAGACATCTCTTTAGGGCAGGGACCATCAACTAGATTCAGCCGCGGGCTGATTTTTTATTGAGCGGATGGTCAGGGGGCCAGAACATGATTACAAATAATTTGTAAACTGCAAATTGACCGCAACAAGCCAAACAGATAGAATATTTAACTAAAACATAATAATTTCCAACCTTGCTTACATTTGTATACGATCACATCTCGCTCTATTATGAGTGGGAATACTTTGGGGCAGATTCCCAAAATTAAAATCACATGATTTGCTGGTGTTTAAGAGTATTTTTTAAGTCCATTTTTAAGTATTTTTAAGTCCATTTTTAAGTCCAACAAAAAACTTGAGGGGGCCAAATAAAATCACCCGTGAGCCAAATTCAGCCCAAGGGCTGCTAGTTGGGGAACCCTGCTATAGGGGATGCTTGATGAATTCCATTGCGTGGGGTTTGGGCCAGTAACCGAAAGGTTGCTGGATCGAATCCACAAGCTGACATGGTAAAAATCTGTCGTTCTGCCCCTGAGCAAGGCAGTTAACCCACTGTTCTCCGGGCTCCGGAGACATGGATGTCGATTAAGGAAACCCCCTGCACATCTGATTCAGAGGGGTTGGGTTAAATGCGGAAGACACATTTTAGTTCTAGGCATTCAGTTGTACAACTGACTAGGTATCCCCCTTTCCCTACTATGTGGATCACACCAGTGAGGAAGACTTCGGTTGGGTGGCAACCAATGACCTCTCACAAACACGGCTTTGTCATGTCCAATCAAAAGCCTGCGTCAGGAATGCAAGCTGGAAGTGCAAAAAGCCTCAAACACCGACACAGTAATTGCATGTTTACTGAATAAGGCAACAATATCAGATTTTACATTTTGCACATTCATCTTTATAATTCACATGAAAGGAGCCCTTGGTCTGTACAGTTACTGTACAGCCGTAAGAGCTAGATTCCAAAGAAAGGTCCTATAATAGCCAGTTTCAATCCAGATCATACTAGATATTGTATGTTCAATGTGGGTGGAGAACATGAGCATGATGTCATACGCGTTCAAGTGCCCGTGAGTCAAATTGTGTGCACATGCATGCATACATACACACACATACATACAGTCTGCTCGGGTTTGACCATGTCACGTTCAAGTGATCTAAATGATCATGTGTGTGCGTGCTAGTCACACTAGGTTAAGCTCGCTTGGGTGGGCTATGGATGGCCCGAGGACAGACACGCTAGACCGTGTGCGTCGGCTTTTGTCTGCTGGCAACTCCCTATCTGCCCAATACATTTGTATTCCAGTCAGCATAGATAGCAAGCCTGAGATTAAGTGCATTACTATCAGGTGTTGCACTGTACAGTGAGTGCTCTGACGTCTGCATCGGTTCCTAGAAATCTTGCTCTGCATAGAGGACTTTGAGGTAAAAAGAACAATAAGCACACAATTCAGAAATGAACTTACAAAAACCTATCCACTGTCTACAAGTAGACAAAACAAAAGACTGCAGTCAAAATGCAACATTCGATAAATCAACAAACGCTAAAAAGCAGCAAAAGACATACATAAAATAAAACACCTGCACATCAAAGGCTAGTATAAACACAAGATGTTGGTGACAACCTACTGGGGACATTTAAATCTATAGCTGTATGGCTATGTTATAATCTTCAGGTATTTCCCGGATTTTCTACAAAAAAAATCTAGGTTTTCCCTGGCAGCATATCTGTATGGTTTTCCATTGTAGATAGACAGTATCTGATGAAAAACCATCCCAATTAAGAACCTATCTAGATTCGTATTCAGACAATGCGCACGGAGAGCCAAGCTCATTCTTAGTAACAGACGAGACCGTCAGTGATGCATATATGAGTGCACTGCACCAACAGTCAAACGGTGCTGTAGTAGTAGCACCATGGAGGATGCCTGGTCTGTAGTCACACATACCACCTCAATGCAGGTGCTCTGTCATATGACGCTTCCCCATCAGAACAGGAGTCCATGTGTGTCGTAACTGTTACCCTTCCAGTTCTGTTATGTAAATTAAACATAATACCTTTTCACAGGGGAAGCGTCAGGGCCTATAAGTTATACAGTAGCATTATTATAGTACAGTTGTTACCACTGACGCTCTGACCTTATTCCCCTTGGTGACAGGCACAGAGGCTGCTAGACTAACTGCTCTGTGTTCAGCCATGTTGACTGATAGGGTCTGATTCGCATTTGACCTCACAGAGATGGAGGCGTTTGACTAGGTACGGTAAGAAGAACAGTGTCCAGATACACCATCAGAAGAAGGACCTCTGACCGAAAGTCAACAGCGAGCAGACTTCCACCAAAGACTGGTGACTGTGTTCCAATGAATCCCTGGTCCTCACAATGCATTCCAATAGTCTACTTTCTTGTGAAGTATACAGTTTATAGCCTATTGCTTTAGCACCAAGGTTTCAGTCCTGGTTCAAATGAGTCTCACAAAACTTGAAACCGAATAAAGACTCCCCCACTAGTGCCCACCACCAGTAAAGTAATGTCCAAATGTTAATGGTCTCAAAGACAAATGGATCCCAACTGCCAAAATACAATAACCTTATCACAAAGAACCTTCTAAAGCATAGATGAGTGGCTCATCTATGCATGGGGCTGTTTCAGAATTACATTTACCTACAAACATGGAGTCAGACATCGAACTGTGTTACAAAATTATCTGGATCTGAGCTCCTGAACACACAACTCTCAGACCACACTCGCCAAGTGAAGGGCAATGTAGAGGTCAAGCACCTCAAAGGAAAGTCTGTTTATCTGGCTTCTCAAAACAGTCACATTTTGTTTTAAACTATCAGAGACAATCAGATACTCTGACAAAGGTCTTTGTAAGTCCAAAAGCTTGGCACATTAAATTACTGAAATGTGCATTGTTCGAAGAGCGCAGAGACTCTTTTCTACAAGTTAGAGTCCAAAATGTTCTCAACTTCAACACTGAATCACGTTAGGAGATTTATTTGTCCCTCAAAGGGCCACAGTACGCAAACACCTGCTTTGAACTGACCTTTGTAAGACTGAGCCATCAGCAATAGTAGTTCACTTACAGCATTGTACAGGAACCATCACTAATTAATCCCAAAGGCCCTACATCTAACTCTACAAAAATGTCATGTAGCAAGAGCCTCCTCAATTGGAATTCAAATAGAGATTTAATTGGCCCCTTTTAATCACTTTATCACTTCCCTGATAGCGGATTATTCCTTGTGGTGTCGTTCTATCATTCCCCCTCATCTATAGCATTATCTTAGTCTTCTGGCTGGCACCATTAAATCCATTCCGCCTGTCATTCTGTTACATCTCAATATTATTATCTCCAGATCTGAAGCAGTTCCTTAAAAAAAAAAGTGGAATCTTTTATGATAACCTAATATCCCCTCCTCAATAATAGGGACTCAGGGAGTGTCATTTTGGATGCCTCAAAGGCATGATGTGAATCACAGTCTCCATTTTGTGTAAAAAAATAAATAAATAAACACCCTTGCAACCTCCATGCCAAGCCACCCACCTCTAATAAGAAGAAGGAAAAAAAGAAAGCACAAGCACGTGCATGGCCAACAATGGCACTGGCCCGAGCCAATCAGAGTGGCTACTGTGGTGCACGTCAGTCTTGCCCTGCCCACAGTGCCCCCGTCCGCCTTTACATAATATAATGACTGTTTCAGTCAGCTGCTACACAAACCAGACTCTTTCTACCCAACAACCCTCTCCCCCTTATCCATCCGCCTAAAACGCCCACCCCTGCGCTCCCCCCTCTGCCACGCCTCCTTCCCCCCGCACCCCCCCAGCTCCCCCTCCCTCCTGCACACGCGCACTCCATGACAGACTCACAGCTTTGGGCACTTTGCCAGCCAATGCAGCAGCAGCTAAGGGAATCGAAAAGAAAAAAAGAGACTGTGCGAGAGGGAGAGCGAGAGAGGGAAGAGAGACAATTTGAGAAAAGAACAACATCATCCCCCTTTCCCCCTAATCGCAATTTTTCCTTTAACCCCCCCTTCTCTCTGTGCAGAGTTCCTCACCTCATGTCGCCATTGATATAGAGGGATTCCACAGCAACACACACACACACACACACACACACACACACACACACACAGTGATTGTTACAAGTAGCATAGTCGGACCACAGTGACAGTAAGGAGACGGAGGACAAGAGGGGCCTCCTACCCCAAAAATTCAGCACACAGGGACTTAACAGGCCATGCCAACATAAGGCACTCTTTTGTAACCCCCTTCATCTACCCTCCCCCTCCTCTTCGGAATTCTACTACAGCTGTGCCACACCACAAAGAAGTGTGCATAAGCGACCCCTCCCTTCTCCTGCACCCTCCCCCCAAAAAAAAAAGTAAGCATTTTTTCCTCTCCCCGTAGTTGTATAAATAAACACACACGCTTACTTTCTGGGGGCCCCTCGAAGGTACTTTTTTTTTTATGTATTCATTTTCATTACACTACTCTTATCTAAAAGTGTGTGTGTATGTGGGGAAGAGAGGTAGGGGGTGGGTAGGCGGATAGAGGAAAAGATGAGTGCTCTGACACGCTACCCTGACATAATGCCAACCCTTAATTCCCCCCACCGCCCATCCCCACACCGACACACACCATTTTCTTTATGCGCACGCCACTGCTGCCTGTCGATCAGATCAGAGCATGCACACACACACACACACACACACACACACACACACACACACACACACGCCAAAATGTCCGCCTCTTTTCTTGGGGGGAAGCACCCAAAAATCCACCACCTCCAGACACCTTAACGTCAATACGTCTACACAATCAGTCTTCCTATGCTGCTAGACATAACGGTTTTGGAGAGTTGACCAAACAGGCCAGATGGTGGGGTACAATAGTAATAAGACCATTTGCAACCACACGGTGGAATCTGCAGCTCATTTCACGCATGATCTGCATCATGACAATTCATTTGGCTGATGCAACTCCCGCACCTCACAGTACCCAACCCAATACGCTGGTGGCACCGCATCTTTTACCAAGGGCTAGAGAGAGAGAGAGACTCTGAGGGAGAAGACAGGGACATTCTTCACCGCTTTCTGACTCAACTTCACACAAGACTATGAGAGCTTCCTCTTTTTCTAATTTCATTTTTTGTAACAATTCGATTCGTCTGATGGTGGGGGCTCTTTTCGCAGCGGCGCAGGGGGGGTGGGGGTGTTCGCCATCACCACCCTGCCCCCTCATCTCCATCCTGTGATCCTGGCCAAACTCCCAAAATTCTCTGGCTCTACCCATACAGCTCGTCTGATCACCCACCAGCTCAATTGGCTCAATTAATCATTTTCCTCCTCACCGCATCGGATGCCAAGTGAGTGTTTTCGGGCATACAAAATGGCCGCCTTCCCATAACCCAAGTGGACACTTACCCTTGTGAAATGCATATATTTGTCATTATCATTTTCTGTATCATAACAGTTATCCTCATGGCCTTATAAAAGTTACGTACTGTATGAATGGCCTTTAAGTAATGTATGGAATTTGTGGTATTGAATCACAAGGCTTTGGGCTGTGACCCAGTTAGGAGTTATAAAAGCACAGGGTCAGACAGGGTGAGCATTGCAAGTGTCTGGGGATGTGGGTGGCTGCTGGGCTCGGGGATCTTTCTGGAAACGCATGATCCAGTCCTGCTATACCCACTTGGCCTTTTATGTGGTTTGGAGGGACAGTGCCACTACTATGTACATATGCTGAAATTAGAGGAGTCTAATTTATTAACTAGCTTGCATAATCCACAGACTTCAATCAAAGTTGTATTACAGCGTTTCATGGAATTCCTCCAAAGACTAAGTTCATGCGGATGACGAATAGGTGCCTATTTGTTTAAGATAACGGTCTGTGAAGTAATGCTGAGCGATTAACCAACATTTAGGTTATTTTTATAAAATTAACTTGACCTATTTTGTTTGTTTATTTTATGAGAGTTCAATGCGCACATTGTTATTTTTTGTTGATACATTAGATCAAGCCTGAACTGTGCAATGTAGTAGGGAGATGTGGCCAATATTCTACATAGTTTAGTGCACAAAACGTGGTAATTAACTACAATTACCATAATCCATTGTGCATCTACTTGTCTGGTCTGTGTTTCTTTTATGCCTGCTACTGAAGAGACAGAAGAATGTGCGATTGTGAGGGGATATAGAGTGCAGCTGTTGCTTCGCATGATCTAAGTGATTGATAGTTGGAATACATTTATGAAAAGTATTCAGACCCCTTGACTTTTTCTACATTTCGTTAAGTTACAGCCTTATTCTCAAATTGATTCAACTGTTTTTTTCTTTCTTCAAATCTACACACAATATTCCATGACAAAGCAAAAACAGGTTTTTGGTCATTTATTAAAAAAATATGAAATATCACATTTACATAAGTATTCAGACCCTTTACTCAGTACTTTGTTGAAGCACTTTTTGTAGCGATTACATCCTAGTCTTCTTGGGTATGACGCGACATGCTTGGCACACTTGTATTTGGGGAGTTTCTCCCATTCTTCTCTGCAGATCCTCTCAAGCTCTGTCAGGTTGGATGGGGAGCGTTGCTGCACAGCTATTTTCAGGTCTCTCCAGAGATGTTCGATCGGGTTTAAGTCCGGGCTCTGGCTGGGCCACTCAAGGACATTCCGAGACTTGTCCCATAGCCACTCCTGTGTTGTCTTGGTTGCGTGCTTACGGTCGTAGTCCTGTTTGAAGGTGAACCTTCACCCCAGTCTGAGGTCCTGAGTGCTCTGGAGCAGGTTTTCATCAAGGATCTCTCTGTACTTTGCTCCGTTCATCTTTCCCTCGATCCTGACTAGTCTCCCTGTTCCTGCCGCTGAAAAATATTCTCACAGCATGATGCTGCCACCACCATGCTTCAATGTAGGGATGGTGCCAGGTTTCCTCCAGACGTGACACTTGGTATTCAGGCCAAAGAGTTCCATCTTGGTTTCATCAGACCAGAGAATCTTGTTTCTCATGGTCTGGGAGTCCTTTAGGTGCCTTTTGGCAAACTCCAAGCGCGCTGTCGTGCCATTTACTGAAGAGTGGCTTCCATCTGGCCACTCTACCATAAATGCTTGATTGGTGGAGTGCTGCAGAGTTGGTTGTCCTTCTGGAAGGTTCTCCCATCTCCAGAGGAACTTTGGAGCTCACCCAGAGTGACCATCGGGTTCTTGGTCACCTTCCTGACCAAGGCCCTTCTCCCCCGATTGCTCAGTTTGGGCGGGCGGAAGAATCCAGCTCTAGGAAGAATCTAGGCGGTTCCAAACTTCTTCCATTTAAGAATGATGGAGATCAACCACTGTGTTCTTGGAGACCTTCCAATGCTGCAGAATTTTTTGGGTAACCTTCCCCAGATCTGTGCCTCGACACAATCCTGTGTCGGGGCTCTACTGACAATTCCTTTGACCTCATGGCTTGGTTTTGCACTGTAAACTGTGGGACCTTATATAGACAGGTGTGTGCCTTTCCAAATTATGTTCAATCAATTGAATTTACCACAGGTGGACTCCAATCAAGTTGTAGAAACATCTCAAGGATGCTCAGTGGACACAGGATTAGACAATGTGGACACAATTTTAGAATAAGGCTGTAACTTAACAAAATTGGGAAGAAGTGAAGGGGTCTGAATACTTTCCGAAAGCACTGTACTTCAAAGAACTACAAAATAGTGACTTTGTCAGACAGCATAGGCAGCAGCTCTATAGAGAGACAATGACTTGGAATTAAATATGTCAAATAAAACGAACAAACAACTGAAATATTTTATTAAAGTATCTTATTGTGAATAAATGATGGTTAATAAGTGATAAGCAGCAATGGGCAGTCACTACCGTCATTCACATGTATTGATTGTTTAATTCTGTGTTGTTACAGCATTCAACCCAAATAATCGAAAACGAAAACCGTGATTATTTTTTAATAAACAAATGGAAACCGAACCGACTTCAAATAGCACTAATCACTCAGCACTACTGTGAAGTGAAAATATAAGTGTTGGCATGAGTCCGTTTTTCTAAGGCTATAGGGCAGAAATCTTTAATTTGAGCTCAGTGCCCATGGCCATTGATGGCTGACCAATCTCCATCTCCAGTTTCACATTCCCAGTTCCAAAGCAGGGTAACCACAGACATAGGTTGTTGTGCTTGTGCCACAGATAAATAGAAAACTGTATGAGGAATAACAAGGAACGTAGAAATACTGGCTTTCCATTGTGATTAATGGATTTCTGAAAGACATCCGATGAAGCTCTCTCAAACTGGTGAACATTTACTAACCAGTTGAACATTACAATAATGACATTGGAATAATGACACCCGACATCATGTGTAGGTCATATCACTTGACAGGTTTCCGTTGCTGAAAAATGCTTCCTACACGTGACTGGTGTATTTAAATTGGCCGTGACCCCAGAGTATCCCTCACTTATCCTCAAATATTGAGTTCCTCTGAATTCCACAGGCTGTTTACGACCCTAGTATCAAGGGATCAGATAAGGGCCTATTTTCATTAGTGTAGCTGTATGCTCCGAACTTCTGAGGGATATTTATGATTTTCAAATCGGCGGCAGACCTTCATTTCTGCACAATGGAGACAAAGTCCAGATTTAAAGTGGTTTAGCTGCCCTGCTCGGGGTTGAAGGTCAGCACGACAAACAGCCAATCCTTTGTGATTAGGATAGCAATCCTATGGGGTTCCGCAAAGCAGAGCCGAGACACAGTGAGCTCGCTTTCACAGACGACAACGCACTAGATGAGAGTGCGACATCCCCAAGGGCACATAAAGCAGAAATATGACTTCAGCAGCAGACACTGGCTTCATGATCTCATACTGCAGCCATTCCTGTGCCTCGTAACTCCACAGGAGACTATCGCAGGTGACAAAACACCATAAAGGGTCAGAAACGCTGGGGTTGCAGAAGTCCCATTTCTGCCTTTCCCTCCATTTCACTCAATAAAATCTCTTCGGTTTAATAGCATTTGCAGATGATCCATCCATCCCTTTTGCTTTTATAGAGCTTATAGTTAAGGGGAATGCATTATTGGGGAACTTGAGCTTACGGTTCGCAGCACCAAAATGCCAGAGATGTGGAGTTCCAATGCTTCATGAAGCCAAAGCTTGATTTCTACAGAGATTTCCTACAGGAGCTCCATACTCATTCCTTGGTAACCTTCTATTGGTTTCCAGGATTGGTGACCCAAAAATCAACATTGATTGATGAGTTCATAAAACACAATGGCAATCTAGTTGATAGAAATCATTACTATGATTGGTATTGGTCTTCTAAATTGGAATGAATCTCTTGATGCAGTTGTATGCAAAGAGAAAAGATTACACTACTGGATCTGCAAATGTTGTAAGTAGAACAACAGTGGTGGAAGCATACAGTGAGCATGTCTAAATCCAATACTTCAAGCAAATATAAGAGAGATCAGTCACCAAATCTGTTAAAAATGATTAACAAATTCACTGGAAAATTTGAAAATAAACACTGAGGAAAGGCAGGGACTTGGAACAACGCACCGATTAGCTTTAAGAGTTGCTGGGAGGTATACTGTTAGCTTGTGCGCTAATCGTTGTGCAACTACAAAGAAAAACTAAACTGGTGATGGTAGTGTATAAATTGATTCTGAGCTACAAGCTACAATTTCAGTAAGGCGACATTACATGGTATCAATAGCAGCTAATTCTGACTTATTTGAAATCATTTACAAATAAATAATACAATCCATCAACAATAAAATCTACAATTTAAAATACATATTTTCTGGAAGAACTGTCAGTGCTGTGGGTATGGTACATACAGATCACAGGTAAAGGTCACATTAGTTAGACAAAAAGTGGCGGTCCATAGATCACATTTACTATGCTCTTTTAGCATACATTTAGATAAAGAATGTTAATACAGCCTAGGACAGATCAGTGACATGAGTCCATTTATAAGGTGGGCCTAAGTCCAATGCAGGTTCTCATCACTGGTAGCTAGTTTTTGTGTCACATTATTAGGTGATTTAGCTGCCATGAAATCAACAAACTGATAGCAAATAAAATACTTATTGGTATTCTACAACGACAATGTTAGTTGTTAGAAAGGGAATTTGAGGCCAACCGTATCACAATTGTTGTGCTGATAAAGATATGTCTGGGAACAGGGAAAAAAAACAAAACACTGCACAGCAATTTTGAAAAGCCAATGGAATGTCTGGGCAGGAGCACAGCGGTTAAGCTCATTGGTTAATGTATTAATTGGACCTACATCCTGATCAACCCACACACTGGCAGCCCTGCCGTATATTACTCAGATCTGGGAGCTGCTGGGAATATGACCAGAATTTGCATACGGTTAGTTTCTGACACTAATGAGGCCAATTAGGCGGATGGCGCCCATGGCCACAGAGTTGTAATTGGTTGGCTTGAACTGCTCAGGAGTTATGGATAACAAGATGTGGGATTGAAGCCAATAGTAAGCACTGCAACTGTGAGATGTTGACAGACTTACAGCATCTTATTTCATATTGGTGGGTCTTGTTTATATACCCTCAGGTTGAGTAAGCCTATCAAGGGATAGACTGACAGAGAAAATCAGTCTCACATCTCAGAAGCAACAACATCCACATAAAAATGGCATGGGGAGGTGGGCTTCCAAATAACACACACACACACACACACACACACACACACACACACACCAACATAAAATACGAGCCATAATCTACCTCATCTACAGAACACCAAACATTAAAGATGCTCAACATCAAATGTACGCGTCTCGCCTCCAGGCAGTGAACACACCCGCATCGATACACACCTCCCGTTCACTCCACCCCTGCTCAAGCACAACACTTAAACACACCCCTGGTCTTCATTAAACAAGACAACCGCTCATTGTGGTTGTTGCCACGACAACCGACCCCCTTCTATTTTCAAGCCATGCCACTAATCAATTCCTGTTATACTGACGCCTGAGGGAGAGAGAGAGGGAGGGGTGGCTAGGGAGGAGGAGGGTGGTAGTGAAGAGGGGGAGGTGGGGCTGGGCAGTGGCAGGGGGCAAAGGGGAGGAAGTGTGTGGGGGTGTGAAGTTGGGAGACAAAGAGCCAAACGCAAACCCCGAGGTAGCTGACTGACATGGCGGAGCTCGACAGTGGCCTTGAGGGACCATCCATGGTAAGCAGCAAGCAGTAGCAACATTATCGGGAAGAGGAATGAATCGTCAACCATGGCTGTGTTCATCAATGTTTTAAATATTTTTGCAACCTAAAACAAAAACGTCCATGTAGTCCCTCCTTTCAGTTAAGTCAGTTTTCTTCCAGTTGGTTCCAAATGAACACAACCCAGGATTTGCTTCAAATAAGTCTTCAACAATAAGTCTGCCTCACAGTCTGGGTTTTTGGAGACTACTATACGGACGGTAACAGATGAGAACCAAATGGGTCATGGTTACCAATCACAGACCAAATGGGTCCAGGACCCAATGAGTTTAGGTTACCTAGCAGAGAACAAATGGGTCATGGTTCACACAGAACCAGTCATCCACTGCTGGAGCACGCGTTATAAAGAAGGCAAGGCAGGTCAGGCCAAAATACAGATAAACTGTACAAGTATGGAAAGGACACCAAACAATGTGTTTTTTTTGCATAAGATGAGTATACGCTAGCTCATCTGAGGCCCTATTACATAGGCTAGTTTCCCTTATTCAATTTGGGAAAAACATAAAATGACAACCCATGGCCACAGATCAAATGGGAAGAATGCCCATTAACAAAATGTGTCGTCTCAAAGACAGGTGTGGGATATTCATAGTGTTTGGGGTAGTATGGGAGAAAAACAGAAACAAACTTAGCCTAAACACCATATTCCACAATACAACCAACATATTGGACACATGTTTAGTATATACTGGGATCGTGATGACATTGGTTACACTACCTTCAGCTCCAGTAACTTCTCTTCATTGAACCTGAATGGGAATTCATTCCAATGGAACATACATTTTATTCAGCCCTTCCAGGAAAACCATGATGGTACATTCAAATGAAAAAGATGATGGGTACTGAGGAGTGAATATTTAGCTGACAATTTTCAAAGTGTTAATACATTTTATCCAAAGTCAAATTAGTTTTTTGAAGAATAATCAAAACAACAACTCCATAGCAGTCTCCACTGAAATAGATGCTGTTTTCCAGTCTTTTTTTTATTTTACCAGGTAAGTTGACTGAGAACACATTCTCATTTACAGCAACAACCTGGGGAATAGTTACAGGGGAGAGGAGGGGGGATGAATGAGCCAATTGTAAGCTGGGGATGATTAGGTGACCATGATGGTATGAGGGACAGCTTGGGAATTTAGCCAGGACACCAGGGTTAACACCCCTACTCTTACGATAACCGCCATGGGATCTTTAATGACCTCAGAGAGTCAGGACACCCGTTTAATGTCCCATCCGAAAGACGCCACCCTACACAGGGCAATGTCCCCAATCACTGCCCTGGGGGATTGGGATATATATTTTTTGACCCGAGGAAAGAGTGCCTCCTACTGGCCCTCCAACACCACTTCCAGCAGCATCTGGTCTCCCATCCAGGGACTGACCAGGACCAACCCTACTTAGCCAGCAGTGGGATGCAGGGTGGTATGCTGCTGGCTAAAGTCTACAGTGCCTTCAGAAATAAGTCAAGGGGTATGAATGCTTCCACATTTTCTTGTTACAGCCTCAATTCAAAATGGATTTAATATATTTTCTCCCCTCACCCATCTACACACAAAACCCAATATCGAGAAAGTGAAAACATGTTTTTAGAAATTGTTGCAAATTTATTGAAAATAAAATACAGAAATTGCTCATTTACAAAAGTATTTACACCAGAGTCAATACTTTGTAGAAGCATCTTTTGGCAGTGATTATAGCAGAGAGTCTTTCTGGGTAAGTCTCAAAGCTTTCCACACCTGGATTGTGCAACTTTTGCCCATTATTCTTAAAATAAATTCCTCAAGCTCTGTCAAATTGGTTGTTGATCATTGCTAGACAACCATTTTCAGGTCTCGCCATAGATTTAATTCAAAACTGTATCTCGGCCACTCAGGAACATTCACTGTCTTCTTGGTAAGGAACTCCAGTGTATGTTTGGCATTGTGTTTTAGGTTATATTCTTGCTGAAAATGTGAATTCATCTCCCAGTGTCTCGTGGAAAGCAGACTGAACCAGGCTTTCCTCTAGGATTTTGCCTGTGCTTAGCTCCATTCCGTTTCTTTTTTTATCCTGAAAAACTCCCCAGTCCTTAACGATTACAAGCATACCCATAACATGATGCAGCCACCACTAAGCTTGAAAATATGGAGAGTGATACTCCGTAATGTGTTGTATTTGATTTGCCCCAAACATAACACATTGTATTCAGGACAAAGTGAAGTGCTTTGCCACATTTTTTGCAGGATTACTTTAGAGCCTTGTTGCAAACAGGATACATGTTTTGTAATATTTGTATTCTGTACAGGCTTCCTTTTCACTCTGTCAATTAGGTTAGTAATGTGGATTAACTATAATGTTGTTGATTCATCTTCAGTTCTCTTCTATAACAGCTATTAAAAACTTTGTAATGGTTTTAAAAGACACTATTCGCCTCCTGGTGTAATCCCTGAGCAGTTTCCTTCCTCTCTAGCATTGGTTAGGAAGGACGCCTGTATCTATGTAGTGACTGGGTGTAAGGATACACCATCCAAAGTGTAATTAATAACTTCACCATGCTCCATGATATTCAATGTCTGTTTTTTTATATATTTACTCATCTACCAATAGGTGCACTTCTTTGCAATGGATTGCTTAAAACCACCTGACCAAGTCCTAAAGCAATGGAACTCCCTAAATCTTTCTCAGATTATTACCAATCCCACAAGGTATGACTCCAAACACAGAAAAGGGTACTCTTCTTCACAATGTTATCCTCACAAATAATCCTGATAGGTATCAGTCTGGTGTTTTCTGTAATGACCTTAGTGATCACTGTTTTACAGCCTGTGTTCGTAATGGCTGCTCAGTGAAAAGACCTGTCCTGATTTGTCATAGACTTTTGCTAACAAACTTTAATGAGCAAGCCTTCCTTAATGAACTGGCCTCTGTAAAATGGTATAGAATCAGCTTGATCTCCTCTGTCGAAGACGCTTGGACCTTCTTTTTTGATATTTTCAGTGGTATTGTTAACAAACACATCCCCATAAAGAAAATTAGAATTAAAAACAGGTTCAGCCCCTGGTTCGACCGCGATCTTGCAGAGTTACTCCACCTCAAGAATTTCATTTGGCGAAAGGCTCGGCACACGCATCCTCAGGCTGATTGGCTTTCGTTCAGGCAAATGAGAAATAAGTGCACTCTGGCCTTCCGGAAGGCCAGAGTTAGTTACTTTAAGGAGCAGTTCTCTGTGGGTCAAACCACAAGAAGTTCTGGAAAATAAACCCTCCTGTTCACAGCTGCTCATGTCTCTTAAAGTTGATGTGGTTTTTACTGACAAGAAGCACATCACCAAGCTTTTTATATCACCACCTCATTAAGTCAGGATTCCCATTTGACTCAGCCATCCCTCCTTGCCCGTCCAACATTTCCTCATCTCCCACTCCTAATGCGACTAGGCCCAATCCTCCTCCCTCTTTTTCCTCTGCCCCGCTACAAAGTTTCTCCCTGCAGGCAGTCACTGAGTCCGAGGTGCTAAAGCAGCTCCTGAAACTTGACCCCAAAGAACATCTGGGTCAGATGGTTTAGACCCTTTCTTCTTTAAGGTTGCTGCCCCTATCATTGCCAAACCCATCTCCGACCCTTTTAACTGGTCTCTCCTTTCTGTGGAGGTTCTCATTGCTTGGAAGGCAGCCATAGTTTGTCCTTTATTTAAAAAAATTTAAAACTGTTATATGCCTATTTCTATTTTGCCCTGTTTATCATAAGTGTCATAACTTGTCAACAATCAACTGACTGGCTTTCTTGAGGTCTATAGTATTCTCTCTGGTATACAATCTGGTTTCCGCTCAGGTTATGGATGTGTCACTGGAACCTTAAAAAGGTCCTCAATGTCACTATTGCCCTTGATTCTAAGCAATGTTGTGCTGCTATTTTTATTGACTTGGCCATGGTAGACCATTCCATTATTGTGGGCCGGCTAAGGAGGATTGGTGTCTCCGAGGGGTCTTTGGCCTGGTTTGCTAACTACCCATCTCATAGAGTGCAGTGTATAAAGTCAGAAAATCTGCTGTCTCAGCCACTGCCTGTCACCAAGGGAGTACCCAAAGGCTCAATCCTAGGCCCCACACTCTTCTCAATTTACATCAACAACATAGCTCAGGCAGTAGGAAGCTCTCTCATTCATCTATATGCAGATGATACAGTCTTATACTCAGCTGGCCCCTCCCCAGAATGTGTTAAATGCTCTACAACAAAGCTTTCTTAGTGTCCAACAAGCTTTCTCTACCCTTAACCTTGTTCTGAACACCTCCAAAACAAAGGTAATGTGGTTTGGTAAGAAGAATGCCCCTCTCCCCACAGGTGTGATTACTACCTCTGAGGGTTTAGATCTTGAGGTAGTCACCTCATACAAGTACATCGAAGTGAGGCTAGAAGGTACATTGTCCCTCTCTCAGCACATATCAAAGCTGCAGGCTAAAGTTAAATCTAAACTTGGTTTCCTTTATCGTAACCGCTCCTCTTTCACCCCAGCTGCCAAACTAACACCAATTCAGATGACCATCCTACCCATGCTAGATTACAGACATCATTTATAGATCGACAGGTAAGGGTGATCGCGAGCGGCTAGATGTTCTTTACCATTCGGCCATCAGATTTGCCACCAATGCTCCTTATAGGACACATCACTGCACTCTATACTCCTCTGTAAAACGGGTCATCTCTGTATACCCGTCGCAAGACCCACTGGTTGATGCTTATTTATAAATCCCTCTTAGGCCTCACTCCCCCCTATTTGAGATATCTACTGCAGCCCTCATCCTCCACATACAACACCCGTTCTGCCAGTCACATTCTGTTAAAGGTCCCCAAAGCTCACACAACCCTGGGTCGCTCGTCTTCTCAGTTCGCTGCAGCTAGCAACTGGAACGAGCTGCAAACACTCAAACTGGACAGTTTTATCTCAATCTCTTCATTCAAAGACTCAATCATGGACACTCTTACTGGCAGTTGTGGATGCTTTGCGTGATTTATTGTGGTCTCTACCTTGCCCTTTGTGCGGTTGTCTGTGTCCAATCATGTTTGTACCATGTTGTGCTGCTACCATGTGTTGCTACCATGTTGTGGTCATGTTGTGTTGCTACCATCCTGTGTAGTCATGTGTTGCTGCCATGCTGTTGTTGTCTTAGTTCTCTCTTTATGTAGTGTTCTTTTGTCTCTTGTCGTGATGTGTGTTTTGTCCTATATTTATATATTGTTTTATTTTTAATTTTTAATCCCAGCCCCCGTCCCCGCAGGAGGCCTTTTGGTATGCCGTCATTGTAAATAAGAATTTGTTCTTAACCGACTTGCCTAGTTAAATAAAATTGGAAAACCTTCCTGGGTCTTTGTGGTTGAAATGTACTGCTCGACTGAGGGACCTTACAGATAATTGTATGTGTGGGGTACAAAGATGAGGTAGTCATTCAAAAATCTGGTTAAACACTAGTATTGCACAAAGAGTGAGTCCACGCAACTTATGTTTCCTCCTGAACTTATTTAGGCTTATCATAACAAATATGGTTGAATACCTAGACTCAAAACAGTTTAGCTTTACATTTTTTTATGAATTTGTAAAAAAGAAATTAAACATAACTACACTTTGACATTATGGGGTATTGTGTGTAGGCAAATAACACAAAATATATATTTAATACATTTTAAATTCAGGCTGTAACACAACATAATGTGGAAAAAGTCAAGGGGCGTGAATACTTTCTGAAGACATTGTATTCAGACCAATGGGTTCCATTTCTGAGTGTGGGTCATATAGACATGACGTTGTGCTTTCATAGATGGTGATTTTGGTGTGCATATGTCAACCATGGAACCCTTTCACTTTAAGTGGGCCATACACATGCATGCCGACAAACAGTACTGTGGTGTATACATTAGGCAGCATACAGATGAACTAATTATGATTTTCACTGACAGCGGATTTTCACTGACCTACGTTACAGTAACGTAACTGCATAACATTGACTAGTGACACTGCTCTTCGAGGTACTCTGCCTCTTCACGGAGGAATTCGAGAGGCAAGGGTAGAACAAAGGGCATTGAGTCAGAACCCATCCCAAGTCATTGGTTCAGCATGAAAACAAGTCTACTCTAATGAATAGAGTTTCGTTCATTGAGAATGTGTGGTTACCCCCACGATTACCAAACTGCGATGAACCTCTGTAGCCTACTAAATCCACCATTTGTATTTGTGGATGTGGCTGTGTGTTTCTCAGACACAACACCCAAACTTTGTCACTGTTTGCATAAATTAGTCTCCTGTTCCTTTAAAAAGCAGTTACAATTCTCTTGTATTTTTTTATTACCCAGAGTACTCAGCGCAGTCAAAATGCGAGAGAGCCAGTCTAAGCCGGTTTGTAACCTCAGGGTATGGAATTATCTCTTAATATGTAGCCGTTAGTGGTCAGGACGTCACACGAAGACCGGGAGAGAGAAAGAGTCAGAGTGAGGTTGGGAGGGAGAGAAGGGGGGCAATGAAGCCCCTGTGTTTTCAGGGCAGAAAGAAGAAAAGCTACTTCTCGCAAGACACTGATTCTAAACCTGGCATCTTGACAAAAAGGGATCATTGCGGAACTTCAGACCACAGGGTGGGGCATACGTTGTTTAAACAAAAAAAAAATTCAATAGGAAAAAATGCTGGAACATAGGCCATCTGGACAGACCGAGGTAGCAGTGAGATTTTTAAAATGGGGCAGTGAGGGTATCGATGTCTTCAGTGAAGACATCAACACATGCCTATAGACACACAAAAAGGCACAAGAAACACATCTCAACCAAACAGACATACAGGCAGGTTTTCGACATTAAACCCTGTGAGCCCTAACCCCTTGAATCACATAACTGATACTCTTATGCCGGGTGCACACTACACAACTTTCAAAATCCTAACGTCGCCGAGCCTCTCACATTAAGTGACCGTATTACCTGTATGTTTTTGTCTTGCCCATATTTCCTGTATGTTTTTGTCTTGCCAACGTAGTGGTGTGCACGCTCAACGATCTGGCACAGACGGGGTGTCACACACTACAAGATTCTTCACTTGGTCATGAGGATTCTCCATACCACCATGCTGTCTTGCGAAAAAACAATGATGTGATTAGATTGATTAGACACTTTGTTTAAAGGCAAGTTTAAACACTAGTAGTCATGGCTCCTGCTCGAGAGTCTACATATGCTGGGTGACGCGAAACAACCTCTCACGGGCTTCTTTGACGAGCTCTCACTGGCTATTGCTGATCTCCATTCTCAAAACTTGTCATTGTACATCTCACACTACAGGAGCATTGCAGATTTTGTTCCGATAAAATCAAACATGTTTGAAAATATTGGGATGTCTGGGACTGCTCAAAGACGGGAACGTCTTGAGATTGCGTCTCTAAACCGCTCACATTAAACGAGCATCGCGACCCGAGTAGGGAACTGGACAGACAGTGACATTCAATAACGCCTTGCGTCTAGCTGATATAGGGTGTAATCATTAGTTGCAAACGAGAGTTTTCATTGGACAAATTCAAGTATATTTATCCACGTTTTGTGCTGTTGGCTTCCATTTAAGAAACGTTTTTCAACAGAATTGGCGGAAAGAATACACCCCTAATCACACAGTTCACTTTCATAGCAGCCTCGCATCACTCCCCCTCTCAAATTTTCCCTTCACTTGTGGACTTCAATGCACAACACATCAGCTGTTTGTGACCAGACGAAAAAAACCTTTCCAAGCCAAATCGCTACACACAGCCTAAATCGTTGTCACCATATTAGTTAAAGTAACATAATAGAACTAACGCGTTAGTAAACCCGCTACAATCCTGCAGTAAAGTTATGGTGTACAGTAAGCAGTTACACTGGCGGCCTCGGTGGCAATAATTTAGTAATACCAAAAGCTTACCTTGACTTGGAAGAGTTCCAGTGTTGTGTTGGAAAGTCATAGCGAGCTAGCTAACATAGCATCCCTCTGTTTGAATAGGGTGTGTCAGTGGGATAGCTAGCAAATGCAGCTAGTTTAAGTAAGTAAAACTGAAAGTGTAAAAATTATATATATTTTTTTTAAATCTCTAGCTTCTTTATTTTGGAAGAAAATAATTCGTTCAGCTATTGTCTTTCTCTGAGTCAACTACCTCACCATATTTTATACACTGCAGTGCTAGCTAGCTGCATCTTATGCTTTCAGTACTAGATTAATTCTCTGATCCTTTGATTGGGTGGACAACATGTCAGTTCATGTTGCAAGAGCTCTAATAGGCTGGAGGACGTCCTCTAGAAGATGTCATAATTACTGTGCAAGTCTATGGAAGGGGATGAGAACCACAAGCCTCCTAGGTTTTGTATTGAAGTCAATGTAAATAGGAGGGAAGCTAGCTGTCCTCTGGCTATACCATGGTGCTACCCTACAGAGTTCTGTTGAGGCTACTGTAGACCATTGCAAAATAATGTGTTTTAATCAATTATATGGTGACAAGTAATTATATTTAGTGTAGTTATCTGAAAATGATCAATTTAAATTGTAAAACATTTAAAATGTGTATTAAATTCACTGAGGATGTTGTTCCTCCCCTTCCTCCTCTGAGCCTTCACTGGTAAACACTCACACACACACACATACACAAAAGGACAACACAAGATCCCACTATACAGGGCCAGGTGAAAATAGGTTACAGGAAGAGAGAAGGGAGCTACAAAGACGGAGCGTCTGAAAACATCTTGGTCGTTTCCGATGCCTTCTGTGGCCACCACCACACAAAGCTGCCCTATTGAAGAAGGCAAACTGTAGTTTTCATCATGGTCGGCTGACGCTGCCATAAAGGACACGGATGAGGAAATATCTCAAGGGGCAGAATAGCAATCTGTTCCAGTGCATAAACATGCTCATATGAGAGAGGGCTGTGGTTAAAGACAACGAGGACATAGCCCTGTATTATCGTTAGCATTAGTGAGTAGCACAGGTGAAGGACAAATAGTCACATGAAGACAAGTGTTCCCAGACCTGGTTCTCAGGGACCCCCAACCGTTGCACATATTTGTTCCATTCCACCACTAAATCAGCACACCTGATTCAATGAATCAACGGCTGAATTGACTAGTTGAATCAGGTGGGCTAGTGCTGGAATTAAACACATATAGTGCATTCGACAAGTATTCAGACTCCTTGACTTCCATATTTTGTTAAGTTACAGCCTTAATCTAAAATTGATTCAATTGTTTTTTTTCCCCTCATCAATCTACACACAATACCCCATAATGACAAAGCAAAAACAGGTTTTTGCTAGTTTATAAAGAATTAAAATACTGAAATATCACATTTACATAAGTATTCAGACCCTTTACTCAGTACTTTGCTGAAGCACCTTTGACAGTGATTACAGCCTGGAGTCTTCTTGGGTATGACGCTACAAGCTTGGTACATCTGTATTTGGGGAGTTTCTCCCATTCTTCTCTGCAGATCCTCTCAAGCTCTGTCAGGTTGGATGGGGAACGTCTCTGCAAAGCTATTTTCAGTCTCTCCAGAGGATGTTCGATCGGGTTCAAGTCTGGGCTCTGGCTGGGCCACTCAAGGACATTCAGAGACTTGTCCGAAGCCACACCTGAGTTGTCTTCGGCTGTGTGCTTAGTGTCATTGTCCTGTTGGAAGGTGAATCTTCTCCAGAGCGCTGAAGACCTCAGACTGGGGCACAGGTTTTCATTAAGGATCTCTCTGTACTTTGCTCTGTTCATCTTTCCCTCGATCCTGACTAGTCTCCCAGTCCCTGCCGCTGAAAAACATCCCCACAGCATGATTCTGCTGCCACCACGTTTCACTGTAGGGATGGTGCCAGGTTTCCTCCAGACGTGATGCTTGGCATTCAGGCCAAACTTTAATCTTGGTTTCATCATACCAGAGAATCCTGTTTCTCATGGTCTGACAGTCCTTTATTTGCCCTTAGGAAACTCCAAGTGGGCTGTCATGTGCCTTTTTCTGAGGAGTGACTTCTGTCTGGCCACACAAATAAAATTGTATTGGTCACATACATGCGTTATTGCTTTTGTAGTGGTGGAGTGCTGCAGAGATGGTTGTCCTTCTGGAAGGTTCTCCCATCTCCACAGAGGAACTCTAGAGCTCGGTCAGTGACCATTGGGTTCTTGGTCACCTCCCTGACCAAGGCCCTTCTCCCCAGATTGCTCAGTTTGGCCGGACAGCCAGCACTAGGAAGAGTCTTGGTGGTTCCAATCTTCTTCCATTTAAGAATGATGGAGGCCACTGTGTTCTTGGGGACCGTCAATGCTGCAGACATTTTTTAGTACCCTTCCCCAGATCTGTGCCTCGACACAATCCTGTCTTGGAGCTCTATGGACAATTCCTTCGACCACATGGCTTGGTTTTTGCTCTGACATGCACTGTCAACTGTGGGATCTTATATTAGACAGGTGTGTGCCTTCCCAAATAATTTACAATAAATTGAATTTACCACAGGTGGACTCCAATCAAACAGGATGCACCTGAGCACAATTTCCAGTCTCATAGCAAAGGGTCTGAATATTAATGTAAATAAGGCATTTCTGTTTTTAATAAATTAGCATAAATCGCTTTGTCATTATGGGGTATTGTGTGTAAATTGATGAGGATTGTTTAATTTAATACATTTTTAGAAATATGTCTAACGTAAAATACTGGAAAAAGTCAAGAGGTCTGAATACTTTCTGAATGCACTGTACGTTGAGAGAAACGCTGTCCTGAAGGAGAGTCTGAGATGGACGCCATAGACAACAGTACAGTTACTGACAGATTCTCCTTCACCTACTGGCCTTAGTTCTCTTTACATTAGGACACAGAGAGCAAAGAAATGAAAACTACAGTATAAGCGTACTGGACTGGTGTTCACAATTCTGTTACTACTACTTTACTTTTCTGGCTGACTCATAACAGCACAGACATCCCTACAAATCAGTGAAGGGGACAGTGTTTGGATGACAGGGAATGATACACATGACACGTCCTGACTGTCAACATTGGGAAAAGTTCAACATTGGGGGAAAAAGGTCAAAAGAGCGGGAAAAGGCCAAAGCCGTGCCAGGATACGCATTCCACAAAAGGTCACAGCGTCAAAGTGGTATGATTTATGTGGAAGGTATATTTTGGTGGACAAAAAACCTTGTGGAAAGTGACAATTAAATTCACTTCATTTAACAAGACGTGGCACACCATAAAATTGAGATGATTTTGTCGGACATAACTAGGTCTAAATATTTTTTTTTGTTTATGTGAATTGTACACAGTGCAACAAAAGGAGAGCTACAGTAGTGTAGCACACCAGCTACACAATCTACTGCAAGAAAATGTGAGAATCTACTGCCTGCCGGATCTGGGAAGTGCTAAAAGAAGGGAAACACCTTCTCATTGACAGGTGGGAAGAGTTACTTATGTCAATATATAGTGTCACTTCCGTCTCTGAGTCCAATATAGCAATTCCTGTATACAAAACCTGCCTACACATCACCCCCTCTCTTCATCAACCCAAGTCTGAGGGGGTACTGTTGCATAATGGTCTCCTCCTCTCATCTACATGGGGATGCTACAAGTGTATAAAGCAGTATTTTATACATACATGTAAAAAGTAGAATTTGTTGTCATCCCTCCATGTTCCTCCCACTGTCAATCCATCTTAATTTGAGTGTCATGCACATGATAACCAGACCAAGCATAGACACCACTTCTCCTTCAGTCCATTTCATTTTCCCTTCTCCTTCAGTCCATTTCATTTTCCCAACTCATCCCCTTCATGCACAGCTCCCAGCCTGCCTTTGCAGTGAATTCATTCTCATTTTAAGCTCTTAACAAACAAACTCAATCAAACAAGGGAACACCCAGAAATGGGGTTGTTGTGAAAGCCTAATGGGAGGCGAAACTACTCATCCAGAACAACGGTGCCAATTAGCCACCATGGTGCCATACGCATTTAACCTTTATGGTCACTGACACAATGGCAGAGGTTCAATACAAGAGAACACAGTGGCATTAGGACCCCCGTGGACCTAAAATGTTCTTATGAAAGGAATAATTCAAAAGGTCTCATTTTGTCTGATCGAACCAATTATAGGCTTCCCTGTTCACACTATTGTGCTGAACTGTACTGGGCTGAACTGTGCTGGGCTGAACTGGTTACGCATTCACCATCTTTGCTGGAACTGTGCTGGAAAGGACAATGTGAAAACAAAATATATATTCCAATACAGCAAGGTTCAGGTAGGCACAGTTTATTTTATTTATCCCTTATTTTACCAGATAAGTTGACTGAGAACACATTCTTATTTACAGCAACGACCTGGGGAATAGTTACATGGGGAGAGGAGGGGGTGATGAATGAGCCAATTGGAAGCTGGGGATGATTAGGTGGCCACGATGGTATGAATTTAGCCAGGACGCCGGGGTTAACACCCCTACTCTTACGAGAAGTGCCATGGGATCTTTAATGACCACAGAGAGTCAGGACACCCATTTAATGTCCCATCCGAAAGACCGTACCCTACACAGGGTAATGTCCTCAATCACTGCCCTGGGGTATTGGGAGATTAATTTTTTTGACCAGAGGAAAGAGTGCCTCCTACTGGCCCTCCAACACCACTTCCAGCAGCATCTGGTCTCCCATTCAGGGATCGACCAGGACCAATCCTGCTTACTGTTGAGGCAAAGCTGCAGTGGGATGCAGGGTGGTATCTGGGACCTGGTGATGCTTGGCGACCACGTGTTCCACAGGAGTTCCACAGCTGCGTTTTGCTTATTGAGCAACAACGTTGGGGAGGCCCGCTAATTAAGCGTCGCAGGGAGCCATTCATCTGGGCTGATTAAACCCTGTGCAGAAACAATCAGCCTCGCGTGAAGCCCACTGAACAACACAGCCACCCCCATTCAGGTGTTAACAAGGCCGTGACGCCAAACATACACACTTAACATGCAAAACCAAGCATTCTTGAGACCCATTCGCAAACCAATTACATCCCATGCTGCTATTGAATTAAATTGATATTCTCTTCTTCTGGGCTTGCTGGCGAAGGCCCCGTTAAAAGAAGGGGCATTCCAAGGTGAGTAGTAAAGGTACCTTTTTCTTTGATTGACAACAAAAAGGCCAATGCAATACCTGTGTAATATCTGTGGGAAAGTCTAGCCAATTACTTTCCCATCTCACTTCCAGATTCAAACAATGGTTTTCAAACAAATGGGGATTTCATATTCAAACAGTGGTTTTTAAACAAATGGGGATTTCATATAACCTACACATCTTTGGTTCAGGACTTCCACTGAACAGAACCCACATTACAAGCAAGGGTATCCCCCAATGCATGCCTCGACACTCCTCTTTGGGAATGCCCTGGCTCTCACTAAAACTGAAGTCTTTTTCATTGATACTCACCAACTTGAACCAGGACTGGTTCCTATTATAATTATTTCAAGCAACAGCATAAGTTAAAAAGGTTAAATCATAAACTACATATGCAAATAAGGGGACATCATTGGCTGTGCTGACCTTTCATGACCTTCGGACAGCGAGAAAATGGCTAAAACCAACACGGCATTATAGTGATCTTCTCAATACTAAGTTTACCGTACAGGCTGCAATGAGCACAGTCACATTGTGAATCAACTGCAATATTGCTTGAAAAACATTGTTACTGAACATGTCAGAAAGAAATTAGAAGCCTGTGAGGACACATTTTTCTGCACTCTCCTTCGTTTTACACACGTTGCTATGAGAGATGGATCCCTTGTTTATCGCTACACTTCACATCCATTCATTAACATCGCACATATCAATCAATTAGCTACTGACGACAAGGCTTCTCCCCCTCAAAGGATTTTCACTTGGGAGGATTCTTAAATAAACTTCATTTTCCTGATTAAGATGTAATTATACAGATTTCTCTCCCCCTCGAACAGAGAGCGTTTATATCTTAATTTCATGTAAGTATGGACCACTAAATGAGAATAGATTTTAAATGGGGTCCCTCTTCTAAGGATCCCTCTTCCACGACTGAAAACACAAGGAAGGCGTTGGACACAGCAGCTTTCAGAAGATACCACAGGCTGTGTGCTGGGTATGACAATCCTTTTGCACTGCAAATGTGTTTGAGCTAAAATAACATGCTGGACAATAACATAGCAAAGCTAGTGGTACCAAAGCTGACTGACTCAACTGCAAATTCGACTTCCTTTAAATAAAAAAATGAAGGCTACCGTCCTAATTTACCCAACCCCCTCATAAAATCATCTCTGATAAAAACTTAAGCGGGAAAGACGCCGGACCATAGCTTCTCCAGACCAATAAGTGGTCCACTCTCTGTTGATAATTTTCAGAGAGCTTCCTGTACACTGTCGTAGGAAAGTCTGAGGTAATGGTGTTGTGAAATCACATTTTATTTGTCACCTGCGCTGAATACAACAGGTAAATGTGAAATTATCCGTGTGTCAAGCCCTTATCCAACAATGCAGATTGTTTTTTAAAGTAAGAATATATTTGCTGAAAAAATTAATTAAATAAACAATAAATAAGATTACAAAAGTAACAAAATAACTAATGAGGTTATATACAATGGGGTACTGGTACCAAGTCAATGTGCAGGGGTACAGGAACCAACAGCTGGTGAATAGCTGGTGTCAAGGCACACAGGCTTTATCTGTGAGAGTTCCAGCCTCCTGCCAAACCCGGGGCCATTGAGTCAATCTGGACATGCCAACTCAGTGGTAGGGTCATCACACACACACTAAAAGCGAGGGTCTCTTGAAACAAGCACTGAGTGTTTGAATCAATGGGTGAGTGCAATCAACATTGTACTTTTCCCCACACCACGTGAGAAAAATACTTTTCCTATAAAAGGTCATGAGATCAATATTAGGATAGTCAACATTCGAGGGACTCCACCACAACATGCTCCTTTCATCAGGGGCCGTTGTGGCTGCATCCTAAGTACATCAGTAGAGGGCACCTGGTTTATTGTTACCCAACCGCAGGTGCACTGGTCGCTTACTTAGAGCCTATCACTTTGTTGTGTTTGAACAAAGGGGGTGTTTAAAGGGATGTCTATTTTCTAACCTTTTTCTTTTGACCAAGGTCAATGATCCTGAAGAAGAGCCAAGGCCACTTACATTGAGTTCTGTCGTGATCTTTCCCTCCAAAAACGATAAAGCCTACATAAACTGTCCAGTTTGTCTGATATAGGCCTAAAATCTTTTTATAAGCTATGTTTGTTTGGAACAGATTTGTTCCCAGGAGAGGAAGCAGTTGCTTATCCTTAAATGAGATGCAGAGGCTGATAGTTTTAACGGATTATAAAAATGGCATCTGTAAGTTCTACTGAGCCAAGGGACTGGCTTAGCCATGATTTGTGATAGATCTGAAATACTGCATTCATGATACACATCTACAGAAACCAAACAGTGTAACGTTTATCAAGGCATTAGCTCGACCTTTCTTTGTGGAACTGAATCTGTACGATGGGAATTTGTCAGAGTTGAATTTGGCACGTCGCATCAAAAATGCAGGAGGACGAGTGACAGAGGCCTGATGGGCATTGCTACACCAGGCAGTCAGTAGCGATAAGGCACCATGGAAATAAAAAATGTGCACACTGAAATCCCTTCATGGGCAGCTCCAGTCTGCTGGAGCACATCAATTGTGTTAAAGAACCGCAAATAAATAAATAACATTGTGTCAAATACTAACTAAACCCTCCTTGATTATGAACTATCGATGCTCTACATCAGGGACAGCATTCACAAATATGCTACAGCCACCCCAAAAAATGACAAGACATTTGTAATGGATTCCTCTTCTACCCCATGTAGTTGAATGTGATCAGGGCCATAGGTCTCTCCATACAAATACAGTGTGGGAAGGAGCAGATGGATGGTAGAGTGATACACATTAGAGGACATGGCACTGGCCGTTCCAGCATTGACAAAGCAGTGCCGTAACCGTTCATTCATACTGCTAGACAGTGTTCAACACCAGGGACTACCATTCATAGACTGCAGACTTTCATTCAGAGAAAGGGAGAGAGAAAGGTAGCCAGAAATGAGCACTGGATTTTCCAGGGCTCAGAAAGTACTGTACTTCTATATTTTTTTCTGGTAGAATTTAGTGTCTGGTGAGTGGCAAAGCACAGGTTGAAATAAATCAAAAAAAATATTGTAGGCTTATAAAGACAAAGGGAAAAGTAAATGAACAAACAGAACCTTCAGACAATCCTTCACCCACGATGAAGGATCCATGTTTAGATGGGTTTAACCTTCATTCCTGCATATCTTGGATTGGTAAAGATACAGTTGGTTATGCAGCTCTTATTTTCATATATGATTGAAAGAATATGCTTCCTCTTGGCTGAAGTTAACTCCAAAATAACTTTACATTGCGCCCGAATACCCCTGTGTAATTCTGAAGTTGAGACCCCAAAATAGAACAGACATAGGGTATATTTGAAACTTTTAAGAATGGGCCCTCTTGCGTTCCAACTAACAGTAGTCTTCATCAATTCCGCTGAGACTTTTCCTTACATTGTTCCGTAAACTGTAGCATATAATTAGACCTATATAGACACTTAGAGCTCCCGCGGTCAGATTAATTCTTCGAAAGTAATTCAATGAGGGAAGAGTAGAATAATTTAAATGTAATCCAATCTCAGTCGTTTGGCAATCTGTTAACCATCGATAGGCTAATCTAATGGGTTAGGACTATTCTCATTGGGAACAAATGTATATTGCAATTTAGTCTTTTCCAACAGATGCCTGGCAAGAGAGTCTACATATGGACCCCGAAACGTTGCCAAAGCCGCTTGAGTATCAGACAGTTCGGCTTGTGCCGGTTCAGTAGCCTTGGCTCTACCCAAACAACCTAGATAAATAAATTAGGCGCTCTCTCACTATTGACTTTTCTACTGCACGGAGAATAATAGCCAGCACATATTAGCTAATGTGCGTTTCTTTCCTAACGTCATCTAGGCATCTACTGCCGTTTGTCAGTGGATGCCCGTTTGTTACAATCAATACATGCATTCGCGTGAATTAAATTTCAAGTCTTACATGTCAAGCGTCAGGCAGCCATTTGCGTGCATATGGAACCAGTTGAGAGCACGTCCTCACTTACATACATGGCTGATGCATTTTCGGATTTTTTCCCCTAATTGTACAGCCATCAACTACAATGCACACTAGCTTAGGCTACTCTCTGCGTTCTCCACACAGCTCTGTGAAGCTACCGCTTGGTCTTGTGTCTACAACTACCACTACATTGGTCGTACACACGGATAACCTTAATACAAGGAGTTTTAAAGCGAAATATTTGGGTATATTTAGAGGATTTCACCGTGTGCACATGCACTGCTTGTGTAGCCTGCCGGGCGCACATAGCGCCTTCTCCGCCAAAATGAGTTAACCCCTAGAGACGCGAGATGAAACAATGAAACGGATTTGAGACATTCGCTACAATGTTGCTATTGCCCGCATCATTGATATTTCTCTAAAAATGTTCGTTTCTTTCACATGCGTTCTTTATGACAATGCGCGACATAAAAAAAATGCCTATCAAATTATCCCAGACATTGATTAGTCACTTTTAACCGTTGGTTGTTGATTGCTTGCAAATAAACTTGCATCAATAGACGAACCATGCTATGGTATTGTTTGTCTTTGCGCCACATTTACCCCCGAGTCACCCCCATAACATTTGATGTGATTATTACTACCCCAAGTAGAGTTCACTCTACCATCCGTAAGAATCAAAATCCTGCCGCCGCAATTTCAAAAATGATATTCCATTTTAGCTAGGCCTCATCCATATCCTCGGACTCACCTGACTCGCCTTCACCCCTCAGGTTCCACAAGCTCAGGGTTCTCTTTCCGATCCTGAAGCGCTGCAGTAGCTCCTCACGACCAGGCACCGGCAGGCAACACAAAAGCTCTGATTGGGCCTCAACGAGCGCTCATCCCCTTGGTCTCAGCCCAGACAGACGGGTTATTGGTCGGCGGCTGTGTCGGAGGCGCGCCCCTATTATTATAAGGTGTGTGTTTTTGTCTATGTCTAGAGGGAAGGGGACAAAAAGCACTGAAATGATGGGAATTAAATGGGTTGTTATGGGCGCCGTGTCCGCAGCACAAGGCAAGCTTACTACATTGACAGATTAAAGAGTGGACAACCGTATTAAGTCCCTCTTCATTCAGCGATGGCCGTCGACTGGGTCTCGGAGGAACAATGCCCTTTCTACGACTCATCTTGAACCTAGTATTTTCGTAACTTGTAGAATCGCTTTTCTACCAAGAGCACCCGATCAAACGCTTGATAGTCTGTCTATACCGCAGTAAATCATATGCGTAAAAGCGTAAATAAGATAAATACATTTTATGTTATATAATTTATCTATTTTCAAATTGTAACTTATTTAACACAATTTAGGAATTGTCAAAAATAATATATAGTCTATATACAAGGCCTACGTATAATGCATATTCATACACAAGATCATGTCACATCAGTATCCTATCCTTTAGGCTACAGTAGAAATAAGATAGATTATTGTGATAGCGAATGGATGAAAGATGACACGATCAATAATGTATAGCCTCTGCGTTGAGGCACGAACAATAAGATGCCTGACCTACTTAACAAACTATAGCATAATAGAAAGTAAATGTTTCAATATGCATTTTTTGGAACAAAAATAGGATTCTTAAAGCATAGATTTGGCTCGAAGTATTGTTGAATTCCACTTTAGGTCGTGCGTAAAAGGAAAGCAATATTGTTCTTTACAAAAAAAGTGAATGTATATTACTGGAAACTTTCGAAGTTTATCAGTAAACTACCAGAATTTTGGTATCTTTCAAGGATTTTATGTAATCTAGCACATGCCATGTAGTGTCCCTTTTGGGTACTTCAGATTATTACAGGTGTCTGTAATTATCTCGGGCCCTCTCTGGCCATATCACGTGTACAATATATGAAATAAATAAATAAGATGATAAAGAAAAATTATCAATGACAAAGCTGTAAAATATTATCATAAATATAAACCATATATTTTGTAGCTACCATTGATGCTTAATATGAGGCTTTCAGCATTAAATATCCTTTATATTTTTTACACACTAATTAATTTTACCATGTAAATATGTGTTTGTTGTCAATGTTTTGGAGGCAAAATAGTGGAAGTAGTGAAAAAGTAAATAGTTGGACAACTTGCAGAGGTAATTTAAGAAACTGCCATTGTTGGTCAGATGCTTTTTTCATTAATTAGTCTACTTTCTCTTGAAACCCATGGACAATATGGACACATAAACATGAATGCTTTATGGAATACGTTTTATAAAAGTTCTTAAAGTATAAATTACCAATGCTACGATAGAATTCCATAGATTTTCTGTTAATTACCAAAATTACTGAAGATTCCGGTAACTTTGGTATATTACCGGTAGCTTTGCAACCCTATGCAGAGCCGCAGTTTACTCTATATTAATCGCGATTGTGTTGATATTCACTGTTAAAATCATTACAATGTTTTGCAACAGCGCTAACTGAGCCCTCTAGTGGCGTGCAAAGAAACCCTCGCTTGGCACTTGGCCAACATATGTAACCATACAGTTAATATATTACATGTACTGTACAGTCCTGTCAGGCGATTGAAATCACAAAGACTATATGCAACTCATGTAAACCCCCAGTGATGCAATCTTGAGGTTTTACCATCTGTACATAATGGGTTTGACATCAGTTTTTTGTTATTTATTTACCGTAAATGTTATATTACACCAGATATAATTCATTATTCACGATTAAATATTAAACTGGGTCACATTAGTTTTATAACCTGAGCTGGATTAGCCATGTCTTGTAAAATATAATTTCACATTATCAACCAAGGAAACCTGGTTAGGGAGCTTTGTTCACTAATTGACATTAATCAATGGGATCAGGCAATGCCTCAAAAACAAGCAGAAGCCTGCTCAGGGTTCTTCAGTCTCTATGTATTGTATAGTGAAAATAGAAGCTTCATCACTCTTTATGGACACAATATGATGACTGCAGTCACCTTTTAATTTTTAGTGTGTGTGTCTGTGTGCTTGTGCATCTATTTAACCCCTGCTAAATATTAGAAACACATCTGCCATACATCTGAGGGTTTTTTCTTGCTATTTCTGTTGTCGACTACTTCTCTCTTTTTGGACTCTCTCATCATTTAAACATACATTTTTTATTTTACCAGGCAAGTCAGTTAAGAACAAATTCATATTTACAATGACAGCCTAGGAACAGAACGACAGATTTTTACATTGTCATTTCAGGGATTCAATCCACCAACCTTTTGGTTACTGGCCCAACGCTCTAACCACTAGGCTACCTGCTGCCCGGCACCAAAGAATTATGAAACATAACATTAAGATTACAGGTAAAATCTTCACAAAATATAAACACATCCTCTATCTGCAGTTTTTCAGGGTCAAGTGAACCTTGATAGTGGTCAGTTCCTTGTTATGTCCCCTACTCTAAATTGAGACACTACGCTTTCCTTATTTTTATTATCCAAATCATATCAAGTCAAATAAAAATGTATTTGTCACATGCGCCGAATACAACAGGTGTTGTATTCTTGTCCATTTCCTATTATAATCTCCACCCGGCACAGCCAGAAAAGGACTGGCCACCCCTCAGAGCCTGGTTCCTCTCTAGGTTTTTTCCTATGTTCCTGCTTTTATAGGGAGTTTTTACTAGCCACTGTGCTTCTACATCTGCATTGCTTGCTGTTTGGAGTTTTAGGCTGGGTTTCTGTAAAGCACTTTGTGACATCGGCTGATGTAAAAAGGGCTTCATAAATACATTTGATTGATTGAGGTGTAGACCTTACCGTGAAATGCTTACTTATGAGCCCTTAATGAACAATACTGAGTTTTAAAACAGTAAGTAAGAAAAATGTGTTAAATAAACAAAAGGAAAAATAGTAACACAATAACATAACAATAACGAGGCTATATACAAGGGGTACCGCAATGTGCAGGGGTACACGTTAGTCCCTAGCCACCAAGTCATCTCTCTAACTGCTGTACTGTATTGTATTTTTGAAACACATTCAGAGCCCTTCCCAGAAGTGACCTACCACTGCTGCCCAAAAATAACCCACAAAGACAGGAAGTCAAGCCATTTTCGTGAGCCTGCTTTGTGTTCTAGAGTGGTAATTTCCCCCCACGATTACTTAATTAAAGTTTGGATTATACATGAGGCAGTGGGTTGTGCAATGGTATGTACAGTATGTACAACATACCAGTAGGAATGGAATGCAACATAGTCCCCTGCGCCGAACGTCTCGTTAACATCCATGGAACCGCTGTACTATCAGAGGACCATGCAGGGCACAAAGCGTTAGAGTCAGAGTGTTCTTCTCCGGGGCCTGCTCTAAATCATTAATGTGAAGGTGGGCACTGCAACTGGACGAGATCAACAGAAAACAGATAAGGCATCTGGAGGGTTGCAACACTGCAGTAGTCCACCAACCGCATTATACTGCATATCCTATGATTCATTGTACCTTGCTTTGAGAGAGGATGCTGTCTGACTTATCTCATGCATTATTTAATCTCAGTGCCTTAATGCACATTGCTTAAGCCAACAGTGTCATTTAGATATGAATCTTATAACCCGTTTCTTTTCAATATTGAATTTGTCAACTATTGGCCCAACAAATGCTTTGTAAAGCTCCACATTTCCCTGCAAATCCTTCTTGAAAAACACCAACACTTTACTTCCTCTGTGAAGCTGGCCTGATAATTCAGTGGTGATTTCCTACAATGCGGATCATTCACTGGATTTAGGTATTAAATAGATTAGAGATGAATTTCCCACATGTCCACTGTGATTCAACAACATGTTCTCTAATGGTTGGCCATTTTGGTGTGAAAAGAAAGAGAAGGGAAGTCTTATTTTACATGGCTGCACAGAACTTACACCTTCACAGTCATGTCAGATCAGTGACTCCTCAAATGAAGGGAGGAAGAACGCATATTCAAAGTATTTTCATCAGAGACACTGAGTGACTTCCTGATCCCATATGAAAGGACATATGACCGTTGACGCCAAAGCTCTCCATCACATGATGTGGGGATTACGGGTTATGAAATGGGGGTTCTTGAGTGCATGACAGGAAATTACAGTTAAATGGGTGAGGGACCGCTCAAAACACTGCAGATACGGAGAGAGATACACAATAGTGTAACCTAGGTCATGTTCATTAGGGAAACATTTTATGAGAGATTGTTATTGGACAAGTACAGGAAGTCCCTCCCTATTTTAGTTAGTTTTCTTCTTCATTAGTCAGTTTGGTGTCTAATGAACACAACCCTTGCCCTTCCCAACAATTCGGAAGACATAGGCCGGGATTCAATCTAAGGGAACTATACAGCCGACAATCACCTTTTAAATTACCTTTTAACGTCAGTTGTAGTGTAGCGCCTTGCATTGAATCCCAGCCACATTCATTGTTTACACCACTGGAGATTCGCCTGACATTCCAATAAAATAGTTTGGGTCATTGGCTAATAGGCAATTAGCATGCATGGAAAATAACAACTGTGTGATCTCCAACCTTGATTGATTGCTGATGAGAAGTGCAGTCAGTACAGGTACATTCTGCCACTCACATGGTTGTCTGGCAGTTGCTTTACCATGCAGGTACAAATCATGCTTACACTCTGCCACCAATACAGTTACACTGGGCCACCAATAACGTCAGGTCGTTCTACCCGCTGAATATTAGAGGGAGACGGGGAGTCTAAAAGAAGGTGGTTAGAAGTATCTGCTTTCTCATCCCTTCATAGGTATTTTTCACATCTAATTGACTGACAGATTTTATTGGCAGCGGCTGCAGTGACTGTTTTAGCAAGGCCCTCTGTAGATCCAAGCTGGGTTTTGTCATCGCTCTTTAACAGCCGTTTGACGAAATGTTTCTAACGGCTTTAAACCCTTGCTTCGCTCCAGCTGACACGGAGATATGTTTTTACACCACAATTAGATGTGATGTTTGGCCTAATCCGACATTAACCTCTCTTCAACCTACAGTAGGGTAGAAAGGGAAAAAAACTCACACAGAGGGAGATCTGAGGGCGGATGTAGGTTTCAACTGGCCCCGGTCCAGTCTTTGCCAAAAAAACACTTCATTATGGTTGCCCAAATTCAATCTATAATCCTAAGTTGGGTGTGTCAACATGGAGCCCACATTAAATACTGACTCTAAGTAGATTACAAGGTTTAACTCCTGATTTAAAACCCATACTACAAAATACGGATAAGGTAGGAAACACTTTGGTGAGACTGTCAGATGTTAGAGAGAGGAACAAGTGGTGTTCCAGACAGTTAGTAGATACAGTAGACAAACAGATGGACACAGATGCATAGACACACACGCACATGCACACATAGGAAATATAAAATTGTAAAGAAACTTTATACTTGAAGAGAAGATAGTAAAACTCACATTGACACAATAGTCCAATTGTCTTGCTGATTGACACTGAAAGCATTCACCTCATACTGTAGGTCTGACAACAAAGACTGTTGACCTCTGGATTGCTGGCTTCCAAATCAACTCTTATCTCCTTACCCCTAGGCACTCCTGTAGATCTAAAATCATTGAATAAATGTACTGTATGCACTGTGCTGAAAATTCCACCCAGAGCAAGGTAAAGCAATTATCATATTGTCTCAAACCCATCTGATTCTTTCAGATTTACAGGAGTGGCTAGGGACCAATGATATGTACCAACCCATTGCTAGGGACTAGGTGGTCGATTTTGGGGATTCAAATACATGAACTCATATGAGAAGATTCCAAGTGAGTTCTCCATTTAGTGGCCATATTCTGGCATTGCATTCATTTACATAAATTCCTTTAACCCTTGTGTAGTCTTAACATTTTGTATACTCCCCTTGTTGTAAGGGTAAAAAATGACCCGCCTTCACTGAACCCCTAAAATAAAGCATCTTAATAGAATTTTAAACCCCAAATCTATTTTGCAACACTATTTTGAAACAATCTGTCATTCATCATAAACTGTGAAAACTCTGGGTTTTCCCTCTTCACAATGCAGAAAGACTGCATTTAATCAGTGGACACCACTCGTTTTTATTACAACACACCTGTCATAATTGTTTTCTTTACTAAAGTAGAGGTTTATTATTATTATTATTATTGCTAAAGGTACTGCAAAGGTGTAAACATGTTTTTTTTTGCAAGAGATAGCATTTGTATAGCCTAAGAAAGTAGCAGAAATGTGTAGAAAGTAGTTTTGAATGCATTTTATTGAAGGGAAACAATAACAGTCTTGAACTTCTTTGGCAACATAGTGATATATTCTCATATACTGTACAATGAGGAATTCAACAACAACATACTAGTCTTCTCCCATTTTTTTAACCATTGCCCCCACCCACAAGGTGTATAAACTACAACAATAAATAAGAACAAAATAAGATAATAGATACAAAACAAAAACGTGAAGAACATAAATCAATCAACTCTAATTAACACATGTATGACAGTATGCAAGTGTGTGTGCATGGACTTTGCAGATGTATTTATCATTAGTATTTGTTTTACAGTCCTTCTTTGGGGAGCAGAATTGGCATCTCCTCCTCTTGCCTGCCACCGCTGCAGCCTCAGGTGGATCAGGACAAGTTTCAGCCCCCTGAACAATTTTTACAAGCGCTGCAGAGCTGCTGTGCAGAGGAGGCGCTCCCTTCTTTGAATGTGTGGAGTTACAAGTGCCTTTCCCAGCTGCTCCAGGAACACCCTCTTCTTGTTCTGCTTATCAGGCATCCAGGTAGTGTTGGTCTTGTTCCATATCACAAAGGCATTGTATGAGGACACATCAATGATGTTATGGTAGATGACCAGGGGCCAGCAGGCAGTCATCCTCCTGCAACTGTAAGTTCCAATCACCTTGTCCAGGTTGTCCACGCCTCTTTGTTGTGGTTGTAGTCCAGGATGATGGCTGGCTTCCTGTCCTCACGATCACTGATCTCAGCCGTTTTGTGCAGTGTGCTCAGGAGAACATTCTTGTTCCTATTTGGGAGGTAAGAAACTAGAGTGGTGGCGAACTTTGATGAGAAGGCCTCTCTCCTCCTTGCTGCGAGGAGTGTGGGGGGGAGCTCAGGCTTGTTCTTTCTAACTGTGCCAACCATGGTGATCTTTGTCTTCAGGAGCTGCTGGCTGAGTTCAATCAGTAGCACACTGTCACGACTTCAGCCGAAGTTGGTCCCTCTCCTTGTTTGGGCAGCTTTCGGCGGTCGACGTCAACAGTTTTTGAGCTACCGCCGATCTACTTTTCATTTTCTATGTTTTTTTGTTTTCATTATACACACCTGGTTTCCAACCACTAATTACATGTTCATTATTTAAACCTCTGTCCCCCCATGTCTTTGTGATTGATTGTTTTGTTGTACTCAGTCCATTTTTGTGGGCTCGTGTGTTTCCGCTATTTTATGGTATATTTTGAGTATATATCTTTGATTACTCTATTCTGTTGTCCTGCGCCTGACTCTCTACACAGCTACACACAGGACCATCACAGAATCAATCACCCCAAATGGAGTCAGCAGGAACACACCAACCTCATCCAGTCGAGGAGCGTCTTCAGGAGCACGCGTCCATGATACAGCGTCTCGGCACGAATTGCGTGCTGAAGAGTATGAAGCGATGGGAGAGAGGAGGCTTGCCAGTGCCTCAACCTTCTTTACAACCTCCCACTCCACAACCCACACAGCTGTCCACCCTTCCTTCACCTAGACCCAGTGGGATTCGGCTCGCGCTCCCGAGGGCATATGATGGAACGGCTGCCGGGTGCCAGGGGTTCCTACTCCAACTAGAGCTCTACCTGGCGACCGTTCATCCAGCTCCCTCGACACGAGAGCGTATCCACCCTCGTCTCCTGCTTATCCGGGAAAGCCCTGTAATGGGCCAACGCCGTATGGGGGGAGGACGGAGCAGCGTTGGACCATTGGACCGTTGGACCATGGACCCGCCGCTTCAGGACAGTGTTCGACCATCCACCTGTGGGTAGAGCAGCGGGTGAACGCCTGTTCCATCTCAGGCAGGAGACAAGGAGCGCACAGGACTTTTCACTGGAGTTCCGCACCCTGGCCTCCGGAGTGGGATGGAATGACAGAGCCCTGATCGACCATTACAGGTGCAGTCTGCGCGAGGACGTCCGACGGAAGCTGGCATGCAGGGACACCACCTTATCCTTTGACCAGCTGGTGGACATGTCCATCAGGCTGGATACCCTGCTGGCCACACGTGGACGTCCGGATCGGGGCTTGTTAGTTCCATCCCCCAACACCTCGGATCCTACACCCATGGAGCTAGGAGGGACTGCGCTTAGGGGGGCCGGAGGAGGGACCACTCCCTGCACCTTATGTGGCCGCAGAGGGCACACTGCTGGTCGGTGCTGGGGGGGTACCTCAGGGAGTCGAGGCAGCAGGCAGGGCACTATCGTGTCATCCCAGGTGAGTAGGCACCAGACTCGCCCAGAGCCCCCTGTTTCTCTCATGTTTTTGTTTATAGCTTTTCCTGAGTTTTCCCCGCGCTCCTAGCATTAGACGCTCGTCGATTCAGGCGCAGCTGGGAACTTTATTGACCGTTCATTGGCCCATAGATTAGGGATTCCTATTGTGTCTGTTGATATGCCCTTCCCTGTACACGCCTTAGATAGTCGACCATTAGGGTCAGGGCTGATTAGGGAGGTTACAGCTCCACTGAATATGGTGACGCAGGGGGGTCATGAGGAGAAGATTAGTCTCTACCTCATTGATTCCCCTGCGTTTCCCGTGGTGCTGGGTCTACCCCGGTTGGCCTATCATGACCCCACTATTTCGTGGCCACAGAGGGCTCTAAAGGGATGGTCACGAAAGTGCTCGGGGAGGTGTGTAGGTGTTTCCATCGGTGCAACTACGGTGGAGAGTCCAGACCAGGTCTCCACCGTGCACATCCCCTCAGAATATGGCGATTTGGCTCTCGCCTTCTGTAAAAAGAAGGCGACTCAATTACCACCCCATCGACGGGGGGATTGTGCGATAAATCTCCTGGTAGACGCAGTACTTCCCAGGAGTCACGTGTATCCTCTGTCACAGGAGGAGACGGCAGCTATGGAGACATATGTAACCGAATCTCTGGGACAGGGATACATTCGGCCCTCCACTTCACCTGCCTCCTCGAGTTTCTTTTTTGTGAAGAAGAAGGATGGATGTCTGCGCCCGTGTATTGACTATCGAGGTATCAATCAGATCACTGTGAGGTACAGCTACCCGCTGCCTCTAATAGCCAGTGCGATCGAGTCAATGCACGGAGCGCGCTTCTTCACCAAATTGGATCTCAGGAGTGCCTACAATCTGATGCGTATCCGGGAGGGGGACGAGTAGAAGATAGCATTTATTACCACCTCGGGGCACTATGAGTACCTCGTCATGCCGTACGGGTTGATGAATGCTCTATCAGTCTTCCAGGCATTTGTAGACAAGATTTTCTGGGACCTGCACGGGCAGGGTGTAGTGGTGTATATCGACGACATTCTGATATACCGCTACACGCACCGAGCATGTGTCCCTGGTGCGCAAGGTGCTGGGCAGACTGTTGGAGCATGACCTGTACGTCAAGGCTGAGAAATGTCTGTTCTTCCAGCAGTCTGTCTCTTTCCTAGGGTACCGCATTTCCATGTCAGGGGTGGAGATGGAGAATGACCGCATTTCAGCCGTGCGTAATTGGCCAACTACAACCACGGTAAAGGAAGTGCAGCGGTTCTTAGGGTTTGCCAACTACTACCGGAGGTTTATCCGGGGCTTTGGTCAGGTAGCGGCTCCTATTACTTCACTGCTGAAGGGGGGGCCGGTGCGACTGCAGTGGTCAGCTAAGGCAGACAGGTCTTTTAGTCATCTGAAGGCTCTGTTAACCTCGGCTCCCGTGCTGGCTCATCCGGATCCCTCTTTGGCATTTATAGTTGAGGTGGACGCGTCTGAGGCTGGGATAGGAGCTGTGCTGTCTCAGTGCTCGGGTCCGCCACCAAAACTCCGCCCCTGTGCCTTCTTTTCGAAGATGCTCAGCTCGGCTGAGCGAAACTATGATGTGGGGGACCGGGAGTTGTTGGCTGTCGTAAAAGCTCTGAAGGCGTGGAGACACTGGCTTGAGGGGGCTAAACACCCTTTTCTCATCTGGACTGACCACCGTAATCTGGAGTACATTCGGGCGGCGAGGAGACTGAACCCTCGCCAGGCAAGGTGGGCCATGTTTTTCACCCGTTTCGTTTTCACCCTTTCCTACAGACCAGGTTCCCAGAACGCTAAGGCAGACGCACTGTCCCGGATGTATGACACAGAGGAGCGGGCCATAGATCCAACTCCCATACTTCCGGCCTCTTGCCTGGTGGCACCGGTGGTGTGGGAGCTGGACGCGGACATAGAGCAGGTGTTACGTACAGAGCCCACTCCATTTCAGTGTCCAGCTGGACGTCTGTACGCTCCGTCTGCTGTCCGCGACCGTCTGATCTATTGGGCCCACACGTCACCCTCCTCTAGTCATCCTGGCATCGGTCGGACAGTGCGCTGCCATAGTGGGAAGTACTGGTGGCCCACCTTAGCTAAGGACGTGAGGGTTTATGTTTCCTCCTGCTCGGTGTGCGCCCAGTGCAAGGCGCCTAGGCACCTGCCCAGAGGGAAATTACAACCCCTACCCGTTCCACAATGGCCATGGTCACACATGTCTGTGGATTTCCTGACGGATCTTCCACCGTCACAGGGAAACACCACGATCCTGGTTGTTGTGGATCGGTTTTCTAATCCTGCCGCCTCCTTCCTTTGCCTGGTCTCCCTACAGCCCTACAGACTGCAGAGGCCCTGTTTACCCACGTCTTCCGGCACTACGGGGTGCCTGAGGAAATAGTTTCTGATCGGGGTCCCCAGTTCACGTCCAGGGTTTGGAGGGCGTTTATGAAACGTCTGGGGGTCTCGGTCAGCCTTACCTCAGGTTTTCACCCCGAGAGTAACGGGCAGGTGGAAAGAGTCAACCAGGATGTGGGTAGGTTTCTGCGGCCCTATTGCCAGGACCAGCCGGGGGAGTGGGCGAGTTTCATCCCCTGGGCAGAGATGGCCCAGAACTCACTCCGCCACTCCTCTACTAACCTCTCCCCCTTCCAGTGCGTACTAGGGTACCAGCCGGTTCTGGCACCGTGGCATCAGAGCCAGATCAAGGCTCCTGCGGTGGATGAATGGTTTAGGCGCTCGGAAGAGACCTGGGAGGCCGCTCATGTGCACCTACAACGAGACGTGAGGCGGCAGAAGGCGAGCGCCTACCGCCACCGCAGTGAGGCCCCGGTGTTCGCACCGGGGGACAGGGTCTGGCTCTCGACCCAAAACCTGCCCCTCCGCCTGCCCTGCCGGAAGCTGGGCCCACGGTTTGTGGGGCCCTTTAAAGTCCTGAGGAGATTGAACGAGGTATGTTATAAGTTACAGCTCCCCCCAGATTACCGTATTAACTCCTCGTTCCATGTGTCTCTCCTCAGGCCGGTGGTAGCTGGTCCACTCCAGGAATCTGAGGTGCATCGAGGGGGCCCCGGCGTATGCTGTCCGAGCCATCATGGACTCAAGGCGCCGGGGCGAGGGGCCTCCAGTAGCTCGTGGAGTGGGAGGGGTACGGCCCGGAGGAGAGATGTTGGGTGCCGGTGGAGGACATCCTGGACCCGTCGTTACTGCTGGAGTTTCACAGTCTCCACCCGCATCGCCCTGCGCCTCGTCCTCCGGGTCGTCCCCGAGGCCGGTGTCGGCGCGCTGCTGGAGCCGTGCGTCAAGGGGGGGGGAGGTACTGTCCCGACTTCAGACAAGGTTGGTCCCTCTCCTTGTTCGGGCGGCTTTCGGCGGTCGACGTCACCGGTTTTCTAGCTACCGCCAATCTACTTTTCATTTTCTATGTTTTTGATTTTCATTATACACACCTGGTTTCCAATCACTAATTACATGTTCATTATTTAAACCTCTGTCCCCCCCCCATGTCTTTGTGATTGATTGTTTTGTTGTACTCAGTCCGTTTTTGTGGGCTCGTGTGTTTCCGCTATTTTATGGTATATTTTGAGTATATATCTTTGATTACTCTATTTTGCTGTCCTGCGCCTGACTCTCTACACAGCTACACACAGGACCATCACACACACATAATCTCAATATCTCATTGTGTGTGTGTGTGTGTCTTTGTGTTTTTTGTGGTGTGTAAATTATTTTATAACTGCCGGGTCAAAAATGACCCTAAGACAATCTTTGTACCCTGGTGGTGTACAGCTTTCATGGAAATATGAACAAAGGCGATGTTTCACTTTTTCTAATGTTGGGGTCACTCTAGGAAAAGTCATACAATTTCAATGTTATTTTTGACAAGGGTTAATCAGGGTTGAGTTTGGGCTACTCAACCTGTATTCAGTAGGGGGTGTGGATGGTCCTGTCATCCATATTGTAGGTGTGTTTGTACAAATGCGTCACAGGGAGATTTTCACAAGATGTCCGCTTCCAGAACACCATTGGTGTTTGAAGCTGTATCCACTACTGTTCCAGCCTTCTCCTCCTTACCAATGTGCTCAACTAATTAATAGCCTACTGTATAATGTTTGGATATGAATTTGGATGTTCTCAGACTGCTATACAACACACATTAATATCAAGAGAAACAATGATACACACTTTATTCCACATATCAAGCAAGCTAGCGACCCTGTACTGTGTCATTACATCTCAAAGAAACCAAATTGTAGCCTAATCAGGCTGTCATTATTACCTTATTACCATTATTACAGACGCTTTCTAAGTAACTACCTGGTAAAAGCTGGGCTGTAAAATAAAGCATTACTTATAAATAGTACAAATATACGTACATGTAAACATATACTTATACAATAAGGCCACGTGCTTTTAGAATTTGATATACTATATATTCAGTTTTACATGATTAAAGGGGACACTGGGATATTTCCTGCTGTGCAATGCTTATTTAAATGAATGATATGACCATTGATTCTTGAAGAATGCAATAATAAGAATTCAAATGCTTTGTGAGCTTAGTACAACTGCCTTACCCTACCACAGCTCTCATGGACTCAGTTCTTGCTCTGTATATGCATGTACGAGTGGTTTCATTCATTCATTCACACCAAACCAATGGTTAAATTGAGCCGGAGCTACTGTCCCTTTAATTGTAATTAGAGGTCCATTACAACTAACCCCTAAAGAAACACTGGGGATTATTGCACCCTCTTTATCACCTTAAATATGAGTGGCAGAATCTAAGTTATACCTAACGATGTACTCCAAAATAACTGCTGTAATATCCTGGAGGTTGATGTGGTTTGGGAAACATATTCCTGCTATTCTTTTCTATAACACAAGGAATGCCAAAGTATGAAATAATCTTTCAGGGCATGGGACCAAGGATCTCGTTGTAGTCTGACACACAAGGCTGAAGTTATGTAAACAAACATATGTGCATACATTGCGAGCTTGTGAGGGTTACATTACCCTGTCTGCGGGGATGGACTGCAACACAAACTAAAGGAGTTGCTTGCTACCCTATACCACTGTGAATAAAAAACAACTTAACATGAAGAGAATATGCGAGTGTGGAGAAAGAGAATGCTGAAAATAAATACAAATGTCATGAATTTACACATTTAAGGCAACTAAATGGGAAAATTGTGCAAGGGAGTGAGCACTGTCACTAGGCACTGTATGTATGAAAATGGTCAAAACATATCTGAGGCCTGGTATGAATACGAAATGCTAATGTAGGCGACAGGATATCTGGTCAGAATAGTGTACTCACAATCATAAAGTTAATCAGTGCAGGGTTGGTGGAATGATGTGTGAAAAGGAGAAGAGATTAAGACGATTTCAGCATTATGGATGTGACATTTGCACTCAAAATCACAAACAAAATACATCACAGAAAGGAAAACCAAAAGATAAATGAAACATTTGAACTTGGTGCCTACCTTTAACTATATCTGGCCACTGTTTAATTAATAATGTAATAATGCACCCTTCTTTCCTCAATGTAATCGCTAATCTGACATATTAAAATAATTGTCTACCTATCCACTTACAGACCAGTGAAGGATACACTTTCAAAGAATTTGTGTACCGCTGCATCATGAGTTTGAATTCATTTACATTTTAGTCATCAGGTCCACTGCTATTTCATCACAATCTCCTCTTTCCTCTGTACTTTTGTCCTATCCAATAAACAAAAAAATGTGTGAGGAATTGGACTTGCCCCTTAAAAAAGAAAAAGGTATTTGAACAGGGCCCTGGTGCCAGTTTTTTTAAATGAGCATTCACCCAGCTGCACCTTATAAATCTGAACAGCAGAGGTCAGTATTGTCCTTTGGCTTACTTCATTCCCTAGTCAACCCTATGGGTGAATCTCAATAGTCTCCTACTCTAGTCACAATAAAGCAGTCTTTGTAGGCTTCCCCCATACCGCTTCACTTGTCCTGTCTTTTCAGAGGAGAGTAAGGTGCACATCATGGCAGCAGGAAGATGTTTAGGGGTGGGGAAGCTAAGTGCACAAATTTTGTGAAGAAAAACAAAATTCTCTAAATGTTTTATTTATTTATTTTGTATTCTGATTTATCTGTGGGTGCAGCATCACCCTCAGCACCCTTACGTCTCGCGTCTATGGTGCACATCCAAAGCTTCCCTTGAGAAAGGCCCAGCCGAAAGTCACATTGACTGTTTTAATTGATACGTCAGTAATGAAAAGATAAAGAAGCATTTTATTTGTGTGTGCAGTGCACCCTACTCTTCTCTAATCTCAAGATGGAAGTTGTTGGCATCAGTGGTTGAAAAGGTACCCAATTGTCATACTTGAGTAAAAGTAAAGATACCTTATAGAAAGTTACTCAAGTAAAAGTGAAAGTCACCCAGTAAAATATTACTTGAGTAAAAGTCAAAATGTATTTGGTTCTAAATATACTTTAGTATAAAAAGTAAATGTAATTGCTGAAATATACTTAAGTATCAAAAGTAAAAGTATGAATCATTTCAAATTCCTTATATTAAGCAAAGCAGGTGGCACCATTTCTTGTTTCTAAAATGGATAGCCAGGGGTACAGTCCATCACTCAGACATCATTTACAAACTATGCATTTGTATTTAGTGAGTCTGCCAGATCAGAAGCAGTATGGATGGCCACTTGTTCTCTTGAGAATTGCGTGAATTGGACCATTTTCCTGTCTTGCTGAGCATTTATCATGTAATGAGTACTTTTGGGTGTCAGGGAAAATGTATGGAGTAGAAAGTACATTATTTTCTTTAGGAATGTAGTTAAGTAAAAGTAAAAGTTGTCCAAAATATAAATAGTGAAGTAAAGTACAGATACCCCAAAAACTACTTAAGTAGTGCTTCAAAGTATTTTTATTTAAGTACTTTACACACCGCTGGTTAGCATGACAAATCATCTCTACAGTTGCCATTTAACCCATTCTGCGCATTTGCTTTCAAACAAAATGTCTAACTGTGGAGGTTTTTTTCTGTGGAACTTGGCGCACTGGACATGACATAAAAGGCCTTTATTAATCATCAACCTTTGAACTTAGATGACAGCAATTATTACTAATCAGGCTGTCTTGTTCACAGTAGCCATTTGGTTTAATCACTTCACAGCAGTAGTACTCCTTTGACCTACAGGGCAAATCGAAAATGAAAGACTGCTCTTTAAGGAAATCACTTTTTAATCAGGACAATGACATCTGTGCCACATGTTACCAGTGTGCCTGGTGTGGGTTTGTTGCGTTGAATGTCTCCCCAATTATTTAAATAACTTCTCTATGATTATACCATTAATATATTTCCTTTCTGTTTCTAGTTAGCTAATGGGTGCGGCAAGTAGCATCTAACTCTCTGACATACTGTAAAGTTGTGCAGGCACACATGTATGAATGCACACACACACAATAACATAAGTGGACAACCACAATTGGACAATCTTATATAGGCCCATACAGTGGGTATCATAAGTATTCACCCCCTTGGATTTCTTCACATTTTATTCTTGTGTAATTTTTGGGGTCTACACCAAACACTCTGTAATGTCAAAATGTCAACAAAAAAATCTAACATTTCTTAAAAATGAAGGAAAAATTTAAGGAATTTGGGAAGGGTAAACAAGTCTTAGATCTTGTCAAACTGCAACGTCTACTAAGTGCCTTATTCACACCTTTTTCTAGATTGAAAGAGTTCTTAATATTTCTTGTCATCAAAAGGGCGATAAAAAAGTTCCTAAAATAGAATAATTGCCTCTGAGAGACATGGAATTATGGATTTTCAGGGTGATTTAGCTACCGCAGGCAGTCCTGTTGTCTCTAATGCAGTGTAATGTTGAGAGGTCAGGTGGGAATTGTCGCTTCAGAATTGAAGAGATGCCATTGGTGCGTGATGATACCGGTGCGATGGGGAGGGGGAGGCGGCATGTGTTGGTGAGATAAGACTCGAATAGCGGACTGTACTGGAGTCTATACGTCTCTGCCAATAGATTTGACAATTTCTTACAGAATGAATGAACCGTCAGGATGCATGACTTCTTTCGTTTCTCTCTGCTCCTGATAAGAAAATTGAGCTGTGATGCTATGTGAATATTAATCCCATATTAATAGCATATGAATTGAGAGCTTCATTTAATGTTTTTAATTTTTTTATAGTGAATTTCGATGTATATGGATTAACGTTTGTAGGTGCTTTAACATGTTTCCGCGAGATGGTTAAAAAGTTGCGCTTCACCACTTGGTGCCCGGACAGCTCCTCTCTATGCTGGCACGTTGGTCTTTGTCGCAGTGCAATGCGCACGCTCTTTCGGTGTTATTAGTAGCCTACCCTACAGTGTGCACTGTTGGGAAGTGCACTATATTGTACATGCATGAACTCAATATTTTGACACCAGTCAGTTTGGACAGCTGTGGAATACCATGACACTTGACAGGACTATGAATTGTCAGGACTAGGATTTGAGCGTTCAGTGACCAAGACCACTTGAGAGTGAGAGTTTTTTTCATATTTTTGGGAGATGGGAACATAAGGACTAGCCAAACAGTTCTGAAAAAAGACATTCTCACGGTTTTTGAATGACAGTATTTGGAAGAGGAGTGAATTGATGGGGCTTGAGGCAGAGCATTGGATTTTTTGAAATATTTCATTTGTGTCATGCAAAACTAATCGGGTAAGCATGCTTCTTTATTTTCATAAAATCCTTCAGTCGTTTGTCTCTTGGGTTGCATTTCCTAACATCTAAATATTTTTTGGGAGTTTGAAACATTGAATAGGAACCCTTAAGGAGTGGACACTCATTTATCTCTCACATAGCCTTTGTATGTTTTTACCTGCTATATAATTGCCAGCCTGTCAAAACCTTAGGAACATTATCCATGCCTTGAGTTCCATGGACAGTGGCAGGCTGCATATAGAAAACATCGATAAACTTAATTCCCATATGGTGAAATCTCCCATATTAAATAATTCGTCTTTATTGACTGTCTCGTGTCTAAAATAGTTGAAATACTCAGTTTAGTGACAGAACAAATTTGTATAAGTCTCTCAGAGGGGCCTTTTGCGCTCATGTCTTTTTGAATGGTATTAACGTTTAATTGTAAACCTGCAAGCTCAGCATCAGGTGAGTCTTCTGATGGCAGGTACTGATGGCTGTGGATGCTTTGCTGCATTGTTCCCATAGTGATGATAACCTACCCCTGCTTGTTTCAGTGAATTGACAGTGGGGAAGAATACAGAATAGCCAGGGGCACAAGGTCCGTATTTGGGAAGTAGGGGAGAGTCGGGTAAATTGAGCCATTTTTTACATTCAGCATAAATCGGTCAAGGGAAATATAGTATTCTTTCTAACAAAGATATCTACACATATTCCAGGATGTTGTGTATCACTGGAAATAATCAGAATTCATGTAAACATTACAGTTTTGAAAACATATATTGTAACCAAAAAAGTGGTCTCTTGGCACAACTTGCCCGGGTAAGGGGTAAATTGAGCCGCTGGACAGGGTAAATTCAGCCGCCTGTACTAAATTAAATATTACCACTACCTTTTTAAAACCATATCTATCTTTATTTCCCTAATAAAAAGCACAAAGAAGGCACGGTGATGCCGTTACTGAGAGATTATATATACTGTATAGTGTGCGACTCTCTTTATTTATTTTTATATCTTTATTTCTCTAATTCAATCCAATCACAATCGCTTTTTTTGTCTTTTAATAATTTTAAGCAACATTTGAACACAGGCTTAACACCTCACAAACTTTGTACTTTTAAAAAATACTTTTAACATAGGCCAGGCCGTGTTGTTACCTCATATCCTAGCGATAATGCCTTGCATTATGCCTGGGAAGAAAACACTTGTCATTGGCTCAAACATTGGCTCAACTAACCACAAGGCAAACATTTTGACAATTTTAGCCCACACAGTTGCAAGGATGCACTTTCATGCTAGGTTTAGGAGCTCATATTGAAGCTTATAGAGATCCCAACTGATTTACAGTATAGATTTTTTTAAATTATTTACTTTGGTTTAGACACAAGCAAACCTCTAGCACATACATTTGTTTTTTTGTATCTAACATGCTTTCCACTTTTTCCATGTGGTTTATTCCTTCACAGACTCCATGAAATGATGACCTCTTCCTAAATATTTGAACAAAAGATACATTTTGTGTATGGTTTCCTAGGAACAACGGTGACTAAACTCACCCCACTATCTCTTACAGGGACCCATATAATTAATTGAAAGTATGATTCAATCTCATACCTTTAATAGATGATACTAGTACAGGTGGACACTTTCAAAGTTGTTGTTTGGATATTTCCTTATAGGCCCCAATGTAACAGGTTACATGCCTTTTATGAACACCCCTGAAGCATTTTATTCATACATTGATTGTCTTGCTAGTATTTTTTTATTTAACCAGGCAAGTCAGTTAAGGACAAATTCTTATTTACAATGACGGCTTATCCTGGACAACGCTGGGCCAATTGTGCGCTGCCCTATGGGACTCCCAATCATGGCCAGATGTGATACAGCCTGGATTTGTACTGTAGTGATGCCTCTTGCAGCTGATATGCAGTGCCTTAGACCGCTGCACCACTCAGGAGACTGAGTATTCAATAGCCATGGGAGCTAAAGGTCTTTAAACCCCAATTAGTTCATCACTTGCAATTGAATTCATTCATTCGAATTACAGTACATGGATTGGAATGATGCATTCTTCCTATTCTAAGAAATAATAAGTTACATACAGATTCTGTCAGGGAACATACATCTACATTATTTTAACCAATATAGCACAAACAACCAAAATCTTTAAGTGTGCTGACTGCTGAAAGGGTTCCTATACTGCAATCTAAAAATAATCAATATTTTTGCGTTATTGGAATTGTAAAGCGAAACCAGGTATTGATCCCCATTTTTATTAAAGCTGCAGTCCACATGCATCTTAAAGCTGCATAAATCCACATGCATCTTCCATGAGAAAGACTGCTGAGGACTTAAAAGGTAGATTCACCCATTTCGAATTTTATATCGTATTGGTGCATCTCTGATATGACGCAAAACGTGTCATACGGCTATATTTCTGCCTGCTTGAATGGCGAATAGCTCAGATATACATGAAAACATTAAAGGACCCCGGGAATCAATAGAACATCGTTCCGAGATGAACAAATACAATATAGCATTTAAAATGGGTGAATCTTTCTTTTAAGTCAATAGCAATCTATCTGTGATGGTCTGAAATTGAGTGGTGCACCATGAGTGAGTGAATGGAAGATACCAGAGATACAGCAGCCTACTATATGAGCCTAAAGCTAACTATCTCACCCTCTTCCACAGATACCCTTATACTGTGTAGTTCCATCTTCTCTGTAGAGATTTATGGTGATGGGAAACAGCGTGGAAAAGATAAATGACAACAATCACAATGGCCTTATTCAAATCTATGGCAAATAACAGGATGTTGATAAGGTTGGAATATTAATGGGTGGCACAATTTTGTAAATACACTGAGTGTACAAATACACTGAGTGTTCTTTCCATGACAGACTGACCAGGTAAATATAGGTGAAAGCTATGATCCCTTTTTGATGTCACTTGTTAAATTCACTTCAATCAGTGTAGATGCAGGGGAGGAGACAGGTTAAAGAAGGGTTTTTAAGCCTTGAGACAATTGAGACATTGATTGTGTATGTGTGCCATTCAGAGGGTGAATGGGCAAGACAAATGATTTAAGTGCCTTTGAACGGGGTATAGTAGTATGTGCCAGGCGACAAAACCGACACGCGCTCAACTATGGCGCAAAACAGACAACATGTAAACTGTATTTAATCTCCAATGTTTATTGAAAACAGAAATGCATTTGTACAATGAACACTTGTCACTCAAATACATTGTTACAGTTGTTGGTTAGCTACTGTAGTTAGTGAATTTTAGACATATTAGCATAGATGTGACATAAGTCAAAACACGTCAAAACAAGACATGGTAACAAGGACAAGATAAAACTATCTCAAACTAGCCACCTACGATTTCCCACATGGCAGCTTTTTGTCATTGTTGCTAGCTAAACACATGGACTTCTGCCCCATTCAAGCGTGCGCATAATTTTTGTGATCTTGTCAGCTAACCCGTCTATTTCAGAAAGTTTGATCACTGCAGTGCAGTGACTGTCTGTCAAAGAATAAAGAAATGCAGGTAGGCAAGCCATGCTGTCAATCATTCTTGGAATGGAATTTTTCAACCTCCTGAGGTTGAAGAGGCACTGTTGCGCCTTCTTCACCACACTGTCTGTGTGTGTGGACCATTTCAGTTTGTCGGTGATATGTACAACTTTCCACCTTCTCCACTGCTGTCCCTTCGATGTGGATATGGGGGTGCTCCCTTTGCTGTTTCCTGAAGTCCACGATCATCTCTTTTGTTTTGCTGACATTGAGTGAGAGATAATTTTCCTGACACCACACTCCGAGGGCCCTCACCTCATTGTTGGTAATCAAGCCTACCACTGTAGTGTCATCTGCAAACGTGATGATTCAGTTGGAGGCGTGCATGGCCACGCAGTCATGGGTGAACAGGGAGTACAGGAGGGGGCTGAGAACGCACCCTTGTGGGACCCCAGTGTTGATGATCAGCGGAGTGGAGATGTTGTTTCCTACCTTCACCACCTGGGGGCAGCCCGTCAGGAAGTCCAGGACCCCGTTGCACAGGGCGGGGTCGAGACCCAGGGTCTCAAGCTTAATGATGTGTTTGGTGAGTACTATGGTGTTGAATGCTGAGCTGTAGTCAATGAACAGCATTCTTACATAGGTTTTCATCTTGCCCAGATGGGATAGGGCAGTGTGCAGTGTGATGACGTTCGCATCGTCTGTGGACCTATTGGGGCGGTAAGCAAATTGGAGTGGGTCTAGGGTGACAGGTAAGGTGGAGGTGATATGATCCTTGACTAGTCTCTCAAAGAACTTCATGATGACAGAAGTGAGTGCTACGGGGCGATAGTCATTTAGTTCAGTTACCTTAGCTTTCTTGGGAACAGGAACATGCCATCTTGAAGCATGTGGGGACAGCATACAGGGATTGATTGAATATGTCCGTAAACACACCAGACAGCTGGTATGCGCACGCTCTGAGGATGCGGCTAGGGATGCCGTCTGGGCCGGCAGCCTTGCGAGGGTTAACACGTTTAAATGTTTTACTCACGTCGGCCACGGAGAAGGAGAGCCCACAGTCTTTGGTAGTGGGCCGCGTCATTGGCACTGTATTGTCCTCAAAGCATTCAAAGAAGTTGTTTAATTTGTCTGGAAGCAAGACATCGATGTCCGCGACAGGGCTGGTTTTCTTTTTGTAATCCGTGATTGTCTGTAGACCCTGCCACATACGTCTCGTGTTTGAGCCGTTGAATTGCGACTCCACTTTGTCTCTATACTGATGCTTTGCTTGTTTGATTGCATATTGGAGGGAATAACTACTCTGTTTGTATTTGGCCATGTTTCCAGTTGCCTTGCCATGATTAAATGCAGTGGTACGTGCTTTCACTTTTGCGCGAATGCTGCCATCAATCCACAGTTTCTGGTTAGGGAAGGTTTTAATAGTCACAGTGGGTACAACATCTCCTATACATTTCCTTATAAACTCACTCACTGAGTCAGTATATACGTCAATGTTATTGTCTGAGGCTACCTGGAACATATCCCAGTCCACGTGATCGAAGCAATCTTGAAGCATGGAATCCGATTGGTCAGACCAGCATTGGATAGACCTAAGCACGGGCGCTTCCTGTTTTAGTTTCTGCATATAGGAGGGGAGCAACAAGATGGAGTCATGGTCGGATTTGCCAAAAGAAGGGTGGGGGAGGGCCTTGTATGCATCTCGGAAGTTAGAGTAGGAATGGTCGAGCATGTTACTCGCTCGTGTACTGCAATCAATATGCTGATAGAATTTAGGTAGCCTTGTTCTCAAATTAGCTTCGTTAAAATCTCCAGGTACAATAAATGCAGCCTCAGGATATATGGTTTCCAGTTTTCATAAAGTCCAGTTAAGTTCCTTGATGAACGTCTTGGTATCCGCTTGGTATCCGATATACATGGCTGTGACGATAACCAGAGGAGAGTTCTCTTGGAAGATAATATGGTCGGCATTTGATTGTGAGGAATTCTAGGTCAGGTAACTTGAGTTCTTGTATGTTGTTACAATTACACCATGAGTCGTTAATCATGAAACATACATCCCCGCCCTTCTTCTTACCGGAGAGATGTTTATTCCTGTCGGCACGATGCACTGAAAATCCCGTTGACTGTGCGGCCCATGACAGTATGTCCCCAGCTAGCCATGTTTCCGGATATCTCTTTGGAAAGCAACTCTTGCCCTGATTTCGGCGACTTTGTTAACTAGGGACTGGACATTAGCGAGTAATATACTCAGAAGCGGTGGGTGGTGTGCACACACCCGAAGCCTCACTAGAAGACCGCTCCGGCACCATCTCCTCCGGCGGTGTAGTTTTGGGTCGGCCTCTATAATCAGTTCAAATGCCCTGGGAGGTGCAGACAAAGGATCCTCTTTGGGAAAGTCGTATTCTTGACCGTAGTGCTGGTTGTGTTGGTAAGTTGACGTCTTTCTGATATCCAATAGTTCTTCCCGGCTGTATGTAATAACACTTAAGGTTTTCTGGGATAACAATGTAAGAAATAATATATAAAAAAACAAAACACTGCACAGTTTCCTATGGACTAGAAGCTAAGCTGCCGTCTCTATTTGGTGCCATCTTACTTTTGATTCTGCATTTGAACCAGGGACTGTAGTGACACCTCTCGCACAGAGATGCAGTGCCTTAGACCACTGCTCCACTCGGGAGCCCATCATATATGGCAGTGGCTGCAGATCAAACTTTTCTCAGACATTCTTTTCCCTGACTAAAGGTCCAAAAGCTTCTGCGCGTGTGCGGATCACGTTCTGCGCATGTGTTTCTTTGCCTCTACTTTACACAAACCTTTTTGTGGTCTCCTTCCCTTCACATTTCCCACTGATATTTGTGAATTCATTTTTCAAATTTTACTGGTGAAACCAACCATTTGATCCCCGTTCAGTTTCATAGGGACATTAATTTAGAGCTTCTTGAGTTATACAGTGTTGTTTCGAAGTAGCCTACAGTGTTGTTCTGAATGATGTACAGTGAGCGAATTTTAGAGCAGATGGTGTTAACAAACTGTTGGCTAGCCTACCTACATATTTTGCCTAGTGGTGGCTGTTGAGTTTTGGCCACATGAGATAAAAATGCGGTGTCGTTTCTGTCTTACAGTAACGCTATACATGCTATTATATTTGGTTCTGTTATGTAGAATACTATCATTATGTGATCTTGCAGACATTGATTCAGCTTTGATCTAACTTTTAAACAAGCCCCATTAGCCAGGGTAGTCTGTTCTCCACAAGTAGAGCAGAGACTGTGTAAATTAGAGAATAAACACTTGCGCAGAACGTGATCCACACATGCGCAGAAGCTTCGGGATCTTTAGTTTGAGGAAAAAAAGGTCAGGGAAAAGTTGGTTCCGCATCCATTCTGTTTTATATATCAGGAGAAAGTATCAGGAGAATCAGGAGAGTATAAGGTGAAATTCGATATACATGTAGTTCATTCTATGTTCACCCTATGACGCAGCTGTCTCTTACCCTTCGACAACCTACAGATTGTGTTTATGCTGTATCTTGTAGCTCCCTCAGGTATTTTCAGTGTCTTCATAGGTCTACTGCTGTAGATTAATCACTTTGGCTCTATTTACCTTACAGTGCACTGACTGTCCACCCACGCCAGGCCACAGAGGCCACGTCATACTCACCGGCGTAGAGCCTACCACATGGGCAGTTGCCATATGCTTCCATATACTTTACATGATAAATACATATCAAGTTTATAGCTACTGTAGCTTATACCTGTATAGAAAGATCAAGGACTGTTGATGGAGAGACCAAATAACAGACAATGTATCAGCTTTCAACATGGATTCTTTGTGTTATCATATTTTATGCTATACTCTAACCTTGTACTTGGCCATGGGTGCAGCTACCCCAACAATACCGCAACAAAGTTCAATTCAGATGAAATAAATTCACTAAATTATTTTACAACAATGTTTTTATGGATACCCATTACAAGCCAAGGGTGTGGAGAATTCCATTACGTTATCAGGTTGAACGGCTTACTGAATCATATAACCGAAAACTCATTAGAAGAATACAACAAATCCCAAGGCTAGCTTCATACCACCTCAACCCCTCTAGTCTGTCCACCCATAAATTTCAATTATCCACCCTATAAGAGAGAGTGTGAGGGGGAGGGAGTGAGTGGGGAGAGGAAGAGAGAGAGAGTGGAGGGTGGGGGTGGAGCGATTGAGGGATGCAGTGAGGGAGAGAGGAGGAAGAGGCAGAGAGGGAGGAAGAAACAGAGAGGGAGTTAAGGGGGAGGGAGGGAGAGAGGGAGAAAGGAGGAAGAGGCAGAGAGGGAGGAAGAGGGAGTTAAGAGGGAGGGAGAGAGGGGAAGAAGCAGAGAGGGGGAGTGAGAGAAAAAGCGAGGCAGAGGGAGGGAGCGAACGAGCAAGCGAGGGGGGAGAGAAAGGGAGACAGAGGGAGGAAGATGCAGGGGGAGGAGGGAGGGAGGGAGGGAGGGAGGGAGGGAGGGAGGGAGGGAGGGAGGGAGGGAGGGAGGAGTGAGAGAGAAAGCGAGGCAGAGGGATGGAGCAAATGAGCAAGCAAGGGAGAGAGAGGGGGAGGAAAATGCAGAGGGAGGAATAGACAGAGAGAGAGGGAGAAAGAGAGATGGAGGTAGAGAGGAAGAGGCATAGAAGGAGGAGGAAAAATATATATTTCCATCATTTCCATCATATATTTCTCAATCTCATTTCAACTGAATCTCTTGGGTCTGGGCACAAACAAGGCACACACTGCCTCTCAAGGCTTTCTATTATTCTGCTGTACAAGCCCTAAAGACAGCTGTGTATCAGACCACTGCTCACCACAACCAAGGTCTCTGTCTTCTTTTGTGAAAACCCGGCATGAACAACAGCACCAGCTAAAGTGTCTGAGGTTAGATAAAGATTTGGCCTGAGGGAACTGTAAATACCCAAAAGTTTTCCCTAACCAGAGCGACAGAGAGAGAAAGAGAACAGAGAGATCCAGACAGATAAAGAGAGTTGGGCTAAGTGGTGATTATGATTTTGGAATGGGTAATTTTGGTTGATTCAGGTCTTTTTCAAAGTTATGTCACTTTAGTCCAGTATTGTTAGTCAGTGTCCCAACTAGTACCAGAATATTGCAGTAGCTATTTAAAGGACATATATATTTTAGTGTTCCACAGGAACTTTTGAAAATGTATAAAAAAAAAAAAAAACCAGATACCTTATTTACATAAGTATTCAGATCCTTTGCTACGACACTCGAAAATGAGCTCAGGTGCATCCTGTTTCCATTGATCATCCTTGTTTCTACAATTTGATTGGAGTCCACCGGTGGTAAAGTCAATTGATTAGACATGTTCACCGTACATGTCAGAGCAAAAACCAAGCCATGTGGTCGAAGGAATTGTCCATAGAGCTCAGAGACAGGATTGTGTCTTGGGGAAGGGTACCAAAACATTTCTGCAGCATTGAAGGTCCCCTTCCATCATTCTTAAATAGAGGAAGTTTCCAACCACCAAGACTCTTCATAGAGCTGGCCGCCCATCCAAACTGAGCAATCGGGGAAGAAGGGCCTTCATCAGTGAGGTGACCAAGAAACTGATGGTCACTCTGACAGAGCTCCAGAGTTCCTCTGTGGAGATGGGAGAACCTTCCAGAAGGACAACCATCTCTGCAGCACTCCACCAATCAGGGCTTTATGGTATAGTGGCCAGACGGAAGCCAAAAGACTCTCAGACCATGATAAACAAGATTCTCGTGAAAAACCAAGCAGCGTTGCAAACCGGTGCACCTGATATCTACTACCATACCCCACTCAAAGGCACTTAAATATTTTGTCTTGCCCATTCACCCTCTGAATGGCACACATACACAATCCATGTCTCAATTGTCTCAAGGCTTAAAACTCCTTCTTTAACCTGTCTCTTCCCCTTCATCTACACTGATTGAAGTGGATTTAACAAGTGACATCAATAAGGGATCATAGCTTTCACTTGGATTCCCCTGGTCAGTCTATGTGGTCAGTCTATGTCATGGAAAGAGCAGGTGTCCAGTATCTTGGAAATTGCTATCCTCCTGGGCTTATCACACACGACAGTGTCTAGGGTTTATCGAGAACGGTGCAACAAACAAAAATCATCCAGTCAGCGGCAGTCCTGTGGGCGAAAACAGCATGTTGATGAGAGAGGTCGAAGGAGAATATCAAGAATCGCGCAAGCTAACGGGGCCACAATGAGACTCGTTGTCACGGATGGGCTATTGCAGCAGACGACCACACCAGGTTCCACTCCTATCAGCTAAAAACAAGAAGAGGCTCCAATGGGCATGCGATCACCAACACCGGACAATTGAGGTCTGGAAAAAAATTGCCTGGTTCGAAGAATCCCGGTTCCTGTTGCGTCATGCTGTTGGCAAAGTCAGGATTTGGCTTAAGCAGCATGAGTCCATGGCCCCATCCTACCTGTTGTCACGGTACAGGCTGGTGGCAGTGGTGTAATGGTGTGGGGAATGTTTTCCTGGCATGTTAAGTCCCTTAATACCAGTTGAGCAATGTTTGAATGCCACAGCTTGTAGAATCCATGCCAACAAAAAAATCAAGCTGTTCTGGATGCAGAAGGAAGGTCTGACCTGGTACAAGATGGGTGTACCTAATAAATTGGCTGAGTGTATATTACGATGCATGCATGTCATATGACCCTTTGAACCTGCATGATTCAGAAATTAAGATGATGACACATTTAACTGACCCACTATTTGTTTTGTGTCCCATCTATGATCTGTTATCGATCCTAGAATATTGCCTTAGCTATAAAGCTTAATATAAAGCTATAAAGCTTTATGTTAAGGAATATTACTGAGGTCAAAACACCAGACCCATCATTAGTTTCCTTTGCAGCTGCAGAGGAATACACTGCCAAACTGTTTATCAGCTGCCAAACCGTATATCAGCTGCCAATCCGTATATGAGCTTTAGGAGGCTGGAACTGCACTTAGGCAGTAGGCTGGCTGTGTGTTACATTAATTTCTGTTTTCACCTACAGCTGTCGAAAATTAGATGGCTGGCTAAATCTAGCACATTTACGGAGATGTTGGTACAGTAAATGCCCCAAATAGTCATATTATACTGAATTATTTATTCCCTCACCCAGCCAACATATTGAAATATGCCCCAGTCAGATAAACCAAATCAAGTCAAGTGAATCACTTTCTACAGTGATTTCATTACAAATGAAAACTATTATGATAGGATAAGAATGATGATGATGAAGATGATGAGGATGATGATTAAATTATTTTCTTACTCCCAGGATGTCGGATGACAGGATGTCGGGAAACTTGTCTCTTTGGTCGGCGACGCCAATGTTCCCTCCAGAGAACTCCTCCTTTAACTCCTCCCTCCCTCCGTCGTTCATGGACTGGGAGGCACCCACCTTCACCGCCGCTGCCCGCGTCCGCGTGGCCCGCCACCATGGTCCTTTTCGTGTTCGCTGCCTTCTCCAACCTCTCCGTTCTGATCAGCGTGGCACGGGGACGCGGGCGCCGCCTGGCCGCCCATCTCCGGCCACTGATTGCCAGCCTGGCCTCTGCAGACCTGGTGATGACGTTCGTGGTAATGCCGCTGGACGCGGTGTGGAACGTCACCGTACAGTGGTACGCCGGTGATACCATGTGCAAGCTGCTGTGCTTCCTCAAACTGTTTGCCATGCACTCGTCTGCCTTCATCCTGGTGGTGGTCAGCCTGGACCGCCACCATGCTATCCTGCACCCGTTGGACGCGCTGGATGCCGGTCGCAGGAACAAGAGGATGCTGCTGGTTGCCTGGGTCCTCAGCCTGCTCCTGGCCTCCCCACAGGTGGGTGTACATAACGGTAGCATCTACATCGTTCTCAGACTACAGCATAACAACATGGATAGTCAATTATTAAGCCTTGTATTGATTGATTGTTGATTCACTATCTTACTAGCCTGTTATCCACATTGAATATCACTCCATTTCACTATGGTTTGACTTCACTGACTCATTTTGCGCCCACATTCAATTAATCATTTGCGCCTATGTTTGTAATGGTTATGCATAACAATGCGGTCCATGACTGGATCACCATTTACGAATCAGAAAGCCAAATCTTTTGATCGATAATTTTTTTTTCACATGGGTCTTAAGCTGAACCTTACCATAGTTTCTTAGAGGACTACTTCCTAGCTGATCAAAGTGTCCTTCTACTGGAACAGGTCCAGACTGTATCAGTGTATAGGAGCAATAGTGAAATGGAGAGCTATTCAGTTTGGATTCCAGGCTAGTAAGATAGCAGGGCTGCAATCGATCATAAATTGGTCACTGTCTTCCTCACACAATAGAGCATACAGTCAGTGATCTGCCAATCAAATTAAGTCCTATGGGTAGGTGGGTGGTGCATTGTGAGGAAATTATCTCTCAGCAAAAAAAAAAGCATTTTCAAGGTTGGTGTATTCAACTGTAATTCTATAGGACAAACACACCAGCTCTTGATTGTTGGCTGTAGTAATGTGAGTAGAATGGCTTAGAAGAGGAAGCAGCTGAAGCAGTCGTCAGCTTGGTAACAAAGTGTTGCTATGGTCAAATAAAAGGATCATAATGGCAGAGGAGGTCAGCTCCATATTTCTTTTTCTTCTATTGTACCTTTATTTAACTAGGCAAGTCAATTAAGAAGAAATTCTTATTTTCAATGACAGCCTGGGAACAGTGGGTTAACTGCCTTGTTCAGGGGCAGAATGACCGATTTTTTACCCCAGCTCGGGGATTCAATCTTGCAACCTTTCAGTTACTAGTCCAACCCTTTAACCACTAGGCTACCTGCCGCTCAATATTGAATATTGATTATAATCCTACCCCAATCCAAACAGTAGTGCTGTGAATGATATAAGCCTTTACCCACCCTGACAGATAAGGAGAGAGAGAAGGCAGGGAGGAAGAGAGAGATTGCTTTCACTCAAGTGTATATGCAGTGCATATAAGCATTCAGACCCCTTGACTTTTTCCACATTTTCTATGTTACACCCTTATTCTAAAATTAATGAAATTGTTTTTTATCCTTATCAATCTACACACAATACCACATAATGACAAAGCCCAAAACATTTTTTAGATCTTGGTTTCATCAGACCAGAGAATTTTGTTTCTCATGGTCTGAGAGTCTCGAAGTGCCTTTTGGCAAACTCCAAGCGGGATGTCATGTGCTTTTACTGAAGAGTGTCTTCCGTCTGGCCACTATACCATAAAGGCCTGATTGGTGCAGTGCTGCAGAGATGGTTGTCCTTCTGGAAGGTTCTCCCATCTCCACAGAGGAACTCTGGAGCTCTTTCAGAGTGACCATCGGGTTCTTGGTCGCCTCCCTGACCAAGGCCCTTTCCCCCCGATTGCTCAGTTTGGCCGGGCGGGCCAGCTCTAGGAAGAGTTTTGATGGTTCCAAACTACTTCCATTTAAGAGTGATAGCGACTAAGTTCTTGGGGATCTTCAATGCTGCAGAATTGTTTTGGTACCTTTCCCCAGATCTGTACCTCAACACAATCCTGTCTCGGCGCTCTACAGACAATTCCTTCGACCTCATGGCTTGGTTTTTGCTCTGACATGCACTGTCAACTGTGGGACCTTATATAGACAGGTGTGTGCCTTTCCAAATCATGTCCAATCAATTGAATTTACCACAGGTGGACTCAAATCAAGTTTTTGAAACATCTTAAGGATGATCAATGGAAACAGGATGCACCTGATCTCAATTTCGAGTCTCATAGCAAATGGTCTGAATACTTTTGTAAATAAGGTATTTCTGATTTGTATGAAAAAAACAGTTTTCACTTTGTTATTATGGCATATTCGGTGTAGATTGATTAGGATTAGAATGTATTTAATACATTTTAGAATTAGGCTTTAAAAACAAAATGTGGATAAAGTCATGGGGTCTGAGTACATTCCGAAGGCACTATATATATCCATTCATTTGAGATGTATTGTCAATTGGTCTTTATAAAGAAAGCATGTGGATTTTTTCAATTTTACTCCTATTCAAGCCATTTTTCTTTTGCAATATTTTTGCATTTACATGTATTTTATGCCAATAAGCACTGATTTTGAATTTGCATTGAGAAATGAGGGAGTAGATTTCATTCCATGCTCACAGATCAATTTGTAACCGAAAGTACAGTACTTTGGACACTCCATCAATTCCATTTGATTTGAGTTCAGAGTTGAAGGCCCCATTGCACTGCACTGAGAGAAAATAGCGTGTTCCCTCTTTTTTTTTGCTGTCACAGAGAGAGAGTTTACCACAAATCCTATCCCCTTAACGTCAGCGCCTCGGAGAGATGACATTTCTGGCTGTCAGTGGACACAACCTTGGAGGTGCTAGTCAGTGGCTGGTGTTCCAAATAAATAGGAAGAAGGGAAAAACACAGACATTCTGCTGTAGGAGGGAGGGAGAGACACAAGGCGGGGGAGCCAGTCGACCGTGGACAAGGGAGAGAGAGATGTTAGCTGAGGAAAGGAGGGTGGGTGGTGAGTTGTGGAGAGATCAATATGGCCCCTTTACCAACCCCACACACATACTTGACATGGATGGTCATTCTACGGGAAATGCATGTTCCTGGTTAAGCAATTAAGTCAACCCATCTTATGGTGACTGAACACAGCACTGGTGACTGTGGTTGTGAAGAGAAATAAATGGATTATTGAATCCATCTCATTTACTATGTACGCAGGCACGCACGCACACACACACACACACACACACACATTAAATTATGATAATCATGGAGCAGATTTTCTGTGCAGACAGAAGCAATCTCATCTTGAGTGTTTCCATGTTTATGCTTACTAATTGACCAATGATTTTCAAGGATTGGTGGAGTTGATCAGTAGTTCAGTTCATTCAGCACAAAACCTGGTTGAATCAACATTGTTTTCACATCATTTCAACAAAATAAATCTACTGTATGTGATGACATTGAATCAACGTGGAAAACTGATTGGATTTTCAGAAAGTCATCAATTTAAGGGAATTTAGTATTTTTTTCACCCGACTTTTAACCTAAATCCAGTTTTTGTTGATTTCATGTTGAATTCATGTTGGTTGACTTTACCAAATGTACACTGAACAAAAATAAAAACACAACATGCAACATGCAACAATTTCAAAGATTTTACTGTTTAATCAGCTTCTTGATATGCCACACCTGTCAGTGGGATGGATTATCTTGGTAAAGGAGAAATGCTCACTAACAGGGATGTAAACACATTTTGGCACAACATTTTAGAGAAATAAGCTTTTTGTGCATATAGAAAATTTCTGTGATCTTTTATTTCAGCCCATAAAAAAATTTCTCAACTTTTGTCTGCTGTGATAGCTATAGAGGAAATTATGATGGAAGGTGTTACAAGGGAAGGGAAGCTGTTATCCTCTGGTTTGCCATTGTTTTTCTGTAATTATAGGAGATATGTGTGTCTGAGAGTGATGTCTGCAAACAGTGCCTTCAGAAAGTATTCACACCCCTTGACTTTTTAAAAATGTTGCATTACAGCCTGAATTTAAAATTAATAATAATTCAGTTGCCTACACACAATACCCCATAAATTATGTTTTAAAAAAAATAAATAAGGAAAAGCTCAAATGTCTTGAGTCAATAAGTATTCAGCTCCTTTGTTATGGCAAGCCTAAATAAGTTCAGGAGTAAACATTTTCTTAACAAGTCACATAATAAGTTGCATTAATAGTGTTTAACATGATTTTTGAATGACTACCTCATCTCTGTACCCCACACATACAATTATCTGTAAGGTTCCTCAGTCGAGAAGTGAATTTCAAACACAGATTCAACCACAAAGACCAGGGAGGTTTTCCATTGCCTCGCGAAGAATAGGGCACCTATTGGTAGATGGGTAAAAATACAAAAAAGCAAACATTGAATATTCCTTTGAGCATGGTGAAAGTATGAATTACACTTCAGATGGTGTATCAATACACACAGTCACTACAAAGATACAGGCGTCCTTCCTAACTCAGTTGCCGGAGAGGAAGGAAACCACTCAGGGATTTCACCATGAGGCCAAAGGTGACTTTAAATCAGTTGCAGAGTTTAATGGCTGTGATAGGAGAAAAATGAGGATGGATCAACAACACTGTAGTTTCTTCACGATACTAACCTAATTGACAGAGTGAGAAGAAGGAATCATGTACAGAATACAAATATTCCAAAACATGCATCCTGTTTGCAACAAGGCATTAAAGTAATACTGCAAAAAACTAGGCAAAGCAATTCACTTTTTGTCCTGTATACAAAGTGTTGTATTGAATTTGCCCCAAACACACATGAGTACCACTTTCCATATGTTCAAGCATGGTGATGACGGCATCATGTTATGGTTATGCTTGTAATTGTTAAAGACTGGAGTTTTTTTAGGATAAAAAAAGAAATGGAGTTACAGTTTTGACTTAAATCTACTTGAAAATCTATGGCAAGTATCATAACTCAGGATAAGGCCCAGATGCAGACAGCTAGAGTCACAGATGTTTATTGACCTAAACAGGGGGCAGGCAAAAGACAGGTCAAAGGCAGGCAGAGGTAAATAATCCAGGGCAGAGTCAATAAGGTACAGAACAGCAGGCAGGCTCAGAGTCAGGGCAGGCAGAATGGTCAGAACCAGGGGAAACAGAACTTGAGACAGCAGGGAGATGGGAAAACACGCTGGTAAGACCTGACAAGACAAGACGAACTGGCAGCAGACAAACAGAGAACACCGGTATAAATACACTGGGCGACACCTGGAGGAGGGTGGAGACATGCACAAAGACAGGTGAAACAGATAAGGGTATGACAGCAATACCTGAAAATTGTTGTCTAGCAATAATCAACAACCAATTTGACAGAGCTTGAAGAATTTTGAAAAGAATAATGGGCAAATGTTGCTCAATTCAGGTGTGGAAAGCTCTTAGAGACTTACCCAGAAAGACTCACAGCTGTAATCACTGCCGAAGGTGCTTCTACAAAGTATTGACAGGGGTGTGAATACTTATGTAAATGAGATATTTCTGTATTTCATTTTCAATAAATATATAAAATAAATCTAAAAACATAATTATGTTGTATTGTGTGTAGATGGGTGCGATTTGTATTTATTTGATCCATTTTGAATTGAGGCTGTAACACAACAAAATGTGGAATACGTCAAGGGGTATGAATACTTTTTGAAAGCACTATAGCTGACAAAGCCAAAGAAAATACGCTGATTAACATTGATTTGTGTGTGTACTTGTGCATTTAATTGATATTGAATGCTGCTGATGGAGGAAGTGGATAACAGCTAGCAAGAAGCGGTGTGTATGACAGTCTGCCATGAATTGCATGAAATACTGAGAAAGTGCAAGAATTTGCCTTATTAGGAAATTAAAATACAGCAAAGGGAAGAAAACAATATTATGCTAGTTAAAATATATTTTTAAGACTATTTGAAACTTAAAAGCATAGACAGTTAATCCAGATAGGAATGCAGGGCCAGGGTAAGATGTGAGAGCTATATGAACCCTATCTATGGATCATAACTGGAGTGAAGATAATTTATTTATTTCCAGCCTCAAGAGTAACAAAGTATTGGCCTAAACATTCACAAAAGCACCCATGGGCTATCGCACTTGTGCTCAGTGTTAAAATAGAGGAGCTGGCAGCCTATTTAGTTGGTGAGGAGCAGCAATTGTCGAGACAGTCTGTAGATCAGATGTAAAAATAGGTGGCATTTATTTACAGTACAGGTAATGGAGAAGACTGGATCCAGAGGTTGTATTTACAAAATATACAAATGCAGAAACATTATCCCAAAATAGCTGACAAAAATATATACTTAATACTTAACTTGCTATATTCATAAACATGAGCATTTCCAATAAACAGTTTAAACACCCCAAAATGGGAGAGACGCAACCCGTGGCAAAAATCGTGAACGTGACTGCCGATTGTGCTTGCTCAGTACTGTACAAGATGACTGTATTATACTGGATTATATTACAGATTCCTGATATGCTATAACAAGGCACTTTAAACATGATAGAGATAAAAAAAAAATGATAGAGATTTATGCTTTAGGACATTAGTCTTTAGTCTCACATTAAATTAATTTAACTGTTATATCATATCACTTCTATATCATATCACCTCTGGTGCAGAAACTGTTTTGAGAGGAATCATCATTCTAACAGATTAGGATAGATTGATTTTGTAATAGATTTCTGATTAGCTCATTAAAAGGCTGCTGAGTGCGTGAAATTGTCTGTCCTTTGTAATTATGCTTTTCTTCACTCCATTAACGTATGTAAGTATAGTAATTCTGTACTTATTAATGCATCATTGCTCTCATAACTGAGGAATCAATTTACCACAAAGTTAACATGGTATTTTATTTCTGATGGGCGCTACATATCATCTACCCTGTACAGCCAGAGAATGGGCCCCACCCTCTGAGGGCTCGATTCAATCCGTATCGGGTGAGTTTAGTACTATAGCGCAATTGAAATTTAAATGACGTTTCTGATTGAGCAGGCATATTCATTGTTTACTGTGAATGCAGTCTCCAAGGATCAAGGAACATTGCCTTTAAACTTCAATCACACTATAGCGCTGAACTTCCGTGATACGGATTGAATCGAACCCCAAGTCTCATTCGTCTCTAGGTTTCTTCCCTATTGGGAGCTTTTCCTTGTCACTGTGCTTCGTATGCGCTTTGCTGGTCAATAGGTCAGGTTTACTTTAAAGACCTGTTGCTATCAAGAGGGCTTGAAATACATTTTGTATTGATTGATTAATAGACCTTTATCATGATTTCTCACTACCCATTTGTCTCCCTTTATCTCATAGCTGTTCATTTTTCGAGCAATCAAAGCCGAGGGAGTGGAATTCACTCAGTGTGTGACGCATGGAAGCTTCCACCATCGCTGGCAAGAGACGGTCTACAACATGTTCCACTTTGTCACGCTTTATGTATTCCCCCTGTTAGTAATGAGCTTCTGCTACACCCGCATCCTCATCGAGATCAGCCGTCAGATGCACAAGGGCAAAGGTGTGTGTCTGTGTGTGTGTGTCTGTGTGTGTGTGTGTGTCTGTGTGTTAGTGTAAAAGGTGAAGAGACTCTGCACACTGCATTCTTTGCTCTCGTGATATATTTGACTATTGGACGTTTCGACAACACATACTTGATTGTCATATTTAGGGCCCAAAGTTTTTACTGTCCACATGATCTGACCAAGAAAATCTCTTATTTTTTTGTACCTTTAGTTGAAGTCAGAAGTTTACATACACTTAGGTTGGAGTCAGTTAGGACATCTACTTTGTGCATGACAAGTAATTTTTCCAACAATTGTTTACAGACAGATTTCACTTATAACTCATTGTATCACAATCCCAGTGGGTCAGAAGTTTACATACACTAAGTTGACTGTGCCTTTAAACAGCTTGGAAAATGGCTTTAGAAGCTTCTGATAGGCTAATTGACATAATTTGAGTCAATTGGAGGTGTACCTGTGGATGTATTTCAAGGCCTACCTTCAAACTCAGTGCCTCTTTGCTTGAAATCACGGGAAAATCAAAAGAAATCAGCCAAGACCCCAGAAAAATAATTGTAGACCTCCACAAGTCTGGTTCATCCTTGGGAGCAATTTCCAAATGCCTGAAGGTACCACGTTTATCTGTACAAACAATAGTACGCAAGTATAAACACCATGGGACCATGCAGCCGTCATGCTGCTCAGGAAGGAGATGCCTTCTGTCTCCTAGAGATGAACGTACATTGGTGCGAAAAGTGCAAATCAATCCCAGAACAACAGCAAAGGACCTTGTGAAGATGCTGGAGGAAACAAGTACAAAAATATATATATCCACAGTAAAACGAGTCCTATATCAGCAAGGAAGAAGCCACTGCTCCACTGCTCCAAAACCGCCATTCAAAAAAGCCAGACTGTGGTTTGCAACTGCACATGGGGACAAAGATCGTACTTTTTGGAGAAATGTCCTCTGGTCTGATGAAACAAAAATAGAACTGTTTGGCCATAATGACCATCATTATGTTTGGAGGAAAAAGGGGGACGCTTGCAAGCCGAAGAACACCATCCCAACCGTGAAGCACGGGGGTGGCAGCATCATGTTGTGGGGGTGCTTTGCTGCAGGAGGGACTGGTGCACTTCACAAAATAGATGGCATCATGAGGGAGGAACATTTTGTGATATATTGAAGCAAAATCTCAAGACATCAGTCCGGAAGTTAAAGCTTGGTCTTCCAAATGGACAATGACCTCAAGCATACTTCCAAAGTTGTGGCAAAATGGCTTAAGGACAACAAAGTCAAGGTATTGGAGTGGCCATCACAAAGCCCCGACCTCAATCCTATAGACAATTTGTGGGCAGAACTTAAAAAGTGTGTGCGAGCAAGGAGGCCTACAAACCTGACTCAATTACACCAGCTCTGTCAGGAGGAATGGGCGAAAATTCACCAATTCTTTTATGGGAAGGTTGTGGAAGGCTACTCTAAACATTTGACCAAGTTAAACAATTTAAAGGCAATGCTACCAAATACTAATTGAGTGTATGTAAACTTCTGACCCACTGGGAATGTGATGAAAGAAATAAAAGCTGAAATAAATCATTCTCTCTCCTATTATTCTGACATTTCACATTCTTAAAATAAAGTGGTGATCCTAACTGACCTAAGACAGGGCATTTTTACTAGGATTAAATGTCAGGAATTGTGAAAAACTGAGTTTAAATGTATTTGGCTAAGGTGTATGTAAACTTCCGACTTCAACTGTACACTGAACACCTTCCTAATATTGAGATGCACCCCATTTTGCCCTCAGAACAGCCTCAATTCGTTGGGTATTGATTCTACAACGTGTCGAAAGCTTTCCACAGGGATGCTGGCACATGTTGACTCCAATGCTTCCCACAGTTGTGTCAAGTTGGCTGCATGTCCTTTTGGTTGTGGACCATTGTTTATACATACAGGAAACTGTGTGCGTTGCAGTTCTTGACACACTAAAATCAGTGCACCTGGCAACCCGTTCAAAGGCACTTAAATCTTTTTTCTTACCCATTCACCCTCTGAATGACACACATATACAATCCATGTCTCACTTATCTGAAAGCTTAAAAATCATTCTTTAACCTGTCTCCTCCCCTTCTTCTACACTGATGGAAGTGGATTTAGTGATATCAATAAGGGATCATAGCTTTCACCTGGTCAGTCTTTGTCATGGAAAGAACATGTTTTGCATGTTTTGAACACTCAGTGTTATAATCTTACTTTTTGTACATCTTATACTTGAATCAATCAGCCATAGTCAGGTCTGGATCAGGTTACATGGTCAGGAAAACTCAGGGCTCTTGTCACCTTCTACTTACATAGTACCATTTCATATCTCCTCACAAACTGTGTATGTCTGTTATCACTTCAGGTGGGGAGCCGTGCCTGAGGCGAAGTGGTGCCGACATGATCCCCAAGGCGCGAATGAAGACCCTGAAGATGACCATCGTGATCGTGGCGTCCTTCGTGATTTGCTGGACACCATACTACCTCCTGGGCATCTGGTACTGGTTCCAGCCAGCCATGCTCCAGGAGACACCCGAGTACGTTCACCACGCCCTTTTCGTCTTCGGCAATCTCAACACATGCTGCGACCCAGTGATCTACGGCTTCTACACGCCCTCCTTCCGGGCCGACCTGGCTGATGTGGTCGCCTGCTGCTGCCGCTGCCGATCGCAGAACATCTCCCCGAGGTCCTTGGACCGCCTGGCGTGTCGGAGGGGCAGGGCAAGCAGAGAGGCAGAGTCTGACAATCCCAGTGGCGACCAGCCAAGTGGAAACCTGGGGTAGATATCCGTGGGCCTCTTGTTCAACTGCACTGTAAAAAAATACCTATGTTGATTTAACGTACAATTGTAAAACAACCAGCTGCAATAGGATTGTGAGTTTGCTCAACATTTGGGCATACAGTATACAGTAGCTGAAGTAACATACATTCTCAAGTTGAATTGTATGTTCACTCGACTTTTAATTTTAGGTTGAGTAAACATACAATTTAACTAGAAAATGTATTTAACCTTATTTGCATATTTCCCTGAGTGCCTTGCCTTTCGAGTCAATTGTATTTAACACCCATGACTGTATTTGTTAGCGACAGAGATATGGTTGATGTATTCAATGGTTTTCAGTACTGTGGCTATCCCCAAGTGAGTGTCTATGTGAATATGTTATCTTTAAAATGTAACTATTTATGACAATATATTGCATAAATCATATGGTCTTTTTTTGAGGGCCTAGTTACACCCTATTTTTTTGAGGGCCTAGTTACACCCTAACACAAACTGAAACTTAGTTTACAGATCACATCAAGTCTGCATGTCACATTATGCTGGCTTGCAAAGTGGTGTGTAATTCCTGTTGGAATCTAGCCAGAGTGAGGATATCCAACAATTGGAACTTTTAATAACCTGCAACATGCATTCAGAATGACTGCCGGGGTAAAGAATGATGATTATTGAGACTACCTAAATCACATAAACTGGAACAGACATCTCAGAAACAGGTGCAATAAGTCCAACTACTAACAGATTGGATTAGTTTAGAAACATTTATGTTATTTATGTTTGTGTAGCATAAGATTAATCAACCAATCAAAGTATTGAAACAAACCATTCTGAAAATCAACCTGCAAGAGAGCATGCTGGGAAATATATGTTGGTGTGGTTTTGATTTGTTTTGAGCAAACCTGAATTTGTAAGATTACTCAACAAGCTTTTTCAAATTCAGCTAACTTTGAGCAGAGACTGTTGAGTAAACACACTTTAACACATTAGCTCAAATGCCACTCAACTCACAGAATAACACTTGGTTAAATTGGCTGGTTTACAGTGTGTGGGATGCAGATTATTTTACTCCCTGATCTCTTTAGTACCCATTTCCCAGACCCAAATTAAGGGCTCTATTCAATCTGTATCGCTGAAGTTCAGCGTTACAGCATAATTGAAATTTAAAGGCGAAGACTGCATTCACGGTAAACACTGCATTTGTCGGCTCAATCGGGAAAATCACTTTTACATTTATATGGCGCAATCTGTAACGCTTCAGAGTCCTAAAACTACTTAACCAAACATGTGGCCAATTGAGACTTCATTGAAATTGCTTTTTAGTCTAGGTTTAGGCTTAATCTGGATCTGGAAAATTGGCCTTTTGACTATATCCTGTGTCACATACAGCTTCATTAAGCTTGGTAATGGAAGAAAGGATTCTAGAACATTACCCGTATTATTGAGTGGGTCCTGGCTGTTACCCTATGAATGTAAAGACCTCCAGTGTCTTACACAGAACACTAAAACACTTCCTTTAAACCAGTCTCTAGGGGAATATCTAGTTAACTAGTACCTTGGATTAAAAGTAAATTTCTTCAATGAATGACTTTGTACTTTGGGATTGCAATGAAGACCCTGGTTGCAGTACAGTACAATCATAGAAAGGACAGCCGTAGAACCCTTTTGGAACCCTTTTTTTGAAGAGTGTAGATATATCTACAGAACACTATAGACTTCCTAGAGAACTGCTACGCTTCTGACACAAACCAAACAACTCTTATGTACCCAAGGAAGATCATATTGAACATCAAATATTTGGACCACATACTGGGTCTTTGGCCAGGGAGGACAGAACCTTGGGACTTCTTTTGAATTTCTGTCCTCTGGATCATCACACGGGAATTACTACAAGATGAACTAACTGGGCATTGTTGATGTCTCAGCAAGAACCAAACACTCATTACAACTAATTCCTGAGTAAGTCTGCCCACAGGCTTCCGTATGTCTTAAACAAATCTTACTGTATCAAGACAGAGGTTTTTTTTGTGATACGGTGTAGGCTCAGTTGAACTGTTTCTGATAAATGTTTACTGCTTTAGTCAAAGGGAAGGCAATTACAATTTAGGTCTCCATGGAGCCAGTGAAGTTATAAGCTAGACTGAGAAAATCTAACTGCAGTGAGTAGGCAATAAGGAACAAATTCATATACAGAGATTTGTGTTTTCTCAATGTCTTGTTTGTGTTGTACTCAGCCTAATCATCCCTGTTTACGCACCTGGTATATTCAACTCTTGTAATCACTCCATGCATGGCTAACATGTTTCACAGAATCTTATTGGTCCAGTATGAATTGTGATTGCCTGGATCCAAACTGATATCAGTCTGACATTCCTCTGATAGAAGGGTATTTGGACCGTATAAAGAATGACCGGTCCAATCAGCGTCCTCTTAGAACCTATGTGCAGCATGAAAACCCACAAGGACAAGTTTCGCAGTTTGGATCAGGTTGTCTTATTTTTTCCCTTTGTTGTTTGTCACAGAAAAGAGTTTGTTAACAAAAATATTGCAAACAACTACTTAGTGCTATCTCAAGTACTTTTTGTGAGGGGCCAGGACTGCCAATAGCCATATTATTTTCGAAGTCTTCAGTTGGGTAATTTGAGTACGTTCCCACATATATTATACTAGCAGTGGATAGACAGTCATCACTGAACTCTATGCAGGGCTGTGACTGTATCCCTGAAGGAGTGATGCAGTTAAGTCCAGTCGTAAAGAACAGATTCATTCATCTTTAAACTTAACGATGGCTGCTTGATTTCACTTGGGCTCCCGAGTGGCGCAGCAGTCTAAGACACTGCATCTCAGTGCAAGAGGCATCACTACAGTCCCTGGTTTGTATCCAGGCTGTATCACATCCGGCTGTGATTGGGAGTCCCATAGGGTGTCACACAATTGGCCCAGCGTCGTCCGGGTTTGACCGGGGTAGGCCGTCATTGTAAATAAGAATTTATTCTTAACTGACTTGCCTAGTTAAATAAAGGTAAAACATTTTTATTTTTTTATTATTCTTCATGATGAAATGCCAGTAAAGGTACTCTGAAACCACCTTCCTCTATTATTTGTCCTTGATTTTCTGTCGGTAAGGGTAGCACATAGCGTTCTTGAACATCTGGATGTTGTCCAGCATGGTGCAACTGAAAGTGTTGATGTCCTTTGACTGGAAGAGTTTATCCAATAGTTTCTTGACATCCAAATCCAACATTTATTTAATGTCAGTGTTGAATTTCACAGTTTTTTTTCTTTGTGACTGCCGCTGTCCACTGCATTTTCGTTAATGCCATTGACTGTTGTCTGCAAACTTCACTATAATGGCATGTTACGGATCTTTATAGGGCCAGACTACAAACAAAACGAAACACAACAATACTGCGGTTTTAATAGTAAGTGCAAGATACAGTGCATTCGGAAAGTATTCAGACCTTGACTTTTTCCACATTTTGTTAGATTACAGCCTTATTCTAAAATGGATTAAACAGTTTTTTCCCCCTCATCTATCTACATACAATTCCCCATAATAACAAAGAAAAAACAGTTTTTTATAGATGTTTGCTAATTTATTAAAAATAAAAAACTGAAATATCACATTTACATAAGTATTCAGACCCTTTACTCAGTACTTTGTTGAAGCACCTTTGGCAGCGACTACAGCCTTGAGTCTTCTTGGGTATGACGCTACAAATCAAATCAAAGTTTATTGTCACTACAGGTGTAGACCTTACAGTGAAATGCTTACTTACAGGCTCTAACCAACAGTGCAAAAAAGGTATTAGGTGAACAATAGGTAAGTAAAGAAATAAAAACAACAGTAAAAAAGAGAGTGAAAAAAAAAAACAGTAGCGAGGCTATATACAGGCACCGGTTAGTCGGGCTGATTGAGGTAGTATGTACATGTAGATATGGTTAAAGTGACTATGCATATATAATAAACAGAGAGTAGCAGTAGCATAAGAGAGGGGTTGGCTGGTGGTGGGTGGCGGGACACAATGCAGATAGCCCGGTTAGCCAATGTGCGGGGGCACTGGTTGGTCGCGCCAATTGAGGTAGTATGTACATGAATGTATAGTTAAAGTGACTATGCATATATGACAAACAGAGAGTAGCAGCAGCGTAAAAGAGGGGTTAGAGGGGGGCACAACATGCAAATAGTCTGGGTAGCCAATTGATTACCTGTTCAGGAGTCTTGGGGGTAAAATCTGTTGAGAAGCCTTTTTGTCCTAGACTTTTTGTCCTAGAAGCCTTTTTGTCCTTAGACAGCCATGGCTGGGGTCTTTGACAATTTTTAGGGTCTTCCTCTGACACCGCCTGGTATAGAGGTTCTGGATGGCAGGCAGCTTAGCCACAGTGATGCACTGGGCCGTACACACTACCCTCAGTAGTGCCTTGCGGGCGGAAGAAGAGCAATTGCCGTACCAGGCGGTGATGCAACCAGTCAGGATGCTCTCGATGTTGGAGCTGTAGAACATTTGAGGATCCGAGGACCCATGCCAAATCTTTTTAGTTTCCTGAGGGGGAATAGGCTTTGTCGTGCCCTCTTCACGACTGTCTTGGTGTGTTTGGACCATTCTAGTTTGTTGGTGATGTGGACACCAAGGAACTTGAAGCTCTCAACCTGCTCCACTACAACCCCGTCTATGAGAATGGGGGCGTGCTCGGTCCTCCTTTTCTTGTAGTCCATAATCATCTCCTTAGTCTTGGTTACGTTGAGGAATAGGTTGTTATTCTGTCACCACCCGGCCAGATCTCTGACCTCCTCCCTATAGGCTGTCTCGTCGTTGTCGGTGATCAGGCCTACCACTGTTGTGTCGTCTGCAAACTTAATGATGGCGTTGGAGTCGTGCCTGGCCATGCAGTCATGGGTGAACAAAGAAGTACAGGAGGGGACTGAGCACGCACCCCTGAGGGGCTCCAGTGTTGAGAACCAGCGCGGCAGATGTGTTGCTACCTACACTCACCACCTGGGGGCGGCCCGTCAGGAAGTCCAGGATCCAGTTGAAGAGGGAGGTGTTTAGTCCCAGGATCCTTAGCTTAGTGATGAGCTTTGAGGGTACTATGGTGTTGAACGCTGAGCTGTAGTCAATGAATAGCATTCTCACGTAGGTGTTCCTTTTGTCCAGGTGGGAAAGGGCAGTGGGGAGTGCAATAGAGATTGCATCATCTGTGGATCTGTTTAGACGGTATGCAAATTGGAGTTGGTCTAAGGTTTCTGGGATAATGGTGTTGAGAGCCGTTACCAGCCTTTCAAAGCACTTCATGGCTACGGACGTGAGTGCTACAGGTCTGTAGTCATTTAGGCAGGTTGCCGTCTTGTTCTTGGGCACAGGGACTATGGTGGTCTGCTTTCAACATGTTGGTATTTCAGACTCAATCAGGGACATGTTGAAAATGTCAGTGAAGACACCTGCCAGTTGGTCAGCACATGCCCAGTGCACACGTCCTGGTAATCCGTTTGGCACTGCAGCCTTGTGAATGTTGACCTGTTTAAAGGTCTTACTCACTTTGGCTACGGAGAGCGTGATCACACAGTTGCCCGGAACAGCTGATGCTCTCAAGCATGCCTCAGTGTTGCATGCCTCGAAGTGAGCATAGAAGTGATTTAGCCTGTCTGGTAGGCTCATGTCACTGGGCAGCTCGCGGCTGTGCTTCCCTTTGTAGCCTGTAATAGTTTGCAAGCCCTGACAAATAAGAGGAGTGTCGGAGCCAGTGTAGTACGATTCAATCTTAGCCCTGTATTGACCTTTTGCCTGTTTGATGGTTCATCGGAGGGCATAGCAGGATTTCTTATAAGCTTCAGGATTAAAGTTCCGCACCTTGAAAGCGGCAACTCTACCCTTTAGCTCAATGCAAATGTTGCCTGTAATCCATGGCTTCTGGTTGGGGTATGTACGTACAGTCATTGTGGGGACGACGTCCTCGATGCACTTATTGATAAAGCCAGTGACTGATGTGGTGTGTGCTTCCCTTTGTGGTGTGTACTCCTCAATGCCATCTGAATAATCCCGGAACATGTTCCAGTCTGTGACAGCAAAACAGTCCTGTAGTTTAGCATCAGCTTCACCTGATCACTTTTTTATAGACCGAGTCACTGGTGCTTCCTACTTTAATTTTTGCTTGTAAGCAGGAATCAGGAGGATAGAATTGTGGTCGGATTTACCAAATGGAGGGCAAGGGAGAGCTTTGACCGCGTCTCTGTGTGTGGAGTACAGGTGATCTAGAAATGTTTTCCCTCTGGTTGCACATTTAACATGTTGATAGAAATGAGGTAGAACTCATTTAAGTTTCCCTGCATTAAAGTATCCGGCCACTAGGGGCGCCGCCTCTGGGTAAGCAGTTTCTTGTTTGCTTATACAGCTGACTGAGTGCGGTCTTAGTGCCAGCATCCGTCTGTGGTGGTAAATAAACAGCCACGAAAAGTATAGCTGAAAGCTCTCGAGGCAAATAGTGTGGTCTGCATTTTATTACAATATACTCTACTTCAGGCGAGCAAAATCTAGAGACTTCCTTAGATTTCGTGCACCAGCTGTTGTTTACAAATAAGCACAGACCGACCCCCCTCGTCTTACTGGAGTGTGCTGTTCTATCTTGCCGGTGCAATGTATATCCCGCTTGCTGAATATCCATGTCATCATTCAGCCATGATTCCGTGAAACATAGGATATTACAGTTTTTGATGTCCCGTTGGTAGGACATTCGTAATCGTACCTCGATTGCAATGATTGCACGTTGGCGAGTAATATTGACGGTAACGGCATCTTTCCCACTTGCCTTCTGCGGATCCTTACGAGGCACCCCGCTCTGTGTCCTCTGTACCTGCATCTCTTCCTCTTGCAAATAACTGGGATGTTGGCCTTGTCGGGTGTTTGGAGAATGTCCTGTGCGTCCTGCTTGTTGAAGAAAAAATCTTTGTCTAATCCGAGGTGAGTGATCGCCGTCTTGATATCCAGAAGCTATTTTTTGCCTTAAGATACGGTTGCAGAAACATTATGTACAAAACAAGTTGCGAAAAAACCCACATAATAGCACAATTGGTTGGGCGCCTGTAAAACTGCTGCCATTTCCTCCGGCGCCATTTTGTACAAGCTTTGCACACTTATATTTGGGGAGTTTCTCCCATTCTTCTCTGTAGATCCTCTCAAGCTCTGTTAGGTTGGATGGGGAGCGTTGATGCAAGCTATTTTCAGGTCTCTCCACAGATGTTAGATCGGGTTCAAGTCGGAGCTCTGGCTGGACCACTCAAGGACATTCAGAGTCTTGTCCCGAAGCCACTCCTGCGTTGTCTTGGCTGTGTGCTTAGGGTCGTTCTCCTGTTGGAAGGTGAACCTTCGCCCCAGTCTGAGGTCCTGAGCTCTCTGGAGTAGGTTTTCTTTAAGGATCTCTCTGTACGTTGCTCCATTCATCTGTCCCTCAACCCTGACTAGTCTCTCAGTCCCGTCCACTGAAAAACATCCCCACAGCATGATGCTGCCACCACCAAGCTTCACCGTAGGGATGGTGCCAGGTTTCCTCCAGACATGACGCTTGGCATTCAGGCCAAAGAGTTCAATCTTGGTTTCCTCAGACCAGATAATCCTGTTTCTTTTGGTCTGAAAGTCTTTAGGTGCCTTTTGGAAAACTCCATTGGTGGAGTGCTGCAGAGATGGTTGTCCTTCAGGAAGGTTCTCCCATCTCCACAGAAGAACTCTGTCAAAGTGACCATCGGGTTCTTGGTCACCTCCCTGACCAAGGCCCTTCTCCCCCGATTGCTCTGTTTGGCCGGGCGGCCAGCTCTATGAATAGTCTTGGTCGTTCCAAACTTCTTCCATTTCAGAATGATGGAGGCCACTGTGTTCTTGGGGACCTTCAATGCTGCAGAAATGTTTTGATACCCTTCCCCAGATCTGTGCCTCGACACAATCCTGTCTCTGAGCTCTACTGACAATTCCTTTGACCTCATGGCTTGGTGTTTGCTCTGACATGCACTGTCAACTGTGGGGCCTTATATAGACAGGTCTTACCAAATAATGTCCAATCAATTGAATGTATCACAGGTGGACTCAAATCAAGTTGTAGAAACATCTCAAGGATAACAAATGGAAACAGGATGCACCGGAGCTCATTTTAAATTTCGAGTCTCATAGCAAAGGGTCTGAATACTTATTTTTAATACATTTGCTAACATTTCTAAAAACCAGTTTTCCCTTTGTAATTATGGGGTATTGTGTGTACAGTCGTGGCTAAAGGTTTTGAGAATGACACAAATATTAATTTCCACAAGGTTTGCTGCTTCAGTTATATTCAGTTAGATATTTTTGTCAGATGTTACTATGGAATACTGAAGTATATTTACAACCATTTCATAAGTGTCAAAGGCTTTTATTGACAATTACATGAAGTTGATGCAAAGAGTCAATATTTGCAGTGCTGACTCTTCTTTTTCAAGACCTCTGCAATCTGCCCTGGCATGCTGTCAATTAACTACTGGGCCACATCCTGACTGATGGCAGCCCATTCTTGCATAATCAATGCTTGGAGCTTGTCAGAATTTGTGGGTTTTTGTTTGTCCACCTGCCTCTTGAGGATTGACCACAAGTTCTCAATAGGATTAAGGTCTGGGGAGTTTCCTGGCCATGGACCCAAAATATCTATGTTTTGTTCCCCAAGCCACTTAGTTATCACTTTTGCCTTATGGCAAGGTGCTCCATCATGCTGGAAAAGGCATTGTTCGTTACCAAACTGTTCCTGGACGGTTGGGAGAAGATGCTCTTGGAGGATGTGTTGGTATCATTCTTTATTCATGGCTGTGTTCTTAGGCAAAATTGTGAGTGAGCCCACTCCCTTGGCTGAGAAGCCACATCACACATGAATGGTCTCAGGATGCTTTACTGTTGGCATGACACAGGACTGATGGTAGCGCTCACCTTGTCTTCTCCGGACAAGCTTTTTTCCGGATGCCCCAAACAATTGGAAAGGGGATTCATCAGAGAAAATGTCTTTACCCCAGTCCTCAGCAGTCCAATCCCTGTACCTTTTGCAGAATATCAGTCTGTCCCTGATGTTTTTCCTGGAGAGAAGTGGCTTCTTTGCTGCCCTTCTTGATACCAGGCCATCCTCCAAAAGTCTTCACATCACTGTGCGTGCAGATGCACTCACACCTGCCTGCTGCCATTCCTGAGCAAGCTCTGTACTGGTGGTGCCCCTATCCCGCAGCTGAATCAACTTTAGGAGATGGTCCTGGTGCTTGCTGGACTTTCTTGGGCGCCCTGTTGAATTGAACCGCTCTCCTTGAAGTTCTTGATGATCCGATAAATGCTTAATTTAGGTGCAATTTTACTGGCAGCAATATCCTTGCCTGTGAAGCCCTTTTTGTGCAAAGCAATGATGACAGCACGTGTTTCCTTGCAGGTAACCATGTTTGCCAGAGGAAGAACAATGATTCCAAGCACCACCCTCCTTTTGAAGCTTCCAGTCTGTTATTCGAACTCAATCAATATGACAGAGTGATCTCCAGCCTTGTCCTCGTCAACACTCACACCTGTGCTAACGAGAGAATCACTGACATGATGTCAGCTGGTCCTTTTGTGGCAGTGCTGAAATGCAGTGGAAATGTTTTTGGGGGATTCAGTTCATTTGCATGGCAAAGAGGGACTTTGCAATTAATCTGATCACTCTTTGTGACATTCTGGAGTATATGCAAATTGGCATCATACAAACTGAGGCAGCAGACTTTGTGAAAATGTATTTTTGTGTCATTCTCAAAACTTTTGTCCACAACTTTAGATAGATGATCCATTTTAGGTTAAGGCTGTAAAGTAACAAAATGTGGAAAAAATCAAGAGGTCTGAATACTTTCCGAAGGCACTGTATATCAAATGCTCTGGGTTTATCATACATTTTTGTTATCAGTACATACTATTTAAATTATTATTGTTGTTTTACAGATTCTATTTCTTGAGCCTATTCAATTGCTTGAGACAATTTATTGTATTGTTGCAAACTTCAACAACATCTAAAGTGAATGTCCAGATCATCTTCTGAATGATTGAAGGCAATCTGTAACAAGGGAGCGGTCGAAATGTACACAATTATTACCCGGAGCAAAATGAGGAAGGGTCATGCTTTTTCAATTTCATTCAGGGGGAGGGTTTAGTGTTTTTTATTCAGTCTAGAGGAGGGTCATGTAATTTGTGATCGATTAAATGTCATATTGCTCAGGGTTTCAGAATTAGTTGCTTATTATCGTGTCTTGATGTGTGCCCAATGATGCCCCTCATCTCTGATTCCCTGCTGGTCGCGCAATATCAAGTGCTCCTAGTGTGGTCTCAATAACATTATCTATTGCCTATACTGTAGGATATAGGCCTAGGCTATACAAAGAACATGCTCAGAGAAGTAAAGGGCAAAGTTATATTTCTAAGAAAATGTACACCTTCCCAAGTTTTTGCGCTGGGATGGTGTACAGTATATAAAACTCGGCTACACTGCATTACACACTGCAATGGGTAGGCCCAGCCTGCCCTGCTCTTGCTGTTTGTTTATTTTTTTTGCTGCCTAACCAATGACTGTGCTGTGTATGGTGGCACTTCAGGAGGCGAGTCAAAGGTTTCTTCAGAAAATAATGTTTTATTTGTCAAAAAAATTCTATTTCTGTGTGTGTGGAACTAGGCCTACTGATGTCATGTTCAGTTTGAAGGGAGAACACGAAGATGAGAAGGAAGAATGAAGGTAAGCTTGCTACTGCTATAATTCTGAAGCTATTTATCAGCGTTATTGACCTCCCCATAAGCCATATTCGAGGAATTTACATAACTTGAATTACTATGATGCGGCAGCCGCAGAGATGGACAGAGCTTGGGTGCTGATAGGAGGCAAATTCATTTAAACAGTCTTCCTTTTAATTTTTCTTTAGGCTACCAACCACAAGATGGCTTTGTGTTGGAGCCTATTTCTTCCTATTCAAGAAAGAGATTGGTGTGTTAAGTTAAAACCAGGGCTAGAATTGAGGAGGTATGTGAGGGTATTGTGGCTTTTGTTAAAGAAAATGGCTCAAAGCATAGGCCTATCCCTTATTAGCTTAAGATTTTGAAAATACTTACATGGACCTGATTGTATCAAGCAATCTATAATGACTCTTTAGTTTCTAGCATAAAGCACTCCGGACTATGTAAAATGCTGGGAAAGACGTGACTCCGATGCATATGGAATATCTTTGGTTTGTCTCTGACCTTGCTCTACAAACTTCGATAGCCGAGGAGATAAAAAAATGTACTTTGCTTGGGAAGTAATGTGTGATTCTGTCACTATCAATTGACGTTGGACATTTCAACAGGCTATTAATCAATATACTAACCATAAATCAGTCAGGAGCAAGCCAGGTAGCCTAAGAAGGAACACAAAGGAATTATTTAGACAACAATTGTCTTTTTCTCGAACTCATTGATGATCAGATACTTCACTTATAACTGATTCTGTTGTGTTAAATTTTTATAGTTGATAGACAACTTTAGCACTCTTCCAAACTTGGACTATCCTCTTTTTGAGCAAAAGCTTGTTTTGATATCAAAACGTCGGTGCTGTAGCATGCGAGGCGGCAGGTAGCCTAGTAACCGAAAGGTTGCAAGATCGAATCCCCCGATCTGACAAGGTAAAAATCTGTCGTTCTGAACCCCTGAACAAGGCAGTTAACCCACTGCTCCTAAGCTGTCATTGAAAATAAGAACTTGTTCTTAACTGACTTGCCTAATTAAATAAATAAAAATAAATGTGTTCCATTATTCTAGTAGATTCTGCTCTTCTCCAGTTATGTAAAATGACGTATAATTGCATAAAATGCGTTTATACGTTTTTTTTTTCTCGGAACGCAAATAATATGATTCATGCAGTGCTTTTATTGTAATGAATATCTTTTCAGCCCTACCCTTGTCCAAGGTGGTCTGCGAATCCACAACCTTCTGGTTACTTTGCCATTTAATGCTCTGAAAACGAAGAACAGCCTCTAAAACTGCATATCGGCTCTGGTCTGACCTAGGAGTGAGGGTAAATGGTTGGCATGTTCTCTGCTATCCACTTTATGTTTTAATTATTATTTGGGGTACAGTGGAGGTTCACTTTTTTTTTTCAGGAAGGGTCGGGAAAAAACATATTTTACTGAAGGGAGTGCCATCCATTTTCATTTCAAAGGGGTCCGATTATAAATAGAGGTATTCCTCATTATCTACTGAACAACAATATAAACACAACATGCAACAATTTCAAGGAATACAGTTACAGTTCATGTAAGGAAATCAGTCAATTGAAATAAGTTTGTTAGGCTTAATCTATGGATTTCACATGACTGGGCAGGGGCGAGGTTATGGTTGGGCCTGGGAGGACATAGGCCCACCCACTTGGGAGTCAGGCCCACCCAGATCCAGCCAATCAGAATTAGTTTTTCCCCACAAAAATACTCCACAGCACCGCAGGTTAAGAAGCCAGGTCCTGGAGGTCCTGGGCTGGTGTGGTTACACCTGGTCTGCAGTTTTGAGACTGGTTGGACGTACTGACAAATTCTCTAAAATGACGTTGGACGTAGTTTATGGTAGAGAAATTAACAACAGCTCTGGTGAACATTCCTGCACTCGGCATGCCAATTGCACACTCCCTCAAAACTTGAGACCTCTGTGGCATTGTGTTGTGTGACAAAACAGGACATTATAGAGTGGCCTTTTATTGTCCCCAGAAAAAGGTGCACCTGTGTAATGACAATGCTGTTTAATCAGCTTCTTGATATACCACACCTGTCAGGTGTATGGATTATCTTGGCAAAGGATAAATGCTCACTAACAGGAACGTAAACAAATTTGGGCACAACATTTGAGAGAAATATGCTTTTAGTGCGCATGGATAATTTCTGGGATCTCATATTTCAGCTCATGAAACATAGGACCAACACTTTACATGTTGCATTCATATTTTTGTTAAGTATAAATAAAGTACAGTCCCAGTCCCTAAGTTAGTTTTGAATATTGCCCCTCATTACAGATTTCATCTCACGGTTCCAATGAAGAGATGCCAGACTGATATTGTGAAGTGAAACAATTCAGTTTAGATCCAGGCTAGAATTGTGATGCTTGATTCTACCAACCAGCATACGTTATGAGTCTCGAACAATGTTAAAGTCATTCCAATAAACTATCAAAATAAAGAAAGTCGCGCACTCCATAAATAAACTCCCAGCAATTGAATGGGTATTTACCAACGTTTCGGCATCACTGTGGCTTCCTCAAGTCATTCCATTAAACATGGTATATTATATGATCAACACAACATGCAACCATAATAATGCTAATGCGAGTTCTGGTTGTTGTGTGTCTCTTTAGTATATGTTCAAAGTGTGTTAATTTCGACTGAAAATAAAAGTCCATCACAGGAGAACTGTGTACTGATTTTGCTCTCCTCCGCTGAACCATCCAATGTTCTATCAGGTTTTGTTACCATGCTTGTTACAAATGTCAAATTTCTGATAGCATCCAAACACACCATATTTCAGCCTGCACAAACCATGTGATGAGTGTTAGCCAATTGAAAACCGAACACCTCATTGATAGAACTCTGCAATGAAGATCTGGAGTCTGATGTCCAGGCCCAATGGCAAAAATGGGTTCACAAATGGTTCACATAAAAAAATACTTTCAATTGTTCAGTTATTTAATGGTGCATTTAACAGTGGGTCAATTACTTTAACCATCAATAAAAAAAACTACACATTAACTAACAGTTATGGTTATAATTGTGAGATAGCTGTTGATGCTTGGCAAATTGTAAGCCTTTTAAGCTTTGTTGAATAATGGTTTATAAATGCGCTTAAAATGGACATAAGACAAAATTATTCCGTCATGTAACCTTGCAAGGGTTTCACTGTTGAGGAACATTCTCACTTTTGGATAGGATGCATTGGTGAAATTATTTATTTATCCCAGGAATTATGGCATCATGTCAAGATCTGCCCATCTATGCAACACGCTCTAAATAACAACAACCTCGAATGTGCCCACACAAAATTCATGAAAGATCACCGAAAAAACATCAACACAGGAGAGAGAAAGTATGTTTTCCATACAATTTGTTTGGCTTTTTTGGGATACATGAATTCTGCTGGACGATTAGCTTAGGTAGTTAGCTAAAGCGACGGGAAACCGAGGCTTTCTGAAGCCTTTGGGGCTTTCACCAAATTGCGCCGAAAAACGGTTCCTTACTCTGAACACACATCTGCTGGTCAGCAATACACACAGTGTCAGCGTTTGATGTTCACATAGAAGTTTCCCCCCCACAATATTCATCAAACTGTGGCGCAGCAGTTAGTCGTGGGTCTTAGTAGCATAAATCAGTTAGAGTAACAGGTTTGCATCATACATCATGATTCCCTTTTTTGCCTTCAAGTTTACATATATTTTTAAAACTAAATATATGGCATTATTTAGGATGCTTAAGACAGTGGCTTACACTATACTAAATAAAGCAAATTATTTGAACAACAATGTGCAGAAAGTGTGGTTTAACAAACTATTTTCTAAATAGAGCACCTTCACCAGGATTCGACCCCGTACCCGATCGTCTCTCTGAGTGTTTCATGGTCCCCGACTATGCCTGCTACACTACCTTTCAAGTGCAGTAATAAAAATAGAAAAAGATTTCTAAGTGCATTGGGATGCTATCGGATCAGTTGTGCTTTGAAAACTGCATCGGAGCATCGGAGATCCATTATCAAACGTCCCATCCCTAGTTAGCTAGTGTTTGCTAGCTAACTGTAGCTAGCTAGCAAAAGTTACATAATGTTTTTGTTAAGCCTATCAACTAGGCTAGCTAGCTATTTAAACTGAACAAAAATATAAACATAACATGCAACAATTTCAAAGATTTTACTGAGTTACAGTTCATAAAAGGAAATCAGTTAATTGAAATACATTTAGGTCCTAATCTATGGATTTCATGACTGGGAAAACAGATGTGCATCTGTTGGTCACAGTTACCTTAAAAAAAAGGTAGGGGTGTGGATCAGAAAACCAGTCAATATCTGGTGTGACCACAATTTGACACATGCAGCGCGACACATCTCCTTCGCATGGAGTTGATCAGACTGTTGATTGTGGCCTGTGGAATGTTGTCCCACTGCTCTTCAATGGCTGTGCGAAGTTGCTGGATATTGGCGGGAACTGGAACACGCTGTTGTACATGTCAATCCTGAGCATCCCATACATGCTCAATGGGTGACATGTCTAGTGAGTATGCAGGCCATGGAAGAACTGGGACATTTTTAGCTTTCAGGAATTGTGTATAGATCCTTGCGACATGGAGTCATGCATTATCATGCTGAAACATGAGATGGTTGCGGATGAATGGCATGACAATGGGCCTCAGGATCTCGTCACAGTATCTCTGTGCATTCAAATTGCCATAAATAAAATGCTATTGTGTTCATTGTCCATAGCCTGCCCAATCCATAACCCCACCGCCGCCATGGGGCACTCTGTTCACAACAATGACATCAGCAAACCGCTCGCCTACAAGATGCCATACACGCTGTCTGCCATCTGCCGGTACAGTTGATAGACATTGGTGAGGACGACAAACATGCATAAGAGCTTCCCTGAGACAGTTTGTGCAGAAATTCTTTGGTTGTGCAAACCTACAGTTTCCTCAGCTGTCCGGGTGGCTGGTCTCAAACAATCCCAAAATCTCTAAAATGACGTTGAAGGCAGCTTATGGTAGAGAAGTGAACATTCAATTCTCTGGCAACACCTCTGGTGGACATTCCTCCAGTCAGCATGCCAATTGCACTCTTCCTCAAAACTTGAGACATCTGTGGCATTATATTGTGTGACAAAACTGCACATTTTAGAGTGGCCTTTTATTGCCCCCAGCACAAGGTGCACCTGTGTAATGATCATGCTGCTTAATCAGCTTTTTGATGTGCCACACCTGTCAGGTGTATGGATTATCTTGGTAAATGAGAAATGCTCACTAACAGGGATGTTAACATATTTGTGCACAACATTTGAGAGAAATAAGCTTTTTGTGCATATGGAAAATGTCTGATCTTTTATTTCAGCACATGCAACATGGGACCAACATTTAACATGTTCCGTTTGTATTTTTGTTCAGTGTAGTTACCGTCTACAGAATAGACTTTCCATGCAATCTGTTGAGTTTTTGGTGATTAGCTAGCACACTAGCTAGCTAGCTTTCTAACCTTGACTAGCTAGCTAGCTACCTAAAAATGGGCAAATATGCTATGGTCGCTTCTCACTAGCTAACTAGCTTGCTAACATTAGCTGGGCTCGATTTTCTTATCTACCCTGAACCTTGTTCTCAGGATATTACGTGAGACACACCCAGCATGTTAACATCAGCTAGCTTGCTACTTGTGTCAACACAAGCACTATAATTGCTAGCTGGATAACACAACAATTAGCTTCTCTACCAGAGATTCTCACAAGGTCTCAGACTCCAGGATGGGAAAATGCTTACAAGAAAGAAACAGATGAAGACAGAGACAGTTGTCGATTTCCATTGTTACTTGTAATGTTAAAAAGGGAAGAAAAAGACAATCCCATTTTCTACATTAGCTAGCTATCTCGATGACTCACCATACAATACACTACAGATTTGAGTCACCACTAGAATAGTTATTTGTATGTTATTGAGTGGGCCTATATCTTTGTTTAATCTAATTAATCAAATTATTCATCTAACAATAAAAATACTTCTTATCTTATAGGAAATGTAACGTATTTTTACATCTTGCAATACATTTGACAAAAGTAAAAGCTCATTGTTTGTTTGTGGGTATTTTCACTTGGGGAAAGGGGAATACCTAGTCAGTTATCCAACTGAAATGTGTCTTCCGCATTTAACCCAACCCCTCTGAATCAGAGAGATGCGGGGGGCTGCCATAATCGACATCCACGTCTTCTTGCTCAGGGGCGAAAGATTTTTACCTTGTCAGCTCGGGGATTCAATTCAACAACCTTCCAGTTACTGGCCCAACGACGCTCTAACCACCAGGCTACCTGCCGCCTCAATACTTGGTAATGAGTAATAAGTAATTAAATTACCATTCACTTTAAATAGCAAAATCCTGTGTAACAACTAGCGATAACCTTGTACTTATTCAAATATTATAGGCATGTACTCTGTGGTGTATTACTGTGTTTATTTTCTCACTAGGATTGCACTTTCAGAAGCTGAAGATTAGATTGTCAGAATGGGTAAAGTACTTTTTAGGTCCACAATAATTACAAGTAAGTACACCTCAAGATACTCTTCATTTTAAATCCTGTGTAACACCTATTAATTACATTGTACTTATGCATATATTACTTGTAGTCTGTACACTAGTGTGTTTATATTCTCACTTGGATGTTGTTTCCGGAAGCCTTAAAATAATGGCCAGGTTGTCAGGATGGGTAATGTACTATATAAGCACACATTAGTTACAAGTAAGTGCCCCTCAAGATACACTTCTTTACAACTATCTAAATCCTGTGTAACGCAGAGTACTTACATTGTACTTATGTAGATATTACATGTACTCTCGTGTACTAGTGTGTTTATCCTTTTACTTGGATTGAAAGGAGGTTTAGGTTGTCATAATGGGTAATGTACACATTAATTAGAAGTTATTTTTGTATTATTATAATCTGTGATGACACCCATATGGTAGACCCCAGTCAGTGAGGTTGACCTATATTTAATTTGTTTTTGTAAACTCAATCACATTAACCCAGATGGCACACTTTTTAGGGGCAAGTGCTAGCAACAACATTGAGTTGAGATTTTGAAGAGTGCGCATTCCCGGGTAGGTGATTAAAACCTATTGAGCCTCCAACCTTTGTAATATCAAACACCCAGCGCATCAGTCCACAAGAGATTACATTTTGTGACAGTGATTACTGAATCAGATGCAGCTGAGAAGAAACTAAACACTTGTAACAACCTCTGTAATTACAGACTGCAATTACCACCAGTTACATGTTGTTATTACAGTGTAACTAAGAGTTATTACAATCAACTACAATACTTGCTACAGCGTCATTACAGGTGTAATTACACTGCAATAAGGACCCCTTAAAACAGTGGTTCTCAATCCTGGTCCTGGGGACCCAAAGGGGTGCACATTTTTGTTTTGTGCTAGCACTACAAAACTGATTCAAATCAACAACTCATCATCAGGCTTTGATGACTTAAATCAGGTGTGTAGTGCTAGGGCAAAAACTTTGGGTCCCCAGGACCAGGATTGAGAACTACTGACTTAAAATGAAGTGTTACCAAACATTATCAGCATACCCTCTGGGTAGCCAAGACAAACTCATTTTCCCGATTTCACTAATATCATCAAAATGAATAAATCACAACATGTTTTTGGGTTCATTCAGTAGTTGTTACCTGATTAGGTAGAATCAAGTCGAAAAATAATGTTAAAAGTACCATTTATATTCCTAAAACACAAGTTGAAAATGATACTGCTGCTGCTTCCTGTTGTGATGCATTTTTGATATATAGCAGACTGTGAAAACACAGATTTTAAATGACAAAATGTATTATCAATATACTGACATAAATTGTGATATGTTGAAGACCAATACATAAACATTACTCCCTATACACGTGTCACACTTTTATTTAACCTTTATTTAACTAAGCAAGTCAGTTAATTCTTATTTACAATGAAGGCCTACCCCGATCCAACCCGGCCGGCGCTGGGACAATTGTGCGCCGCCCTATAGGACTCCCAATCACGGCCGGATGTGATGCAGCCGGTGTTCAGATGAATCTGCACTTGTGTTCAGATTACTGGTATTTTGCTAAATTAGTACCTTAAAAACTGCTCACGAATCAACATTTAGCAAGCGGTCAGCCCAGACTGAAATTGATTAGTTTGTTCTACTATAATCAATAGCTGTGCAGAGTAATGATTTACATCCATCAATATTGTAGGGAAATCAATGGAACTGGGACAGTTCACTGCTGCTACATGTGCCATTTGCCCTATTCTAAAACACAAACCACAACGAACTTGGGTATACTACATATATACCTGTCGATAAATGAGAACATGGAGTAGCCATTTATTAACTAATCTCCTTCTGGGACAATGTTTATGGTAGATGGCCAGTAAGAAAAAGGAAATAATACTTTTTACTGGATAATTTTAACGAATCATCTCTCCACTGGTAGGTCTAAATAGTGACAAGGGTTGTCTCTTCCTTGAGTGATAGCTTGACTGTCAAATCCGTGTATTTGTTAGTGGCCAGTTGCTTTTATAAAGAACTGCGTTCTAAGTCCTACGACGTTATGATCAAAACAACGGTAAAAAAAATCAAAGATATGAATCTGTTTAAAGCAATCAATTCATTTTCATCTGGATGACGATAAACTTTTATGTTATCACCACCAATCTGAGGTAAAAAATTATGTCTAATTTCACTCAATTGTATGACGTGAAATGCGAGATTGTAAGATAGTAACACAAACTGTCCACATTAGGGACATTTGTTGTTGCCCACTAACAAACTATTCCAACAATGACATCTATTTCTTACTCATTTAACCATTTAGAGAGCTTCAAAATGCTCTCAAACACAATGTAACTGGGCGCGGTAGACTACAGTTTCTATAATGTCTATGCAGCTGCCTGAACGTTCGCAGTCCCTACTCTGTGGATCTCCGGCTGCTGAGTTGGAGATCAGAACTGCCGCTTTTGGATGATGTTTTAATTCATTTTTTACCATGTGTGTCTGTGCCTGTACAAAGAGGGAATGAAGGGGTGAGGGTGGAAGTTTGAGAGAAAGCAGTGGAACGTTACAGCTTTCTGTCTCGTTCTCTCTCTCTCGTTCTCCCTCTGTCAATCTGACAGAAGTACGCCATTACACGCTGGGTGGCTCTGATATGCTTTCCCAGTTCTAAGGGGATATAAATAATTATTTAATCTCTCTTGCCAAAAATATTATGTGTGTGTGAGTTGGTGTGTACAGTATGTGTGTGTGTTTTGTGTATGTGTGTGCGTTTTTGTGTGTGTGTTTCGGATTGAGGGCTTTAGTAACATAAATCACAGGAATCACCATAGGCTTGTTTTTGACACAATAGTTAGGAAGCATCCTGAACAGCAACGGATGAAACCGGTCTCACCGTGGCCATCCAGTTGAATCAACCCAGGACAGTAAATGGCACCTTATCTCCAAGGGTCTTGTCCTCGCCACAGCCACCCATCACTTTGTGAGACAATGGGCAACAGAACTTATCACCCACCGACCTTCACTGCTCCCACCCACCGACACAACTATCACCAACACAACTCCTATGGGGTGTCGGCATGACGAAGAGTGACATGAATAAACATCACATCACTCCTAATTTGCATTTATAGTTTTTTCGCTTCCCCTGGTGAAATGCGGCCTTATTCACTCTTCTCCACAGATTCATGGTTCCAATTTGCGGAGTTCAGTGGATGCTACTGAGGGGAGGACAACTCATAATAATGGCTGGAATGGAGTAAATGGAATGGTATTAAACACATAGTTTTGGTATTAAACACTCCCTTCCAGCCATTATATTCCATTCCAGCCATTATTATGAGCCGTCCTCCCCTCAGCAGCCTTCACTGGTGGAATTAGATTAGAGCAAAATGGAAGATGAATACAATGTGAAGGCTCCGGGAGGACCTCCTGTTTATACTCCTAATCCAGCCTTAATCATACTTTAATGAAATCAACTGACATCAGAAACAACGGCTAGCTGAACGCTTTATTTTACAAGTAGCAGTGCGTGGGTAAAATCCCTGGGGAAGCCAAGCCAGAAAAAAAGCCATATTGCAACCTGTGTTGTGATAATTGGGCTGTTTGCTCTATAACCTGTTAGTTCATACGCCTTGTGACCGTGATATACAGGACTAAGGCCAAGACAGTAAGAAGACAAAATGGCAGAATAAATTCAACCACACCTTTGTTTCATCACAAAACCGGAGCATATTGCATGTAACAAACAGTTACATGACCTACAGCATGGTCAAGTTAATGTTTCCGACATTTTCTGACCGCTAAACAACCTCCACTATTCCAGCATCATTTCAACTTCAACATAATCAGATCACATATGCTTAGTCTAATACAGTGGCAAATTAAATATACCAAAAACTATTTAGTCCAATCAACGTAAGCTTAATATGATGTGGCTGTCCATGGTTTTGATTGCTGTGTGTGTGTTTGCGTGTGTGCGTTTGCTTGCAAGTAGAAAAACATATTGACTCACCCTACTTGTAGAGAAACGCTAATGCCATCCTCCTCTCTTTCATGTTGAAGAAACAGTATATCACTGTCATACGGTACACGCTTTCATTTTTGTTGTCCCAAGGCTACCTGGCTAAAAAGCTTGCTTGCTAGCCTAACTTCCTTTCATGGGCAACGTTAACGTTATCCTTTTACATCTAGCTATATATTGAACTTCCATCCTCTCAGGCCCATTGGCATGTATTCATTGATGCCAAGGGAAGCCAGGCATCTCCCCAAAATTTTCTTTTTTTAAAATTAAAAACATAAAATAATTTATCTTTCGTCTCTCAGTGTTATCTGATGTATCTCATCAGAAAGGCATCCGAGCAAGCGAAACAGTGCCACTCTGTCTCTGTATGTGTAGGCCATCTATCTGATGCTGTCTGGTCCAAAAGATTATGACATTGTTGCCACCCGCAGCATTGAATGCAAGGGAAGCCAGTGAGCATTTGGCCTCCCTTAAATAAATGTTGACAAAAAAAAAAAAGTGTTGAGCTAAACTGAGTGAGCTAAACTGTGAATGGTCCTGGCGCACAAACAAAAAGTGTCAAGGGAAGCCAGTTTGGATTTGGCTTCACTCCAATCACATCGCGTCGAGAGCATACGTCACGTAAAGCAAGTCGTTGTGCATTTTGTTGTGTTGTCCTCCAGTGGCCAGCTAGCTAGCTAAAATTTTCCCTTTCCTAAATTAGTCATGGATGGAGATAGGGATTTGGACTTGTGGTTTTACTTAATTCTTTGCACTGGCCAATGATTATAATGGTGATTCTGATCCAACCATAAATTCATACGTTCCTCATTGCAGTGTTGTTTGCCTAGCTACCCAGACTCCTTGCTCTGGCCAAACGCTACGCCACGCCCACAGACGTTAGTTTCTTCTCCGCAATGAGGTTGATTCTTGATTTTTTTTAATGATATCCACACTATGAGGTTGAAATTACACTGAAATTGTGAAAATGATGAAAGCCATTTAGTGATATTGGATAACTCTGCACTAAAGATCTCTTCTACTGAGGCTTTGTCCTCATGGGACACCAATAGAGCGGAGTCATCCGCATTCCAAAACAAATTATGAAAGCAGGCTGATTTCATATCGTTAATATACAGTAGGAAGAGAAGGCGGGCCAAGCATGCTCCTCTGTGGGACCCTACAGCTAATCCCCTTCGCACTAGAATATTTTTGATTTACATCCACCATTTGGTCTATCAGTCAATGGCCCTGCTGTTAAAACCAATGGTTATTTATCTGTAGAGCATGATACTATGATCAACCGTGTCAAACGAGTGTAGAGTGTATAAAGTATTATTCTTGCTAGCATATTCCTCTATCTGTTCATAAATTACATTTTCCATCACTTTAGACAGCATACTAAAAATAGATACAAGTCTATAGTTACCCGTGTGTTTTATCCGTGGGGATTCCACCCTGCTCAATAGAGATATTGATTAAATGGGTGACACAGGGGGGCATTAAGTTCAGCACCATTTAAAAACCTGCCAGGGATATTGTTGAGGCCTGTAACTTTAGAGCAGTTTAGTTCAGACAGTCTCTTGACAACTTCAGCATGAACCACTGCTGTAGAGGAAAACACGTCAGCTTGTACACTGATCTTGGAGTAATAGCGTAGGACCTGTTAGTGATGGCAAAGTTGTTTCCAAATAATTATTGCCTACTTTAGCAATGTCATCGTATGTTTAGGCCACTATAGTGTCTCCTCAGATAATGTTAGCTAGATTGCTAGCTACCAAAGTCAAGCTAGTCTGTTGACTGTTGTTCAAGCTGCAGTCAGTCAGTCACCCAAAATGGACCATGGTAGCCTACTTAATTTAGCTTGTGTCTTGTCTTTTTGATCTTAATGTTTTTTTTGATGACTGTACAAAATAAAATGCTTAAATAGACAAATTCAATAGTATTTGTCATTAGGTATTAGCTAAAATGAAGAACTGGCTTGAGGCTAGCTTTATATCTCATTAGGGGTATGTTTTTTGTGATATGATTCTTAAAAAATAGTATGGCTGTTGAATGCAAGAATGAACGTATAGCCCTTAAGATAGATCATATGACTTATGAAAGCTCAGGCTGGAGGTTTAGCTGGTTTCATCATTTTGCGAAATAGACTTTGTGATGATACTGAAGTGAATAACTTATTAACATTTATCTAACGAGTAAACACTCTTGAATTACACATTTTGGAATGTTTTCTGTTGTTGAAGGTAAATAAAGAAACCAGACTGCAATGAAAGGTTGTCATTCTTCATAAATTCTCTTGTCAGTTATTTACATAACATAATAAACAGATCAATAACAAGGTTATAATGAAAGTCAAAATCACGACATGTATATTTTCAACTTATTGTCTAACATGTGCTCAAGGTCTGGAAGGCTGTGAGAGGAAAACAGTTCATGGTGAAAGTAAGAGGGTGTTAAACATAATCGGATAGGAAGTATAGTGCAGAAACAGAGTAGTCATCGATGGAATTAAGTACAAAAAAATAATTGGTTTTATTTGCATTGTCATCACCAGCTTTCTCGAACACTGACATTACTATACACAACTACAATATTATAATGTCATCCCCTGAGAGGAAAAGTGGAAAAGTTGCAGTATTGCACACACACAATTATCAAATCTCACCAATACATTTTTGGTGGAACCTATCGGAGAATAGATCTCCAGAAGGAAGTTTGGTGCCACTGCCCCTACACACTACAAATGTGTGGGAGTTGGTGTCGGTGAGAAGTCGGGCTGCAGAGTTTTGAATCATTTGGAGTTTATGGAAGGAGCTTGTGTTGATGCCAGAGAGTAGTGAGTTACAGTAGTCTAGTTGGGAGGAGATGAATGCATGAATTAGGGTTTGAGCACCAGGACGGGAGGGGGGGACCTGACTCTGGAGATGTTGCGGAGGTGGACGAATGAGGTTTTGACAGTCTGTCGGATAGGGTGGTTGAAAGAGGGGGTGGAATCCAGGATGTTGCCAAGGTTGCATGCGTGCGGGGGAGAGAGAGACTTGCCAGCTTTGAGTGTGGATTTAGTGCCTTGTCTGCAGTCCAATGTGACATGAACTTCTCTGACCAAATCAGACAAAGTGATTGTTCAGTTGCAAGACAGTGCAAAGAAGCATTTGCTGCCTTGCAGCCAGCTACTGCACAATGTATCTTGCTTTTGCTCATTGCTTTAAAGTAGGAAGTAACTCCAGAAATATGTTGGTCTTCGGTAGCCTAACTGCACGCTGCCTACAGGAATGAAATGTCAATATGACCTGGCAGGGCCAGCAGCAGTGTAGGAGGATATATGCAAATAACAATACATTTGTATCATCAATTCGCCTTGTGACGTTATGCAGCAGGCTAAAACTCCTTCCCACCGGAACAGGCTGACATTCCAGGAATTGTTTTCAAACAGCTCTTACACAAAAAAGGCATGATCATCATTTTCACAATTTCAGAGTGTTATTTCGATAACATAGTGTGAAAATAAAATCACGTTTCTGACGGCACTGGGCCTGGACGCTCTTATGGAAATTTTTTGTTCACATCAACATTTGTAATTGGCTGATGAAGAATTTGTTCGAGGATATTATCACTTCCGCCTGGTGAAGTTCGCATATGGCTAATGTGCGCAATGTTATCTGATGGGACCAGATACAAGCGAAGTAAATAAAATAAAAAATTGCCGGAGAAACTGTTTGCATTTAAATGGTTTCTTATGTTCGCAAGTATGGCCCCTAGGTTAAAAGTATAATTTGATATCATGGATGGTCAGACCTTGCATCCATAGAGCTTTCTATGAATTTGAGGGTGGTTACATTGCTCCAGCTCCATCCCTCAGCTTTTTTCCCGAAACAGGGGCGTTTGCTGCTTTAACAGGTGTCACACTCATACATCACACAGTGAGTTCCATTGTAACATAATTAAACTCTGTAGCTCATTTGGAAGCTCCGTCATTTAAGCATGGAGCTTGCTACACCAGGTTAGTGGGTTCTATTCCCTGGACCACCCGTACATAAAATATGTGCACACATGACACATTAGTGTCTACTACATGGCATACTACAGTGGGGAAAAAAAGTATTTAGTCAACCACCAATTGTGCAAGTTCTCTCACTTAAAAAGATGAGAGAGGCCTGTAATTTTCATCATAGGTACACTTCAACTATGACAGACAAAATGAGGAAAAAAAATCCAGAAAATCACATTGTAGGATTTTTTATGTATTTATTTGCATATTATGGTGGAAAATAAGTATTTGGTCACATACAAACAAGCAAGATTTCTGGCTCTCACAGACCTGTAACTTCTTCTTTAAGAGGCTCCTCTGTCCTCCACTCATTACCTGTATTAATGGCACCTGTTTGAACTTGTTATCAGTATAAAAGACACCTGTCCACAACCTCAAACAGTCGCACTCCAAACTCCACTATGGCCAAGACCAAAGAGCTGTCAAAGGACACCAGAAACAAAATTGTAGACCTGCACCAGGTTGGGAAGACTGAATCTGCAATAGGTAAGCAGCTTGGTTTGAAGAAATCAACTGTGGGAGCAATTATTAGGAAATGTAAGACATACAAGACCACTGATAATCTTCCTCGATCTGGGGCTCCATGCAAGATCTCACCCCGTGGGTCAAAATGATCACAAGAACGGTGAGCAAAAATCCCAGAACCACACGGGGGACCTAGTGAATGACCTGCAGAGAGCTGGGACCAAAGTAACAAAGCCTACCATCAGTAACACACTACTCCGCCAGGACTCAAATCCTGCAGTGCCAGACGTGTCCCCTTGCTTAAGCCAGTACATGTTCAGGCCCGTCTAAAGTTTGCTAGAGAGCATTTGGATGATCCAGATGAGGATTGGGAGAATGTCAGATGAAACCAAAATAGAACCTTTTGGTAAAAACTCAACTCGTCGTGTTTGGAGGACAAAAAATGCTGAGTTGCATCCAAAGAACACCATACCTACTGTGAAGCATGGGGGTGGAAACATCATGCTTTGGGGCTGTTTTTCTGCAAAGGGACCAGGACGACTGATCCGTGTAAAGGAAAGAATGAATGGGGCCATGTATCGTGAGATTTTGAGTGAAAACCTCCTTCCATCAGCAAGGGCATTGAAGATGAAACGTGGCTGGGTCTTTCAGCATGACAATGATCCCAAACACACCGCCCGGGCAACGAAGGAGTGGCTTCAGAAGAAGCATTTCAAGGTCCTGGAGTGGCCTAGCCAGTCTCCAGATCTCAACCCCATAGAAAATCTTTGGAGGGAGTTGAAAGTCCGTGTTGCCCAGCGACAGCCCCAAAACATCACTGCTCTAGAGGAGATCTGCATGGAGGAATGGGCAAAAATACCAGCAACAGTGTGTGAAAACCTTGTGAAGACTTACAGAAAACATTTGACCTCTGTCATTGCCAACAAAGGGTATATAACAAAGTATTGAGATAAACTTTGTTATTGACCAAATACTTATTTACCACCATAATTTGCAAATAAATTCATAAAAAATCCTACAATGTGATTTTCTGGATTTTTTTTCCTCATTTTGTCTGTCATAGTTGAAGTGTACCTATGATGAAAATTACAGGCCTCTCTCATCTTTTTAAGTGAGAGAACTTGCACAATTGGTGGCTGACTAAATACTTTTTTTCCCCACTGTATATTATACATCTGCTGGACTTGGTCCCCTGATCCATACCAGCATATTGGGGCTGATGTGCTGCATGTATCAATAAATAGTTTATCCCTGTTAAATCCACCTCTACAGCCACTTAAAAATGCATTGGTACTTTTGATTGGATTGTTGCAGTTGTCAAGGTTAATTAGGAATTAAATGCATAAGGTGTCTAATGTATCTAAGTAACATAATAAAACAATCCCCATCAAAATCCATCAGTTTAAACTAGAGATATCTGGGTTTTTGCATGGGCTGCTGCGTCTCAATCCACCGCTTCCGCCTATGATAGCTTTCCACATCTGTGGTGGATGGTGGCCGAGCTACATAGGCATTTGTCAGACCATGAGACAGCGCAAAAATAGGTCTTCTCACGAAAACGTCTGTGGCATCCGAACCATTTGAGTGGAGGCCATCACGAGCATGATGGTGTTCTCCATTTTGCTCTATGTACCCCACAAATGTCACTGGACTCGTCTGAATGTAACCCATACAAATGAATGGAAGTATGGAGGTCGTTTTGTGCTAACAAAAATAAGGAGTTAAATATACAGTTGAAGTTGGAAGTTTACATACACGTAGGTTGGAGTCATTAAAACTCGTTTTTCAACCACTCCACAAAATAACAAGTAATATCTAACAAATTACACAACATATACCCAATGCACACAAATCTAAGTAGGAATGAATTAAGACTATATACATATGGATGAGCGATGTCAGAGCAGAACGGACTAACCTACAGTAAAATAGTATTGAAAACAGTATATACAGTTGAGGTCGGAAGTTTACATACACTTAGGTTGGAGTCATTTAAAACAAGTTTTTCAACCCTCCACAAAATTCTTGTTAACAAACTATAGTTTTGGGAAGTCGGTTAGGACATCGACTTTGTGCATGACACAAGTAATTTTTCCAACAATTGTTTACAGACAGATTATTTCACTTATAATTCACTGTATCACAATTCCATTGGGTCAGAAGTTTACATACACTAAGTTGACAGTGACTTTAAACCGCTTGGAAAATTCCCAAAAAATTATGTCATGGCTTTATAAGCTTCTGATAGGCTAATTAACATAATTTTAGTCAATTGGAGGTGTACCTGTGGATGTATTTCAAGGCCTACCTTCAAACTCAGTGCCTCTTTGCTTGACATCATGGGAAAATCAAAAGATATCAGTCAAGACCTCAGAAAAATAATTGTAGACCTCCACAAGTCTGGTTCATTCTTGGGAGCAATTTCCAAACGCCTGAAGGTACCACTATCATCTGTACAAACAATAGTACTGTCACGATCTTCGGGATAGACAGACCAAGGCGCAGCGAGGCATCCAGTATACATGTTTTATTTATGAAACGAAACACACGTAACTGGGCAAAATAAACAAACGGAAACGAAGACCATGAAGTTGAAAACATAACTGACAAAACACACAGCTATGACCAAACAATAACCAACAAAACCTATATGAAAACCCCAAACATATATATGGTTCCCAATTAGAGACAACGACACACAGCTGCCTCAAATTGGGAAAAATTACCCCAACATAGATATATAACACCTAGAACATAAAAAACCCTACACCAAAACCAAAAACAAAACACGCCAGCCTGTCTTTTCAGGCCTGGACGTGACAAGTACGCAAGTTTAAAAACCATGGGACCACGCAGCCGTCGTACCGCTCAGGAAAGAGACACGTTCTGTCTCCTAAAGATGAATGTACTTTGGTGTGAAAAATGCAAATCAATCCCAGAACAACAGCAAAGGACCTTGTGAAGATGCTGGAGGAAACAGATACAAAGGTATCTATATCCACAGTAAAACGAGTCCTATATCGACATAACCTGAAAGGCCGCTCAGCAAGGAAGAAGCCACTGCTCCAAAATAAAAAAGCCCGACTACAGTTTGCAACTGCGTATAAGGACAAAGATGGTCTGATGAAACAAAAATAGAACTGTTTGGACATAATGACCATCGTTATGTTTGGAGGAAAAAGGGGGAGGCTTGCAAGCCGAAGAACACCATCCCAACCGTGAAGCACGGGGCTGGCAGCATCTTGTAATGGTTGTGCTTTGCTGCAGGAGGGACTGATGCACTTCACAAAATAGATGGCATCATGAGGGAGGAAAATTATGTGGATATATTGAAGCAACATCTCAAGACATCAATCCGGAAGTGAAAGCTTGGTCGCAAATGGGTCTTCCAAGTGAACAATGACCCCAAGCATACTTCCAAAGTTATGGCAAAATGACTTAAGGACAACAATGTCAAGGTATTGGAGTGGCCATCACAAAGCCCTGACCTCAATCCTATAGAAAAGTTGTGGGCAGAACTGAAAAAGCATGTGCGAGCAAGGAGGCCTACAAACCTGACTCAATTACACCAGCTCTGTCAGGAGGAATGGGCCAGAATTCACCCAACTTACTGTGGGAAGGTTGTGGAAGGCTACCCTAAAAATTTGACCAAAGTTAAACAATTGAAAAGCAACGCTACCAAATACTAACTGATTGTATGTAAACTTCTGACCCACTGGGAATGTGATGAAATAAATCATACTCTCTCCTATTATTCGGACATTTCACATTCTTAAAATAAAGTGATGATCCTAACTGACCTAAGACAGGGAATTTTTACTACGATTAAATGTCAGGAATTGTGATTTTTTTTCTTATATATCCTAGATATAGGACCAGTGGCGACCCGTCATTCAGAGCAGGTGGGGCAGAGCCATTTTTAGCTAAAATCTTTGGGCTTTCCTGTTTTGCATGTTATTTTGGCATTAGTAGGTGCCACATATCAGTTTGCAAACAATGTAAAATATATATATATATCATTGAGTTAATAAAGCCGGCATACAAACATCGTCTCTTTTTTGTTTTATTGAGGAGTGGAGCTCCAAAATGCAGGTGTTTCAGCCTAGCTCAGTGCTTTCTGTGGTGGTGGTGGGGCAAGCCAGCAGAAAATACAGAACATTGCGCCGCGATTGGCTCAGTGTTCTGTCACTCATAGGGACACTACGTCATCACCAAGTCTAAGGGTAGAGCTCGAAAATTCTATTCCCTTGGGTGCTGCCATATAGTTGCATTAGAAATGCCCATCCAATAAGGCTCAATGTCATTGGCCACAGATAAAATTACATAAAATCATGTTATATCTACAGTAGCTTTGATTGGACTGATCTGAACATCATCAATCAAGTCGACAATCTACTGGCAAATCCTTTTTAATCCTTGTCATATGAAGAGAAATAATAAAGAGAAATTATAGATAAAACTTATCGGTTGTCATCGGCTATTGGACAATTTGGAAATCGCAAATTCAACAATGAGTGGTATGGAAGGAATCAGTGGCTAACTGCAAGCATTGCAAAGCAATCATTAGCCTGCTATTCAGTGGAGTGGCTGTGTGGTCCAAGTCTAAGATTAAAGGTCTCTTTTCCTAGGTTAAAATGATAAACATTCAACATTGGCCATGCTGTCAATGAAGCATGATTTTTGCCGCGCTCAAAACAACAGTTAACTCAGAACTGCAAAATCTGACTTTAGTGAGTTCAAGACAACTGGAAACTCTGGAAAAATGAGCTACGACTGGGAAAATACGTTTTGAACTGTCATCCAACTCTGAATTGTAATTCGGGAACTCTGGCCTCTTTCTAGAGCTACCACCTGAAGATCACTGACGTTATCATGATTCAACCTTTTTTGAAAGCACCATAAATCCAGAGAATGCCAGACTTTGATAACAAAGTTTGATGACATAATTTGCCACGAAGGACGGCCGTTGTTTGCCTCACCAAGATGTACATGCTAAAATTGGCACTGTATAGGACAGACACTTCAAAAACAAATTTTCGACTGTCATCTCTTGCCATTTATGAACGTGTTATTCAATGTGTTTCTATGCGTTTCTATTTTTTATAACTGAAGGGGTCCTAAAACTCGAAATCAAATTTCTAAATGATCCACGGTATGATCAGGGTAACACTTTATTTGGATAGTCCATCTGTACATGCTCTACAGCAGTGGTCACCAACCAGACGATCATGATCTCCAAAGCATTTCTAGTTGATCGCCAAACATTTCTGTAAAAACCCAAACCAATTTTTTTATTCATCTCGCACTGTTGGCGGTAGTTGCACCAAAATTCAGGGGAGCAAATCAAGTGCATTATAGGCCTATCTAGGGCTGTTGCAGTGATTGTAGGCTAGGCCTATGTCATCACGTTGGCCTGTTGGTGAGGTTTATGACCCCCATAAATACCCTTTTCTCTCTCTCTACTCTATAGAGTTGACTCTTCAAATCCCTTTGTTAACATAGAGAGAATATGGTAACATCAAAAGGGTGGGGAAAGGAACCATATTTATTTCAGTAATCCAACCAGCTGAAAATATGCGTTGGTACTTAAGGAATATGATGTCAGATCAGTTGGCTCGGTGACATTATTACTAATGATAGGATGACAAACTGTATCTTGGAAAGTCTACACATTCTAGTTATCAGATTCACATGGAATTGTTGTGCAATTTAAATATGAAACTATTTGTGGAAAGATGAAATGTAATTTTATCTCCTAAATGAGAGAACGATTTTCATAGAGTAAAAAGTCTGCTCACTCCGTGGCCCCGCCTAAGTGAACAGACATTGTTTGTAAACTATGAAAAATGCCCCTCTCTCCCACTACTATATAAGCCCGTTGACGAAAATTCTACTTGGTGTTCCAAGGACGTGAGGACGACGGTCCATACAGTACATTAAAAGGGCTAAGTTCAGCGTGAGCTTAAAGTATGTCAACTTGGTATGAACCTTTAACTCTTATTCACTAAAGAAGTGATACCTCCTAGCCGTTGAGGGAGCCGCCACAACTGTAAATGTGGGCTAGGAAAGGACGGACAAAGTATCTCTTCTACCAAACACCCAACGGTACTACAACGCATTCGTCTACCAGACAATCTACAAAGGACAAGAGATCTCTGTTTGGCAACCCAGCCTTCCATCCATGACCAATCTATTGAAGCGCAGCTCAGAGTAAATATGTCTTGCATTTTCCTTTTCCAAATGGGCGGTTATTTAGAATGCATAAGATTCTGTATTTACAATAGCATGGCTTCATAAGGTCCGATAGAGACCAAATCCCTTTGTTCTCCAGTCTTCCCACACTTTCATTCAAGCCCAACCCCCTCTATTTGTGTAACCAGCCATCAAATCGGTTCCGTCCACCATGGACGTTCTTCATGTATGATCCATTCTGTGTATATGTGATTCTGTGTGATTATTTAGGTATTCAGTAAATAAATAATTATACCAAATTTTGTATTGCTGATTAAACTTGGTAGCCAGGGTTCGTGAAGATAACTAAGAATTCTACGATGTTCAGATGAGACTGAATGAGGTCACGATTAATAATTGACTGCTACTGATGTAAAAGATTACCAGGTCTTTAAGAGTTTATTCGGACGATAACAGCTCCATAAACATTATTTCGTAGTGCCCCGACTTTCTAGTTAATTACATTTACATGATTAGTTTAATCAGGTAATATTAATTACAGAGAAATTATTTTATAGAATAGCATGTCATATCACTTAATCCGGCATAGCCAAAGACACGACACCTACTATATTTATTTCTCAACTTTCCTAATATTAAGCACATTGCTTATCTTTACAACAGGAGTATAGCCTATCTGGCTGGCATAAAAATTAACCACCGGAAAACCGTCCTCCATTTGCTATTTAAGTGCATAGAGGTGCATGATAATGGTCCATTCTAAATTAAAACAAAGCTTTCACACACAGTATAGTATTTAGTATATGTAAAGACAAGATTAAATGAAGAACAGTCTGATGTGTGACAATATTAGCCTATCACTTGTGAATGGTATATTATCACTTGTGAATGATGCCCATCGTTAGGCGAGAAACAATGCCCTTTTCTTGGTGAAATTTTCGAATGACACCTCATGTAGCCTAGCCCATAGGCCTATATGTTTTGATAAGGTTTGTATCACAACTAAAGGGACCAAATAACTTCTTAAAATTAAGCACATTAATCCGCTTTACAATGGGTGTAGAGCCTAACTGGCATACATAAGCAACACTTAATTTTCAAGTTTGGTGAAGATAATTTTCTAGGGAGTTTTTCCTAGCCACCGTGCTTTCTACATCTGCATTACTTGCTGATTGGGGTTTTAGGCTGGGTTTCTGTATAGCACTTTGTGACATCGGCTGATGTAAAATGGAGGATGAAGGAGGATTTTGTAGGGCTTCACCATGATCGATGTGGGTGCATAGTCGGGAGGGAGATGTGGGAATCTTCTCATGAAGCAAGTTCGGCTCAACTCATTGCAGGTCAGCTTCCACTACAAAGGCCAGAGTGCTTGCTGGGGATCCAAACACCAAGCCCATATGTCTTCATGGGAGACAAGGCAATCCCTCCGATGGTAAACCTGATACAACCATATACAGGTAAGATACGCTAAATTCATGTAACTATACATATGTGCAAATATACCAATATAGCCTTGTAATTATATGCCTCACGTAAAGGTGATCTGGCATCCAAATAAGAGGATGGGGGCCTATGTCCATAGGCTACACAGCTGTTACAGTACACATTTGATAACCTACATGTTCTGTTCAATATTAATAGAAACACTTTTATTCAAGGGTTCTTCTGGCCTTGATGATGCCAAGAAGATCTACAACTATCACCACTCAAGGTCCAGAAAATGTCCGAGAACTGCTTTTAGATCATTGCTGCAAGATGGAGGATCCTGGGATGAGCCCTTGATTGCCCCAGAGAAAGCTGAGACCATTGTGAAGGTCTGCTTGACCCCTCCACAACTTACCTTTGCATCACAGACACTACAGACATTGACAACACAGAGTCATCAACACGGTACATCCAACCCATGTTTGTTGACCACTCCACACCCACTGGGGACCTGCGTCGAGGAGAGTGGAGACAGGTGGTACAAGGGGACTCAAGAAACATGTCGGCAGACAGGGCAACCAGAGTTCCTATAGACGTGTGCAGCAACCTCGTCACACCAGCTGGTCTGGTGTCTTTCCAGGATGCTGCTGTCACGCGTGACATCCTACAGTAAATGTTGTAGTGTGGTTTGGAAAACGTGTGCACATATGTTCTCTTTCTCTGGTTGGTGACTGTTATATCATGTTGTGAGCTACACACTTGGATTTGCTGTTTTTCCTCTTCACACTTTACAAATCACAATAAATACTACCATAATGACAGTCACTTCATCTTTGTTGTTTTAGTTTGTCATATATTGAGGCTAGACCCTCAAGACATTAATCTAATCTTGTGTTGTGTAGTGGCCTTTCAATGAGGACTGGTACAAGGGTGGTACATGGGTGAGAATGGATGTCCAGCTGTAGACAATGAGGCTAGACCCTCGTGACATTTACCTAATCAACATAACACAAGAATGTTCATGGTCATGTGTAGTGGCCTTTCAATGGAGATCTTCCTACTTTGGTACATGGGTAAGAATGCGTGTCCAGCTGTAGACAATAAGGACAGACCCCCAAGACATTAACTTCATCTACATAGCTCATGTACAAAGCAGTACAAGTTTACTAAGTGACTGAATCAGAACAGTAATATTTTATCCCTCAAGTACAAATAACCAGACAAATACATTTGCAGACCTTTTAGATACTTATTTGGGAAATAGTGCAATGTAAAACAATGTAATACACAGATGAAGTGTGATGGAAGGGGACATAAGAGAAAAAACACAAAGTAACGTTAATTGGTAAAAAAGTAAATATAAAAAACATGCACATAAAAACCCAGAGTTTTACCCGCCACCCTAACGTGTGAAAAAGAAAAGCGCACAACACTAGTTTTTGGGGTGAGACGGAGGGCTCTGTCTCACTCGAGAGCTGACGGAGCGGACACACAGTACTGATCGATGGTCCTCTGAAAGTGCTCTACATCGTCATGTCCCTGACAAACTGGAGAAATTGATCAGCAGGAATAGACATCATCCCATGGTACCATGACGTTGTAGACGGCCTTTGCTGGACACCGCTTCTGTTTCTGTAACTCCTGCTGCCGTTTCCTTAAGGCATCCACCATCTGCATAATGTCAGTGTCCAAAGGCTCCTCAGCAGTCTTCCTCTTCCGGCCATTAGAGCTGGGTCTGGGAGATGGGGCAGAGGTTGATGAAGTTGCAGGGCAGAGAGCAAGTGTGCGCCTGGATGGTGCATTGGGTGTTAGAGAGAAGGGCCTGGCCGTTGGGGAGAGGGGCCGGGGAGGTGATGAACCAGTCCGGGCAGAGAGATGATGAACAAAGGGCTGATTAACCACCTGTAGATGGGCCCCTCGGGGCTTATCTATGTCTCTGGGCTGTCCAACACCCACAGGCAGATGGTGAATACATTAGAATACATGGAAAGCGATCTTAAAGCATCTCCATGGGCTCCATTGAGTTAAAATGCTTCTTACTAAAAATAACTAATTAGCACACACACACACACCACAGTGTCTGTTTTTATATGTTTGAACTTTCCCTGCTAATCATTGTGATAAGAACACAGGCACAGAATATTTCCCACACAATTTCTCCCATCCAGAAAAGAGCTGATTTCACATGATCTGGCAAACAAAGGATCACAAACACTCATACTGTACAAAATGATAAGAGTACAGACACTATCTGGCATATTGGTGTAGTCTGACGATGTTTCACATGAATACTAAGCCAATCCAGTTGTCAGACAATCGGTGGGACACACACACCACCGGCAGCCCCCACTCCTTGTCTCCTCCACCCTTTTCAGATTGTGAACATACCGGTCCCGAATCTTCCTCCATGTTTCTTTGATATCAGTATTGGTTTTCAAATTTTGTGATATATCCCTCCAGATGTTGTCTTTTGCATGCTTGTCTGAATACAACCACATCGAAGGGATGTATAGGTTCTCATATTGTCTCACCAGCTCGCACAGACGCTCCTCAAAACTGGACGGGGACATAGACATAATTGTGCTTAGCAATTTCGAAATAAAAGCACAAAAAAGGAAGCTTGCAAGTAGTACAAGAGAAGTAGCAGAATGTCCATCTCTTCTGTGTTAATACCACAGGGGATACCGGAAAATATGTGATGTATACATAGGGATGGGACTTCCGTTGCAGAACACTTAATACTGCCCCTCAGTCGTCTCAAGGAATGATACGTTGGATGTCAATTTCCAGGTAGAAAAAACGTTGTGGAATGACGGAGCGTACTGCAAAGAGACGCCCTTTTGTGACGTAAAATGACATAGCAACATTGCGCTATGCTCCGTCGGCCCTGTTTGCGTATTCTCTGTAGACCCCTTAAACTGGAAGACGGTGTTCCTTTTTGGTCCGTTTCAGCGGAGGAAAGGGAGAGCGGAGGGACCTTCAGTCTGCTGCTCTCTCCTTCCGCTGAGACTGACCATCAGATGCAGACACCATCAGCCCAGTAAAATAAAAAAGCTAAGTATTTAAATGCTCACTCAGCTGTGCCTCACAAGTAACGCAACAACTGATCTATTACCAGTGTTGTAAAGTACTTAGTAAAAATACTTTAAAGTACTACTTAAGTGGTTTTTCAGGGTATCTGTACTTTACTATTTATATTTTGGACTACTTTTACTTCATTACATTCCTTAAGAAAATAATGTACTTTTTACTCCATACATTTTCCCTGACACCCAAAAGTACTCTGAACATTTTGAATGCGTCTCAGAACAGAATTTTTTTGAAATTCACACACTTATCAAGAGAACATCCCTAGTCATCCTATTCCCCTGATCTGGCAGACTCATTAAACACAAATGCTTTGTTTCTAAATTATGTCTGAGTGTTGGAGTGTGCCACTGGCTATCCATACTTTAAAATAACAAGAAAATGGTGCCGTCTGGTTTGTTTAATATAAGTAATTTGAAATGATTTATACTTTTACTTTAACTATATTTTAGCAATAACATTTACTTTTGATACTTAAGTATTTTTTAAGCACAATACTTTTAGACTTTTACTCAAGTAGTATTTTACTGGGTGTCACGTTGGTATAAAGGGTTGGGAGACAGGCACAGGAATGAGTAATATGAGTTTTTATTATGCCCATATCACGGCGTGCCGGGTATAGGCACGGGGACAAAGACGACACAGGGTTGGAACCCAAAACAAAAAGAGCAAGGAGTACCTTGAATAAATACACACGCGCACAATGATTAAACCACGGGATGAGACCCGGAATCATCTGCGCAATCCACAATGGCACGAAAGCCAATACACACAGCACAGGTACTCACATGCACCAACGGACATAGAACAACAATCGACAGCCCAATGGAGGACCAAAGGGCACATATATACAAACACTAATCAGCAGCTACAATTGGGGACAGGTGTGCGCAATGACAGTTCCGGAGGGATCCGTGACACTGGGTGACTTTCACTTTTACTTGAGTCATTTTATATTAAGGTATCTTTACTTTTACTCAAGTATGACAATTGGGTACTTTTTCCACCACTGTCTATTACTGGTGTGATCATATAGCCTACCTCAAAATGGTCTGAGAAGAACAACAATGCATTGGCAGGGCAATTCAAGTAAAGCCAATATGTGGTGATAATGTATTGGGCCTACAGCACAAACGTCATTGCTACAGTGCTGTTTTTAATAGATTTTTTTTTTTTGTCATGTAAAACAATATGTCTGAGCCGTAGATCTTGCATTTTGACTCAGCAAGTGATCTTGACTCAGAAAAGGTTTGTGACCACCTCTCTATAGACTATCTACAGACTATCAGTAACATTTCAACTAACTATCTACTAACCCTAATCTTACCGCTAACCCTAACCCTTATCCTAACCATAACCGTAACCTTAGCAAGCAGTTGCTTATCAACAGATAGTGTGTTGATAGTATGACCATCTGTAGAGCATCTACAGATAGACCATCTAGACTATCAAAATAAAGTGTGACCAAATGCAGAGCCATCTATTGCAGCCATTATAGAAACACGTGGGGGAATTGTCAATATAAATATCACTGATTGTCATTATGATGAAGATGATGAGGATGACAAGAACATGTTATGTTGTAAATGATGTTGTTGTTAAGTGTTAAGGCACAGGTCTGTGCTTAATGGAAATCAATATAGAGAAGTTTTTAAGGCATCTACTGTGCCTTTAAGAATCCGTGTGTGCCGATATTAATGTATATTTAGTCACTAAGGCTGCGTTTACACAGGCAGCCTCATTATGATATTTTTCCACTAATTGACTGTCACACCCTGACCTGTAGGATCCTGTTTATTTCTCATTTTAGTTTGGTCAGGGTGTGATTCGGTGTGGGCATTCTAGATTGTAGGTTCTAGTTGTTATATTTCTTTGTTGTTGGCCAGGTATGGCTCCCAATCAGGGACAGCTGTCTATCGTTGTCTCTGATTGGGAACCATACTTATGTAGCCCTTTTTTTTTTTTTTTTCCTCTTGTAGTTTGTGGGAAGTTGTCTTTGGTTGCACCACCCTGTGCAGTTCCAATCTCAGTTTGGTTGTTCTTGTTTTGCCAGTTACGTTTCTAATAAACTAAGATGTATACTGGATACCCCGCTGCGCCTTGGTCCGTTAATGGAGATCGTGACATTGACCAGTCAGATCAGCTCTTTTGTCAATAATTGGGCTACCTGTGTGAATGCAGATTTTTGCTATCTGTCTCAGGTTGCACATTTAATAAGCAACCCATATGTGCATATGTTCAGTGACTTACACTCTTAGAAAAAAGGGTTCTTCGGCTGTCCCCATGGGAGAAAACTTTGAAGAACCCATTTTGGTTCCAGGTAGAACAGTTTTGGGTTCCATGAAGAAACCTTTGCACAGAGGGTTCTACATGGAACCCAAAAGGGTTTTACCCGGAACCAAAAAGTGTCCTTCTACGGGGACAATCGAGTGTATGAATGTACGTAATAAAAATACACCTTTTTTAACAGCTGGTCCTGCTGGAAAATGTGTCCTCAAAGAAATAACCTACCCTTTAAAGCTCTGTAAAGAGTCTTTTCTATGGCACATTTCATTGGTAATATGCAGGGCGTAATAGCTCCATACTCTCAGATGAGCTAGTGTAATGACATTGAGCAATGTTGAATTGCAATGGGGAAATTCTCCTTGGGGGGACCGTGGCTGGGCAAAATGGAACAATATTGGATTGATGAGAGACATGACACAAGTGAAAGTGTCCGGGGAAACAAATAAGTGACAAACGCATTTCCAGATACACGCCTCATATCGGCTGAGATATCATTGTGGGCGCACTGAGTTCACGTTGTCTTAATGTCAACTAGTCTTTTTTTATATTCTCTTCATCTCTCGAACCCTCAGGACGTGTTGCGCCACATCATTTTTCAGCTGTCATGTCATTGAGCGAGACATTGAGCTGTTCAGTTTCTGGCTTTTACGGCTGTAAATGTCAGCTGGCAAGTGTCCTCACTGACATTTTCAACCTCTCCCTGACCCAGTCTGTAATAATTACATGTTTCAAGCAGACCACCATAGTCCATGTGACCAAGAACGCCAAGGTAACTTGTCTAAATTACGATCGCCCCATAGCACTCAGATCTGTAGCCATGAAAGGCTTTGAAAGGCTGGCCATGGTTCACATCAACACCATCATCCTAGATACCCTGGACCCACTCCAATTTGCAATTTCCAACAGATCCAGAGAAGATCCAGAGACTCCACACTGCCCTCACCCACCTGGACAAAAGGAATACCTATGTAAGAATGACTGCAAATCAGCATTCAACACCATAGTCCACTCCAAGCTCATCACCAAGCTCAAGAACATGGGACTGAACACCTCCCTTTGCAACTGTATCCTGGACTTCCTGACGGGCTGCTCCCCAAGCAGTAAGGTAGGCAACAACACATCTGCCATGCTGACCATCAACACGGGGGTCCCTCAGGGTTGTGTGCTTAGTCCCCTTCTGTACTCCCTGTTCACCCACGACTAAGTGGCCGCGCACGACTCCAACACTGTGGTAGTGGCTATGTGGCAGGGGCTCTGTGGCAGTGGTGGAAAAAGTACCCAATTGTCATACTTGAGTAAAAGTAAAGATACCTTCATAGAAAATGACTAAAGTAAAAGTGAAAGTCACCCAGTAAAATACTACTTGAGTTGGTTAGAGGGCACCATTTAAAAAAAAATTTTGAGTCACAACTTGCTAGCCTCCAGTCGCAGATTCAGGAGCTGAGGGAGAACAAGCAAACTAGCAAAATGGAGGACAAGGATAACCAAGGGCACACTCCAACACTCAGACATAATTTACAAATGAAGCATTTGTGCTTATTGAGTCCGCCAGATCAGAGGCAGTAGGGATGACCAGGGATGTTCTCTTGATAAGTGCGTGCATTGGACAATTTTCCAGTCCTGCTAAGGATTCAAAATGTAAGTACTTTTGGGTGTCAGGGAAAATGTATGAAGTAAAAAGTACATAATTTTATTTTGGAATGTAGTGAAGTAAAAGTAAAAGTAGTCAAAAAATAGAAATAGTACTTTACACCATTGTTCTGTGAGAGCTGCTCTGTGGGAGCATGGAGGCGCTTAGCTCCTTAAAGCTCAGACGCCACATTTCTTGTTCTTTCACAGCTGGAGGTGCTGCATTTCTATTTTCATTCCTCTTAACACCTCAGGTTCCCTGTTTCACACTGAACCGGCTCTGTAAAACCATGCTAGTAGTACCTTGTAGTGTATAGACGAAATCCTTCTCTACAGAAGGGGATCCAAAGGGTATCAAAAACCTTGTGAAAGAGGAGAACACAAGCCAACATTTACTGGGGGTCTTTTGTTGCCATTTACTTAAGTAGATCTGTAGTGTGGTAAGGACACTGCATGTATGGAATATTAACAAATAGCACAAAGCTAGGCTAATTCTATCTATAGAACGAGTAAAAAAAAGTGTATGGGTAACTTATCCAAGAAGGAGGTGGACTGACATTTGGAATGTTGCTGCACAAGAAACTGCAGGAGGGCTGTCTTCAAGAGATAATCGATAGTCAAGACAGCAGCTCCCTCTTTGAACACAGGTATTCTTAGGGCAGCATTGTATTCTAGACAGGTAATCTAAGCTGTGACACTTAGACAGGTCCTCCAGCTTGATGTCGAACCCCTTTGAGGATGCAGTCAGCACCACCCAGAGTCAGACTGTGATTAAAAGTGCTTGTCTCCTTGTTGACATAGATTTGAATTTGAGATTTGAATTTTCCTTGAACCTTTCGGGATCGGGAAATATTTCTCAAGTCATAGATGCCAGATTCCTGTGTCTCTCAGATAAAGCCTGCAGATAGTTCTGGGACCTGGCATTGATTAACGGAGCGTTATAGGGGCTCTGAGTCTGTATACCTGAATACAGTGGGCCATGTGGTGTGTTTGAAATGATACATTCTGTTTCAAGGTAGAATGGTAGAGTTTAAAGAGTAGGAACTTCCAATCTTTTGTATTTTTGAGGAGAATGTTTGTGCCAAAGTACGGGATTCGATCTCATGCAGATATGCACTGAAAGGTGGTGGTTTTACCGGTAGACACATTTTAGGCCACACAATAGCAGTAGATTCTTTCAATTATCAGTCATCCATGGGGTATCCTAGGATCTGTGTGTTTGCGTATACCAATGATTGTGTGTAATGACTGTGCTAATAGTTTGTTTTATTCCTGCCTATCTGAATAATTAGATTGCAAAGTCATATTCTGGATTCTATTGATTTCCTTTCCTATAGTGAGGGAATAAGAACCCATCTCCATTAAACACCTTTGATTTGATCTGAGAAAAACAGGACAGCTGTTCAATTCAGGAGTATAAAAATACACAAGGTCATTAGGCTCCATCTGTTGGCACACTCCTACCTTCACTTATAATAACTTTTGAAAACAATGCAGAGTAGGAGAGGGAAATCAATACAGTATGCTAGGGAACTCTACCTTTCAGAACATGAAACGGACTCACAGCCACAGCTCTCAGATCAAAGACATTTTATCTCCACACTGTTTTCACAGGACCGGTTACCCTGGGAACCCTATCCTTCACACACATACACCACACACAAACACACACACACTCAGGATGACATTGAAAAACCGCTGCATATTCATGATGCATGTAGAGTATATATGCATCCAGTTATACTTATTACAGTCAACTTTCATGAATAAGCCATTGCAAATCCTTATAAATTCTTGATTTGCATTGTTTATACATTTTTGCAATTAATGAAATACTCATTAACTGTTCATATTACTTATACTTATTCATGAAAGTTAAATAACAAAAATGTGATGAAAGTTATTATTGTATAATGTGATTGATCATTCAATATATCTCTCGTTTTTCTCTTCCCGAAAATATATATAGTATGAGGTGAATACCCAATTTAGCATAAAAAAAACACATGAGCAAAACATGCCATTTCAGAACTTCTGAGTCTTGCCTTCCTCAAGCTTCTGAGTCCAGCCTTCCTCAAGAAGCTAAACTGAAGAGGACAACAACACACTAGAATTAACTTCTGAACACAGTAGTTAAGCCCTTTCCTACCGTTTCTGGGTGACCTTTAGACAAAGGACAGAATGTGTCCAATGTCTCGCCTATGATAGGCGTTACAATGCCCCTATTTATCCAATCTGACATTTAAAGGGATAGTGTTGTTATAATCTTGGAGAGAGGAATTCCTACCCAGGATAACTCACTTGTGTCACAACCTGATCTGTTTCACCTGTCTTTGCGCTTGTCTCCACCCCCATCCAGGTGTCGCCCATCTTCCCCATTATCCTCAGTGTATTTATACCTGTGTTCTCTGATTGTCTGTTGGCAATTTGTTTTGTTTGTCAAGCCTCCCACCGAGTTTTCCCTCTTTTTCGAGTTTCTGTTTTCTAGTTTTCCTGGTTTTGACCATTCTACCTGCCCTAAGCCTGCCTGCCATTCTGTAACTTGTCACAACGCCCTGGATTATGGACCTCTGCCTGCCCTGACCCTGAGACTGCTTGCCGTTCTGTACCTTTTGAACTCTGATCTGGAATACTGACCTCTGCCTGCCCTTGACCTGTCATTTTGCGTAAGCCCCCTGTTCTAGAAATAAACGTGTGTTACTTCGACACTGTCTGCATCTGGGTCTTCTCCTGAAACGTGATAACTTGGACTGAGGGATTCTGGCCCTAACACATGACGTTTGTACCCGATGTCAATGGATAGATAATTAAAGTAGTGGTCAGAATTCCTTCTCTCTTTAATTTAAAAGGATGGTGAATGAGTGGTGGCTGGTGACTTCGACCTCATTCAGCTTCTGAATGGAGCTTCTAACCATTGTACCACACATTTATGGTTGTAACAGAACTTTAAATCAGATCAAAATGTTCCACAACATTGGAACAAATGTAAGTGGCAAAACCACTTACAGGAGAGTGTACAACTCTTCTAGTAGTCTTTGTCACAGGCTTTCACTTCACCTTCGGTAAAGAAAGCCTGTGGAAGTTCTTGTCAGAAATACGCTGAAGGAGGGTGGAGGGTATCCACCTCATTTGCCCCTGCCAATAACCGGAGACATTTTGAGTAAGTAATGGTATTCTTGCATATGCATACTTGTGTATGGTATCAGTTAGGTTTCACAACTAACACACCAAAACAAGCATTTCCAGATTTATATAATGTAGGTCACAACAGCTCCAAAGCTGGGATGATTCCATCAGATCCTGAATGTCCGGGTTACTAACCCTGGCAAGTCTCATCTGTCTGACAGTGGTCTGTTCATATATAGCAAAGTCCCCACCACCTGACCCCCAACCTAGTTGTTTTCCAGTGAAAGAATGGGGAAAAAAGCTATTTCTCCAAATGGGATAGGGCCAGTCTGACAGCTAAGCCACAGCTTTAGCTACGTGGTCTATGATGTGATTCCTGTCATCGGCGGACACATATTTTATCGTTAACCCAAAAACATGTCACTGGAATGAACAATTTGAAAGGCATCTTCTCAGTGTGCCACACATCAAACCATGTAGGGGAAGAGTCCCAGAGTCCTGTGGTTCGCCATTGAAACAGGGGTTGACGCAGAAGAGTTAACAGGCTAAATATGCTTGACACACTGCTTCACCAGTAGTATTGTCAGACCATTTCCTTACCCTTTGTTTGTTCCAGCTACCTCTTAATCATCTCGCCTCTATCAAATCAAATAACATTTTATTGGTCACATTCACATGATTAGCAGATGTTAATGTGAGTGTAGCAAAATGCTAGTGCTTTTAGTTCCGACAGTGTAGTAATATCTAAGAAGTAATCTAACAATTCCACAACTACCTAATACACACAAATCTAAAGGGATGGAATAAGAATATGTACATATAAATATATGGATGAGCAATGACAGACAAGCATAGGCAAGATGCAATAGATGGTATAAAATACAATATATACAAATGAGATGAGTAATGTAAGATATGTAAACATTAAAGTGTCATTATTTAAAGTGACTAGTGATTTAAAGTAGCCAATGATTCAAGTCTGTATGTAGGCAGCAGCTTCTCTGTGTTAGTGATGGCCTTGAGATAGAAGCTGTTTTTCAGTCTCTCGGTCCCAGCTTTGATGCACCTGTACTGACCTATCTGTCTGGTTGGAAGCGGGGTGAACAGGCAGTGGCTTGACTGGTTGTTGTCCTTGATGATCTTTTTGGCCTTCCTGTGACATCGGGTACTGTAGTTGTCCTGGAGGGCAGGTAGTTTGCCCGCGGAGAGCCTTGCCTTTGAGGGAGGTGCAGCCTCTTGAGGTTTAAGAGGCGCTAATGCGCCTTCTTCACCACACTGTCTGTGTGGGTGGACAGTTTCAGTTTGTCCATGATGTGAACGCCGAGGAACTTAAAACTTTCACCCTTCTCCACTGTTGTCCCGTAGATGTGGATAGGGGGGTGCTCCCTCTGCTGTTTCCTGAAGTCCACGATCATCTCTTTTGTTTTGTTGATGTTGAATGAGAGGTGGTTTTCCTGATGCCCTCACCTCCTTCCTGTAGGCTGTCTCGTCGTTGTTGGTAATCAAGCCCACTACCGTTGTGTCGTCTGCAAACTTGATGATTGAGTTGGAGGCGTACATGGCTACGCAGACATGGGTGAACAGGGAGTACAGGAGGGGCTGAGCTCGCACCCCTCCCCTGTGGGGAGGATCAGCGAAGTGGAGATGTTGTTTCCTACCTTGACCACCTGGGGGCGGCCCGTCAGAAAGTCTAGGACCCAATTGCACAGACCCAGGGCCTCAAGCTTAATGATGAGCTTGGAGGATACTATGGTGTTGAATGCTGAGCAGTCGTCAATGAACAACATTCTTACATAGGTATTCCTCTTGTCTAGATGGGATAGGGCAGTGTGCAGTGTGATGGCGATAGCATCATCTGTGGGCCTGTTGGGGTGGTATGCAAACTGCAGTGGGTCTAGAGTGGCAGGTAAGGTGGAGGTGATATGATCCTTGACTAGTCTCTCAAAGCACTTCATGATGACGGAAGTGAGTGCTACAGGGCGATAGTCATTTAGTTCAGTTATCTTTGCCTTCTTGGGTACAGGAACAATGGTGGCCATGAAACATGTGGGGACAGCAGACTGGGATAGGGAGTGATTGAATATGTCCATAAACACTCCAGCCAGCTAGTCTGCGCATGCACTGAGGACGCGCGGCTAGAAATGACATCTGGGCCAGCAGCCTTACGAGGGTTAACACGATTAAACATCTTACTCACGATGGCCATGGAGAAGGAGAGGGGGGGCCCGCAGTCCTTGGTAGCGGGCAGCGTCGGTGGCACTGTATTATCCTCAAAGCGGGCAAAGAAGATCTTTAGTTTGTCTGGAAGAAAGACGTTGGTGTCCGTGACGTGGCTGGTTTATTATTTTTATAGTCTGTAATTGCATGTAGACCCTGCCTTCTCAGTCCGCATGATCAAACAATCTTGAAGTGTGGATTCCCGATTGGTCAGACCAGCATTGAACGGGTACATCCTGCTTGAGTTTCCTATAGGACGGTAGGAGCAAAATGGAGTCGTGGTCAGATTTGCAGAAGGGAGGGCGGAGGAGGGCCCTGTATGCATCACGGAAGTTAGAGTAGCAGCGATCCAATATATTGCCTGCTTGAGTGCTACAATCAATACGCTGATAGAGTTTAGGTGGCCTTGCTTTGTTAAAATCCCAGCTACTTTAAATGCAGCCTCAGGATATATGGTTTCCAGTTTACATAGAGTCCAGTGAAGTTCCTTGAGGGCCATCGTGGTATGTGCTTGAGGTGGGATATACACGGCTGTGACAATAACCAACGAGAATTCTCTTAAGAGATAATATATTTGATTGTAAAGAATTCTAGATCAGGTGAACAAAAGGACTTGAGTTCCTGTATGTTGTTATGATTACTCCATGAGTCGTTAATCATGAAGCATACACCCCCGCCCTTCTTTCCCAATGTAACCTATTTGACACATATTTCTGTTCTGCTTTTTCTCTCTCTACCTTCTCCCTCTATTCTATGTGTGCTTCACTCCCTCCCTCTTGCTTTCTCCCACTCTCTTGTCGATGGTGTGCCTAAATAAAGTTCATCACATTTCTCCTCTGTCTCAGTAAATGTCCACCCTCCTTCATTGTAGGATCCCTGACGCTCATTATCACTCCGATGAACTGTCTACCTGTCGTCTACTCTCCTTAGGATTAGGGACAATAATAATATGGTCGGACCAATGTCACTAGTTCAATGCCAGTCCATTAGAACTGACCTGTTCACACCTCCCTCACCATTACCATGACAATACATCTGGTCTTTTAATGAGATAAAATGGTAGCAAGGCTATTCTATGCCAATCTCTTCTTCTATTCTTTTCAATTCTTCTTCCAGAGTTGCTATGGAAAGTTTACTTCTTAATTCCATCCAACATCTAGTCTAGATAAACTAAGACTGAATAGCTAAAAGCAAGTAAAACAAAATGACAGCATACTTATTTAAAACAAGTATGTCTAGTTGATCAATGCTTAATGCTCGATTGTTTCAACCAGGGTGTAGAGGTAGCATCACAACTAGACAAATATTGTGTCAAAATAGCTCTGCTTTGCCATGCCATGTCTCATAGTCTCTGACAGCTTGAAAAGGGGCTTTCAGGTTCACTGACTGGACAATTAAAATATCAACAAATGTTGTTGGCTGGCCTTTCTCTAGGCTGATATATTAATGCCTGCTATTTGCTGGTGACAGATCACTAAACCCATTTGCAGGCAATTGGATCCACACATAGCCGAATAATTCTGTCTAGGTGACATTCTACATAATCCGCAAATTGGCAGCGTAGCATTGATTACATTGCATTGCTTACACCGAAACTAACTAGAGGAGTAGGGGAGACCGGGGTCAACTGTAACAGGGGGAAATTGTAACACCTTGAATTTCTCCAAAAAGAAACAAGCTAGAGTGATGAAACTCACTCAGTACATTCCAACTTCAGATCTCTCCCTGCTTGAAGGACAATTGTTAGTTTTTTAGGGGTGAAAGTATTTTTGTACCGTTTGTATAGTTTTTATTCTGTCCTGTGCATTAATGTCCAAGAATTTAAACTAGCATACATTTCATCCTTATATGTTGGCTAAACATTGGTATGACTGACGTGTCACTATTATTGTCTCTTGCTAGGCATATGAGGTTTTGTAATGGCTGCTAGGGTTGGGGGCAATTGTAAGGCAGTGTTAAAATGACCCTGAGCCAAGCAGCCAAATTATGAAAATAAGTGATTTTAACTTTAAGATTGTATGAATTCTACATTAATTCTAGATGCTTTTGAGAGGAACCAAATGGCCATTCACAAACAAGGGTGTTACTGTAAATATTGGTTACGTACATAAAAATTATTATCCACTACCGGTCAAAAGTTTTAGAACACCTACTCATTCAAGGGTTTTTCTTTATTTGGACTATTTTCTACATTGTAGAATAATAGTGAAGACATCCAAACTAGGAAATAACACATATGGAATCATGTAGGAACCAAAAAAGTGTTAAACAAATCAAAATATATTTTATATTTGAGATTCTTCAAAGTAGCCACCATTTGCCCTGATGACAGCTTTGCACACTCTTGGCATTCTCTCAACCAGCTTCACCTGGAATGCTTTTTCAACAGTCTTGAAGGAGTTCCCACATATACTGAGCACTTGTTGGCTGCTTTTCCTTCACTCTGCGGTCCAACTCATCCCAAAACATCTCTATTTGGTTGAGGTCGGGGGATTATGGAGGCCAGGTCATCTGATGCAGCACTATATAAAATAGCCCTTACACAGCCTGGAGGAGTGTTGTGTCATTGTCCTGTTGAAAAACAAATGATAGTCCCACTAAGCCCAAACCAGATGGGAAGGCGTATCACTGCAGAATGCTGTGGTAGTCATGCTGGTTAAGTGTGCCTTGAATTCTAAATAAATCACAGACAGTGTCACCAGCAAAGCACCCCCACACCATAACAGCTCCTCCTCCATGCTTTACAGTGGGAAATACACACGCAGAGATCATCCGTTCACCCGCACCACGTCTCACAAAGACACGGCTGTTGGAACCAAAAATCTAAAATTTGGACTCCAGATCAAAGGACTAATTTCCACAGGTCTAATGTCCATTGCTCATGTTTCTTGGCCAAAGCAAGTCTCTTCTTATTATTGATGTCCTTTAGTAGTGGTTTCTTTGCAGCAATTCGACCATGAAGGCCTGATTCATACAATCTCCTCTGAACAGTGTTGAAATGTGTCTGTTACTTGAACTCTGTGAAGCATTTATTTGGGCTGCAATTTCTGAGGCTGGTAACTCTAACGAACTTATCCTCTGCAGCAGAGGTAACTCTGGGTCATGCATTCCTGTGGTGGTCCTCATGAGAGCCAGTTTCATCATAGCGCTTGATGGTTTTTGTGACTGCACTTGAAGAAACTTTCAGTTCTTGACATTTTCCGTATTGACTGACCTTCATGTCTTAAAGTAATGATGGACTGTCGTTTCTCTTTGCTTATTTGAGTTGTTCTTGCCATAATATGGACTTGGTCTTTTACCAAATAGGGCTATCTTCTGTATACCACCCTTACCTTGTCACAACACAACTGATTGGCTCAAATGCATTAAAATTCCACAAATGAACTTAACAAGGCACACCTGTTAATTGAAATGCATTCCAGGTGACTACCTAATTAAGCTGGTTGAGAGAATGCCAAGAGTGTGCAAAGCTGTCATCAAGGCAAAGGGTGGCTACTTTGAATAATCTCAAATATAAAATATATTTTGATTTGTTTAACACTTTTTTCCACATGATTCCACATGTGTTATTTCACAGTTTTGATGTCTTCACTATTATTCTACAATGTAGAAAATAGTAAAAAAAATTAAAATAATGAATGAGTAGATGTTCTAAAACCTTTGACCGGTAGTGTATGTCTTGCAAAATCATTACATATGTCTATGATAATATAATCATTCATAAACGTTCATGTTTTTGAAGTTAAGTGAGTTAAGGTACCTTTATTGGTCACATGTGTATGTGACCAACAACATTTGATTAGATTAGATTCAGCTTTCACTGCTTTGTTTAGGATGTAAAAAACACATAAAATAATGTATCTTTCGTCTCTCTGTGTCTCATAATTTTCCTTCAATTCACACGAGGCTGAATATATCTCACGAGAGAAAGCATCCGAGCGAGCGAAACCACGCCCCTCTGTCTCTGTATCTGATGCTGTCTGGTCCCAAAGAGTTTGACATTGTTGCCACCCGTAGCATTGAACGCAATGGAAGCCAGCAAACATTTGGCCTCCCATTTGGCCTCCCTCACTACGGTCCTGTTCAAATACTTTAAAAAAAACAATGAATGCTGAAACATTTGTTTCCTTGAGGTAATCACAGATCAAAAGTGACTAGATAGGTGAATGCAAGGTTGCCACCCAATTGCTTTCCCCAGTACAACCAAATCAGATATGATTACTTCAAGGGAGGTCCATGACTTTCCAAAAAAAATTATATAAATAAAATATGGGGAAGGACCAGGTGGGGGAAGAATATGTTTGAGACACTAGCTATTCAGATGGATCATTGTGAGATGATCAGCCCGGCGTCTCATCAAGTTCTGTCGCTATGGTAAGAACTTGTTTACGGCTTCACCTGACACCCTGTCCAATGCATTTTTTGTGTGTATTTTATTAGGATCCCCATTGGCTGTTGCCAAGGCAGCATCTACTCTTCCTGGGGTCTAAGGCTGTCAAAAGCAATGGAGGTGTTTTCAACATTGCCTCAGGTGTGAATTTTCGCACTTGAGGAGGCCATTAAACTCCTTGGGGTTCTCTGATTTATCTCAGGTGCAACTGCTACAGACAATAGCTATGATTCTGGCACATATTAACTTTGCTCTCAAATGCAAATGACATATGCAATGTTTGCATACAACGTTTATCAACAGCAGATCTGTGGTCAAAATCTATGAGTAGTATTGTCAATGGCCATGACTATAATTTTGTTATCCTCCCTTCATATTGCATCTTCAGCTCTGTTGAAAAAATGTGTCTGTTTCTTCCCTATAGCCTTCTGCTTTCCTACAAGGTTTTTCCAGGACACCAACTTTATGTACAGTGCCCATTTCAGCACATTCTTCCTAAAATGAGCACAGTGCATGAAGTTGGTGTCCTGGAAAAACCTTGTATTTACATTTTGGACAAGATAGATTCCCCCCCCCCCATCAATTGCAAGTAGTCATTCCCCTCCATGTGCTGTGAATATTGCATGACTCTAGGACCAAAGTTTTTCAAAACAGCTTCTGAATTTCCTTGACTATGGCAATGGAGACACAGGTTTTTTCAGGACACAGCCATCTCCAAATCCTCTTTGTTAAAGCCAGGCAGAGTTGAGGGATGGTAGTGCCAATGAGGAGTGAACTAGCAAACAGAGAAAGATGATAAACTCATAAGAAAATGGCGTATGAATGATGGAAAATAGCAAAACAAATTTAGCTTGGAGGCAGATGAAAACAACATTAGGAGTGGGTGCACTTGCTCTAACATAGCTATTGAAAAAAGGATTGTATTGATAGTCTTGATTGCCATACCTGGGTGAATCCCTGCATAAACGTTGGTAATTAAATAGCAGAGTTTCATTATAGAACACTGTGGACATGCGCCACTGATCTGGGAGTGAAGTGGGGATAGGGAGAGGAGAGGACAATAAACAGAGAAAGGGAGGGAGGAAGGGCCAAGACTGCATCACAATACTTTACAGAAGCTGCACACAGCGTACAATCTACCTCGCCTTCTTCTGCACATCTGTGTATGTGTCTTCTACTTGCAACAGCATTTAAATATACAGTGGGAATTGACAGAAGGAAGGAGGTGAAGGACTGTAATAAAGTATGGAGGCAAGGAAAATGGAGATGTGAAAGGACTCCCCTGTTGATTGGAACAGTATAGAATCACACATTAGAGTCTTATTATAGCCTCCTTCCACACCATTAATGATGCCCTCATTCCTTCACAGAGTTAACAAATCCGTCCATTATTTCCACCCATTGCCGTATAACATGTCTGTTATTTCAACTGTTAATGAGATTTGTGATGAAGGAAAAAGGCTATACATTTCCAAATGAATTATGATGACTGCTTTTAAGATCTTCCTTTCTGTGATCTCTGACAATCCCTGTTATGATTTCATCCTGTGGTAAAAACTGGCTTATTATCCACACCTGCCGATGTGATTTGTAACTGAATAACTCACTGTACTGTATGACAGCTCCCACACCGGAGGATGGCAAACCTCCCCCAATCCCTCCACCACTGGTGCATTCTATCTCTCTGTATCTCTCTTGACGGAGTGGTGAAGCCAACTCATCCACAGAATGTGTCAGTGCACAGATGCCTAATGGTCTCACAGTGAATTCACAGCCACCATAAATAACTGCAGGTTATTGTAGACGGTGTACTTCACTGTCTTTTCTTTGTGGCTGTGTTTCTTTTCCTGGCCACACTGTCAACAATAACTGCCAGATTCAATAATGCTGTGCCTAATCTCTGACTCAGGCTTGATCTTATCTCCAGTTCAGGTTTTATCTTAAAACTGCAGATTATTGACAGAGAGGAGAAAGATAATTGAGATTGAAGAGATGCTTCAACCCGTGAAGCAGGGGAGGCAATGGTGTGGTGTAAAAGGCGGACAGTGCGTTATGCCCCTAGGTAACAATGCTGGACCAGTTCTAAGAAAAACATAAACAAGGAATTAACAAGGAAATTGTTATACAGCTTGACAGTTAGTGGTTAGAAATGCTTCTGTATATATTATGAAATTGTTACAGTTGTGTAGTGGCATTTCAGTATTTTCTGTGCAAAATGGAACCAAAATACTTTCTGTGGTGCCACACAAACTGAATAAAAACCATGATTTCAAATCTATATTCTCAGTGACATATATTCAGATAAACTGAATTATAAAGACATTTCCCAGAGAAAGAAACCATCGTTACTAAAGCAGAAGGGCTACGATTAGATTCCAAAACTACATACAGAGTCCTTGAGCTGCAGTGAACCAATATTTTGCCAAAATATATTTTATGTCTGTTATGGCTATTGTTCACTATTGCACCCTATTCAAAATGCATAGGAAAGAAAACTGTGTGAATGAGTCACATATATTTCTATGATTGACGTAATCAATAAGAAGAAGATTAGTGGTGCAGCAGCACTCATTCATTGAGTCCCTCCTAGACTCAATGAATGCCAGTTGACTGGCAATCACTGCAGAGTTATCAACATGCAGTGTGATGTTGATGAAAACATGTGGCCTGATCGACAAGAACAAATTAACTGAATGTGGTGTATATTGTAGTTGTGTAGCCTTTGTCATTGCTTTGTTACCTTAGTGTGTTTAAATGTTTATTCTCTGCATATAATGTACAGCATCATCTCATTCGTAAAGGACAAAATGGAAAAAGGTCAAATATAAACTGGGTGGATCGAGCCCAGAATGCTGACTGGCTGACAGCGTTGGTATATCAGAACGTATACCACGGGTATGACAAAACATACATTTTTACTGCTCTTATTACTTTGGTAACTCTGCGTCGTGCTTATACCACAACCCCTCGGGTCTTATTGCTTAAAGAAAGACTTTTGTTTTTGGAACGTGCATGCTCGAGTGTCATTATTTCCGTATTGATCATCTCTGGTAAAAAAAAAAAAATGGTAAAAAGAATACTGCCCATGCTTTGATATGTTTACTTGCCTTTTATGGTGCATACTATAATTATAGTATCAACAAATGGCACAGACATATAAAAGAGGATTAACCATGTTATGTCACGTGGAGCGGAACAGGTGAACCCAAGAGCAGACTCAGACGAGGAGACTGGGATGAGGTAACCAAGGTATTTACTGAAACACAGGGGGGAAGATTAAGTGCAGGCCAGGGGAAGCTCGGGCGGGTTGCTGGAAACCAGGTGCGGAGGCTGAGGCTGGAGGCTGAGGCTGGAGGCTGAGGCTGGAGCGAGAGGTGTGGGGACAGGGTAAGCCGGTCCGGAGGGGAATCCAAGGGAGCGTAGAGTGGGGAATCCAGGACAGAGTAGCAGGCCTGACAAGAAGTCAGACGTCAGCTGAAGTATATGTTCATTAAAAGTAGTTAAACCTATGCCCTGGTTTGTCATTATAAAAGGAGCAAACATAACATTTTGTCCGATTGGTAGTCTCTATGACGAGACAGAGAAAAGAAAGTAGTAAGCTACGCAAATTTACGCAATGAAAATGGAACATTCTACCACAAGTCAAATGACGTGAGTAGTCGAAGATGCTAGCTTGCAAGAGCGATGGCAACAAGCTGCAGCAGCAAGAGTGACAGCAGCAAGAACGAAGCTATATTGGAATCTGTTGACGAGCAAGTTGATGAGCAACATACTGAAGTAAGAGAAATTGACACGCTACCTGTTTCCCATCATGGATAGGCGTAGTCCTCCTACGCAGTTAACAGGCAATCTAGCTGACAATTGGAAACATTTCAAGCAGAGATTCAATATCTACCTAACAGCCAGTGGAGCAGGGGGAGATGACGACAAATTGAAAGCTTCCATTTTTCCGCATGTTATTGGAGAGGATGCTTTAGACATTTAGAGTAGCTTTCAGCTAGACGAAGCAAACTTGACATTCACTGTGCTAATGGCTAAATTTGAGGAGTACTTTGTATCGAGACAGAATGTCAAGTTTGAGAAATACACTTTTTTCTCTCATGATCAGAAACAGGGAGTCAGTTTTGACCATTATTTGGCTGAGCTGAACACACTGAGCAAAACGTGTGAATTTGAAAATCTGAAAAACTCACTAGTGAAAGACAGGATAGTCTGTGGCACACTTGATAATGGACTCAAGGAGAGATTGCTGCGTGAGCAAGATTTAACTTTGGATAAAGCAGTGAATATGTGTCGAGCAGCTGAAACCACCAGAGCACAAGCTAAAGAGCTGCGCAGGGATGAGACATCTGTGCATACAATAAAAAGAGAGGAGCACCACACACAATGCCTTACGAAACAAAAACAAGCAAGAGAGAGAAATCAAAACACTACTTGTGGAAAATGTGGATTGATCCACAAGCCAAAAAATTGCCCTGCATATGGCAAATCATGTAACAACTGTGGGGAAAATAATAATTTCTCAAAACGCTGCAAAGCTGAGGCTACAAAGAAAAAGGTTCACACAGTCAAGAATAATTATTTGTTGATTCTGTGGAAATATGCAATGCAGTAAAAGCTAAATGGATTGTGCCATTGACTGTGAATGAAACTATAATACCATTCAAGCTTGATACTGGAGCACAGGTAAACCTGTTGTCGCTGGATCACTACAAAACACTGAAAGTGAAGAGCAAAATACACCCCGTGAAAATGAAAGGTTACTGGTTATACTGGGGAGAACGTACCAGTCAAAGGAAGCTGCATAGTAACTTTACAGCACAAAGGAAAACACTTCAAAGCACAGCTGCTGATTGTGGAAAAGAGTGTGCAGCCAATTCTAGGAATCAATGCATGTGAAAAGTTCATGTGGTGACATCACAGACTGAAAATGACCAAGAATCACTACTGGCTGAGTACAAGGACGTGTTTTAGGGTCTGTTTGTTTTCCAGGAGAACACAAAATATGTACTGATGACAAAATTACTCCAGTTGTGGATGCATGCAGAAAAGTTTCAAGGAGGAACTCGGACGCATGGAAAAGATGAACGTCATCACAAAAATGGATGAACCTACAGACTGGGTAAGCTCACTGGTTATTGTGGTGAAAAATAACAGCGATCTCAGGATATGTCTAGACCCGAGAGATCTCAACAAAGCAGTCAAGAGAGAGCATTTCAAGTTGCCAACCAGAGAAGAGATAATGTTGCAGTTTTCTGGAGCAAAGTGGTCCAGGAAGCTTGATGCTTCATCAGGATGCTGGTAAATTAAGCTAGACGATGCAAGCTCAAGGCTATGCACATTCAACACACCTGAGGGCAGGTACAGATTTCTTAATCTACCATATGGGATTCTCTCAGCGCCAGAGGTCTACCACAAGACTTGAGCACATCTCCCACATGATCTTCGAGCACATTCCAGGAGTGGAGACCATGATGGATGACATCATTGTCTGGGGGACCACAAAAGAAGAACACGACATGAGAGTGAGACAAGTGCTGGACCTGACACGGAAAGTCAACCGAAAACTAAACAAAGACAAATGCGAGTTTGGTGTGAAAACACTTACCTTCGTGGGAGACGTACTTTTAGAGGATGGAGTCAAACCAGACCTGAGGAAAACATCAGCCATCAAAAACCTGGAGCGCCCAAAGAACAAGGATGACGTGAGACGCTTCATGGGCATGATCACCTACCTTGCAAAGTTCATACCTCACCTGTCAGCACAGTCCGCTCCACTCAGATGTCTTCTGGAACCGAACAACTAATGGAAATGGTCCAATGAGCAGGAAAACTGCTTCAAAAACGTAAAGAAGGCAATCACAGAAGAGCCAGTGCTCAGGTTCTATCATCCAGAGAAAAGCACAAGGATTTCTGCAGACACGTCACAGTTTGGCCTGAGAGCAGTTCTTCTTCCGCTTATGTGTCCAGAGCCTTGACAAGCGCAGAGACAAGGTATGCACAAATAGAGAAAGAACTACTGGCGAGCACATACGCATGCGAAAGGTTTCACCAATATGTCTACGGACAAGACTTCGAAGTAGAAACCGACCACAAACCATTGGTGTCAATCATGTCTAAGCCACTGAATGTTTGTCCAATGAGAATCCAGAGAATGTTGACCAGACTGCAAAAGTATGATGTGAAGATGATCTATACCCAGGGAAAGTTCATATGCGCCGCCGACACTCTTTCTCAAGCAGTTGACAAGAAAGAGAGCTCAAAACACTGAGCTTCAGGCCTACGTCAACATGATCATAGCATCACTTCCTGTATTTTCTCAAACAATGGCAGAGTTGAAAGAAACAATACTGATAGGATGGCCCGCACAGAAAAACAACTGTCCAAGGAGAATACAAGATTACTGGATGTGCAGAGCAGAGCTCACCATTGTGGATGACATAGTGTTCAAAGGCAACAAGATTGTAATTCCTATGACGCTACGCAAAGAAATGCTTCAGAAAATACACAAGGGCCATTTGGGTGAGGAAAAATGCCAACAATGAGCACGAGAAAAGCAGCAAGCAGAGCCGCTAATGCCTCATCCAGTTCCCAACATACCCCACTACAAAGTTGGAGTTTACCTTTTTGACTGCAATGGCAAAAGTCACATTGTTGTTAACGACTACTACTCAAACTACCCTGAAGTAGCAACACTGCCAACTACCTCCAGCAAAGCTGTAATCACCTACCTGAAATCAGTCTTTGCAAGATATGGGGTTGCGTCTCAACTGTACTCGGACAACGGCCTGTAGTTCTCAAGTTCCAAATTACGATTGTTTGCTAACGACTGGGGATTCCGACACAACACCTCCAGCTACCCAAGGTCCAGTGGCTTAGCAGAGAGTTCAGTCAAAATTGTCAAAGGTCTGATGAAAAATGCACACGATGGAAAGGAGGATTTCATAAAAAGTCTGATGATCTACTGCAGCGCACCGCTGCACAACAAACTTTCACCTGCACAAATGTGATGGGACGTCGCATCAGAACCAACCTACCCATCCATGAGGACTTGCTAACACCCAGATGTGCTCACAAAGTCAAACACGCAAAGGAAAAACAGACAGACAAACAAAAACAGTGACACGACAAAAGTGCAAGACACTTACCTGAACTGAAGTTCATGTACGACTCCGAAACATCACTACAGGAACAGGATGCAGTGAGGGTGCGATCCTATGAGATCCAAATGGAGCATGGATCACAACTGAGACAAAACAGTGTGGATCTAAGGCTTCAGCTATACACTCAAGGGACTGAGAATCATCAGGAGGATACTGCTGAAGCGTAAAATACCTTTAGCAAGGGACAATTCAGTCAGAACACCCTGACTGACAACAAACGCTGTCCAACTGCTTCAGGAAGCACTTCAGCAGAACGACCAAAAAAGGACTGTCAGAAATGCTTACTGAGAATTGCAAAAAAAAAGGAAAAAAGAAAAGAAAGAAAGGGGCACCTGGACTGAATGTTTTGTTTATGTGAAAAGAAATAGAGCCACAATAGAGTTCTGTTGGACAGACTGCATTTAGTTAAAAAAAATATATATACAGGGAAAGAAATGTGTGTTATTGAAAATTGCATGTTATGCAGGTTGAGTAAACAAATGTGATGTGATGTTTAGTTACAGAGAAAATTAGTTTTCTTTAAAAGGAAGGAAGATGTGTTAATAACATTAAGACTACGTTACCCAGCAGGCTATGCGGGGGGCAGGTGGTTGAAGAATGCCTTGCATGGCTAAACAAGCAGTTTTGTAGCTGAAGTATATGTTAATTATAAGTAGTTAAACCTACGCCCCGGTTTGTCATTATACAAGGAGCAAACATATGTCTCCATAAGAGTGGTGTGCAGTGCTTTGGCTGAAGGAAAGATGAGGCAAGGAGTGTGCTGTAGCATCAAATTCAAAGAACATTTGGAGAAATGTGGCGCTATTGTAGTTCCCACACCTCCTGCTGCCACAGCCAATAGATGTGCTGCTGCGTCTGCTCCATACTGCAGCACTGCGGCAGCAGACACACATCTCCCCCCTCCTCCTCTTTTTGTTCGGTTGAACAGAGGATGGATAGAGCGGTATGGCAAGGGACTGAGAGATTCAGAAGATAAAAGACCAATGGCAATATGAAAACATTCAAAATCTACCATGAATAAACTGGCGTCAGATTGATGTAAATCAAGGCAGGGGACATGAAAGAGACATAAAACTGCACAGATAAATAACATCAGATTCTCAGATATTGTTTATCTGAAATTGTAGTCAGCGTTTTGTTGGTTTTATGACACTGAAGCCACTCAAAGCGCTATGACGCAAAGTGCAGAAAGCTGGAGGAATAGCTTGCACTTGATAGTTTGAAGATGGCCCGTTTTCTCCTTTCCTTGCTAGAGTCTTCATGTTTTCTGACTCCTTACTGCTTGTGGGACCACCACTGGTCACAGTGGGAGACAGAGTTGGAGACTACTCTGTCAACACCCCTCAAAGGCCACTGTGTCCATAGTAACACAATGTTCATGTCATGGTAATGTTTGCATGTTCACTGTGTTGGATGTCTGGATGAGTGAGTTAAGTGAGTGGGTGTGTGCGGATGAGTGTGTGCGTGTGTTTTATTCTCTATTACATGTAGGTAAGAAATAGCCGTATAAGCGTATATATAGTCCAAAGATTAAGCTCGTCTTAAGCAGAGAGAGAGAGAGAGAGAGAGAGAGAGAGAGAGAGAGAGAGAGAGAGAGAGAGTGTGTGTGTCAGACCAAATGCTTGATCGAGCTTGTGCGGCACCACAGAGCCAATGGAATAGTCCCAAAAGGCAATTTTTGAAATACGTATTTGACAGCTCTGCAGTGACTCACTATAAGCGATAGACATGTTTGAGTGTTTCTGCTCTTTTACATTTTTGCTCCCTGAGTGAAGTTCCTCAGGGCCTACTAATGTGCAGTGAATGAGAAACCAGGGTGAGAGGCACAGAGCTTCCTATAGTCACGACTATGAGCCCTTGTGTCATTATCGGTCCCCCGGCACCGATTAAGCCCCCCGTATTAATAACGAATGGTCCCAAATAATATTTATCGCCTTGCAAAAGAACTGTAATTGCAATCCCCTAGAGACACTGCAATGACTCACTGTCGAAGACTCTTCACAGGCCCTCATTACTGTCAACCTTAATGACCTGTCAACAACGTCCTTCAGCTAACCTTTAGCCAGGTTATAATCTGGTGCTGGATCGATGCAGACCATTGGAACTCTCCTCCATGCTGATGTAGGTCTGGAATGTCAGGTATTCAGGTGCAGTATAGAACCTGCTTTGTATCGGTGACAACATTAGCCAGGTATCTGTGATTGAGCTAGTTTTATTGAGATACCGTATATGGGCAAGAACATTAGCAAATAGGCTAACTATCAGCTGGGAACTGAAATCAGGGGCCAACCATTCCAACTGTGATACGGTGGGTGTAGCTGTTGTAGGAGTCAGGTGCAGGAGAGCAGAGATGAGTGTACTAAGTAACTTTACTAGGCGCGGCTGAAATGCGGTCACTCTCCATCTCCACCCCTGAGGTGGAAATGCGGTACCCTAGGAAGGAGACGGACTGTTTAAAGGACAGACATTTCTCAGCCTTGACATACAGGCCATGCTCCAACAGTCGACCAAGCACCCTGCGCACCAGGGACACATGCTCGGCACGTGTAGCGGAATATATCTGATTGTCATCAATATACATCACCACACCTTGCCCGTGCAGGTCCCTGAAAATCTTGTCTACAAAAGCCTGGAAGACTGATGGAGCATTCATCAATCCGTACGGCATGGTGAGGTACTCATCATGCCCTGAGGTAGTGCTGAACGCCATCTTCCACTCGTCTCCCTCCCGGATACGCACCAGGTTGTAAGCGCTCCTGAATTTCGTGAAGAAGCCCGCCCCGTGCATTGAGTCAATCGCTGTGGCGATGAGAGGTAGCGGGTAACTGTACCTCACAGTAATCTGGTTTAGGCCTCGATAGTCAATACACGGGCGCAGACCTCCCTCCTTCTTCTTCACAAAAAAGAAACTCGAGGAGGCGGGTGAAGTGGGGGGTCAAATGAACCCCTGACGCAGGGATTCGGAGACATATGTTTCCATAGACTGCTGGGAAGTGCTGCGTCTACCAGGAGATTTATCGCACAATCCCCCCCGTCGATGGGGTGGTAATTGAGTCGCCTTCTTTTTGGAGAAGGCGAGAGCCAAATCGGCATATTCGGTGGATGCGCACGGTGGAGACCTGGTCTGGACTCTCCACCGTAGTCGCACCAACGGAAACCCCTAAACACCTCCCCGAGCACCCCCGCAACCACCCCGTGAGAGCCCTCTATTGCCATGAAACAGTGGGGTTATGACAGGCTAACCAGGGTAGGCCTAGCACCACAGGAAACGCAGGAGAGTCAATGAGAAATAGACTGATTCTCTCCTTGTGATCCCCCTGCGTCACCATGCCCAGTGGAGCGGTAGCCTCCCTAATCAACCCTGACCCTAATGGTCGACTATCTAAGGCGTGAACAGGGAAGGGCATAGCCACTGGAACAATGGGGATTCCTAAACTATGGGCAAATGATCTGTCTATAAAATTCCCGGCTGCGCCTGAATTGACGAGCGCCTTATACTGGGAATGCAGGGAAAACTCAGGAAAAACAACATACAAAAACATGTGTGCAACAGAGGGCTCTGGGTGAGCATGGTGCCTACTCACCAGGGGTGACGCGAGAGTGCCCTGCCTGCTGCCTCGACTCCCAGAGGAAGTGTGACCTCTGCGGCCACCAATGGTGCACGAGACGGAACCTCCTCCAGTATCCTTACGCACAGCACCTCCCAGCTCCACCCGGCGAAAACACAACATGCCCAAAACAAACAATTCCCCACACAGACATGAGGGGAACTAAGGGTTAATTAGAAGACAGTAATGAGACAAAATGAAAACCAGGTGTGTGAAAAAACAAATGGAAAAATTAAAAGTGGATCGGCGATGGCTAGAAGACCGGTGACGTCGACCGCCGAACGCCGCCCGAACAAGGAGAGGAACCGACTTCGGCAGAAGTCGTGACACGAACTGGTGGAGAATGGCTGTATAGGTGTCATTGGTAGAAAGTAATCTCACTTTTCTGGTCTCACAGATTTTTACCAGGAAAGGAAATTAAACTCCTGTTGGCTAGCACCTTCGATTATATGGAGCGCTGGGGATGTAGGCTGTGAGCTGAAACAAAATTGACTTGTTTGTACACTAAATGCATGTGTACGATAAGGTTTGAGGAAGCACGATATCTAAAATGTCTACAGACATGAAGAAAGATGTATATATTACACAGTTGTCACTTTGCATATAAAACATTTAACGCAAAAACGAATTGGCAAACTTTCAAATCATGTTCTTGGTTTGTAAATCACAATGTTGGCGTACACCAAATGTACAATTTACAATCAAATCTAAAATGTATATTAATGTTCCCCTGGATCCACAACCCACAGATTTTGCACTCAGAGGGAAGCAAGGTATGGATATGAACTAAGCATGACTGGTGGTCCAATTAAATTACATCCCTAGCAACACCAATCCATAAAACTTACTGCTCTTGCACTGCTTGCTGTCTGTGATTATTCACAAGTTTCCTTTGCACTTTACACAGTCTAACTTTTAATAATCTCAAAGGAATGCACAGAATACACAAGGTCTATGTTTCCCAGTGCAATGAAAACAGATTTACACAGCCCCCGAAGAGGAAATATCAGTGAGAGATAGGAAGTATTGGATATTAGTAATTGGCATTAAAAATGCTGCCTTATAACTTACATGGTGTTTAAAATGTCTCATCATTTGATAACCTCTTAACGCCTTGCAAACACGCCCCTACTCAAATAAGCTTGAGAGTGACTCTATCTGCTCCTTAGTTGTGCCAAGTTTCTCTTGGCACAAAACATAATTTCTCATGCAATTAGGAGCTGCTAATGTATCACTAAACATTTTCACATGAATCATAGACCAACACTTTATTTTCCACTTTATTATTGAGATGACTTATAAAGATGACTTATATTTATAAAATACCACTAAAATGTGTGGCTTGATTTGTCTGTATTTAGAAGCCCTCAGAGCAAATAGGCCTTATTGAAATTATATAATAATAAAAAAGTTGATACAGTGGGCCTATGGGATACATAGGAGATTGTGTTGGATATGGGTTTAGGATAGGCCAGTTTGGAACACCATAACACTATTTCATAGAAAAAAATCTCACACAGGCAGGCACTAGAGCACCTGCATTGCACTCCCCTGGCTCTCTAAGGTCCCATGCTGACTCGGCAGTAGCCTAGTCTAGTCTGAGGCATAAATTTATGGGTTTTGTCGTCGGCTCTCCATCGTGCTGATGTTGCTTTCACCTTGATCCTTTTTCATTTGGCAGTGGGCCTGCATGGTCTCCGTTTCCGACTGAGAAAAACAACATCCAACCGTCTGCCAACCGTGAGTAGGCCTATGTCAACCATATCCAGGGCTTGGCTTCTGCAAGTGATTTGGATGCTAAATGTGCCAGGTATGTTAAGCAAACTTTATTTCCAGTTTGCTGATCAAAAAGAACAACAGCAACACTTTTACTCTGGCGTTGAAAATCATTTGCACATCTGAGTAGGCCTGTTGCAGGTGCGTGGGAATAATTGATATCAAAATAGAAACTCGCACACTGCTCTTAGTAGGTATCACTTCCTTTTATTCAGTTTAATTATTGGCCTTTGTCAGAGCTTTTCTTTTGTTTCTTTTTCAAAAGAAGAAATAGATTAAGTTCTAAGTTTGTTTGCAGTAATGTTGTTGTTTATTATGTAGTTTAATTAGTAGCATAGTATGATTAGGGTAACTTGAAAGTTATTTCAGATCATTGATGATTTGACTAGACAACATCCATTGGTCCCTCTAAGGAAAAAAGGCAATGAACTTATAAACAAATGAAAATAGCTTTGTTTTTCCTAAGGGGTGATGTTTTGGGTTACTAAGACCCCCCCTTTAAGCATTACATTTTTTGAGCACATTCAATCAAATATGAACAATCAAATGGACCATGACCAGCAGGTCATCATCTGTATTATTCCAAGGTAGGTTGCTCCCATTTTGCTCCCATCCTATTAATCAAATCAATCATATGGGAAAGCTTGGCTGCAAGTACCAAACGCTTGAAACAAATATTTCAGTATAAGAAAATTATCAGGCATCAAGGTAAGACCCAAGTGCAGACTGTGTGAAGTAACAATGTTTAGTGATTAGATGAATTGCAATTAATTGCAAAGTCCCTCTTTGCCATGCAAATGAACTGAATCCCCAAAAAACATTTCCATTGCATTTCAGCCCTGCCACAAAAGGACCAGCTGACATCATGTCAGTGATTCTCTCTTTAACACAGGTGTGAGTGTTGACAAGGACAAGGCTCGAGATCACTCTGTCATGCTGATTGAGTTCGAATAACAGACTGGAAGCTTCAAAAGGAGGGTGGTGCTTGGAATCATTGTTCTTCCTCTGTCAACCATGGTTACCTGCAAGGAAACACCTGCCGTCATCATTGCTTTGCGCGGAAAGGTCTTCACAGGCAAGGATATTGCTGCCAGTAAGATTGCACCTAAACCATTTATCAGATCATCAAGAACTTCAAGGAGAGCGGTTCAATTGTTGTGAAGAAGGCTTCAATGGCGCCCAAGAAAGTCCAGCAAGCACCAGGACCGTCTCCTAAAGTTGATTCAGCTGCGGGATCGGGGCACCACCAGTACAGAGCATGCTCAGGAATGGCAGCAGGCAGGTGTGAGTGCATCTGCACGCACAGTTGGCAAAGACTTTTGGAGGATGCCCTGGTGTCAAGAAGGGCAGCAAAGAAGCCACTTCTCTCCAGGACAAACATCAGGGACAGACTGATATTCTGCACAAGGTACAGGGATTGGGCTGCTGAGGACTGGGGTAAAGTCATTTTCTCTGATGAATCCCCTTTACGATTGTTTGGGGCATCCGGAAAAAAAGCTTGTCAAGGTGAGCGCTTCCATCAGTCCTGTGTCATGTCAACAGTAAAGCATCCTGAGACCATTCATGTGTGGGGTTGCTTCTCAGCCAAGGGAGTGGGCTCACTCACAATTTTGCCTAAGAACACAGCCATGAATAAAGAATGGTACCAACACATCCTCCGAGAGCAACTTCTCAGAACCATCCAGGAACAGTTTGGTGACAAACAATGCCTTTTCCAGCATGATGGAGCACCTTGCCATAAGGCAAAAGTGATAACTAAGTGGCTCGGGGAACAAAACATAGATATTTTGTGTCCATGGCCAGGAAACTTCCCAGACCTTAATCCCATTGAGAACTTGTGGTCAATCCTCAAGAGGCGGGTGGACAAACAAAAACCCACAAATTCTGACGAACTCCAAGCATTGATTGAATGGGCTGCCATCAGTCAGAATGTGGCCCAGAAGTTAATTGACAGCATGCCAGGGCGGATTGCAGAAGTCTTGAAAAAGAAGGGTCAACACTGCAAATATTGACTCTTTGCACCAACTTCATGTAACTGTCAATAAAAGCTTTGACACTTATGAAATGGTTGTAATTATACTTCAGTATTCCATAGTAACATCTGACAAAAATATCTAAAGACACTGAAGCAGCAAACTTTGTGGAAATTAATATTTGTGTCATTCTCAAAACCTTTGGCCACAACTGTATATATATAATTAAATAAAAATTGCATCCACATGAAAAAGACAAAGAAAATGACTGAAGGACACATAGGTCTCTAGTTAAATGTCTGTTTTATTTGGTTTAGGCATTGGAATCTGAGCATGGAAGAAAAGAGTAGAGAGGTACAGACATATTAAAAGCCCTTTAAACAAATACATCACCATATGTAGAGACTAAGCTGCATTATCCCATATGATAATTTCAAAGGTTTGTATAGAAATGTATGAGTTTAACCCTAAGAAAATATAATCTTATAAGCAGCCATGGGTAGCAAGACTTCTGTTCAGTTCTAACCTACCAGGGGGAAGAGGAGGAAAAACAGCAGATTTCATATTTCAGCTATGTGTGTGAACCGACAGCAGTCTTAGAATGAATGAGCAATGAAGACAGAAAAGAGTTGACACGCTCTTATGTCTCTTAAAATGTATCGGGCAATTGAGCTCCTGGACACATTTTTTCATCCACCATGGATGACCAGAATATCAATGAGGGTAAAGAATGCACTGTGAGAGTGCCTGAGTGAGTACAATAGTGTGTGAAACTTGTGTATTGTTTTTTTTTCTGTTATGTTATGCACTAAATAGTCTCAAGAAAACATTGTGTCACCAAGATGGCCGACTTGTTCTATCTTACAAGGTTAAGAGATAATGAGCCAGACAGCTCAATTAATTTAACTTCTGTGTGAATATGGTGACAGAAGCACGGCATTCTTGAGTTAATTTATGTAATTCTGTGTCTTGAAATAATTAAATAAATACATCTGTAATGAAGTTTGCTTTTTGTACCACACGGCCTGTGAAATGATCAATACAAAGATATGGAGAAAATCAGACAGCTTGGTCTCCGTCTATGGCTACAGCTTTCAAACACATCATGTCAGTCACGTACTTTCTTTCTTTTTTGGCCCTGAGACAAGGAAACATCCTCATCTCTAAACAGTGTCATATTACAGTTTCATATTATATACTCACCAGAGGTATGGTTTCAGAGAGGAAAAGAAATAAACATTAAAGCATTGTTTTCTCACATTGGTCCTAGCAATCAGTTTCTAGTTCACTACATTTGTTTCTATCTGATGGGCCTTGTGGGCAGATGAGTATCACTTTGTAAGGCTTTGATGCCAAGAAAAAATTTAATTTGTTTCAATGCTCTGTTAGGGTACATGTTATCTTTAAAGTATTATGTTTTCTCACCAAAATCCCACCTTCTTGCCCAAAACCCAACATGTGTCCGTGTTTTCTCTCATTTCTAACAATTTGTTTTACATCATCCTTACATTTCTACAAACCAAAAAATGGGAAATAAGGGGTTACAGTAAAATAAAAATAAAATTAAATTCACATAAAGTCTCAGTTTTGGTAACTTTTCCTGTCTACAGCGGTAAGAACAAAACGTTGAGGAGAAATACACTTCTAAAAGAAGAACCAGCAAATATTTGTATTAATGAGAAATCTAGTTATACCGCTAAATTGCTTCCAACTAAAAATAGTTTAAAACATCTCCCAGATCACATTTGTTTCACCCCTTTCAATTATAAAATAAGAAACTTTTTCAGACTTTTATACTGCAGTGTTTTTGCGTAAACCTTTAACACTCATTAGGGGTTTGACATGAACCTTGAGGACTGTAGAGCTTTATTAGGAAACCACCTCTTTTGGTCCTTTTTCCTTGGAATATGGGAGCCACTGTGGGCCTATCCAACAGTTTTGTTTAATACAACCAAGTGCGAGTATCAAGCACTTGTCTGATACTTAGACCTAAAATAGTTATGTTCTTTGGTTTATCCCGTTATCTTCTGTTAACAATTTAAAGCTGTTTTAGGTGATTCCTGTTGGCATATTTTGACCTTAAGGTTCACAAACTGTCACAGAGTACACACATATACATACATACTGTCATACATACACAGATGATCCTGTGCTTTGGTCATGAGTAAATGTCATCAAAGGTAAAGACTATGAATGTTAAAATATGTAAAAGGTATTTGGTCACAATAGTATTTTTCATAAGACAGCTAGTTATTTGGTAATTTCAACTCTACTATTAGAAAGAGAAAGTAAGTACTCCTTTTTGTATCAACATAGAACATCTCCTTGAAAATATATCCCATTTTCATTTGGTTACTCTTTAAAGGTTAAAAGTTATAATCAACAAATTGTGATAGTTCCATGTCAAAAGGGGCAAGCCAAGAAAGCCATACAAAGGGACTTGCTTCTATTAAACAAGGCTAATTCACATATCCTATAATGGCAAATAAATCAAAAAGAACGTTTTTGGCTTAGGTTCAGTTAAAGCTGGCTACCCCTTAATACACGAACAATGAAAATCTGAAAACAATGGCGTAGTTTATCTCTTAAAAGAAGGTTATGAAGGAAAAAAACAAAAACCATTACAAATTTTACATCTTTGGACATCATTCAGCTTGGTTTTCATATAAAAACTTTTTGGGATAGGCTGACGAGGTGTTCTATAGTGGAAACTAGTGCCATGTCCATGCGTTCCAGGTAAGTATCTCCGTTAAACTCCCTGGAAACAACACTATCAGCCGTCGACTCACAGCACCCACAAGTTCCCAAGGCAACCGATTTGGCATCTGGAGAGCCAACCAATCAGCATGGCCTAGAACAATCACCTGTTTGGCTTTGGGTCGGAGACCTTTCGAAATTCCATCGGGTTTGTGTGGACAAAACAAGCAGGTGACTTTACTCTTTTTTAAGGATGACCACCTCTTGTTTTTTTTCGGAGGACTCTATGAAAAAGGCCAGAGCATATCTAATTTCCTTTCATAACGGGGCAAAGGATCGTAGATACGTTCTTTCAGGTCCATGTTTTCCATAAGGTACCATCCAATCACAAATACATCTTTGGAGATGGACAATCATACAACATATGAGGTGTTGTCACAGGTATGATCACCAAACACTTAAAAAGGCATGCCTGCATCTTGAAGGAAATTGACAGAAAATTACCGAACCTGTTGGACCCCCTCAGGCTTCGAACCGGACGGAGTTCTGTCTCAGGAGGTCACTGGTAAGGACAAAGGCTTGTGCTCGTGACAAAAGATGAAGTGGGTTTGGCTAAGGCAAATGGACAGGGTGTGGGGACGGTAACGTTTAGACACTGCCACAGTTTGGCTCTCCATGGCAGTCATCCAGGTGGGCACCCTGATGCGGGGCAGAGGTGGTGGCTGGCATGGGACTCTGGCATTGGCACAAAAAGTGAGGGGGAAGGGGGGGATCAAGGGTATAGGATTTATTTCGGGGTTCTGAGGTAGCTTGCACAAGCAGCATCCAGCAGGCTAACGTTAGCCTCAACTGTGACTCGGACAATCACATCAGACTGAGGTAGCTATCTTTGGAGGTAGATTTTGGTTAGAGTGGTTCGGGTAAAGATGGGGGAGGGTTGTGGTTGCCTTTTATGGTTCCTCCGGACATTGAGGCTAATATGGTGATAAAGACAATCAACTCAATAAGGCTATTAGCAAGGCCGCATTGTCATTTGTGTCTGTTAAGTATGGCAGAGCTAAGGCTAATTAACGACAAACCAAAATTGAATTTTCCCCTTTGACAAGAAGTTAGCAGGAATTCTCAGTGAAGTTTAGTACACTTAGTGCAAAGATTTCCTAAATGGACCGGAACGTATATAGAGATTCTAAAAGGCCCCACTAAGTCATTATATTTGGCATCAGCTGGGGCCTTATAAGCACAGCGCGAGTGCATGTACTGTTACCAAGGGGACGTCATTGAAACAGAATATTTTGGTTATATCTGCTCCCCTTGGTAACATAAGAAAGCCCAACATAATAGGGCGGCATCTGTAGGAGGAGGCATTTCTCAAGGCTAGCGTTCTGAATTCACATGTGCATGTGCACAGAACAGACTTTGGTTTAAGAGGAGGGAAGGCGAGAGAGTACAGTGGAAACATGGAGCCTTTTTTTTTGTTAGCAGCAGCAGGTTTTTCGGGGATGGATAGAACTATGGCGGACCCCTGGCAGAACACTAGGGTGGCGTGTGGAGGGGATTTGGTTGGGCAGGCGAGGTGGAGTATCCATCAAGAGGCAAACCGTTGGGATGGAGGGTAGGTAAGGGTTGGTAAATAAGGATTTGGGGGGTTATTGGCAAATGTTAGCCTGTGCCCATGCCAGGCAGACCAGACGAGTGCTGCTCGATGAGGACCTGGCATTGGGCCGGACGCACCGGAGCCCCTCCATGACAGGTGGAGTCATGACTCTGGAAAAGAAAGACAAAAGACAGAGTGTCAGCCTATAATTTAGCAACTTCGATCATATTCCTCCTTTTGTCCACTGATGATTGCTTCTGCATTGATGTTGACCAATCATCTTGTTCACAATTTCTACTCCTGGACTTAGTAACATCGATATTGTTCAACACAGCTCTAGGGATCCAATTCAATCAAATAAAAAAAGATTGTGCCACGTTAGCCCCAAACCTTTCGAAAAACACACCCTAGTCTCTAGAACGCCTTGAAGTAATATCCCTTTTGCTTGATGTGGTAACAATGTTTTGTTCAGTGGTAACAAATCCAGGTTTGATTGACTAGAGCCCCGAGGCTTGTAATCTATCATGGGGTCAGAAATCACAGACGGATGAGATCTAGAGCTCAGATCGAATAGTTGGATGAGCTTGTGACAACAGAGAGATGGGATTGTGAGCATGATAGATCAATTCATCCTGAGATATCGGATGTCCTGAAGGTGTCAACTTTGTTTTAGAAACTGAGTTACAACTGGAGGCCAAACTACTGTGACGTCAATGCACGTGTCCTGGCAACCCACGTCCTGCAGCTCTGATGTCATCGATGATTCAGTTATAAGACGGAGACATCTATTTAGCCACCTCCTGTCTGTTACAGGGATGAAAATAGCCAATGGTGCCTTGGGCGAACAAAACGAATGGCCACATTGCGTGAGAGGTTAGCTTAGTGTTTGCTGTGTAGTGAATGAGTCAGTCTGCCAATGTGTCAGCGCACTGGCCCACCTACCTGAGGCACTAACTCCAGGGTGACTTCTGCCGGACGAGTGACCCCCTCTTTGGGGATCTCGTTTTGTCCCAGCTGTCCCCGGTCCTCCCCCCTTGGAACAGACCAGCTGTACTGAGTCCCTTTACTGCAGAACAAACTGGGGACATTTCAATATTACATGCATACAAGTCCAGTCTAAAAAGAACACACACAGCTTCATGAATACAACTAACATGTAATATACCAAAGTTGACATTCACAATCTCACACTGACAAGATAAATCATAGGTGATCAGGATATATCTAAAGTTTACCTGGCCTTAAAAACCAATCTGACAATGAAAGTACAGTACTAGAAGCAAAGCAACACTTAGTGGTTCCCATCAGGTAGGGCCCCTCCTTACCTGTGACGGTATCCAAACATGAGGAAGAGTATACAGAAGATGATGCAGGCCATGCCGATATGAATGCCAACCACAATACCACCCATTGAGCCCTCGCTCTCCTGTCTACAGGTACACTGGTTCTCCCCACCTGCAACCAAGAAACACATGATGAGTACATCCTTACATTCTTTAGCCAGCACAAATGCATTGTCAGAAACATTAAGAGAAGACATATTCTATCATTATGGCAATGCCAAACACAAGTCTAACTAATAGATTCACTCCAAAATACACTTGAAGCAAAAAGGACAGAAGATTACCAAATAACTAATACTTGTCTAGAAAAAAGTGTTTATTACTCAGTACTGATTCGACTCTAATATTTATTGGACACTCACCACTGGTTTTGGCGCTGGTGCCTTCTTCTGCCAGTGACACCAGCCTCTTGGAGCAGTCGCTCTCGCCGTTCCCGTTATAGGCCACTAGTTTGACTTCATACACCGCGCCGGTTTCTGCAAGAACAAGTCATAAGGTGACAGCGTCACATTATAAAATCCCCTCGACAATTTCGAAGGTCATATTTTTTAAATGGGGAGATATTGACCGAATTTTATTGACTGCTTGCACGATATAAGCCAAGCTATTGACTGGGCGATTGAAAGAGATTGAAGTTGGGGAGCATGTAATTTTTCACTCTTCCCTGGTCTGTTCCTTTACCCTAATGCCTCCCTCCCTAACCCACTTACAACTGTATTTCCTCTCAACTCTCTCACTCTGTCATCTCTATCTTGATATCTCCAACATCCTCCCATGTCTCCCTCTTTTAATCTCTTAATATAGATTTAGTCATTGCTACAGTATGAGAAAGCTTATGCTCTGAATGCAATGATGCCAATCAGTAGCTGACACCAACCTATCCAGTAATTTTCCACTAGGTGGCTTTACATTTAACATTTTTTTATTTTTTTTACAGATACAGCAAAACATGTCAGAAAAGGAAACTAAAGGAACATTTGAAGATCTCCCTTTCACATTTCTGTGCTCCAGAGGAATATTACGTTTGTCTTCCATGCGCATGGTAATTAACTTGCTGTCACATAATCATTCAAATATGGGGTAATTGTTATTCTCTGCACCGCTACAACCTTTTAAAGACAGCTCTGGCCTGAAGCTAACCTCATTGGAAAATCAATATCACATTTCGTACATTACATCTTCTTCAGAATTTTCTGACATTCAGTTATAGGACAAAAACATGTGGTGGCAATGCAGGAGTATAGGAGTGATTCAAGATCCACACATGAAAGCTTGGACCCCAGGGGGGTGGTTAAAAAGACTGCTATGAGTTGAAGCAATTAAAATTGCTGTATTTCACCAGGGGTAAATTCTAATTATTTGAATGATGGCAAAGTCTTTAAAAAGAACTTTAAATTGTAATACTTTTTTATAATTGAATATATTATATTATCAAATATAATAAATGTAATCTTAATAAGAATATAATATTATAATAATGACTCATTATTTTCAGTGTCTAAGAGACACATAAAACCAAACTAATTCTCTCTCTCTCTCTCTCTCTCTCTCTCTCTCTCTCTCTCTCTCACCAAGGCGGGAGATGGTGTGGGCATTGACGTAGCAAGGGAACTGAACTGGCCCCTGGAAGTCGGCATGGGGGACCCTGCGGTAGGTGAGCCTGAAGCCCTCTGCTTTGCCAGGCTTGCTGGGGAGCTCCCATAGCACCTGGACTGCAGTTGAGTTCACCACCTTGGTGAAGAAGGTAGGGGGAGAGGGCACTACAGGAGGACAGATTAAGATTAGAACATTGGATGTAAACATTTTTAATTAATCAATGATTGAAAAGGTCAGCGGAAAGATAGAAAGACTATAGAGATGGTGAGATGATTAAATTCATATGGAGAGAGAAAAAGAGAGGACATGGAGAGAACAGATGAGAAAATCGGGATGTGAGATGTAAAATTTATGAAATTACATAAAGAGAGGAAAGAGGTAAACACCTTTGATCGATCACAGGTTGTAAATAACCAGGCAGGCTATCAGACCGTAGAACCATAAAAAAAAACTCAATCTTACACCAGCCATATTCTAAATCTTAAACTAGTCTAGCTACATCATCCTAAGCACTCTGCTGCCAGCTTTGTGCAATGTACATGGAGCTACTGTATGTGGGGTAGGGGGAAGTACAGTAGCTACTGGACACTATCAAAGGTAAGTTTGACATTTTCTCCCATAATGTAATAAAATACTCATTTATTAATAGGATATGCACACTATAGGTATAATCATACACAGTTTATAAATGGTTATTGTTAAAAAGTGTAACCCTTATAAAGTGTAACTGATCGTAGCAATAGCATGTTCCTGGTGACTTACCACCCCCTAGTGTTGTGGCCACCACAGTGCTGGACTGCTGGCTGGCACCCAGTGGGGAGTAGGCCTTGAGGTAGATGGAGTAGGTGGTGGCTGGCTCCAGGTTGGTGAAGTCATGCTGGAAGGTGGTTTTACTGACTGCCTCCTGCAGCTCTCTACTGTCTGGCTCTGGGGGGAACAACAAGCAGTATTATCATTAGGGTTAGGTTCCATTGCAGCAGGCACACTCAGTCAAGTGCAGCTAAAGTATTTAAAAGAAAACAAAATACTATCTCAATTGCTTAAAAATCTGTCCTTAGTAAACTTATAATTCGGCTCGCTTTCACCTGGCCAGTTCTTTTACATCCAGCACAATGGAGGAGAATCTTTTTTTAGGCAATTAATAAAGATCTCACTCCTAGCTTTTCTTTGAACGCTGATAGATTATCACACAAAGACTCGCACTCACCGCTGATCTTGCGGATGTGGAGCACATAGCCGATGATGCCGTCAGTGATCTCTTTGGGCGGCTGTATCCAGGCGAGCTGCAGGGCGCTGGGGGAGAGGGCGGTGGCCGTGAGGCCCTGGGGGGAGTCGGGCAGATCCTTGGCCAGCGACACGGCCAGACGGGCGCTAGCCTGGTTGGTGCCGGCCATGTTCTCAGCGATGCACTGGTAGATGGCCTCGTCCTCCGAGGTGATGCGTGTCACAGCCAGGGTGCTGGAGGAAGGATATTATAGATGAGATTATTATTTTTTTCATTGTTTATTTCAGTTAGGACATATTAAAACATTGATATATTTGGTTAACAACAAGGGTTAATTTCTAAAAGATGGGTTGGTTGTATGAATATACATTCAAACAAATATTCAGATATACAATGGAATTATATATGTGATTCAAAACATAATCAGGCAGCTAATGAATCCCATCCTCTCGTGTTCAGTGCAAATGCAGAACTTCAGCCTACTTAACAGAGAGAGATGTCAGCCTCTGTCGAACAATGCTGCCTGGAGGTGAAATATATGAACTGCTCTTCTGTAGGTCTGACCAGTCTTGATGAGAATGATATCATACCAGCACTAACTGATTTATATCAATTGAAAGCGTACTCATCATTCAGTTAAATTGGTCATTCATGAATAATGTCTCGGATATGTCAAGGCAAAAACATTAAATACAGGATAATGGAAAGATCAACATTATTTCAAAATGGATTTTACACATATTTCACCATTTTTTGTTAATGGACTTTAGCCTAAATCAACTGCTAGTATGTGGGAATAACAAAATAATCTCTGTTGCTGCCAACTAAAGTAGTTATTTTCTGCTTTCAGTGGACAACCTTGGTTCCAGAGAATCTGGATGTTGATTTGGGGGTCTTCACGATCCCCCTTGGAAAATAATCTAGGGGAAATTCTGATTTTACAGATTTAGCGTCTATTGTCGACGAACATTTTACTTGCAATGATTTTGATATGTGTTTGTTTTACATACTTAAGATGAATGCACTGACTGTAGGCCTAATTCACTATAGATAAGACTAAATTACAAAAAAAACATACATGTAAACCCAGGGGTGTATTCATTATATAACCTGCTTACTGTTTAAGAACCAAACGGAAGCAAACACAAACAAGAGTTTCTATTGGACAAATTCAGGGAGGTCCCCCCCGTTTCATTCAGTTTGCTTCCGTTTAAGAAATGTTTTGCAACAGAATCGGCGGAATGAATACACCTCTGGGGTACAGTACCTGTTGTTGTTGGTGAGCTTGACGTTGTCACCGGGCATCAGGATCTTGCCATTCTTCAGCCAGATGAGGTGAGGCTCGGGGACGCCCTGGGCCACACAGGTGAACACAGCACTGCCTCCCGCTGGTTTTGAGACGGACTGCGGCCACTGCATGAACTCAGGGGGAGCTGGTGGGAAGAGAATGATGTAAACTCAGCATCAACAAAAAAACGTCCTCTCACTGTCCACTGCGTTTATTTTCAGCAAACTTAACATGTGTAAATATTTGTATGAACATAACAAGATTCAACAACTGAGACATAAACTGAACAAGTTCCACAGACATGTGACTAACAGAAATGGAATAATGTGTCCCTGAACAAAGGGGCGGGGGTCAAAATCAAAAGTAACAGTCAGTATCTGGTGTGGCCACCAGCTGCATTAAGTACTGCCGTGCATCTCCTCCTCATGGACTGCACCAAATTTGCCAGTTCTTGCTGTGAGATGTTACCCCACTCTTCCACCAAGGCACATGCAAGTGCCCTGAAATTTCTGGGGGGAATGGCCCTAGCCCTCACCCTCTGATTCAACAGGTCCCAGACGTGCTCAATGGGATTGAGATCCGGGCTCTTCGCTGGCCTTGGCAGAACACTGACATGCCTGTCTTGCAGGAAATCACGCACAGAACGAGCAGTATGGCTGGTGGCATTGTCATGCTGGAGGGTCATGTCAGGATGACCCTGCAGGAAGGGTACCACATGAGGGAGGAGGATGTCTTCCCTGTAACGCACAGCATTGAGATTACCTGCAATTACAACAAGCTCAGTCCGATGATGCTGTGACACACCGCCCCAGACCATGACGGACCCTCCACCTCCAAATCGATCCCGCTCCAGAGTTCAGGCCTCGGTGTAACGCTCATTCCTTCGACAATAAACGCGAATCTGACCATCACCCCTGGTGAGACAAAACCGCAACTTGTCAGTGAAGAGCACTGTTTGCCAGTCCTGTCTGGTCCATCGACGGTGGGTTTGTGCCCATATGCGACGTTGTTGCCGGTGATGTCTGGTGAGGACCTGCCTTACAACAGGCCTACAAGCCCTCAGTCCAGACTCTCTCAGCCTATTGAGGACAGTCTGAGCACTGATGAAGGGATTGTGCGCTCCTGGTGTAACTCGGGCAGTTGTTGTTGCCATCCTTTACCTGTCCCGCAGGTGTGATGTTCGGATGTACCGATCCTGTGCAGGTGTTCACGCAGATGAGCAGGGACCCTGGGCATCTTTCTTTTGTTGTTTTTCAGAGTCAGTAGAGAGGCCTCTCTAGTGTCCTAAGTTTTCATAACTGTGACCCTAATTGCCTACCGTCTATAAGCTGTTAGTGTCTTAATGACCACAGGTGCATGTTCATTAATTGTTTATGGTTCATTTTTAATTTTTTTATTTCACCTTTATTTAACCAGGTAGGCAAGTTGAGAACAAGTTCTCATTTACAACTGCGACCTGGCCAAGATAAAGCAAACCAGTTCGACACATACAACAACACAGAGTTACACATGGAGTAAAACAAACATACAGTCAATAATACAGTAGAAAAAAAACAAATCTATATACAAAGAGTGCAAATGAGGTAGGATAAGGAAGGTAAGGCAATAAATAGGCCATGGTGGCAAAGTAATTACAATATAGCATTTAAACACTGGAATGGTAGATGTGCAGTAGATGAATATGAAATGTAGAAAAACTGGGGTGCAAAGGAACAAGATAAATAAATAAATACGGTAGGGGATGAGGTAGTTGGTTGGGCTATTTACAAATGGGCTATATACAGCTGCAGGGGTCTGTGAACTGCTCTGACAGCTGCCGCCTAAAGCTGGTGAGGGAGACAAGTGTCTCCAGTTTCAGAGATGTTTGTAGTTCATTCCAGTCATTGGCAGCAGAGAACTGGAAGGAAAGTCTGCCAAAGGAGGAATTGGCTTTGGGGGTGACCAGTGAGATATACCTGCTGGAGTGCGTGCTACGGGTTGGTGCTGCTATGGTGACCAGCGAGCTGAGATAAGGCGGGGCTTTACCTAGCAGGGACTTGTAGATGGCCTGGAGCCAGTGCGTATGGCGACGAGTGTAAAGCGAGGGCCAGCCAACGAGAGCGTACAGGTCGCAGTGGTGGGTGGTATATGGGGCTTTGGTAACAAAACGGATGGCACTGTAATAGACTGCATCCAATTTGTTGAGTAGAGTATTGGAGGCTATTTTGTAAATAACATCACCGAAGTCGAGGATCGGTAGGATGGTCAGTTTTACGAGGGTATGTTTGGCAGCATGAGTGAAGGATGCTTTGTTGCGAAATAGGAAGCCAATTCTAGATTTAATTTTGGATTGGAGATGTTTGATGTGAGTCTGGAAGGAGAGTTTACAGTCTAACCAGACACCTAGATATTTGTAGTTGTCCACATATTCTAAGACAGAACCGTCCAGAATAGTGAAGCTGGATGGGCGGGCAGATGCGGGCAGCGATCGGTTGAAGAGCATGCATTTAGTTTTACTTGCATTTAAGAGCAGTTGGAGGCCACGGAAGGAGAGTTGTATGGCATTGAAGCTCGTCTGGAGGGCAGTTAGCACAGTGTCCAAAGAGGGGCCAGAAGTATACAGAATGGTGTCGTTTCCGTAGAGGTGGATCAGAGACTCACCAGCAGCAAGAGCGACATCATTGATGTATACAGAGAAGAGAGTCGGCCCAAGAATTGAACCCTGTGGCACCCCCATAGAGACTGCCAGAGGCCCGGACAACAGGCCATCTGATTTGACACACTGAACTCTATCGGAGAAGTAGTTGGTGAACCATGCGAGACAATAATTTGAGAAACCAAGGCTGTCGAATCTGTCGATAAGGATGTGGTGATTGACAGAGTCGAAAGCCTTGGCCAGATCAATGAATACGGCTGCACAGTAATGTCTCTTATTGATGGCAGTTATGATGTCGTTTAGGACCTTGAGTGTGGCTGAGGTGCACCCATGACCAGCTCTGAAACCAGATTGCATAGCGGAGAAGGTACGGTGGGATTCAAAATGGTTGGTAATCTGTTTGTTAACTTGGCTTTCAAAGACCTTAGAAAGGCAGGGTAGGATAGATATAGGTCTGTAGCAGTTTGGGTCAAGAGTGTCTCCCCCTTTGAAGATGGGGATGACCGCAGCTGCTTTCCAGTCTTTGGGAATCTCAGACGACACGAAAGAGGATGACATCTATGAGGGTTAGGATGACATCTATGAGGGTGCCCGTGTTTACGGCTTTGGGGTTGTACCTAGTAGTTTCAATGATGATTTGTGTGAGGTTTAGGGCATCAAGCTTTGATTGTAGGATGGCCGGGGTGTTAAGCATGTCCAAGTTTAGGTCACCTAGCAGCACAAACTCTGAAGATAGATGGGGGGCAATCAGTTCACATATGGTGTCCAGAGCACAGCTGGGGCAAGTGGCAACAGTGAGAGACTTGTTTCTAGAAAGGTGGATTTTTAAAAGTAAAAGTTCAAATTGTTTGGGTACAGACCTGGATAGTAAGACAGAAATCTTCAGGCTATCTCTGCAGTAGATTGCAACACCGCCCCCTTTGGCCATTGAATAAGCATGGGAAACAGTGTTTAAACCCTTTACAATGAAGATCTGTGAAGTTATTTGGATTTTTACGAATTATCTTTGAAAGACAGGGTCCTGAAAAAGGGACGTTTCTTTATTTTCTGAGTTTATTTGTTGTAAGTGGATTGTGTATTTAAGTGTATTTATTAATCCTTGTATCAATTGCATTTGCTTGTGATACTCTGTAACTGTGCATGAAAGTAAAATATAGGACTAGCACTTTCAAAAAGTCAAGAGGGGAGGTGGAGGATATGAGGAAAATGGAAGGAAGCCAATAGGAGAGGAGAAGAGAGGAGAGTAAGCAGGTTAGTGATGTGGAGCGATAAAAATGTTGTTTGGAGAAAATATATGAAAAAGGCAGAAGAACAGTTGTACAAAAAAGAGGATGATGACAATAGAGGAAATATTTTGAGGGTGAAAGTAGAGAGAGGGAGAAAGGCATTGATTAGAATGACAAGGCCTTTTGGGGAGAGCATTGAGTTTTATGTGCTGTCAGTCTTATAATGAACTATAGAGGGCAGTACTGATCATGTTTTTGGGCAGCTGTACTTTCATATAAAGGTGGTTCTGATCCTTGCAGTCCTTATAGTAAGGACCTTGAGAAGTGAATGTGATTTGATCATATCTTCTAGACCATATAGTTTTCTACAGTTTCCTCTAACTTGGTAGAAACATAGCTCTCAAATCTAACTATCTATATACACAGTAGGTCCCTGAGTTTGTCCTGACCATGTGACCTGACCAGGAAACACTTTGTCCTTAGTTATAGTAGCCTATAGCATACTACCCACATTACATATACCTCAATGTGTATCAATACATACAGACATCCCTACATCTACCACAACAGATTGATAAAAACATTCCCAATGATTTCCCCTCCTCTCCTCTTCCCGGAGCTTGAACTTAACATATGGAGAGCCTAGACTTCCAGAGGACAGCCTAGCCTAATCTAACCCTAACCCCAGTCCCCACTTGTCTATCCCCCTCTGACCCTGCCTGGCCCTCCGGTGTCCCCGGGACAGATGCAGGGTTCGTCCTCCTGCCTGACACCAGGCTCAATAGCACACAATGGGACATGCATATATGTAGAGACCCCCAGCCCCTTTGCCCCTAAGCATCTAATTGATCTATTGACACTGACACCCCCTGAGCCCCTGCCCTCACCCTCCCTGGCTGAGACCCAGAGAGACTGGGCCTGGGAAGAGAGAGAAACAGGGTCCAGGGGGAGGTAGAGAGGGAGAGTACGAGAGAAGACAGAGAGAGTGCGAGAGAGAAGAGAGAGATATAGAGAATAAGGGAGTGAGAGAGATGGAGAAAGAAAGAAAGGGAGAGAGATGAAGGGAGGGAGGGATGGAGAGATGAGGTTGTGAGTACTGGAGGGTGTGTGTGTGTGCGGGGGGGGTCATAGAGACACCCATTAAAATATAAGACCATTAATCAATGGAGGCATAGATTTCATATTCCCCAAACTCCTGTCCCTCTGATGGGCACCAATTTCTTTAAACATACGGACACCAATATAGATCCCCAGGATCTATAAAAGGCTTGGAGGGAGTTGTTGTTGAGCAATGGCCATAAAAGTGTCTTTTGTTTGTTTAATCCGTAAGAGGAATGTTGAGGGAGATGTGAGGACATAGAGAGACATTAAAAGAAATTGAATTGCAAGAGAACTCAAGGAAGTTAATCTGAAGTTCACTTCAGCCTGTCTTTTAGCTGCCTGTTTGCTGTCCATCCCTTCAGCTGATCAAGTGTGTCTCTCCAGCTGAGATCTAACTGTCAGCTTCAGTGTCCATACATCAGGCCAATCCATAGCACGTTTTGATCAATTATACTTTTAGCAGAGTCTTAGACCCAACCTTGAGTTTCATCACCAGGGTCATTCCTCATCACTTTCCTTCCTTTGTTAAGCTTTTTGTCTTTTGTGGTAGGAGTATATTTTGAAATATATATCACTTAGGTTACATTGTTACTAGTTATAGGTTCCTAGATAGTGTGAATCAGAGCTATATAGGGATCCTTATACAGTATGACTCAGTTACTTTATATACATTGTGTTAAGTATATTTATCAAAAAGTAACTGATTTGGTTCTAACACAATTTATTTTGTAAATCGAGATTTGGAATATGTTTTACATATTTACATAATGGACACAATTTGGTATGTTTCTAAAATATGTTTTATAGTCTGCTTACAAAGTAAGTTTATACATTCTGATATTTATGTTTTCTAATCCATGTGGTGTGTTCTGTCACTTACGTGACACATTCATGAAATAATGCCCTATTTCCAAATATGTATGTTCTACTTTCTGACATATATGCCGTTTGGTTCTGACACTCATATCTAACGTGAGCAAGTCCCCCCTCAGTAAGCCGACAGCTGTGTGATATGCATTTTAAAGCATTTCAACAATTCCAACCTTCTCCACATTTTTCATATGAAAATGTTCTACCCCAAAAAAGTCTATGGATGAGGGGATGGTTAGAACTGGCGCTCCATTCAGAGAAAGCAGTCATCACACAATGGCCTGGCACCCTTTGTGTCCCCCTGAACTCTGTCCCCCACCGCCTGACCACCAGCTGTGACGAGAACAACTGCCCCCCCACCCACCCAAACAACATAGTAACGAACGACAGGGGGTGGGGACTGGGGGAGTGGTCACCTTCCTCTCTCTTTGGGGATGCATCTATCTTACCCTCCTCCACCTCAAACCCCACCCCCTTCTCTCTCTCCTTCCATATCTGTCCAGTCCGTTACGATGTCCCATCCTCTCTCCTCCCTGACTTTGACGATTTTCCTATAGCAGGCCCTCCAGGACAGGGACAGGGGTAAGGGATGAGAGGTGATCCCTCCCCTCCCACACACAATGACCATCTTCACCTTCTGCTCCTTCTTTTTTTCTCCCTTGTTCTTTCTCTCCTCTCTCCCATTGTTCAAATCTCTGGCCTTGCATCTGTCCTGTCCTATCCTGGCTGTCCTCCTGTCCTGTCCATGACCATGACTGGTTCAAGAGCAGAAGGGAGAAGGAATTGGACTCTGTCATGAGGACAGTGTGTGTGAAAGAGCAAACCTCCATGCCCTCCAATAACCCCCTTAGGCAGTGCATATGGCTAAGGGTCTCCAACTTTAAAGTAGGACTTTCAACTTGTGTGGAGTCTGACATCATAATAATAGCATGATATCTCAGGGTATTTCATATTATTCTATATTATCAGACTTGCCTTATTGGCAGGATTAAGGAACATGTGAGAGCTAAAAATAGGTGAATTAATTAGTCTCATGGCCATTGCTATTCTATATGCGCCTAACCAATACCTTTGTATCATTATTATTGGGTGCAGCATGGCAATTTGAAGTCCATACTATGGTGGTGGATTGTAGCCACAGTATCAAGTATCATAGAAAATATTGAGAGGACATTCTAGCTGAATACACCTCGAGTATCTCACTTTGAAAGGGACTGAGATTTTAGGTCACTTTGACAATGTCCATGAACCAATAATTTCACCCATTTCATGTGACCACCATCCTAAAAAGCTCTTTGTTCTTTTTTTCTTTAACAAATAGAGAGAAATCAATAAATCAATTAATTAATACATTAAAGACCACCTCGTCCATGGCCAATCCACTTGTGAAAGACTGATAGGGAGAACTATTGATTGACCAGGTCAAAGAGGCTGACACAACATGGATATGGGAGAGCCTTAACAGCTGGGTGCAAAGTAGAGTGATTTAAATGGAATACGGGGGTGAAGGGATATATGGATATCTAGGTTACATGACTAAGATGTAAGCCTACTTTCTTTTAGTTTTTTACTTTCTAGGTAATATTTTGCTAGCTTGGTATCAAGTAACATTTTGCTGGCTATAGGTTACATTTTGTTAGGTATTATGTAAGATGTTGGTAGCTAGGGATTGTAACAGTTTGCTTACTACTAGCTATTGTAACTAAGCAAGCAAGCCTTGTCGAAGCCAGAACGCCCATAAGGGCAGAAGCCTATCTCCTGTTTCTGTAGCTTGAGGCAGCTTTATGTACAAGTACACCCCCTGGGCAGGACACTAGTCTATCGCAGGTATTGTAACTAGGTATTGTAATAAAACTGGGTATTGTAGTAAAACTGACCATCCTTCTAGAGAGGCAGGGGAGCAAACACATGATTACATTCTGATATACAGTGCATTCGGAAAGTATTCAGCTCCCTTGACTTTTTCGTTACAGCCTTATTCTAAAATGGATTACATCGTCTTTTTTCCCCCTGAACAATCTACACACAATACCCCATAATGACAAAGCAAAAACTGTTTTTTAGACGTTTTTGCAAATGTATTAAAAATGAAAAACCTTTGGCAGTCTCTGAGCTCTATGGACAATTCCTTCACGGCTTGGTTTTTGCTCTGACATGCACTGTCTACTGTGGGACCTTATATAGACAGGTGTGTGCCTTTCCAAATCATGTCCAATCAATTGAATTTACCACAGGTGGGCTCCAATCAAGTTGTAGAAACATCTCAAGGATGATCAATGGAAACAGGATGCACCTGAACTCAATTTCAAGTCTCATAGTAAAGTGTCTGAATACATATGTAAATAAGCTATTTCAATACATTTGCAAAAAAAAAAAAAAAACTGTTTTCACTTTGTCATTGTGGGGTATTATGTGGAGATTAATGAGAATCCATTTGAATCCATTTTAGAATAAGGCTGTAATGTCACAAAATGTGAAAAAAAGTCAAGGGGTCTGAATACTTTGCAAATGCACTGTAATCCTATCCATAGTTGTTTATGGTAGGGCAATTTTTTTCCTATTATGTTGTTGGTCTCTCACATTACCCAGAGGTGGTCCTTAGTATATTGGTCAACCCTTAGGATAGCCAATTAAAATGGGGGGAGGGTGAAATATGAGGAGGGTGAACATATGGACAGTTCCTGTGTGATGGATGGGCCTGATGGATGAGGTATTGGCAGCAGTGGACACACACACACAAGTCCAGCTGGAGACCAGTGTCAATGCTTAATTACAAGTAGGAACTCTGGGTCTCTCTCGCGCCAATAGTATCACCAAAAACGACCACCCATCCCCACCTGCACCTCACCCCTCCTTTCAAATCTCTAAGGGGGCCAAAGGTGAGGTGAAAGGGTGGAGCTTTGGGTATCGACTCCTCTCTCCCAAACCCCTTTTCCTTCCCTTCCCTGGCAGAAGTCATGGCCAAATCCAATACAGGTTAATGTGATGGGATCAGCAAGTCCCAATAGCCCAAAGCCCAAAGCCCAAAGCCTAAACCCTACACCAACACACCACCACACCTTCTGGACATTGACCCCCCCCCTCCATCCCCTATCCTGCTCCTGTGATCATGTGTATCTGTCAGTGTCATGGTCAGTTGATGGTCAGTTACTGACCCAGAATAAAGTTTCATCAATGTGATCAGCAGCACTGGGTTGAAACCATAGAACCATTGGCTAAGGCCCACTCTGTGACATGTAAAGCTATTCTTGGAGGATATAACTTACTGTATAAATGCTTAATTAATCATTTAAACTTTACTTTTATTCAGGCTCTGCCTCTTAGTGAAGTGAGGCAGGTACAGTATTCCCGTTTGCAGACTATTGTATTGACCTTAACTGTACTCTCCTGGCTCTGATATTTTATTTTCACATTGTCATGTTCAGCAACATTGGTGGATGCAAAACTAGGACAGCTCAGTACAACTCGGCTTGGGTTACTTCGGCATAGTAGTGTGAAAAGGGTATAAGTATTAGGAGGGAGCTCACCTTGCACTACCAGTCTTCCCAGTGCAGTACGCCTCATCCTGGTCCCGGGGCGGTTGGCGGCGCACACGTACACGCCCGAGTGCTGCAGCGACACGTCCGAGATCATCAGGTTTCCAGTGCCCAACACCTGGATGCCCTCCACCCCGATGGAGCGCCCATCTGGAGAGAGCACACACATGTACACTTAGATTGTTGACAACATGTAAATTATATTTCATCTCCAATGTTTATTTAAAACATAAATTAAGTTGTACAATGAGCACTTGTTGTCTCTCAAATACATTGTTACAGTTGTTGGTTAGCTAGCTAGCACATTTTTGCCATGTTAGCATAGACGTGACATAAGTCAAAACACCTCAAAACAAGGTATGGCATCAAGAAGATAAAAAACTAACTGAAACGAGCCACTTACGATTCCCCACATGGCTTTATTGTCATTGTGGCTAGCTATCTGGCCTTCCACAATCACAACAGCAGCTTTCTGCCCGATTGAAGTGTGCACATTGTTTTCCTGACGTTCTCAACTCACTCGTCTATAGAGCAACATAGTGCATAATACGCAGAATAGCTGATACATGGATCAACTCATTGTTTAGCTACTATCATTAACTCAGTGTGGTAAAAATTAAGGCTATTGTATGCCATTCTGATTGCATGAGAAACGTTGTTACCCAGCCTGCTCCAGGACACAATGGGCCGGGGGTTCCCTGTGGCAATGCACTCCAAAATGGCTGTCTGGTGGACGGTGATGGTCAGGTTCTGAGGCCCAGAGAGAATAACTGGCTCCTTGTAGATCCTGGAAGCCTCACCTGTATAGAGAGAAAAAGGACACAAACACACACACAAAGAGAGAGAAGATAAGACACTACTGTTAGACAGGTTCTTTGGCTGAACCAGATCATGTTCGGACTTTGGCTTTAGCCTATAGGGATTTTATCAACATTTATGTGATTAGCAAACGTGGTCAGCTTAATATTCTTTATAGTGTCCAAACCAACTAAATTATACAGTGAGGGAAAAAAGTATTTGATCCCCTGCTGATTTTGTAAGTTTGCCCAAGAAATGATCAGTCTATAATTTTAATGGTAGGTTTATTTGAACAGTGAGAGACAGAATAACAACAAAAAAATCCAGAAAAACGCATGTGAAAAATGTTATAAATTGATTTGCATTTTAATGAGGGAAATACGTGTTTGACCCCTCTGCAAAACATGACTTAGTACTTGGTGGCAAAACCCTTGTTGGCAATCACAGAGGTCAGACGTTTCTTGTAGTTGGCCACCAGGTTAGCACACATCTCAGGAGGTATTTTGTCCCACTCCTCTTTGCAGATCTTCTCCAAGTCATTAAGGTTTCGAGGCTGACGTTTGGCAACTCGAACCTTCAGCTCCCTCCACAGATTTTCTATGGGATTAAGGTCTGGAGACTGGCTAGGCTACTCCAGGACCTTAATGTGCTTCTTCTTGAGCCACTCCTTTGTTGCCATGGTCGTGTGTTTTGGGTCATTGTCATGCTGGAATACCCATCCACGACCTATTTTCAATGCCCTGGCTGAGGGAAGGAGGTTCTCACCTAAGATTTGACGGTACATGGCCCCGTCCATCGTCCCTTTGATGCGGTGAAGTTGTCCTGTCCCCTTAGCAGAAAAACACCCCCAAAGCATAATGTTTCCACCTCCATGTTTGACGGTGGGGATGGTGTTCTTGGGGTCATAGGCAGCATTCCTCCTCCTCCAAACACAGCGAGTTGAGTTGATGCCAAAGAGCTCCATTTTGGTCTCATCTGACCACAACACTTTCACCCAGTTGTCCTCTGAATCATTCAGATGTTCATTGGCAAACTTCAGACGGGCATGTATATGTGCTTTCTTGAGCAGGGGGACCTTGCGGGCGCTGCAGGATTTCAGTCCTTCACGGCGTAGTGTGTTACCAATTGTTTTCTTGGTGACTATGGTCCCAGCTGCCTTGAGATCATTGACAAGATCCTCCCGTGTAGTTCTGAGCTGATTCCTCACCGTTCTCATGATCATTGCAACTCCACGAGGTGAGATCTTGCATGGAGCCCCAGGACGAGGGAGATTGACAGTTCTTTTGTGTTTCTTCCATTTGCGAATAATCGCACCAACTGTTGTCACCTTCTCACCAAGCTGCTTGGCGATGGTCTTGTAGCCCATTCCAGCCTTGTGTAGGTCTACAATCTTGTCCCTGACATCCTTGGAGAGCTCTTTTGTCTTGACCATGGTGGAGAGTTTGGAATCTGATTGATTGATTGCTTCTGTGGACAGGTGTCTTTTATACAGGTAACAAACTGAGATTAGGAGCACTCCCTTTAAGAGTGTGCTCCTAATCTCAGCTCGTTACCTGTATAAAAGACAACTGGGAGCCAGAAATCTTTCTGATATAGAGGGGGTCAAATACTTATTTCCCTCATTAAAATGCTAATAAATTTATAACATTTTTCACATGTGTTTTTCTGGATTTTTTTGTTGTTATTCTGTCTCTCACTGTTCAAATAAACCTACCATTAAAATTATAGACTGATCATTTCTTTGTCAGTGGGCAAACGTACAAAATCAGCAGGGGATCAAATACTTTTTTCCCTCACTGTAGATTAAAAAGCTACATGAACAAACCCATTGAAAGTACACTATTGACAGGTCCCTCTAATTATATGATCTATACTGTAAGGGCTGGTTTCCCAGACACAGATTTAGACAAGTCCTGAAGTAAGATGCGCTATCAATGGAGAGCAGCCATTGAGCATGCTTTTTAGTCCAGGACAAGGCTTAATGTGAGTGGGGTCAGTACCACTCACCGGTTACATTGAGCACAGCCTCATGGCTGAAGCGTGTGTTGGCGATGTTGGAGGCCACACAACGGTACACCCCGGCGTCAATCCGCCTCACACCAGTTACCTGGAGGATACCCATTGGCAGGAGAGTGTACCTGGACAAGGGAGGGGGAGGGGTTTAGAGGTGTGAGTGCACACATACATGTGACATATAGTTCTGCTGAGAATTTAAAGTTAGCTACTTTTTCAAAATCTCTGTCTGCAGCATGGTAGCCACATCGCTAATGTAGCAAACTCTCTTGCAGGGTGACACCAAGCGCCAAGTTCATTAGCAATCATCCCAAAATAATAATGTTATGAAATGTGTGTGTCTGTGTGTGTGTGTGTGTGTGTGTGTGTGTGTGTGTGTGTGTGTGTGTGTGTGTGTGTGTGTGTGCGTGCGTAGGAGTGTGTAGGCTTATATACACTGAGTGTCTAAAACATAAGAAACCCCTTCCTAATTTTGAGTTGCAGCCCCTTTTGCCCTCAGAACAGCCTCAATTTGTCAGGTTTAGACTCTACAAGTTGTTGAAAGCGTTCCACAGGGATGCTGGCACATGTTGACTCCGAAGCTTCCAACAGTTGTGTCAAGTTGGCTGGATGTTCTTTGGGTGGTGGACCATTCTTGATACACAAGGGAAACTGTTGAGCGTGAAAAACCCAGCAGTGCTGCAGTTCTTGACACACTCAACTCAGTGCACCTGGCACTTACTACCATACCCGAGTCAAGGGCACTTAAATATTTTGTCTTGCCCATTCACCCACTGAATGGCACACATACAAAAATCCTTTTTTAATCTGTCTCTTCCCCTTCATCTACACTGATTGACTTAACAGGTGACATTAATACGGGATCATAGCTTTACCCTGGATTCACCTGGTCAGTCTGTCATGGAAAGGTGTTTGTAAATGTTTTATACATTCAGTGTATTATGATGATGTTACCTGTTGTCGGTAGTACTGAGAGGGGTTCTGTCCCTTTCCCAAGTGATGTTGGCCTCGGGCACACTATTGACCTGGCACTTGAAGCGAGCCACACCGCCATCGTCCACTGACATGGACTCTGGGTGGGTGTGGAACTTAGGGAGAGCTGAGGAAGAAAGAACAACAAAAGTTATATCTCCATTTAACATTTATTGACACAGGATAGTCTCATTGAGAGAAAATCTCTATTTTGCAAGAGGAGACCTGGTCCAAGATAAGCAGCAGAGCCAACAATATTATAGAAAAAGATATATATAATATGTAGATATACATACACTTAATATGCATGTGCACAACATATAAAAGTCGTACATTCGGTCACGTGTGTATGTGGAGGTGCGTGTGTGTATGTGTGTGTATGAGTGTGTGAGAAAGAGAAAAAGCGAAGGGAGAGAGAGAGGGAGAGAGCAAAAGAGATGGGGGGGCTACGGGATTTGGGTGTTGAACAGTATGCGCTGGACAGTTTGTGTCTGTACAGAATGCACGTGTTTATCTTGAATCTTGTCTGAACACAATGTTTTGTGTGTGTGTGTTTTGTGTGTGTCCAAGTGTCAGTACACTTAGTGGGGTATACCATTCATCACCCGCAATGTCACAAAGAAACACAAGAGATGAAAAAGTCTGAGGGGTTCTCGGGTTGCCAGGTATGCAGCTAAGGTGTTCTCAGCGTGGAGCATCATATATAACAGTCTATAGAGTCCGAGGGGGTTTTGGGTTGCCAGGTATGTGACAATGGTGTTCGCAGTATGGAGAACAGAACAGACTCTCCTGTTTTGACAGAAAGGGGACTACATGTAGTGATCTCCTATAGATAAGACAAAAGCCATTGTTTGGCTTCCACTGTTTTTATGATTTCTGAGTAAAGGGACATATAAATAATGTCTGGTGAAATGACTGTAGCATTACCCTGGAGTGAGTGGGAGGACCTGGCAACATTCACTGCTGGTTCTCTCCTAAATCACATTCAGAAGGGAATATTACTGACTAATCGTGTGTTTGTGTAGCCAGGCTACACATTGAACATATGACTAATTGTAAAGCCTTGTTCACATTACCCATAAGCACTCCGTTACGAATGTCATGCATTTCAATAGGAATGTCCACAACGGAGAGAAAATGAAACACCCTCTTGCGTTTGAAGGCTCCGTTGCGAGAGAGAAGCCACGTACTTTGACATTTTCCAAACTTTGCTTCGTCTTCAATCAAGCCAGAGTCCGGTGAAGAACAGAAAGTTACCAAACCACAGCAGAAGGTGAAAATGTGTGGTTTTCGGTGATGTCTTTCTGGGATAGCTAGAAACTTATAAACAATTACCCATTCCTATAAGTGAGCACTATTTTAATAATAATATTAAATAATACATATTGGCAGTTAAGCCAATTATATTATATGACTATTGCCTCCCGTTGAAGTTTATTGTGATTGCATATTTTTTTATTATAATTATTAGGTGGAGGTCCTAGCTACAGTGAGGTCCTGAGCGCTCTGGAGCAGGTTTTCATCAAGGATCTCTCTGTACTTTGCTCCGTTCATCTTTCCCTCGACTAGACTCCCAGTCCCTGCCGCTGAAAACATCACCACAGCATGACGCTCCCACCACCATTTTTCACTGTAGGGATGGCGCCAGGTTTCCTCCAGACATGACGCTTGGAATTCAGGCCAAAGACTTCAATCTTGGTTTCATCAAACCAGAGAATCTTGTTTCTCATGGTCTGAGAGTCCTTTAGGTGCCTTTTGGCATACTCCAAGCAGGCTGTCATGTGCTTTTTACTGAGGAGTGGATTCCGTCTGGTCACTCTACCATAAAGGCCTGATTGGTGGAGTGCTGCAGAGATGGTTGTCCGTCTGCAAGGTTGTCCCATCTCCACAGAGGAATTCTGGAGCTCTGTCAGAGTGACCGTCGGGTTCTTGGTCACCTCCCTGACAAAGGCCCTTCTCCCCCGGTTGCTCAGTTTGGCCGGGCGGCCAACTCTAGGAAGAGTCTTTGTGGTTCCAAACTACTTCCATTTAAGAATGATGGCGGCCCCTGTGTTCTTGGGGACCTTCAATACAGCAGACATTTTTTGGTACCCTTCCCCAGATCTGTGCCTCGACACAATCCTGTCTCGGAGCTCTACGGACAATTCCTTCGACCTCATGGCTTGGTTTTTGCTCTGACATGCACTGTCAACTGTGGGACCTTTTATATACAGGTGTGTGCCTTTCAAAATCATGTCCAATCAATTGAATTTACCACAGGTGGACTCCAATCAAGTTGTAGAAACATCTCAAGGATGAACTCAATTTCGAGTGTCATAGCAAAGGGTCTGACTTAAGATGGGTAATCTTTGTATTGATATATTGTACACAAAATGAGTTATTTAGCTACTGTTGGCTGGTGGAGAGCAACCATGCCAGAAAGAGTAAATTAACCATTTCCTTTAGTACTCAATACTATGCTGCCTTGTGTTGTGTATAGATAGATAGGTGAAGTGTTTTCTGTGTATTGTACTGTATGTGTTTTGAGTGTTAGATATGCCCTCTACATAAGTGACTGTTACGTAGGTCACCATTACATAAATAACACTAGGCGAACCATAAAACAGTATGTAAGGCAGGTGAACTCACATGCCAGCTGAACCCGGGCCTTGCGGCTGACCAGCATGCCAAAGCGGTTCTGAGCGGCGCAGTCGTACTCTCCAACATCCGTCTCACTTCCGACTCTGTCTAGTCGTTTCTGGAAGCTCTGGATGAAGAGGGTCCCATTGGGCAGCACCTGTACACGCTCCCCCACGACTACGGGCGCCCCGTTCTTGCGCCACGTGATCGAGATGGGACCCTCGCCCTCCACCCGGCAGTCCAGCATCAGCGGCCGATCCCGCACAGCGATGACGTCACTGGGCTCCAATAGGATCGCCAGCTCCTTGGCACCACATACATCTAGAAAGGGGCATGAAGAAGATCATTGGCTGTTATTAAGGTTGAGAACATCAGTGTTGGTTCATTTTGTAGACCAGTACAGTGGGGGTGATGAAATTGCATGTGTCTAATCACCCACTATTAGTGAATACACAAAGGAACTCAATGTTGGCTATATATAGTAGTTTACCCATACAGTACCTGTTCACCCAATCACTTTAAGATCAGGTAAGAGGACCTGTAAGAAAGATTGATACTCTGACCCTATGGGACAATCCATTAAATGAAAAACTTCAAACTGAATTTGTAAACTATACCTCACAGCACTTTGTACTGGGGCATTGAGCATTCCATGGCTGGAGCCTTGCCTGTCTCTAATCCATTCATTCACCAAGATTCCTATCCCATTCCCTATGTATCTGTGTTTACAAGCAAAGACTGAGAAGCAACAACACAGAAGGGGACCGAAATAGAGATGGACAGCCACGTTCGCCCGGGGACAAACTCTTCCAACCCCCAAAACTGCACTTGACACTCTACACCGGCCAACAGATTGATGGCTGTGTTAGTTCCGCGTCCAAAACACTTTTACTGAAACCGGCCACAATAATAGGGCTGAATGCCAGGGAGTCATTGAGCCAAAGAGGGCAGGAACAATGGCTGAGATGGAGGCAGAAGACTAGAGAGGGTTAGTGGGGTCAAGTTAGGAGAACTTCTATTGAACCAAGCGCAGACCGGCGACAATGGCGCAGTGACGACATTCACACTTGTTCTTACCCCACCTTCCGACAACCCCCTAGAAAGTCCCTTCACCATAAACCTACACCCCCCACCCCTATGGGGGCCATCTGCCCTCTTATGCCCCCCCTGCATCCCTGCCTCCCTTTCACCAAGGCTCCGGGGTGACTTTCCCATGCCACTGGATCACCCCATTCGCCTCTTGAAGTTGACCCCACCAACATGGCAAGTCTTCCCAAAAACCGCTGTCCCGCCCTGACCCCTCAAGGTGGCCGTTCCCTTTCTCCCAGCTGTTGAGGTGGGGGAGGGAAAAGGAGTCAGAGTGACACACCCGAAAAGCCTCAATGTCCCCTGCTCTTGAACTTGCATGATGAGACGCACCATCAAAATAATGGAGAACTTTTGCATCTGTTTATCTGAACTATAGCGAATCCCCCCCTCTTCTTCTCATCTACACAGCTGTGAACCGCAGAACAACAGCCTTACCCTCCTCCCTCTGACTGCTACCATAATCATATCACACCATCACACCTGTCCATCCAGCACCTGGCAAGGCTGTGGTCTCACACCCATAACTTTTGTCCTTGACTTTAATTTTAATAAAGATAATCTCACCAAAACTCTCTTAATTTTCTTCTTTCTGGTGACCACTCTATTTGATTAGAGCATCCTCTGTGCACCCTAACTATAATTGAATATCAACTGTATTATTCTCCTAAAGAACCAGGGACTGCTATAGCTTAACAATGGGGTATGTCTCTACTCATCACATCCACATTAAGCCAAACATTCAATCACCATTACAAACCCTAAAACAACCACGCCTGGATCATCGCTAGTGATGGCTATGTTATGGCGCACCAGGACTCTTTTATGTTATTGGTGTCTATGATATTGATAGACATTTGTATGGATCAAGTGTGGGTTCTTAGTATTTCTGAACCACAAAGCCAAATATCAGTAGTGAATTCTACCATTGCAAAACATTTACTGACATACTGTTAGGATATACAGGATTACAGGCTCAAAATGGCCAGAAACAAAGACCTTTCTTCTGAAACTCGTCGGTCTATTCTGAGAAATGAAGGCTATTCCATGCGAGGAATTGCCAAGAAACTGAAGATCTCGTACAGCGCTGTGTACTACTCCCTTCACAGAACAGTGCAAACTGTCTCTAACCAGAATAGAAAGAGCAGTGTGAGGCTACGGTGCACAACTGAGCTAGAGGACAAGTACATTAGAGTGTATAGTTTGAGAAACAGACGCCTCACAAGTCCTCAACTGGAAGATTCATTAAATAGTACCAGCAAAACACCAGTCTCAACGTCAACAGTGAAGAGGCGACTCCGGGATGCTGGCCTTCTAGGCAGAGTTGCAAAGAAAAAGCCATATCTCAGACTAAATAATAATAAAAGGGGCAAAAAAACACAAACACTGGACAAAGAAGGGCACCCATTGGTAGATGGGTAAATGTTTTTTTTTAAAGCAGACATTGAATATCCGTTTGAGCATGGTGAAATTATTAATTACACTTTCGATGGTGTATCAATACACCCAGTCACTACAAAGATACAGGCGTCCTTCCTAACTCAGTTGCCGGAGAAGAAGGAACCCGCTCAGGGATTTCACAATGAGGCCAATAGTAATTGTAAAACAGTTACAGAGTTTAATGGCTGTGATAGGAGAAAACTGAGGATGGATCAACAACATTGTAGCTACTCCACAATACTAAACTACAGAAATTTGTGAGTGAAAAGAAGGAAGCCTGTACATAATAAATTATTCCCAAACATGCATTCTGTTTGACAAAAGGCACTAAAGTAAAACTGCAAGAAATTACCTTTATGTCCTGAATACAAAGCGTTATGTTTGTGGCAAATCCAACACAACACATCACTGAGTACCACTCTTCATATTTTCAAGCATGGTGGTGGTTGCATCATGTTATGGGTATGCTTGTCATCGGCATGGTAGATTTTATTTAGGACAAAAAGAAACGGAATAGAGCTAAGCACATGCAAAATCCTAGAGGAAAACCTGGTTCAGTCTGCTGGTTCACCTGGTTCACAAATTCACCATTCAGCAGGACAATAACCTAAAACACAAGACCAAATATACACTGGAGTTGTTTACCAAGATGACACCTGAGTGGCCTAGTTACAGTTTTGACTTAAATCAGCTAGAAAATCTATGGCAAGACTTGATAATGGCTGTCCAACAATGATCAACAACCAACTGACAAATACTTTTTTTAATAATAATGTTTAAATGTACAAAGCTCTTAGACACTTACCCACAAAGACTCACAGCTATAATTGCTGCCAAAGGTGATTCTAACATGTATTTACTCAGAGGTGTGAATGCTTATGTAAATGTGATGATTCTGTATTTCATTATCAATACATTTTCAAATATTTCAAAAACATGTTTTCACAATGTCATTATGGGATATTGTGTGTAGATGGTGGGGGAAAAAATATAATTCATCCATTTTTAAATTCAGGGTGTAACACAAAGAAATGTGGAATAAGTGAAGGGTAATGAATACTTTCTGAAGGCACTGTACCAGTATCTTGGACCAACATATTTTAGATATATGGTTTTCTAAACCCAGTTCAAATTGCTAGGCCACAGCCCAACCTTGCACTGAATAGCCACCATAATAATATGCATCTCTATAGCCTTTCTGCATTAGCCATTGCTTCTTGACGCATCGACAAAGAGATTGATCAAGGGTCCCCTTCTTTTGTGTCCGAATAAACGTATTCACAAGGCTCTAATCTGGGTGATGTGATGCCTTCAAGGCAGCAATGCAATCACTATGGCCACGGCTGCTACATATTGCTAGCTAGAGACAAGAAATTGGGTGCTAGATTAAGGCCTTTGAAGTTATGCCCACATGTGCTCTCTCTCTCTAAAACAGCCAAAAGTTGACCCAACTATGCTAATGATCCATTATTACCATGTGGTCTGTTCTTATACGGATGTGTGATGGAGTGCTCAAATTAGAGGATGAATTCAATTTCAATTTCTAATCGTTTTTTGGGTTTTTTCCTGAGCAGCAGGGATCCCCCACCCTGTCCTCACCCTAGAGGCTGTGACCCTAATCCTTCAGGGGTCATGAGAGAGTTGGAGGAGAGTTGATAGAAGGGGGGAGTGGGGGATGGAGGGATAGAGGGGACACTTGGATCCGGCCACCAGGTCTGTCACTGCCCCCTCTCACTCGGCAACCAATGTCTCCTGGGCCGCTGGCCCTGAACTTTACAGGCTATTGTGACGTGGACCAGGGATCTTCTTAGCCAGCCACCCACACCCCAAAAAGAGAGAGAGAGAGAGTGAAAGGGGGTCCTGAGCCCCGGGATAAGGCAAATATACGCAAATCCCCTCATTGATTGCGTTATGCCTTCCTCTAGCATTGCCTTCCCTGTCTCTCTCTATATCTCTGTTTGACTGGCAGCCAGCTACGGCTGGACTATGACTGAAGAACCAGTATGTTAAAACTGGGCCCTGGACCAACCTTACACACAAAGTACTATAGCTTTAATAAGGCAATAAACATTCTATTGAATGGACTTGGATGGAGGGGTTGGCTGAGAAACTCACGCTTTACAGGCTGTTACAGTGCAATTAAGTTTTGAGGAAAGGAGAGAAAATTTGGTCTCACATTCGTACTCAGGTGGCATATTTGATCAACAACAAAAAAATCCACTGACACTATTGGCCTTTGTTTTATAATCCGTAGTGCATCAAATGTAGGCTGCACTTCTGCTGAAAATGTCTAAAAGTAGAAAACATATTTTTAAGCTTGCAGGCATAATGACTTAAAGCCTGCAGGCATAATGCTTTATAACTTGATATAACTTGTTGTGAGCCTTTATAATGTCTGACAATAAGTCTTGCAATATCTTATGGGGAAAAAAGTATAACAAAATATACTGTATATATATTTACGAAGACTGAATTGTGACCACTTTCTTTGGCCACTTTGTTCGTCCTCCACAACTGATTTTCAATTTCTGTGGCCAAAAAAGGATGAAAAAAAGTGAGAAAAGCTATTGAAACTATCCCCCTTTCCTTCCTATCCAAAACGTAAACCAGGGCTTTTGTGTGAGATTACGAATGTATTCTATGCACCTTGAAAAATTCCTCCCCTCCCCTCTTCTCTCCCCATTAGATCCATCACAGCAGTGGGGGACCCGGCGTAAACAATGCCTGAATGCGGAGCTAGGGAGCTATGGAGCTAGGAGGAGAAATCCTGAAGGAACGAAGTGTGGAAAATGGGAATCGCTGGGAGGTGTGAGACTCAGTACCCAGCGGCAAGCCCCTTTGTCTCGCTAATGGGAGTTAAACTCTCTCCCTCGCTTCGTACCCCCATCTCCTTTTAGTGGTTATGCAAACATGCTATTGTAGCGGGCTACCGGCTTGCGAGGCGGGGGCACCCAAATTGCCCAAGTGTTTTGTTTGAGGATCGTCATTAGCTGGCATATGCCAAGTTCAATGTGGAGTAAACACGACACCACTGTTTCCGATGTTGAGGAGGAAGCTAAGCATGTGCCACCCATGTCAGGACTCCTCCCTCACAGATGTCAATGGGGGGCAATTAACTAACACTGCATGCAAGTTACTGCACTGCTTTTGATTGTAATAGACACATCATGTTATCCATTCATTGGGAGAAAAAAACTATGAATCAGCTCATTTAGAGCTTGACTTTCTTAGCTGTGGGTTTGTTTTCATGCCTGGAAACATCAACACATTTAATTGACAGCCTTACATTTCAGGCTATTTGCGTGTTTGGATCAACTACATAATCCAGGCCCAATTTGAAACATCTCCACTCCACCTCAACTCAAAGAGCCATGAAATCAGAACTGTCTCTTTTTTTGAACTATTGATCCTCTCAGTTCTTATTTATATCACCAGAGAAGGTCCCCAGAGGACAAAGAGCAGAAATGACCATCTGCATTTGGAGATTGGATTGTTTCTGATGGGGATGGACAAACACACCGGTCTTAAAAGGGCCTGGACAAATTTCGGCCTACTCTAGACCCCTCTTTGGATCAATAAACAATAATCTCCAATGCGATGGGGAGGAGACCTCAATGCTTGCCCTCCCGTTTTTAATCACTGGGGTGTGGGCCAGCAGAAGGGGACACAGCTTATTCCTAGTATCAAGGAAATCTCATTAAACAGAGAAAGGCATTGTGGGCCATGGTGGGTCCTCGTAGGACATAATATAATAATCTACACAGAGGGCACTATCTTGTAAGGTCCTACCACACTGGGCCTGAGGGCTTTCAATAAATATATCTACTGGTATATCTGCAGTACCTGGGTGGTGTTCAGTAGGGCACACCGTAGCAAAATGCTTTGCAACGGAAAACAAAAACAAGCATTTCTTACTGGACAAGTTCAGATAGTCCCTGAAAGTTCGGCCCAGAGTTAGCAAACTATTGTCTGCTCATTGATAGGGTCATTAATGCTTCTATTCACCTTTTACATGTCTGAATGTCTGTTTGAATTTAACACTGGCTAAAGTATCTAGAACCTTTATGGTCATTTTGAGTACAATGTCTTCCTTTTTGAATTTGATACCACAGTCACGACCACTGGATATGGCTTCAGAAAATGGCACCAAGCAAGGTACCATGTTGGTACCGTTGTAAATGTCATTGACAAGTCTTTGCTTTATTTACCTACACGATGGGTTGGGACTTAATGAAAACCTACAATGACGCAGCCTTGTAATTCAAAACACCAGCTCCTCTGTAAAGGTTACCTCACACTTGGGGTGTTCTAATTAAAATAACGGATGTGTGTACTGTACACTGGCACTGGGTTAAACATTGAGCATTGGCCTCCCGAGTGGCGCAGGGGTCTAAGGCACTGCATCACACTGCTATCCGGGTTCGGGTTCGATCTGTAGATCTGGGTTTGACCCGGCCGTGACCGGGAGACCCATGAGGCGGCTCACAATTGGCCCAGCGTCGTCCGGGTTAGGGGAGGGTTTGGTCGGCTGGGATGTCCTTGTCCCATTGCGGTCTAACGACTCCTTGTGGCGGCCGGGCGCATCCACGCTGACTTCGGTCGCCAGCTGTACGGTGTTTCCTCAGACATATTGGTGCGGCTGGCTTCCAGGTTAAGCGAGCAGTGTGTCAAGAAGCAGTGCGGCTTGGCAGGGTCATGTTTCGAAGGACGAATGGCTCTCGACCTTCGCCTCTCCCTAGTCCGTAATGGAGTTGCAGCGATGGGACAAGACTGTAACTACCAATTAGAAATCATGAAATTGGGGATCATTTTTTTTTTTAAGTGCCAAAAAATAATAATAACATTAATACCAGAGAGAATTAACTAACCAGGTGCTCGATTAGGCCGCTAATTGTCTGGCGGTATATTGATAAAAACCCAGGCAAAGAGCGATGTCTAATGTCCCAGGTGCCCTTGATGATAGACACTCACGGAAGCTGAACTGGAACATTGGAGTGTGTCAGACAGTGTTTGTCACCAATTTCAATGGACTGTTTGTCTCATATCTGCTGTAGTTTTGTATAGAGTGCCTGTTTTGGTCTCATTAATTGCACACCAATAGCAAATGGTACAACATATAACTCTCGTCAGATAATGGTTTGGATGGCAAAGCTATAAGAATAATAATAGCATTGAACGGCATGGGAAGTGCATGTCCCAAGGGTGCTTACTGCTTGTGTAATTAGAAATAGCAGTACACATTGGAGCAGATCATGACAGGGTCTCCAAAGGACTTCTCTGTCCCCATCATCCCATCAGTGAGTGTCAGTGATGGGGAAGACTATAGTAGGCTCATGCAGCAGCCAATGAATGGGAGCCACTCTGCTACACAGGAAGAGTAGAGTCAATGTCTGAGGTTTGAGGACCTAGTAGCCCAGGTTAACTCACAATATTAAACACTCACACTATTTATCTTAATTTGATCACCCTGTTGCAGGAAAACTTTCCTGCAATTCAGGACATTTAAAACGTGTAGTTTATTTGAGGTTTAAAAAGGCTTCTGAAGTTTGTAATTTCCATTTAGAAATTTCAGACTTGATTTTCCCTAATGAAAAATGTATCACACCCTTCAACAAAGTCCATTGATTATAATCCACATTTCCTGTTGCTGCAAGATTATTTTCCTGCTGTAGCAAAATGGCTCAAATTAAGATCCTACATATTTAGGGATTGCGATATGCTAATATCATCCACTTCCATTCCGAATTGATCTTAAAAATAACACTAGGTTGTATTTTGAGCGGAACATCCCTTTAAGAGATTAGTGACACTGGCTCTACATCTGCTTTACACAACACAGTGGTAAAAAACCCACACACCATGTCATCAGCACCCTATCAGTGTCTCTGTGTCAGGTTTCCCACGAGTCGCCCTGCATGCATGGGTTATGGGGTGGGATTAGCTCCGTCAGATCCGTGCTGCGATAGGCCTGTCACGTTGGCCCCCATAATTGTATCTTCAGCAGGGGAGATCTGCCATGTATTATCATAAGCCCAAAGAGGATAGAGATGTTTCCCTCCTTTAATGCTGGATGGAGGGATGGAGCAGTGGCCCAGCACAGGGCTATTGTCCCGGTGTGGATTAAACCAATGGGGTGTCTTGTTGGACTTGGAGGGATCCTATGGTCCTATCCCTATATCTAGGTACCTCTGGATGGTGTGTGTGTGTGTGTGTGTGTGTGTGTGTGTGTGTGTGTGTGTGTGTGTGTGTGTGTGTGTGTGTGTGTGTGTGTGTGTGTGTGTGTGTGTGTGTGTGTGTGTGTGTGTGTGTGTGTGTGTGTGGTGGTGGTGGAGATGTGATGTGGACATGGTCACAGGCAGCTGTGGGAGGATTACCCTTGATGGACACACACACACACAAACACCCTTTTTAATAAGGTCTCTGGGCCAGACTCACAGAGAGGGAGTGGGGCCAGTGTTATGGAGATGAGGGTGTGTGAGGGTCAGGTCACTACTGGGGCGGGGTGAGGCGCCTGGCCATTGTCTCCCTGGCTTTTCTTGTTCCCCCATTACCGACCACTCCATTGACCAGAAGGGGACCCCAAAGGTTAAGTCCCCCACCCTACCCCAGCACCCTAGGTCACAACAGCCCCCTCTTTCTCCCTAAAAGGTCATAGGTCCCTCCCTAAACCCCTTTCTCTAGTCCAACTCTCCCACACACCTTCTGTTCTGCTCCTTCACTGAGTTGGTGTTTAGACTGGATACTATATGTTGCCAGATTTGATTACAATACAAAGGACCCCAACACACTGGGCCTAGGGCCTATTTTAAGTTAGGCCTTAACTTTATAAATCATATGAAATGCTATATCTTCGTTTCTTTATATAAAGTCTTTATATGAGTTGTTAGTCCTATTCATTTGTTTGTTTGTTACAAACTTGGGGGGACATTTTTATGGGGCAGGTGATGTTTTGGTACTGTTCTAAAAGGAGCTGAAATTAACTTGACTTTGACTTGATCATCACATTTTAGGGTTGAGGAGAGTTGTTCCTATCTGTAATTCCAATGTGGTTGTGTTAGGCAAATTATATACGGGCCTAATCAAACTACCCCTGGCCTCTTCAACTCATTTGATATCACCAGATTTGGTCTCGATATTTATCGATTGACTTGAAAAAAGGTAGCACAAAATAGCCTCTTCTTTTTAAGTTTGAGTTTGAATATGAACTCTACGTCAGCAATGGATGGAAGGGGAAGCGGTCAAATTATTTTGTAGGCCTATAACTGAAAGGGACAGGTTGTATCGAAAAAGTTTCCCTATTATCACATAGGCCTATCTTAGCTTCAAAATAAGGAGCACACGTGTGTATTCAATGTTCTCTGAAAATGAACATATTACATTTTATCCTGAAAAGAGCATCATTGTTGTAACGGGATTAACCATACATTAATAGATATATCTACGTGTAATAGCATCGCATTTTAAATCAAGAGAGAAAATATTGTGTCTACCGAAATGTATACATATAGAAAATGCATATGCTTACACATGGCTATTGAAACAGCATAATCAGATGTTGTTCAATGACACAAACTAAACAATGAACAAACAATTATTTCGATTAGAAATTATGCCGTTTCCATGAATTATAGGCCAACTGTTACACCCTAATTTCTTAAACACATACAGAAGAATGAACCGCTGAACCATTGTAGGCTATCAATAGGTCCCCAGTCCCCCACTCCATCAAAGTTGTAGTGCAAAAACAACAAACCCATATAACCGCATACATATTATAATAAAAAGCATACTTACTCAAACAGATATACGCTACCAAACAGGCTAGCAGCATCCATGGCTGATTCATTTTTTTATAAAAAAAAAACAAGTATTTTGGTCTTGCTGAAATGTCTTCTGACCCCCCCAAAATCAAAAATATATATATTCCAATTTCTGAGATGTGTCTTCTTTCAAAGCTTTTGCTGAGATATCTTCTTTGGAGAGCTTGCAAGAATTTGGATTCACCTTTATTAAAACATTTCTACTGTTCTTTAAAGTCCCTTTTCCAGCATATTGGCTGGAGCTGGCTACTAGTCACGTCCAAAGCTACTTTCAGAATAGTTTCTATTCAAGAGCCACGGAAGGGACCGCGGACATTAGGTATGTAGCGTTATTGTTGTCCCAGTTGACACCTACCGTCAGTGAATGGACATTGATACAACAGCTTTCGCCGGCGCTGGCAGGTTGGTCCCCACTGAACCAATCACAGACCGCGGGGCGTTCGAGGGGAGGGGCGTTTTGCATGATTGATATTCATTTGAATGGAGGCCTGGCCACCTCCACTCCGCTGCTCTGTCTTGATGTCACATAACAGAATCACAATGGACAGCTGTGGCCACCCTGGAGAGCAGTGAGGTGGCATACCCTCTGTTTTTCTCAGGATATATTTGTGGCACAGGTCTTTTGACAATATTTTCAGCCTGCAGATATGCATTATTGATATGGTTATAATGCATTGTAAGGCTTATAATATGACTATATTGTAATATGTAATAAGATGAAGCTCATAGGTTTATTTTAATTTGTGAAAAACAATATCAGCAGGATGCATATTTTATGCAAAAAAGAGGCTATCCATATTTCTTTAGCCCACGTAACCCTTTTTATTTTGGCCATTGCCATCATAAGCCATAAGTCATATGACCTCAACCATATCCTTCTCTGAGCAGATCATGTGACATAATAGTCATACAGATCCTTATCCTGATATATGTCCTATGGCAAGACATCCCATGACTGTGTGTTATGTAATGAAAGGCGAGATGAACACAGTGCAGTCTAATATACTGAAGAACAATATAAACGCAAAATGTAAAGTGTTGGTCCCATGTTTCATGAGCTGAAATTAAACATCCCAGAAATGTTCCATATGTATGAAAAGCTTACTTCTCTCAAATGTTGTGCACTAATTTGTTTACTTCCCTGTTAGTGAGCACTTGATAAAAGTGCCAAGATAATCCATCCACCTGACAGGTGTGGCATAACAAGAAGCTGCTCATTACAGTGGTGCACCTTGTGCTGGGGACAATAAAAAGCCACTCTAAAATGTGCAGTTTTGTCACAAAGCATAATGCCACAGATGACTCACATTTTGAGGGAGTGTGCAATTGGTATGCTGACTGTTGCCATAGAATTGAATGTTCATTTCTCTACCATAAGCTGCCTCCAACATAAATTTAGAGAATTTGGCAGTATGTCCAACCGGCCTCACAACCGCAGACCACGTGTAACCACGCCAGCCTAGGACCTCCACATCCGGCTTCTTCACCTGCGGGATCGTCTGAGACCAGCCACCCCGACAGCTGATGAAACTGAGAAGTATTTCTGTTAGGGAGGAGAAATGCCAACTGAACCCTGGTCTTACGAATATGTGTTTTCTGGGTTTGGCGGTTTTACCATTCAAGTTATACCACACTATGTCAAACTTGAGGGTAAACGCTACACTTTTAAGCCTAAATAGAAAATGCAAAGCAACAAAGATTTTGATCATTCAAAACAAGGCTGTTCCAAAAAAAGTGACAAGGCACTATAGTGAAAACTGCCTGAGTGGTACTTTGTCAGAAAGCTAACGATGATCAAGAATCAGTATACAGAACATAAAGATACATTGTATGAAATTAATTTAGGCCATTGTCCTCAGCAGAGAGGGATCTCCTCATTACAATCCCTTAGACTGTTGGTGAAAATGTAAAGGAAAAGATTCAGGGCACTGGTTGCCTTGACCTTTCAGTTATGATTCTTCATGCTGATAGATTCAATTAGTACAGTACATGATTCAGCAAAGGTCAGAGTCCCTGCACTAAGCAAAAAGTAATGCAGCATGGGGTATGTGAGAGTACTACAGCCTCCATCTGAGGCCTGGCCTTTTATGGTGTGTAGGGAGTAGTTCTATAGAATGGTGTATGTGAGTTGCCTCTGCACCGCAGGATCCATGGATCAAGCCCACGTTACAGCTCTCTCTCCACATCAGTCTGTTAAAGTAATAAGGAAAAAGCTGTGGCGCTTACCCAGACACATATTTTGGGAAAAGAGCTATACAATGTGTGAGGGCTGTGTTAGGCGGTCTGGGGGTGGTGAAACCAGTGGGAATTAAACCATGTCTCCTGGTCGCCAACCCAACCTGTTAACCATTAGACCGAGTAAATCCTCAATGTCTGAGGGTGACATTTGGTCTTAAACAAGGCTACCTCATCACGAGAGCGTGATTCCAAATTACCTCCGCTACAGAGGCACTAAGGACAATAGAGAGGACCTCTCAATAGGGGTTTGAGTTGGCTGTGAGCTAGTGGTAATGGAGCTGTTTATAGGTTCCTTTGCAGTGAGGGGAGGCTGCATTAAATGCCCTTGGCAATGGCCGTCGCCAAACGAGCCCCCGGTTCCCCTTATCCCATTAGCTCCATAATGGACACCTGGTTACCCATGGACATCAACCACCCGAGCCACGGCCTGTTCACACCACTATCATCCAGAAGGTGACGTCAGTGCAGGGGCATCAAAGCTGGGACAGAGAGACTGAAAAACAGCTTCTATCTCAAGGCCATCAGACTGTTAAATAGCCATCTCTAGCTGGGTACCCTGTCCTGAACTTAGTCACTGTCACTAGCCGGCTACCAGCAAGTTACTCAACGCTGCACCTTAGATGCTGCTGCCCTATGTACATAAACATGGAATCACTGGTCACTTTAATAATGTTTACATACTGTTTTACTCATTTCATATGTATATACCGTATTCTACTGTATTCTTGTCAATGCCACTCCGACATTGCTCGTCCTATTATTTATATATTTCTTAATTCCATTCTTTTACTTTTAGATTTGTGTGTATTGTTAGACATTACTGCACTGTTGGAGCTAGGAACACAATTTCGCTATACCCACAATAACCTCTGTAAAATATATGTATGCGACCAATAAAATGTGATTTGAATTGATTTAACGATCACAGCGTTCTAATCTGTGCTCGCATTCAGGCCCCCACGTGCATTTCACACTCTCACAAGCTGTTGACTCCATTATACACAGGCAAAAAGAAAGAGAGAGGGGGAAAGAGGAAGAAGGAAAAAGGGAGTGTAGGTGAGCAAGAAGAGAAAGAAGGAGCCTTGAGGGAAGGAAGAGAGAAGAAGGGAGCCTAGGCCACCATAAAAGCCCAGGAGGGGAGAGAGGCGCACAACTGTAAAAGGGGAAGCAAAAAGATGACAGGGTAAAGGAGCTTGAATGAGAAGAGAGAGATGACAGGGTAAAGGAGCTTGAATGAGAAGAGAGAGATGACAGGGTAAAGGAGCTTGAATGAGAAGAGAGAGATGACAGGGTAAAGGAGCTTGAATGAGAAGAGAGAGATGACAGGGTAAAGGAGCTTGAATGAGAAGAGAGAGATGACAGGGTAAAGGAGCTTGAATGAGAGAAGAGAGAATAGTGAGAGAGGAGGGGAGAGAGGCAAGAGATTGGAAAAGAGGGGAAAGAGAAAGCAGTGAGGGACAGAGGGAGTGTAGGAGAGATAGAAGAGAGAAGGAGCCTTGAGGGACGGAAGAGAGAAGGGTGAAAGAGAATGATTCAAAGGGAAAGAAGGAATAGTAAATAGGAGAAGGAGGAACGGAGCACAGTAGAGGGAGAGAAGAGGCTGCTCAGAGAGGAATGAAAAAATTAAGTGTTCGACAAAGTTTTAGAGGTTGAAAAATGTCACTGCATTTGTTTATTCATAAAACCCACTTAATACAATATAAAACTCATACAATGATGTACTATCACTGTTATATGAAAAGCACATCATATAAATAAAAACGAACACATCAGGTGAATTGTCAGAGAGCTATAGTGCAAAGATTTGCAACCAATACATTCAAATTCAATGTCTTATATAAAATAGCCTATATCTTGTACACATGTATCCTACAGGTGGATTCAAGTGAGGGGGTACGACAATGGGCATGGCACCTTTCATTCACAGTAACTTTAAGCACAGACCATCGCTGAGATAACTTTAGGGGAAGACAGGTTCAAGTTCAAGTCCACTATGTGGCACAAAAATATTCAACCCTACAATTGAATTCCATTGTAATAGCACATTGAATATATTGTAATAGCACAAGACACAGCTTTATGTAACTGAGCTAAGATCTAACTGTAAACTCACTCCACAGCTAGCTTTAAATGCCAATGGAGCTATCCAATTGGATCTCTTTGTACAGCTCAATCGGTTCACACCTTGTCAAGTGGGCGTTCACATGTAGAGGATCCTGGTTCAAGCCCAGTCAGAGGCAAGTTAAGGGAGGCAGCACTATATGCCAAGCTACTACGCTGAGGCTGGTTATATTTACACATTTGAAAACTACTGCTGTGTTATAGCCATCTAATATCCAAGACTGTTGTCCCCTCATTAAGTCATTTAGATTACATGTATATAGGGGTGTAATCTTAGCACCCCCACGTTTCTGTATGGCACCTCTGGACACACATTGAGAATACAGTGACAGACAAGAGTGACAGGGACAACTCTAACCCTTTGCGGATCAATAGCGGCTCATCAACCGAGGGGGTGCAATAAAGACAGGCACGTCCAGAGACTTCAAAAAATAATAAAGGGGCGGTGACATTACACTCGCAACATTTTAATGGAGAAAGATTCAAAAATACGGGTATTGACATGTGACATGCGGCTAAGACCTCCTGGTGTTACCCTCAGTCATTGTTTGAGCCTGTCTCTTTAGCATGACTGACGAGTTGCCTTGTACCTCCTCCAACTCCCACTTCGCTCGTGACACAGCCCAAGTAGTGTAAAGTACAGTGCAGACAGCTACAGCATACAGGGCACTAAAAAGTGCCATTGGACATGATAATGAAGTTATTTTCTGGTTGTAAATTAGTTTTTTTGGTTGTAGAGACATCAGATTGACTTACTTAAACCTCTTAAACCTCTTGGCCCCCTTGGGAGCATAGGGCATCCACTATGGCTCTCCACCTTACTCTCTTCGGTACAAGGGCATTTTCCTCTTGCCAGAGGAAAATTTTGTTTTTCCTTTGTGGGTTTTCCTTGTGGTGTTTTTTGTTATATTCCATGGTTGGTTATTTTATCTGGCCACCATATCCTCAGTATGTAACGTAGGTAGTAGACGATGAAGACATATTTTATTGATTAGGGGTTGTGTGGTTTTCCAGGTTTCGCAGCTATAGAGGTGGAACGATTTGACATTTGTTTTAAAGATGACGATCTTGGTGTTTGTGTTTCAGAGACGTCAGATTACCAGTTTACAACCATCAAGACCTCTAGAATAAATGTCATATTTTGATAATTATCTTTTCCAGGACCGGCCCTACCAACAAGCGACATAAACAGATGCTTAGGGCCCCGAGGCCGGTAGGGGGGCCCCCCACTCGAAAAAGTTTTTATAAACTCAGTCGGGGTCTCAACTAACTGTTGAGAGATAGAATAGTAGAATACACAAGCCCATGTCAGCATGTTTTTCTATTACTAGTTAAGCTGTCTAGCCAGCTTGTGGCAATCATGGCCAAATTAACAATCGGGCATGCAGGGCACGTGCCCAGTCCTCTAGGGGGCACCCATTGATTTAGTTAGTCACTCAGATATCATATTCAAATGGCATTTGTTTTGGCAAAATCTGTAGATTTGCAGGAAATGTTCTTTAAAAATTGAACATTTTCTCTCCACCCCATGGCAAAATGAGCAGAATCGCATTTAATTGGTTTTAAAATGGTTACATTATCTCACCATCTAATAGCAAAATGTGTATAATTGCAAAAAACGTTCATTAAAACTATAACATGTACTCTTGGCAGAATGTAGAACTGCAGGAAATGTACAAAATATATATTTTGTCTCTTCACCGCCAAGAAGGGGGCCCTTCAAATGTGTTGACAGTGAGGTGGGGGTGCCCTCCAACCAAATCTTGCTTAGGGTGTCAGGCTGTGGGTAACTGGTATAGTGAGTCAGGCGCAGGAGAGTAGTGATGTGTGGACAAGGTATTTAATACAATGAAGCACCAGTATACAAACAAATACGAAATGTGCGGAAAAATACCGGTCACACAAAATACACTTCGGCGGAAGTTGTGACAGTACCCCCCCCTTGACGCGCAGCTCCAGCAGCGCACCGACACCGGCCTCTGGGACGACTCGGAGGGCGAGGTGCTGGGCGATCCGGATGGAGACAGTGAAACTCCCGCAGCATCGAAGGGTCCAATAAGTCCTTCACCGGCACCCAGAATCTCTCCTCCAGACCGTACCCCTCCCACTCCACAAGGTACTGAAGGACCCTCACCCGACGCCTCGAGGCCAGTATGAATCGGACTGCATACGCAGGGGCCCTATCGATGTCCAGAAGGGGCGGAGGAGCCACCACCGACCTGACCAGCCACCACCGGCCTGAGGAGAGACACATGGAACGAGGGGTTAATACGGTAATCGGGGGGGAGCTGTAACCGGTAACTGACCTCGTTCAGTCTCCTCAGGACTTTGAATGGCCCAAAAACTGCGGACCCAGCTTCCGGCAGGGCAGGAGGAGGGGCAGGTTTCGGGTTGAGCGCCAGACCGGTCCCCCGGTGCGAACACCAGAGCCTCACTGCGGTGGCGGTCTGCGCTGGCTTTCTGACGCCTCACGGCACGCTGAAGGTGCACATGAGCGGCGTCATATGTCTGCTTTGACTGCCTAAACCATTCGTCCACCGCAGGAGCCTCAATCTGGCTCTGAGGCCAAGGCGCCAGAACCGGCTGGAACCCCAGTATCCACTGGAAGGGAGAGAGGTTAGTGGAGGAGTGGCGGAGCGAGTTCTGGGCCATCTCTGCCCAGGGTACGAACACCGCCCACTCCCCCGGCCCATCCTGGCAATAAGACCGCAGAAACCTACCCACATCCTGGTTTACTCTCTCCACCTGCCTCTCTGGGTGAAAACCCGAGGTAAGGCTGACCGAGACCCCCAGACGTTCCATGAACGCCCTCCAGACTCTTGACGTGAACTGGGGAATCTCGATCAGATACTGTGTCCTCAGGCACCCCGTAGTGCCGGAAGACGTGTGTAAACAGGGCCTCCGCAGTCTGTAGAGCCGTAGGGAGACCAGGCAAAGAGAGGAGACGGCAGGACTTTGAAAACCGATCCACAACGACCAGGATCGTGGTGTTACCCTGTGAGGGAGGAAGATCCGTTAGGAAGTCCACCGACAGGTGCGACCACAGCCATTGCGGAACAGATAAGGGTTGTAACTTCCCTCTGGGTAGGTGCCTAGGAGCCTTGCACTGGGCACACACCAATCAGGAGGAAACATAAACCCTCACGTGGACCACCAGTACTTCCCACTAAGACAGCGCACTGTCCGACCGACGCCCGGATGACCAGAGGAAGGTGACGTGTGGGCCCAATAGATCAAACGGTCGCTTCTTCGAAAAGAAGGCACAGGGGCGGAGCTTCGGTGGCGGACCCAAGCGCTGAGAGAGCACGGCTCCTATCCCAGCCTCGGACGCGTCCACCTCCACTATGAATGCCAAAGTATGATCCGGATGAGCCAGCACGGGAGCCGAGGTAAACAGAGCCCTCAGGTGACCAAAAGCCCTGTCCGCCTCAGCTGACCACTGCAAATGCACCGGCCCCCCTTCAGCATTGAGGTAATGGGAGCCTCTAACTGACCAAAGCCCCGGATAAACTTCCGGTAGTAGTTGGCAAACCCTAGAAACCGCTGTACTTCCTTTACCGTGGTGGGAGTCGGCATATTACGCACGGCTGAAATACGGTCACTCTCCATCTCCACCCCTGAAGTGGAAATGCGGTACCCTAGGAAGGAGACAGACTGTTGAAAGAACAGACATTTCTCAGCCTTGACGTACAGGTCATGCTCTAACAGTTGGCGCGTGTAGCGGAGTATATCAGAATGTCATCAATATACACCACTACACCCTGCCCGTGCAGGTCCCTGAAAATCTCGTCTACAAAGGCCTGGAAGACTGATGGAGCATTCATCAACCCGTATGGCATGACGAGGTACTCATAGTGCCCTGAGGTGGTACTAAACGCCGTCTTCCACTCGTCTCCCTCCTGGATACGCACCAGATTGTAAGCGCTCCTGAGATCCATTTTTGTGAAGAAGCGCGCCCCGTGCATAGACTCGATCGCATGGGCTATGAGAGGTAGCAGGTATCTGTACCTCACAGTGATCTGGTTGATGCCTCGATAGTTAATACACGGGCGCAGACCTCCATCCTTCTTCTTCACAAAAAAGAAACTCGAGGAGGCAGGTGAAGTGGAGCGCCGAATGTACCCCTGCCCCAGGGATTCGGAGACATATTTTTCCATAGCCGCCGTTTCCTCTTGCGACAGGGGATACACGTGACTCCTGGGAAGTGCTGCGTCTACCAGGAGATTTATCGCACAATCCCCCCGTCGATGGGGTGGTATTCAGAGGGGATGCGCACGGTGGAGACCTGGTCTGGACTTTCCACCATAGTAGCACCGACGGAAACCTCTAAACACCTCTCCGAGCACTCTCGTGACCACCCCGTGAGAGCCCTCTGTTGCCACGAAATAGTGGGGTCATGACAGGCCAACCAGGGTAGGCCTAGCACCATGGGAAACGCAGGAGAATCAATGAGGAAGAGACTGATTCTCTCCTTGTGACCCTCCTTGAGCCTGGTGCCGACTCACCTGGGGTGACATGAGAGTGCCCTGCCTGCTGCCTCGACTCCCAGAGGAACCCCCCAGCACCGACCGGCAGTACAACAACCACCCGAGCCACTGCCTGTTCACCCTGCAAACATGCAGAAAGCGAGGTCAGTACAAAGCTGGGACCGACAGGAAAAACTCCCTAGAAAGGGAGGAACCTAGGAAGAAACCAGGCTCTGAGGGGTGGCTAGTCCTCTTCTGGCCACCCCGGCTGTGCGGCTTGGAGATTATAACAGTGCATGGCCAATATGTTCAAACGTTCATAGACGACCTGCAGGGTCAAATAATAATAATCACAGTGGTTGTAGAGGGTGCAACAGGTCAGCACCTCAGGAGTAAATGTCAGTTGGCTTTTCATGACCGAGTATTCATAGTTAGAGACAGCAGGTGCGGTGGAGAGAGAGTCGAAAACAGTAGTTCCGGGACAAAGTAGCAGATCCGGTGAACAGCCCCCACACCACTAGTGGGATATCTTCAAACCACCAACTTACTACCCTGAGACATGGCCGAGTATAGCCCACGGAGATCTCCCCCACGGCACGAGCCTGAGGGGGGCACCAACCTGGACAGGACGATCACGTCAGTGACTCAACCCACTCAAGTGATGCACCCCTCCTAGGGACGACATGGAAGAGCACCAGTAAGCCAGTGACTCAGCCCCCGGGCCAGGGGAACCGGGCCAGGCAGAGACAGCAAGGGTGGTTCATCGCTCCAGTGCCTTTCTGTTCACACCCCTGGGCCAGACTACACTCAATCATAGGACCTCCTGAAGAGATGAGTCTTCAATAAAGACTTAAAGGTCGAGACCGAGTCTGCGTCTCTCGCATGGACAGGCAGACGATTCCATAAAAATGAAACTCTATAGGAGAAAGCCCTGCCCTACTACTTAGCTTCGGCTGGTGGAGGTCCTGTAGAACCATGTCCAGATAAAGCGTCCGCGGTGAAAAAGTTGAATGAGAAAAGTTGAGCGAGGTAAAAAAATGTAAATTTAAAACGGTCATTAAAAAGTTAAAACCGTGACGTTGGCAGGTAGCAAAGTAATGTCAGCAACAAACCTAACAGCAGGACGTTAACAAGTCCACAAGTTGTAACCGGAAAGACGTCACTCCAAACTAGGGCTGAAATATATTGAGCATGCGTGTTGATATTCTTTGCTGATTTGACAGGAAAGAACAGGAAGGTAAGACTGCTTTATCAATGTGGTTTGTATCTTTTATGTGTTTTAGACTGTTATAATATTAAACAGACTGAAAGGAATTCACGATTTTTAATACATTGTCAAAGATTCACGTATTATTTGTAAATATACCATTTGCAAATTGGCTACATTCTTGGCTGCAAAGTCGTCAACCCAGTTAACAGTTAGCCAAGTACACGTACACGTAAGCCTGCTGATTGTTTGCTATCTAGCTGCTAACTGGCATCTCGTAATGTTCATTTTGTCAGATTGTGGCTAACTCTTTATTGACCATGTGTGTTTTTTGTTTTTTTTTGTGTAATCCATTCAATAAAATTGCAGCTAGTTAGCGGTATCTTTCATTTTAACATCTGGTTGTAGATAATCTAGCTAGCAAGAACGTTTGACAGTTAGCCACCGTAGCTAGCTAGACCGTCTAGCACATCTCATAGCACCTAGTTCAAAGTTGACACCATGTACACGTATGCTTTCTTTGAGTTGGCTGTTTTTTGAATCAGAAAATTGTGGTAGATTGGCCTACACTCTAACGTCACTAGCTAACGTTAGATGGTCTGTATTTAATTATCCAATACTTTTGACACGAACGGATCAAATATTTATCCTCACGTAGCATTGCTAGTTGGCACTTCGTTTTATCTTATCATACAACGTGAATGAGTTTGACAATATTTAGAAATATAACGTTAGGCATATAGCCAGATATGCTACTCTTGTATTATTTTTGTCAGTGGTCAATGATTATTTGAAGCAACAGAAGTACACACGCCACTTTTTCATTGTAATGCCACGAGAGTTTGTATTAACCACTTTTCCTACTCTTTTGCAGATGAGGACCCTGTACGTGTTTGCTCTACTGTGTCTGCTGGGTCTGGGGACAGGAGAGGAGGGGGCTCGTCTGTTGGCTTCCAAGTCCCTGTTGAACCGTTATGCCGTTGAGGGCCGTGATCTCACACTGCAGTACAACATCTACAACGTTGGAACCAGGTATTGAAAAATGACTGAGTGTTAAGACAAGCCATTGAATGTCAGTCTCTGTGTGCTGAAAATTCATCTTGTTTTTTTTTTGCTTCCCAATTCTGTACCCTTATCCCAATCTGCCTTAACTCATTCTGAATACTCGCTCCACAGTGCTGCCCTAGAGGTTGAGCTGTCTGACGACTCCTTCCCCCCTGAGGATTTCGGCATAGTCTCTGGGATGCTGAACGTGAAATGGGACAGGATCGCCTCGTATCCTTTAAAGCCACAATACTAAAATGTTTCAGCTCCTAAGCGCCAATATTTTTCAACAAAGCCCACAGCGTACTCTGAAGTTGTATCGCAGTTTCTCAAGTTCACAGTTGTCAAACTCATTCCACAGAGGGCTAGTGTCTGTGGGTTTTCGCTCCTGCCTTATACTTGATTGATGAATTAATTAGTAAGGAACTCTGAACTCTCGACACATGGTTGTCTAGGGCTTAATTGAAAGGAAAAACCTGCAGACACTAGGCCTTGCATGGAATGAGTTTGACAACCCTGCACTAGTTGTTTATACCTTAACCCTCCCCAGTGCCAGCAATGTCTCTCATACTGTGGTACTGCGCCCCCTGAAGGCCGGATACTTCAACTTCACCTCTGCCTCTGTCAGCTACCTGGCTCAGGAGGGAGGACAAGTTGTGGTAAGGGAGAGGAGAAGCATCTATGCAGATCAGGGCCTGTATTCATAAAGCATTTAGGAGTAGGAATGCTGATCTTGGATAATGTTTTCCCTTTTACATCATAATCATTAAGATTGTGTGGACTTGACCCTAGATCAACACTCCTATACTGAGATGCTTTATAAATACGGGCCATAACCTGGGTTCAAATTCGATTTGAAATCTTTCAGATACGATGAGCGTTTGCTTAAGCATGGCATGTGGTCAGGGTTTTAACTTTTTGTGCTTTTGTATTGGTTCCATTGCAACAGGAATGCTCCATCAAGCAGAGCTGAAATATTTGAAATAGTATTTGAACGCCAGTCTGATGCAGACTTGCTCTGTTCTCTATTGCTCTCTCCAGTCTGGAAGTTTCTCTGCTACATTAACGTGCAGAATGTAGCTTAACACCCAATAGCCTATTAGGTTGGTGTTGATATTTCCTGGCAATTGTTTTTATGCATTGTGCACTAGGACATATCCTGTTAGGGATTTCAAATAATTGGAAACTCTCTAGTCAATTTAACTAGAGACTGATGCAGAGTAGTGATATTTGTGACCTTTTGAGGAAATTATACCCCTTTGTCTTCCTACAGGTTGGCTACACCAGTGCCCCGGGACAGGGTGGGATTTTAGCTCAGAGGGAGTTTGACAGGCGTTTCTCCCCCCACTATGTAAGTCATTTGTCCTTTCAAAGCATTACGGTTGTTATAGACCTCTTACAGGAGTGTTTGGTGATATACCACATATTTGGACAGAGTTTTTAACTTGATGCCCTTCTGACTGATTTCCTGGACCCAGATTAAGCTTATTCCTAGTCTTAAATGCATGCTCAATGGCAAGCCTTTATTGGAAGTGCTTTTTACTCAAGGAATGTCTCAATCTGAGTCCAGGAAACCAGCCTTTTGTTGGACAGAGGCCTAGAATAAAATATCCTTGCAAAAATACATGGCTTTAGTATGTTCATCAGAAAGAACTAGACTCTCCATTTCTTGGCATACATATAGTTGCTCAGTATTTGTGTAATGTATGGAGGTAGAACAAAGCCAGTGCTATGTCTTCGGTACCAGTGTGTTATCAGCTCCTGGTCCTATCCTCAATCGCTGGCCTGCTTGAAAATAAATGACAAGGCCTCTGTTTACCAACCAGTTACCTGCCCCCCCCCAAACAAACTAGACTACAAACAGCCATGGTTCATTTTGTTTTATTCTCCATGTGCTGTTTGTTTAAATGGAACCCCACTTCAGTAGGGTTTTGTAAGATATTTTTTTCCCTATTTTTAATGGACAAGAAGTACTTCCCAGTTTTCAAAATGGTTTCTTGCTGAATTTGACCCAAGCCTTGAATTGGCTGTGACATCACCCCCTCCCCCTCCTCTCTCTCCAGCTGGACTGGGCTGCTTTCGGTGTAATGACCCTCCCCTCCATTGGCATCCCTCTGCTCCTGTGGTTCTCCAGCAAGAGGAAATACGACTCGCCCAAGGCCAAGAAGAACTGAACGCTCTACTCCACTGTGGAACTAGCTAGGGATGGGGTTAAGGTTCAATAACTTGTACCTTTTCACACTATTGTGCTGACAACTGTGCTGGCTCAGATATTTTCTTGTCACTTTGTCCTTTCCAGCCTAGTTTTAGCAACCATGCTGGATGTGTAACCAGACTAATGCTGTACATCTCAGCTCTGCTCAGTAGTGTGAGAAGGGTATTAGTAGATCGGGAGGCGAGTGACTTTTTTTTAAATAGTATAATTACCCATATTGGGGGTAAACAAGAACATGTAATGAGTGATCTGGGAAGATGTGTTTCCTTGTGATTGGGAGATTGAGCTTTGTAGACGGTTGATGATGGGATAGAGGTTTCATTGCTGGTTATTCTATTCCATACACAGGCACATGCATTACATACAGTACACACACACCAAGTCCCACTATAGCCGTAATGCAAGAATGACAAGAATGGCTGCCTTTTTTGTTTTATTTTGTAATTAATTTGAAACCCTCAAGGTAATTTCTACAGAAAGTAATTTCCCAGGTGGCTTGGAACTTCATGTTTGGGAAATAAACAAGCTGGGTTTTATAAAGTGAGATTCTTGTTTACCATTCTCTTTCAATATTTTTGTGGGGTAGTGCGCAAGTGTACACTTCAAGGGTAGATTGGGCCACAACTTCTGTAGATGCATTTGACACACAGAGACTTGACATTCAGTATGATCTCAAGCCTTGAGTTAAATCAACAGATTAAGGTATATTTTCTATTTAAGTGTACAGTAAGGCTTACTTCAAATATTTGATATTGGGGTTGTCAGTATTTTGTTCACAATGATAATTGCAGAGAGGGTCTTGGGTGACGAGTGCTTAGGGTTTATAGTTTGATATAGGGTAGTCATTTTAAGGTTTACAAGGGGAGTTGTATGATAGGGTCTTAGTAAAGAGTGGTCAGGGGTTGGGTGAAGGCTTTGAACTGGTTGGCCTCGCTGGGATCTGTTCGTAGATGCTGGTGCCTGGGTCAGGTCGTTCTGAACGAGGTGGCAGAAAGACCCCAGGTCGGGATGGGGAAGATAAAATGGCATCTCCACATTGCTAGAAAAGTGAGAGAAAAAAGATGGGCTTAAACTTCAAAGTACTTTTATATGAAATATTTCTTTCTAACATTTTCGAAGTAACAATCTGTCTGTGTAATTTTTACTCAATTATTGAAAAGGACTGAAACATTTATTTACAATCAGCTTATTTTATTTATTGACGATTAGATAATATGCACAACCAAATACGTTTGACCTTCCAGTACCTGCACACTTTCATCTGATTGAGGGGGGCAGTTAACGGCCCAGCGAGGCGTCCGTAAAGGCCGTTGGGGGGCTGTCCTGGCTGGAAGGGGAACGTGACTGGGGGCCTCTCTCATTCTTCTTAGGTTCACCTCTGAATAGAGGTGATGCTGGGGGTCTGTAAATGAGAGCGGATATATTGTAATATGTATACAGTCAGACAGTGCTGTCGGAAAGTATTCAGACCCCTTAACTTTTTCCACATTTGTTCGGTTACAGCCTTATTCTAAAATGTATTAAATTGTTTTTTTCCCGTCATCTACACACAATACCCCATAATTACAACACAAAACAGGGTTTTATAATGTTTTGCTAATTTATAAAAGATTTTAAAAAACTATCACATTGAAGTACACTAAAAGTCAAAAGTTTTAGAACACCTATTCATTTAAGGTTTTTATTATATGTACTATTTTCTACATTGTAGAATAGTGCACACATGCAAACTGAAATAAAACATATGGTATCATGTAGCAACCAAAAAAAGTGTTAAACAAAGCTAAATATATTTTATATTTGAGATTCAAACACAGCCACCCCTTGCCTTGACATCTTTGCACCCTCTTGGTATTCTCTCAACCAGCTTCATGCGGTAGTCACCTGGAATGCGTTTCAATTAACAGGTGTGCCTTAATTAAAGTTAATTTGTGGAATTTCTTTCATTCTTAATGCGTTTGAGCCAATCTGTAGTGTTGTGACAAGGTAGGGGGGTATACAGAAAATATCCCTATTTGGTAAAAGACCAAGTCCATATTAGGGCAAGAACAGCTCAAATAAGCAAAGAGAAACGACAGTCCATCATTACTTTAGGACATGAAGGTCAGTCATACGTAAAATTAAGAATTTTGAAAGTTTCTTCAAGTGCAGTTGCAAAAAACATCAAGCGCTATGATGAAACTGGCTCTCATGAGGATCGCCACAGGAATGGAAGACCCAGAGTTACCTCTGCCGCAGAGGATAAATTCCATAGAGTTACCAGCCTCAGAAATTGCAGCCCAAATAGATGCTTCACAGAGTTCAAGTAACAGACACATCTCAACACCAACTGTTCAGAGGAGACTGTGTGAATCAGGCCTTAATGGTAAAATTGCTGCAAAGAAACCGTTATTAAAGGACACCAATAATAAGAAGAGACTTGCTTGGGCCAAGAAGCACGAGCAATGGACATTTGCCTCGATCCCCACAGCATGATGCTGCCACCATGCTTCACGGTAGGGATGGTACCAGGTTTCCTCCAGGCGTGACGCTTGGCATTCAGGCCAAAGAGTTCAATCTTGGTTTCATCAGACCAGAGAATCTTGTGTCTCATGGTCTGAGAGTCTTTAGGTGCCTTTTGACAAACTCCAAGCAGACGGTCATGTGCTTTTTACTGAGGAGTAGCTTCCTTCTGGTCACTACCATAAAGGCCTGATTGGTGGAGTGCTGCAGAGATGGTTGTCCTTCTGGTAGGTTCACCCATCTCCACATAGAAACTCTGGAGCTCTGTCAGAGTGACCATCAGGTTCTTGGTCACCTCCCTGACCAAGGCCCTTCTCCCCAGAGTGCTCAGTTTGGCCAGGCGGCCAGCTCTAGGAAGAGGCTTGGGTGTTCCAAACTTCTTCCATTTAAGAATGATGTAGGCCACTGTGTTCTTGGGGACCTTCAATGCTGCAGAATGTTTTTGGTACCCTTCCCCAGATCTGTGCCGCGACACAATCCTGTCTCAAAGCTCCGTGGACAATTCCTTCGACGTCATGGCTTGGTTTTTGCTCTGACATGCACTGTCAACTGTGGGACCTTAAATAGACAGGTGTGTGCCTTTCCAAATCATGTCCAATCAATTGAATTTACCACAGGTGGACTCCAATCAAGTTGCAGAAACATCTCAAGGATGATCAATGGAAGCACGATGCACCTGAGCTCAATTCCGAGTCTCAACAGCAATACTGTTTTTTATTTTCAATACATTTGGAACATTTTCAAAAAACCTGTTGTCACTTTGTCATTATGGGGTTTGGTGTGTAGATTGCTGAGGATTTCTTATTTATTCAATCCATTTTAGAATAACGTAACAAAATGTGGAAAAAGTCAAGGGGTCTGAATACTTTCCGAAGGCACTGTATATGTGCATTGTTCCTTCTAGGCATGGAGAAAAATGGGGCTGTATAAATAGAACATAAAACTAATGAGCAGCTAAAACTTAAACAGAAAAATGTGTAATGGGAAATTTCAGGTTGAATCAGGCCAATAACAATACAACCCCTGAAAGATAAGTGGCTAGTCTTGTCTTTCACCTTGCCCTCCCGCATTTCTCTCGGCATCCCGCCAGCACCCCATGGCGTAGAAGTTGATGTGTTCCTTCGCCTCTTCTTCTTCGTGTTGGGCCAGATGAGGGGTTTCCTCGTAGGTGTGCAGGGGCTCCAGCTTCCAGTAACTCGGGTCCCCTGCGGAGCCACTGCTCGTGAGCAGGACGGTGGACGCTGCCACCCCCCTCTGGCCTGGTGGGTTGCCCACATTGACTTTGGGAGTTATGTCTGCCTGGGAAAGCATGCTTGGTGGCTTGTAGACCTGGGCGTACAGTGCTTTGGTGTCGTCATCACCGCTCCCACATGCTCCTACACAGCTAACACCAGTTTTTGTCATATCTTGGGGGGGGGCAATCAAATTTGTCACCTGGAAAAATAATTGGTAATGTAGTCCGTAAATCCATTAATAACTTTTTAAGTGGGTTTGTTTAACTTACAAATGTTAAAGTGAGGATAGTTCCTCACCTCCATCAGTTCCCTAAGCTGTCTTTCTGGTAGAGAACAGGACTTCTTGAGCACTTTCCTCACCACAGCATACTCTGGCTTCCTGTCGTCTGTAGGGGCTGAGCTAGCCAATATCTCTTGAACTTGGACAGTGTCAGGAGCCGAGGGTGCAATTGATGACGGTACAGTGGCTTCCTTTTCGGTCACTTTCGTTGTCTCTCCACCTTCATCCTGCAACCCCAGTTTAACTGTACCCTCACAACTTTCACTGGACTGCGAGAGAGAGTAAAGAGATACAGAAAGATTGAGAAACAAACTGTTGCATTTGAGTTTACTAAAAGGATAGTTGGCCACAAAATGAGTTTGTTAGATGTTAATAGGCTAATTAGGTCATGCCTATGATTATTTCCCTTTCGTTCATGAAGGAAGCATGGGGTGTGGAATATGTACTCGGCACCTCATCACAGGGCGTGTTGAGAATCTCGTTGAAGAGCCCCACGGGATTCTGGGTGTAGTAGCTGACCAGCTCCTGCATGCTTCTATGGCGACTCTCCTCCCCAGCGATGAGGTAACATGCCCCTCTGCAACCCTGTTCTTCCTCTATGATGAAATGGCGGCATCTATCCTTTCCTCTGGGGGGAAAATTATGTGTCTATCTAAAGATGTCTTTAGGTATGTGTGTGTGTGTGTGTGTATGGTGTATGTGTGGTCTGTCGTGACTTTACCTGTACGAGAGTACAAAACCAATCTTTGACTCGCTGAGCCTTATCAGAAAACAGCCCTGCTGCTTGTCCTTCAGAAGCTCCTCTGCCTCCCTATCCAATCAGTCAACAGACACACACACACACAGAAAGAAAAAAAAGAGAACAATTCAGCTTTAACAAACTGCAAACTGCATAAGCTGTACAAACACAGCACGAATGTGTGTACATTTATGTGTCTTTGCTTTGACTCGTGTCTTTCGGAACGATTTTCTCTTTTGTTTACATACTGTACGTACCCATAGCCGCGGGATGAAGGGGTGCTGAAGGTGCTGTAGCACCCCTTGAATTTTTTTTTTTTTAATATAGATTATTTTTATCACAAAAGTTGTGTACTGGGCCTTTAATAGTCCTGTATTAGAAGACCGATATAGCCCTCTGCTATGTTTTCCTCAGCAACCCTTATGTATGTACGTGTGAATGTGTTTGAATATTAATATAACCTGTTTCATTGATTTAATTTATTAGACAATTTTAACATACATAAGAGAGGGCTCCAGCTTCAGCGGCTAAAAACAATGACAGAACAATTTTCTGTTCTTGTCATAAAATGAGTCAATAGTACAGCTCCATTGCCATAAACAACACTTGACAGGTATATCACCCTTGTCTCATTTACCTGTAATATATACAGTACAACAATCAATCCCTAATATATACAACACAATCACTTTTACACACTCGGCACCAAAAGTCAGTCCATATGCTATCACAGGCATTATCCTCTCACCCACGTACTGTAGGCCTATTCCTCACTTCCGTGACATGCTACTATTCAGCCATTTTCTCAGTTAGAACTTGAAACCGACCATGTAGGTTATGAATTTTAAGTTGGCAGCTGAGTACAAAAAAGTTTCCCTCCCCATACCATACTTAACAATGTCAGTTTAACTTCTTCTAGTGGAATAGTTGTGGTTATCACTGACCAAGTGAAAGTAGTTACATAGGTACCTGGGGACCATACTGTGGACAATCTTATGGACAAGACACAATTTCATCTGAGAGAATCTTTCCTCCACTTTGAACCATCTGACGCTTTCAAAGTGGGAATGGTCAAGATGAGTATGTGTATCCCTATATATGTGTTGTGTCATCTGTGGTCTTGTGTGCGCATGTGTGTGCGTATGCATTTTATGTGTTTTTGAGTGTACGTGTGTGCATGTGTGTCTGTGGTCTTCTTGCATACGCACTTGTTTCCCTGGATGCGCAATGTTTCTTTATTTCTATTGCAGATAATGTGTATACCAGTATATGTTTATGTGTGTGTTAGCAGTCTGACAGACAGACAGTCTAACCTGCGGGTGGCGAAGCCATGTAGCCAACGGGGCAAGGAATGGCCAGGCTGACGCAGGCGGGGGATCTGTGTCCTCTCGAACCACAGCAGGGTGTGGGCCCGAATGGACGGAGACAAGGGTTTCAGGGGCCTGGGGCCACCCAGAGTCAGAGCAGGAGACGCCCTCTTCGCTACTGTCTGAGATAGGGAGGGATAGAGGGAGATAGACATGGAGGGTTGGGAGATTTATGGGCATATTCAATAGTTTCTCTGTTGAGCTGTCTGGTATCTTTTCATTATTGTGGATATTTTGAAGAGAAAACAAAAAAGGTGACAAGAGAACAACGCCCGGTCCAGAAACAGCACCTACCAACTACCACTTCATGTAGATCTGAAAGGAAAGAGAGAGAGGTAGAGAGGGGGTGGGAGAGGGAGAAAACGGCTGTTGTTCACACACGTAAGCTTAAATACGTTCTCATAGAAGTTACCTTAGCAAGAGAAGACAATTTCAACCACTTGATATACACTTGATATGCTAATCCATGCCTTTTTCATTCCAGCACATGGAAGTGGCCTATATGTCTCCCATCCTGGACATTGGGCCTTACCCGCAGCTCATCCAGTTGGTGCACAATCACAAACAGCAAGACACTACAGTCACCGGCATCTGATACAACATCACTGTGATCTATCAGGCCTATACAGTAGGTACAGTGTGTAAGTCAAAGTGTGTATGGTATAAACCTTCATAGGTCAAATACACCCATCATAGTATTTCACCTATCCTTTCTCATTTATGCACATCAAACCGGTAGGATCCTCGAGAAGGTTCTAGAGACAGAATCTGAACTGGGCTGACCCACGCAACACTGAACGTAGAGAGGTAACTTTCAGTTCTCTTCGTTTTAACGTTTCATGAAATGGCCGATCTTATTAACCGCGCCACAGGAAGTTGTGTGTCTCCAACTGTACTGTGTGGTTTAGGGTGTAACGTGTGGCTGATGGTTTCAGACCTGACAATCTGACTGGAGGCTTACAGGAAATCCTCTACAAAAACACAGACATCTGCATTTTAGAAACAAGCATTCACATACAGTAGAAATACACATGTCAATTAATGAACAGATACTTGTCTGTGTCATGTCTACCAAGCATAGAAAACACTATTGAAAAGCATGCAAATTTGCTGATCTGGGATCTGAAATTAAATCTAATGTCATATTTAAATTCTGTAACCTCATTCTCCTGGCCATTGGTTTGTTTGGCTGGTAGCGCCGCCACCTCCCGAGGGTTTTTGGGGACCTTTAAGCTCCGCCTGGGTTTGATTGGAGGAGTCTGGCGGGTGGGCGGGTCTTGAGCAGAATACTGGTGTGGTACAAGCTTTTGGGGTTGGATAGGCAGGCAGCTGATTTGCTCCTCTTGCCTGGCTGGTAGCGCCGCCACCTCCTCCCGAGGGTTTTTGGGGACCTTTAAGCTCCGCCTGGGTTTGATTGGAGGAGTCTGGCGGGTGGGCGGGTCTTGAGCAGAATGCTGGTGTGGTACAAGCTTTTGGGGTTGGATAGGCAGGCAGATGATTTGCTCCTCTTGCCTGCTTTCAACATCTGCAAACCAAAACAAAATAATCTATAAAGCTAACCATTAACCATCACAAAAGTGACAACTACAGAAAGCCTCTTTTTGACAATGTACGGTATATATTTATATATGTTTTATATTTCACTTTTATTTAACCAGGTAAGACCAATTGATATTATCAACATCTTCAAAGCAACATAAAATACATCTTATAAAGCTAAACATTTATCATCACAAGTGACAGCCACTAACACAATATATTTTTGATTTAACCTTTATATAACCAGAAGTCACTGAGTTTCACATCTCTTTTAAAAAAGTTAACCCTGGCCAAAAAGCAGCATACATATGCCTTCAGAAAGTATTCACACCCCTTGAATTTTTCCAAATTGTGGTAAAGCCTGAATTTAAAATGGATTACATTTAGATTTTGTGTCACTGGCCTGTCAAAGTAGAATAATGTTTTGAGAATTTTTTACAAATGTATTAAAAATGAAAAGCTGAAATTTGTTGAGTTAATAAGTATTCAACCCATTTGTTATGTCAAACCTACATAAGTTCAGGGGTAAAAATGTGCTTAACAAGTCACATAATAAGTTGCATGGACTCACCCTGTGTGCAATAATATTGTTTCATTTATTTGAGTAGGGACAGATGCATTAACATTGACACGCACCAGGCGTGCACCGAGGTCCAAGCCGGACACGGCGTTCAGCCCTGCTATATGGCCAAATCCGTGGGCTGAGTGGGTGCTACGTCCCGCACCGGAATCGCCACTGATGCTAGTCACCCACCCGAACCCTCCCCATCATGTTCAGGTTTTGTGGCCGGAGTCCGCACTTTGGGGGCCCTCTGGGTTTTCTATGGTGGTTTTGGTCAGGATGTGACTAGGGGCTTTATTGGGTTTTCTATGTTGTTTATTTCTATGTTTTGGTTTTGTATGGTTCCAAATTAGAGGCAGCTGATTGTCGTTACCTCTAATTGGAGATCATACTTAAGTTGTCCTTTTTCCACCTGTGTTTGTGGGTTTTTGTTTCTAGTTAGTGTCTGTGTGCGCGCCACGCATAGTGGCCGATTTCGTTATGTCGTCATGGTTTTGTTGTATGTTTCACAATTAAAAGAATGTGGAACTCTATGCATGCTGCGCCTTGGTCTACTCATTTCGACGATCGTGACAGGTATGAATACTTTCTGAAGGCACTGTAGTAACACAACATAAAAAACATAACAATGAATGGAAGTTAAAATGGTGTAAAGTGCATACTTGCTCTGAAAATAAATCAATTCAGATCACTTTTAGCATCAACTTCAGATGTAGATAATGCAATTTTCACATTAGTGCATAGGATTCACTTAGTAGAATAAACACAAAGAATACATTATAACAAGCACATGTCACATTGGTGCTGTGAGTAAGATTTGGTCAGTTGATGCTTATTAGATGTTGATGTCTTGGTGGAGAAAAAGTGGAGTGTAATCAAGCTAGTCAGGTAACTACTCTTGTGTGATGAGTAACCTTTGAATGAGACTTGCCTTAGCTCGCACAGCTAATGCCTGTAGGTTTTAGCTTAGTGGGCTAACACAATCTTCAGCTGCGCAGACAAACCTGTCTATCTCTTTCAGCCCAACAGCAGACCTGTCACTTGGTTTGGTATAAAGCTGAGTGATTGGGCTGGGAAATTGTAACCACTCTCAAATTGATAGATAGAGCTATGGCCAGGACTCAGTCTGAGATTGACATGATCTTTTTAAACATATTTTAAAACTATACATAGTTTGTCAACAAAGATGGCAACAAAATTGTAAGCAATGGTAAACATTAGCAATAAAATTAAATGAGTTAGTAAAGAAAACACTGTTCCTACATAGTTCTGACTGAATATAAAATTGTTAAAAGTATAAGCCTGACCTTTTAAGCGCTGGTAATCGGAAGTCCATGTTGATGTTTAAAATAGGTCGTCACAAGACAGCTGTGAGAACGGATGTCTAAACATCTCTTTCCTCCACTACATCAACTGTAGTTTGTCTGTGGTGTCTATGAGAGAGAATGAAAGGGAGGGGGGGAGAGAGAGAGTGATAAGGAGGTAGGAGGAGAGAGGGAGGAGACATAATAGAGATAAAATATAAGTTTTGTGGGTGGGGGAGGGAAAATGTCATCTTTACCAATTTCTTAATTACATAACATGTTACCCAGCACTCTCTTTTTGATGCACATTCTGCATTTATCATGTTAGAGAACTGAGAACCCCCCCAGGGTGAGTCCACACACACGTACTGCATTCTGTCACCTCTTTCTCTCCACTTCCTTTCACATAAAAATATCCAAGTGAGTCACAGCTGTGATTGTCTCAACTTGTCATGTGACTAATTCTGAAGCATTTAAAGCTGTTTGTTTTTCTAAGGGCTCATATTATGTCCACAACTGTTCTGTTCCATCAATGTATAATTATTTACTACATTTATTAATCAGGTGTATTCCATACCTTTTTTTTATAATTAGTATTTATCTGAGTATTAGAGCAAAGACTTGTGGTCTTGTGGACAACGTGAAAGGATGAAGGCAGAACTACAGTAGGCAAAAGCTACTTATAAAAAAACAGTTCAATTTTACTTCCACAGAGTGGAGCAAGAACCAAACGCATCCCACAATAATGTTTTGGTGATGGTACGGCACACGTGCCATAATAAAAACATAACATCTTGTAACAAACGGTCATAGGCCAATTGCTTATCATTATTAATCATCATCAATCCATGAATGCTGTTTATCAAATTTCAATTAAGGAGTATAGCCACACCAGAGGAAGCCACACACACAGGCTGACAGTATCTCACCATCATTGTGTGTTACAGCATAGGGTTAGATGCCCATATGGCGACTTGACAAGTGTGATTGAATGACTCGTAGTGGTTCTTTCTTTCGAGTTGCATAGCATGCCAAAACAACTCAATATACAGCACATTCGGAAAGTATTCAGACCCCTTTTTCTTTTTCCACATTTTGTTACATTACAGCCTTATTCAAATATTGATGAGGGGAAAAAAGAAATGTAATCAATCAACACACAATACCCCTTAAACAGGCTTAAAACATTTTTGCAAATGTATTAAAAATAAAAACAGAAATACCATATTTACATAAGTATTCAGCTATGAGCCTCGAAATTGAGCTCAGGTGCATCCTTTTTCCATTGATCATTGTCACGTCCAGGCCTGAGAAGACAGGCTGGTGTGTTTAGTTTTGTTTTTGGTGTAGGGTTTATGTTCTAGGTGATATATTTCTATGTTGGGGTAATGGTTCCCAATTAGAGGCAGCTGTGTTGTCTCTAATTGGGAACCATATATATGTTTGGGGTTTTCTATTAGGTTTTGTGGGTTATTGTTTTGAGCATAGCTTTGTGTGTATTAGTCTGTTAATGTTGCGATCTTTGTTCTGTTTATTGGTTTGCCCAGTTAGATTCGTTTTAATAAAAAGCATGTATACTGGATGCCTCACTGCGCCTTGGTCTGTCCCTTCAGAAGATCGTGACAATCATCCTTGAGATGTTTCTACAACTTAATTTCTAGACCATTTGTGGTAAATTCAATTGATTACACATGATTTGGGAAGGTACACACCTGTCTTTATAAGGTCCCACAGTTTACAATGCATGTCAGAGCAAAAACCAAGCCATGAGGTCGGAGGAATTGTCCGTAGAGCTCCGAGACAGGATTGTGTCGAGGCACAGATCTGGGAAAGGGTAACAAACATTTATGCAGAATTGGACGTCCCCAAGAACACAGGGCCTCCATCATTCTTAAATGGAAGAAGTTTGGAATCACCAAGACCTTTCCTAGGGCTGTCCGCCCGGCCAAACTGAGCAATTGGGGGAGAAGGGTCTTGGTCAGGGAGGTAAACATGATGGTCACTCTGACAACACTCCACCAATCAGGCCTTTATGGTAGAGTGGCCAGACGGAAGCCACTCCTCAGTAAAAGGCACATGACAGAACGGTTGAAGTTTGTCCTTGCCAAAAGGCACCTTAAGGACTCTGACCATGAGACACAAGATTCTCTGGTCTGATGAAACCAGGATTGAAACCTGGCACCATCCCTACAGTGAAGCATGGTGGTGGCAGCATCATGCTGTGGGGATGTTTATCAGCTGCAGGGACAGGGAGACTAGTCAGGATCGAGGGAAAGATGAATAGAGCAAAGTACAGAGAGATCCTTGATGAAAACATGCTCCAGAGCGCTCAGGACCTCAGAGTGGGGTGAAGGTTCACCTTCCAAGAGGACAATGCAGGATTGGCTTCGGGACAAGTCTCTGAATGTCCTTGAGTGGTCCAGCCAAAGCCCGGACTTGAACCCGATCAAACACCTCTGGAGAGACCTGAAAATAGCTGTGCAGAGACTCTCCCCAACAACCTGACAGAGCTTGTGAGGTTCTGCAAAGAATGGGAGAAACTCCCCAAATACAGGTGTGCCAAGTTTGTAGAGTCATATCCAAGAAGACTCAGTGTTGTATCTTCTGGCAAAAGTGCTTCAACAAAGTACTGATAAAAGGGTCTGAATACTTATGTAAATGTGTTATTTCAGTGTATTATTTTTAATAAATTAGCAAATATGTCCTAAAACTATTTTTGCTTTGTCATTATGGGGTATTGTGTGTAGATTGATGTGGGTGTTAAAACTATTTAATCCGTTTTAGAATAAGGCTGTAACAGCCTGGTGCCTGCATCAATTTCGGACCTCGGCTGGACTGGAACGACTCGTGACGTCACGTGTGTAGCCACGAGGACAGTTTTGAAAACAGTTGAGCCCCTTTCCATAGCCTTACGCCTTTAGTGCGTAAAACGACGTTACCGTTAGTTACTCATACACAAATCGGCACATAGCTGGGGTATCAGATAATGTTGCATTGCTGTGGTATGTCGGGACTCCAACGAAACAACGTTACCCGAGTGATTATAATAGGCGACATTCTGAGAACAGGATTCCAATTAATTGCAGGTAATTATTTTCATCTTGATGAGTCTATTGTAAAATGAAATGCACACAGTTGTAAATACCGGTTGTAGTGTTTTGTACGACATGCCATTCTCTCTGTGTATGTGTGTGTGAGAGAGCGAGATGGGGGGTCAATTTTATATTGGTAATGTATAGGCTACTTTACAATCACATGCTCTATCCTAGTTCGCGTTTGTGTGATATCCTACTGTACATCTGGTTGTGTGTAGTGGTACTACTTAGAAGTGATGGGAATTGGGTGCGTGTGTGCACTTGAGCGAAGAGCATCGTGAGCTCTGCTGAGTTGAGCCTGCATGAGTTCTCTGCGCTGCTCCCAGGGGAATGTGTTGTCTGTATTGTATCAGTACCACATACCAGTAGTCATCATAACATATTCATTGTGAGAGTTTCAAGTCCATATGTGTGTAATATCGTGTGTGTGTGTGCGCGCCCAGTTTCCTTGAGCAATGCGTGACTAGAATGAAGAACTCGTGGCATCATAATTGGCGACCACAGCCACAAAGTCATAATTATGGCTAAATACCGCCTATTTAAAAAAATGTATCTTCTTAAAAATATTTGAACCTTAACCACACTGCTAACCTTATACATAACCTTAACCTTAAGTTAAGACCAAAAATCACATTTTAGTTTTCATAAATTTTTATGATAGCCAATTTTGACTTTGTGGTTCTGGTAACTAGTGACAACCGAGGCAGGGAAGGCAAGCGAGCACTCCCAACAAAGTTACACAGAAACTGAAGGAGGGGCAGAAATAAGGTGAACTTTTCCGCATTCCACGGCTAACTGTAAAGAACTCTGGCTGTAGGCCTATTTACACATGGCACATGAAACTTTGCAACGTCGTTGGCTAGTTGTCATCGTACTTGTCACGAAGGAAAAGTAATTGCAACGCATTAGAAGACCAAACGATTATCTGTTTCAGGTTGCAAAAGAGCCTCGTCTGGCATTCAGTTGGGTGAGTGTTTCTCCTCATGTTCTTCTCGACGCATTTTTTATTTTCGGTATTTTCCATATGATTTATGCTTCTCTCTATATGTAATCCGCCTATATAGAGAGAAGCATAAATGATATGTAATCCACCCACATTTTAGTACAATACGTTATTAACTCATAACTAACTCATATCACCCATTTTCCATGAAAGTCAATTGCGCATCATTACTGCAATCATAGCGCTCTGTCTCTCGCTCATTCCCGACTAGTTGAGTTTGAAAAATGGAGGAATACCTATTGGAATATATATATATATTTTTTTTTTTCGGGTTGTGTTGTGCTATGACCTGATGTTAGTAATAGATTGACAGAATCTGAAGGTTGGTAATTTGAAAATGAGAAAGCTAGGCACGTTACCCATGTATACATTGTGCGCGTCGATGTTTGTTGTGAGTTATGGGATTTTTTTTTCATACCTGGTTGATCTGAGCTTCTGATTAAAAAAAAGTTTTGCTTTGCATAAAGTTTAGTCAACTTTATTTATCTTTCTCCCCATTGGCTTTCATATTTCCCCAATTCCAACCTATTCAGCTTTCATATCATTATTGTGGTATCCACATTATCATAATCTCCTCTAAATATTTTGCTCTGTGTGGTGATCACTTCAGTTAGGAATTCATAAAAGTATTTTATACGAATGCATTCCAATGACTAGCTGGTCAACGACTTGATATGCACACACACACACACACACACACACACACACACACAAACAGGGTAAGGCCAAACTCAACATAATGTTGAAAAATGAACAGATCACATTCCCTTAGGCACACAGGTGTGGTCGAGTAGCCCAGTAATGGATTGAAGGAGCCTAACGTTACTCCTTATAGTCCAACGACCTTATATGTTCTATTTAGAGGCAAATTGGCTCTGGCAGCCGAAACAACATCTTCCTCACACTTATTCTTCAGAATAGAGTGCCCTAGGGCTCCCGAGTAGCGCAGGGGTCTAAGGCACTGCATCTCAGTGCAAGAGGTGTCACTACAGTCCCTGGTTCGAATCCAGGCTGTATCACATCTGGACGTGATTGGGAGTCCCATTGGGTGGTGCACAGTTGGCCCAGCGTTGTACGGTTTTGGCCGGGATAGGCAGTCATTGTAAATAAGAATTTGTTCTTAATTGACTTGTCTAGTTAAATACAAATAAAGCAGTAAGCCACAGTCTGTCTGTCTTTGGCCCACGTTCTGGAGCGAGGCCTCACTTTTAGCCACTTATCGGACCTCTTGACATGACGTCATAGTGCACCACCATGACGTCATAGTGCACCATTGTGCCACTGTAGTGTTATTGGGGGAAAGGGTACTTTGGTAGTTGCGCAGGAGCTAGTTCTTGAATCAAGACAGTTGTTCTCAGATGTTGTACTTTTGTTGACTTCATGGTATTGGGATAGGAAGCTGGGGGTGGATCACGAGGGGAGTCTCGAATCTCTTCTTGGTAGAGGCTGACATTGGATTTACTGTTACACATGGGAGGCAACAACATCTAGGAATGATTTTTAGCACATGGATGAGGGGACATGCATAAATACAGTTAGAGTCCGAGAGTGAAAGAGAGTATACAGGAAGACTCACAAACACTCACATGCTGTCACAAATAGACACATTTCCCTACTCTAATACACAGACAGACATACATGGTATGGTGTGTTCAACAGTCACTTGACCACTTCTCGTCCCCTGTTGGTATCATCTCCGAATCACTCTTTCTTCAGAGAGCCTGCGCTTTCTCTCTCTCTCCGATCCAGCTCTTCCCTCTTCTGTCTTATGCCTACACGTATCTCCCTTCTCCTCTGTCTTGTCCTGCGACAGGTCATTAGATCACTCTCTGTCTGTCTGTCTCTTTTGTCTGTTTTCTTGTGTATTTTATACTTGTATTACTATTTTTATTTTATTATACAGTGAGGGGAAAAAAGTATTTGAGCCTCTGCTGATTTTGTACGTTTGTCCACTGACAAAGAAATGATCAGTCTATAATTTTAATGGTAGGTTTATTTGAACAGTGAGAGACAGAATAACAACAAAAAAATCCAGAAAAACGCATGTGAAAATTTTTATAAATGGAATTGCATTTTAATGAGGGAAATAAGTATTTGACCCCTCTGCAAAACATTACTTAGTACTTGGTGGCAAAACCCTTGTTGGCAATCACAGAGGTCAGACGTTTCTTGTAGTTGGCCACCAGGTTAGCACACATCTCAGGAGGTATTTTGTCCCACTCCGCAGATCTTCTCCAAGTCATTAAGGTTTCGAGGCTGACGTTTGGCAACTCGAACCTTCAGCTCCCTCCACAGATTTTCTATGGGATTAAGGTCTGGAGACTGGCTAGGCCACTCCAGGACCTTAATGTGCTTTTTCTTGAGCCACTCCTTTATTGCCTTGACCGTGTGTTTTGGGTCATTGTCATGCTGGAATACCCATCCATGACCCATTTGCAATGCCCTGGCTGAGGTTCTCACCCAAGATTTGACGGTACATGGCCCCGTCCATCGTCCCTTTGATGCGGTGAAGTTGTCCTGTCCCCTTAGCAGAAAAACACCCCCAAAGCATAATGTTTCCACCTCCATGTTTGACGGTGGGGATGGTTTCCTTGGGGTCATAGGCATTATTCCTCCTCCTCCAAACACGGCGAGTTGAGTTGATGCCAAAGAGCTCCATTTTGGTCTCATCTGACCACAACACTTTCACCCAGTTGTCCTCTGAATCATTCAGATGTTCTTTGGCAAACTTCAGACGGGCATGTACATGTGCTTTCTTGAGCAGGGGGACCTTGCGGGTGCTGCAGGATTTCAGTCCTTCACGGCAGTGTGTTACCAATTGTTTTCTTGGTGACTATGGTCCCAGCTGCCTTGAGATCATTGACAAGATTCTCCCGTGTAGTTCTGGGCTGATTCCTCACCGTTCTCATGATCATTGCAACTCCACAAGGTGAGATTTTGCATGGAGCCCCAGGCCGAGGGAGATTGACAGTTCTTTTGTGTTTCTTCCATTTGCGAATAATCGCACCAAGCTGCTTGGCGATGGTCTTGTAGCCCATTCCAGCCTTGTGTAGGTCTACAATCTTGTCCCTGACATCCTTAGAGAGCTCTTTGGTCTTGGCCATGGTGGAGAGTTTGGAATCTGATTGATTGCTTCTGTGGACAGGTGTCTTTTATACAGGTAACAAGGTGTGATTAGGAGCACTCCCTTTAAGAGTGTGCTCCTAATCTCAGCTCATTGCCTGTATTAAACACACCTGGGAGCCCGAAATCTTTCTGATATAGAGGGGGTCAAATACTTATTTCCCTCATTAAAATGCAATTCCATTTATATTTTTTTTCACATGCGTTTTTCTGGATTTTTTGTTGTTATTCTGTCTCTCACTGTTCAAATAAATCTACCATTAAAATTATAGACTGATAATTTCTTTGTCAGTGGGCAAACATACAAAATCAGCAGGGGATCAAATACTTTTTTCCCTCACTGTAGTTTTTTACTCTGCATTGTTAGGAAGGGCTCGTAAGCAAGTCTACACCAGTTGCATTCGGCGCATGTAACAAATACAATTGATTTTCCCTTGCTCCCTCTCCTACTTTATGTTATTGCAAACAGTTAAAGTTGACCCCTCTTGTCCTCGCTCTCTTTCTCTCTCTTTTTCTCTCGTTCTTTCTCCCTTTCTCATGCCATATTTGGATTTTGTCTGTCTCTGTCTTTTATGATGCTGGTTTATTGGAGACAAAATGCTTTTCTGTCATTGTCAGCCTTTTTTTTCTCTTTCTCCCTCCCTGCATTTTATTAATTATATTAGGCACGACTGGACATCTTCAAGGAGAATACTTCCCTGCAGTTAATATCAGTAATCCTTTCAAAACTGATCACCAATGGGTTGATTTACTTTGACACTTGAGGCTTTCTGAGGGGTTTAGCCTGTTATTTTAATCATGTTTGTTTTCACACCATGGGTGGAAACAGAAGACAAAGGGCTGTGAGACAGAGGTTTAATCCTAGACACATGAAAAGTGGGATGTATATGGAGGGTGCTGGGCAACAGAAGACAAATAGCAGAGGGACTAAGGATTTTAGAGATGGGAAAAGGGACAATAAGGGGTTTATCGGACTCCACCCGGAGGGGCAGATCCCGGGTGGAAAGCCATACCCTCTGCCCGAGACGATAGCTGGGAGCCGGGTTCCGGTGTCGGTTCGCCTGTCGTCGATACCTGGAGGTGGTCTTGAAAAGAGTGGATTGGGTTCTCTTCCAGGTATGGCAACAGCGGCGGACAAACATCTGGGCAGAGGGTATGCTGACTTCTTCCTCAGGGAAGAGCGGGGGCTGATATCCCAAGGAACAATCGAAGGGCGAGAGACCAGCGGCCGAGCAGGGAAGGGTGTTGCGGATGTATTCCACCCACACGAGTTGCTGGCTCCAGGTGGTGGGGTTGGCGGAGAGGAGGCAACAAAGACCTGTCTCCAGGTTCTGATTGGCTCGCTCCGACTGGCCGTTAGACTGGGGATGAAAACCTGAGGACAGGCTGGCCGACGACCAAATGAGGGTGCAGAACGCCTTCCAGAACCGGGACGAGAACTGAGGAGATCAGAGACCATGTCGACTGGAAGTCCATGGATCCGGAAGACGTGTTGCATGAGCATGGCAGTCTACTTGGTTAAGGGTAGCTTGGGAAGGGGAATAAAATGGGCGGCTTTGGAAAACCTATCCACCACCGTAAGGATGGTGGTGTTGCCATCTGATGGAGGAAGACCAGTGACGAAGTCCATGGAAATGGGACCAGGGGCGGTGAGGAACAGGGAGTGGTTGAAGGAGGCCAGCCAGAGCTTTCCGCGGAGCCTTATTCTGTACACACACAGTGCAGGCGGCGATGAGAAAGGAGACATCAGAAACCATGATGGGCCACCAAAAACATTGCCTTGAGTTGAGGCGCTTAGCAGTTTAGAGATATTCCAGGTTCTTCTGGTCAGTCCACACTAAGAATGGATGTTCCGCCCCCTCTAACCAGTGCCTCCACTCCTCCATCGCCATATTGACCGTGAGTAGTTCCCGATTTCCCACCCCATAGTTCCTCTCAGCGGGGTTAAGATGATGGGAAAGGAAAGCGCAGGGATGCAGCTTTTGGTTCTGGGCAGAAACGGATGGATTAAGATGGGGGCTCTAGTGAATCGATGCTTGAGGTCCGAGAATGCCCGGTCAGCTGCTGGAGACCAGATGAACAGAACCTTGGGAGAGGTGAGTGCTGAGAGGGGGGAAGCCAGGGTAATGTAACCCCGGATGAAGCGGTGGTAGAAATTAGCAAGCCCCAGGAAACGTTGCAGCTGCACTCTAAATGTGGCTAGAGGACAATCCACCACCGCTCTCATCTTGTCCGATTCCATCTGAATATTTCCTGCAGCGATAACGTATCCTAGAAGAAGATGGTGGAGCGATGAAATTCACATTTCTCTGCTTTCACTACAAGCTGGTTCTCCAGGAGACGCTGAAGGACCTGTCGGACACGGAGGACGTGCTCTTGAGCTGAACAGGATAAAATTAGGATGCCTTCGAGGTAGAGAAACACAAACCGGTTCAGCATGTCATGGAGCACATCGTTAACCAGGGCCTGGAACACTGCGGGAGCATTGGTCAGTCTGAATGGCATAACAAGGTATGCGTAGTGGCCGCTAGCCATTTTAAAGGCTGTCTTCCATTCGTCTCCTTTCCTGTATCAGAACCAGATGGTAAGCGTTCTCGAAGGTCCAATTTTGAGAAGAACATCACCCCCCTGGAGAGGCTCGAAAGCCGAGGAGATAGGCCCCGGTAGTCGTTACACAAGTGCAGGATTTTGTCCTTCTTCTCCACAAAGAAGAACCCTTCGCCGGCAGGGGAGGCAGATGGATGAATACTCCCTGCAGCAAGAGAGTCCTTAATGTAGCTTTCCATAGTCTTGGTCTCCGGACCAGACAGAGAATAAAGCCACCACCAAGGCGTAGTAGTGCCCAGGAAAAGGTCGATAGCGCAGTCATAGGGTTGATGCGGAGGGAGAGAGTTAGCGCAGGCCTTGCTGAAAACCTCCCGGAGGTCCTGGTACTCTGCGAGAATGGTGGAGAGATCCGAGGCTTCTCCCAAGCCCGCAGAAAGACGTCCCGTGGCAGGCTGCGCCGACTTCAGGCAATGCGGGTGGCAGAACGGGCTCCAACCCATGATAGAACTAGTAGCCCAGTCGATCAGGGGACTGTGCCTTTGGAAAACCCCAAAACCACGGGTACAAGAGGAGATTCAATGAGCAGGAACTGCATAGACTCACAGTGATTTCCTGACACTCACAGGTTGATGGGAATAGTATTGTGGGTGACTCTGCCAATAGAGGTTACTGTAGTAGACACAGGAGGCGGATATTACTTTTCAGAATATTTATTATAACAAAGGGGGCAGACCAAAGGCAGGTCGAGGGCAGGCAGAGGTTTGTAAACCAGGTCAGAGTCAGGCAGGTACAGGACGGCAGGCAGGCACAAGGTCAGGACAGGCAGAAAGGTCAGAACCGGAGTGACTAAAAAACGAAAACTTGAGAACAGGAAAAACAGGAAACACACTGGAACGACCTGACAAGATGAACTGGCAACAGACAAACTGAAAACGCAAGTATAAATACACAGGAGATAATAGGGGGAAATGGGAGACACTTGGTGGGGGGTGGAGGCAAGCACAAGACAGGTGAAACAGATCAGGGTGTGACAGAAACTTTCCATACATATTTGCCCATGGTAGAATTGGTCAGAACTGCCAAAACATTTAGGAGATGCTCAAAGTTTACCCATTTTGCGGACCCCACTATACCATGAGACATCCAAAGTCAAAGTCACCTGAATCAGAGAGGTGCGGGGGGCTGCCTTAATCAACATCCACGGCGCCAGGGGAACAGTGGGTTGACTGCCTTGTTCAGGGGCAGAACGACAGATTTTTACCTTGTCAGTTCAGGGATTCGAACTTGCGACCCTCCGGTTACAAGTCCAACGCTCTAACCACTAGGCTACCTGCCGCCACCATCCATGTCTTCATCACTGGTAAAGATAAACAGTTGAGTTTGATACCATTTAAAAACTTACAAACAGGGTTGTCAAAATATTTTATAATTTCTTGAAAAAAGGAGGAGGATCTTGTCAATGATCTCAAGGCAGCTGGGACCATAGTCACCAAGAAAACAATTGGTAACACACTACGCCGTGAAGGACTGAAATCCTGCAGCGCCCGCAAGGTCCCCCTGCTCAAGAAAGCACATATACATGCCCGTCTGAAGTTTGCCAACGAACATCAATGATTCAGAGGACAACTGGGTGAAAGTGTTGTGGTCAGATGAGACCAAAATGGAGCTCTTTGGCATCAACTCAACTCGCCGTGTTTGGAGGAGGAGGAATGCTGCCTATGACCCCAGGACACCATCCCCACCGTCAAACATGGAGGTGGAAACATTATGCTTTGGGGGTGTTTTCCTGCTAAGGGGACAGGACAACTTCACCGCATCAAAGGGACGATGGACGGGGCCATGTACCGTCAAATCTTGGGTGAGAACCTCCTTCCCTCAGCCAGGGCATTGAAAATGGGTCGTGGATGGGTATTCCAGCATGACAATGACTCAAAACACAAGGCCAAAACAACAAAAGAGTGGCTCAAGAAGAAGCACATTAGAGAGAGGGGGCTTGGCTTGAAGTGCTGAACATGACGTGAAGTGGAATGTGTTTACAGCATTTATATACTAGAAATTAGGAATATTTTTGGAACTAAAAACTTGCTCAATTTCTACAAGATTTTGTTGAGGTTTAGGGTTTAGTGACTGATTTGTCCCAAATACAATGCTTTTAGTTTTTTAAATATTTAGAACCAACTTATTCCTTGCCACCCATTCTGAAACTAATTGTAGCTCTTTTTTGTTGCAGTCATTTCAGTCGTTGTAGTAGCTGACGTGTAGAGTGGTGAGTCATCTGCATACTTTACTCAAGGCCAGTGACATGTCATTAGTAAAGATTTTAAAAAGCAAGGGGCCTAGACTGCCCTGGGGAATTCCTTATTCTACCTGGATTATGTTTTAGAGGCTTCCATTAAGGAATACCCTCTGTGTTCTGTTAGACAGGTAACTCTTTATCCACCATATAGCAGAGGCTGTAAAGCCAATACTGACACGTTTTTCCATCAGCAGACTGATCGATAATGTCAAAAGCCGCACTGAAGTCTAACAAAACAGCTCTCACAATATTTTTATCATCAATTTCTCTCAGCCAATCATCAGTCATTTGGTTAAGCGCTGTGCTTATTGAATGTCCTTCCCTATAAGCGTGCTGAAAGTCTGTTGGTCATTTGGGGAGGCAGGTAGCCTAGTGGTTAGAGCATTGGGCCAGTAACCGAAAGGTTGCTAGATTGAATCCTCGAGCTGACAAGGTAAACATCTGTTGTTCTGCCCCTGAACAAGGTAGTTAACCCACTGTTCCTAGGCCGTTGTTGTAAATAAGAATTCTTATTTACAACGACGTTCTTAACTGACTTGCCCAGTTAAATAATAAAATATATGTTTACAGTAAAATAGCATTGTATCTGGTCAAACAGAATTTTTTCAGAAAGTTTATTAAGGGTTGGCTACTTGAGCCAGTAAAGGGGGCTTTACTATTCTTGGGTAGCGTAATTACTTTTGCTTCCCTCCAAGCCTGAAGGCACACACTTTCTAGTAGGCTTAGATTGAAGATATGGCAAATAGGAGTGGCAATATCGTCCGCTATTATCCTCAGTAATTTTCCTTCCAAGTTGTCAAACCCCAGTGTCTTGTCATTGTTGATAGACAACGATCATTTTTTCACTTCTTCCACACTCACTTTACGGAATGTCTTTCATAATTTGATCACTTATACTTGGATGTATAGATTTGTTGCAGGCATGTCATGCCTAAGTTTGCTAATCTTGCCAATTAAAAAATTATTAAAGTAGATGGGAATATCAGTGGGTTTTGTGATGAATGAGCAATCTGATTCAATGATTGATGGAGCTGAGTTTGCCTTTTTGCCCAAAATTTCATTTAAGGTGTTCCAAAGCTTTTTACTGTCATTCTTTATGTAATTTATCTTTGTTTCATAGTGTAGTTTCTTCTTCTTTTTATTCAATTTAGTCACATGATTTCTCAATTTGCAGTATGTTTGCCAATCGGTTGTGGAGCCAGACTTATTTGCAATTCCTTCAAAATGGGTGCGGTCCAGAAATTATTTAAATCAAATGGAACGACCCTTATGCCACTACTGTTGATTCATTGTTCTGTCACTGTTTATGGTTTTAAGTTATTTGTGCTGTAATATAGCGCCCTCCTTATTATGAGCCGAATCCTAATTTCAAATACGCACGTAGGCCTATAACTCGAACTCGAGCTAATATCATCCATTGGCCTCAACTGAAGATATGTCTGAACATTTGTGTTGCAGGTGCACATCTGAAGCACATCTCAATATTGGTGGGATTATACATTTTGTCTTGTAGTGGTGTAACGATTACATATATGATGTACTGTTTTATATTTAAAAAAAATATTCGTTTTTTTGTGTGACGTGCGTTAATGTGTTTAGACCCCAGGAAGAGTAGCTGCTGCCAAGGGGACCCATAATGAAGACCCCCAAAAAGTCAGGATTCAATTAATCCTCTATGCCCCTCAAACTCAACTCTGGACCTCGAAGCCAGTTCCACTGTATTTTTTTATTGTTCCCTTCTAACCCGGGACACCAGGTGTGTGCAATTAATTATCAGGTAGAACAGAAAACCAGCAGGCTCCGGACCTCGTAGGGTAAGAGTTGAATACCCCTGCATGCTATCACGTTTGCCTTAGAACTGTGATATTAATTGTTTTCTTTCTCTCTTTGTTCAGGTCCCGACCTGGTGAAGCAATAGTTAAGCGCACCATGCAGTACTTGGACTTGAACCACCAGTAATATACAGTGGGTGGAAACGGAGGGAGAAACTGGGGAGAAAAAGAGAAGTATGGCCGTCTTTAATATGCTCGAGAATGTGGAAGACCTCTATGAGATCGGGGAAGTACTTGGGAGGTAAGGATGGTCATTATAAAAGGTCTTCTTGTATGAGGCTGTTGAAGTGAGGAAGGTATTTTAACTCTGAATTCAATTACTTTTCAAGGTCAATTTTGTGTATGCTGTCTTGCTGCATAGTTCAATGTGAACTAAAATGCTATGTAAGCAATTGGAATAATTCAGAACTGACTGAATTGTGTATAGAAAGAAAATACTCAAATGTCAGTTTTTTTTTTTTACCCATCTACCAATAAGGTGCCCTTCTTTGCAAGGCATTGTAAAAATTACATTGCAGAACAGCTAGATAAATTATTATTATTGGACAAGCTCAGGAAGGACCTACCCTTTTCAAAACTTTTCCAAACAACAACTAAATTGTCGCACTCTGTCGTCAACCCAGTGGCCACTTTGGGCAGGTGAGGGAGGTGCGCGAGCGGGCCACGGGGGCTCGCTGGGCTGGGAAGTTCCTGAAGATCAGGAAGTGCGCTAGCAGCCGGCTGGGCATGGAGAGGAAGAATGTGGAACGGGAGGTTGAGGTCCTGCAGGCCCTACAGCATCCCAACATCATGGCCCTGAAGGATGTGTTTGAGAGCCGGGCCGAGGTGGTGCTGGTGCTGGAGCTGTAAGTGGAGGGAGGGGAGGAGGAGGGAGAAAACCAATACTATTTAATCCCAGGTCTGACATGAGGTACATGCAGGGCAAGTCATTGATTCGGATGATGTGGCTGAATTATGTAGTAGAGTTAAAGGAAACTCCACCCAAAAACTCTCTTTTGGTATTTGTTTCATTAGTCCATTGTTGATATAATCCCAAAATGTTTTGGATGTCAGCAATCAAGTTTTCAAGATATATAACTTTCAAAATACAGAAATACAGCCTGTTTGATGCATTTTGTTTGCATCATATGATGCTGCTTGGGCGGTATCCAGATTGTCGTACCTTCAAATATTAGACAGCAAGGCTCTTGATCCAGGAGGGGATTCTCTACTGTTACCAAGTGAAGCTTGATTTTGGAAGAAGCTAGTCACTTAGCTAGATAGATAACTAGCTGCTAAATTAACAAACCAAATGCACAACTGCAGAGCATTTAGCACATAGACAGTTAACTTAATAGGTACAAGATATTTAACTGGCAAACATTTAGTTGTGAAGTTGATACTGTAACTAGATTACCTGGCGCGTGCTGCACAATAGTGGATGAAAAAAAAACATCAACAACTTCTGTCACATGATCAGGACAAAAACTTAATTGCTTTGCCACATTTTTTTGCAGTATTACTTTAGTGCCTTGTTGCAAACATGTATGTTTTGGAATAATTTTTATTCTGTACAGGCTTCCTTTTTTTCAGTCTGTCAGTTAGGTTAGCATTGTGGAGTAACTACAATGTTGTTGATCCATTGGCCTCATGGTGAAATCCCTGAGCGGTTTCCTTCCTCTCCGGCATCTGAGTTAGGAAGGGCGGCTGTATCTTTGTGACAGGGTGTATTGATACACCATCCAAAGTGTAATTTATAACTAAACAATGCTCAAAGGGATATTCAATGTCTGCTATTTTTTTTTTTTTACACATCTACCAATAGGTGCCCGTCATTGCAAGGCATTGTAAAACCTCCCTGGTCTTTGTGGTTGAATCTGTGTTTGAAATTCACTGCTCGACTGAGGGACTTTACAGATAATTGTATGTGTGGGGTACAGAGAAGAGGTAGTCATTCAAAAATCATGTTAAACACTAGTATTGCACGCAGTGAGTCCATGCAACTTATTATGTGACTTGTTAAGCACATTTCTACTCCTGAACTTTTTTAGGCTTGCCATAACAAAGGGGTTTATGTCTTGACTCAAGACATTTCAGCTTTTAATTTTTAATTAATTTGTAAAAATTTCTACAACATGATTCCATTTTGACATTATGGGGTATTGTGTGTAGGCCAGTGACAAACTGTCAAATTCAGGCTGTAACACAACAAAATGTGGAAAAGTGAAGGTGTGTGAATACTTTCTGAAGGTACTGTATACGGTATACCACCCAAGCCTAATGCTTGGGTGGTATCATATGATTCGTTTCGGATCATATGATGCTAAATGCATCACACTGCCTGTATTTCTGTATTTTGAAAGTTATATATCTTAAACTTTATTGCTGACATGCAAAACATTTTGGGTCTATATCAACAATGGACTAATGAATTTTCCTAAAGTTCTGACACCTCTCCATTTCTCCTCCTTCCTCTCTTTCAGTATTAGTGGAGGAGAGCTGTTTGACTTCATTGCTGAGAAGGAGAACCTGACGGAGAGTGACGCCATCGAGTTCATGAGGCAGATACTACTGGGCGTGGGCTTTATGCACAACAAACAAATAGGCCATTTTGACCTAAAGGTAAATTATGCTAGTGTTTTGATTTGACATATTATCCAACTTTAGTTTGTTACTCACTCTATATGATATTTAAGAATCCAGTGCTGCAATAGTCTGTAGTAGTGGTTTACATCTAACCTCCCCAATAACACTGCTAAAGTAGTATTACACATAGAAATTGTATTAAACAGCCTCATTTATTGAATCCAAAATCCTAGACTTTTAGGTATGAGTGCTTAATGTGAAAAGAGCATATCTGTATTCATCCATCCCAAAACCACACAAACATGCTGACACTGCTACTTATTAGTGCAAACGTCCATGTCGCATGCTCATGTTTGTATCCACAGCTGCCACTGAAGGGAGTGTGCCTGTGCACTAGGGTGTTGAAGAACATGCTGTTCACGGTCCGGTCGGTCAGCATGCTGTTGACCTTTATGGTCAGATTGTCCTAATTTTGCATGTAAAATGTGTACTCCCCTTCCACGATCAGCCGGAAAACATCATGCTGTCGGACAAGATGGCACCAAACCCCGACATAAAGATCATTGACTTTGGGCTGGCCCACTGCTTCCAGTCGGGGGAGGAGTACAGGTGCATGAGTGGCACCCCCCAGTACATTTGTGAGTAGTACAGTCCTTGGCATCACCAAGCAAACTATTCTAGTGTGTATGAAGGAGCATGCTGGTTAAATAGGGAACTGAAAGTGGTGAAAAGGGCAGGGGAGGGGTGATTTAGGAGTTGAAACAGATGTGGTGGAAAGGGGCAGATACGTTATTAAAGAATTGGAACAGGCCCCTTGTAATGCAGTGCCTATGTGGCTGAGGTCCCTTCTGTGGAAGTGAGCTCCTATTTCCAGGTCCAGGTGTTTCCATGGAGACCGTGCAAGAAGTGCAACTAAGGTGGTTGCAATTCCAATGAAACAGGAAGCGATTTGGATGGTCTAGGAAAGTCACAATTTCGGCATAGCTACATTACTCTCCAACCCAGATAATTTCAGAAACCTCTTATCAATATAGTGATTATATTCTACATATTTAGTTATATATGACGAAGCAAAATGATCCTTAAAATCCTATTCGATTTTGAAACAACAGGTAGTTTGCCCCAAGACAGACACATCTCAAGCTGCTCTCAAATACTAACTACTTCAACACAGATTTGTTTAGCATGATAAGGTTGGCATGGTTATAAAGCTTGTCCTGTTTGGAATTCAAATGTGTTTGCCCAGCAAAGGCAGCTAAAGTACCATAGGTTTAAATAATACAATGCGACTGGTGGAGGAAGTTATCTCAAAGTCACTGCCGTTGTTTCTACCAGTCAAACAATCTATGAATAGGTTTCTGATAAATGCAGTGTTCAGTTTGCATTCTTGAAAATGAAAATGTTTCCATCACAGATAGTGTGAAGTCTGACAGGCCTTTGGGGTTTGCATGTTTTTCATAAATGCAGCTACATGCATAGACAAGTCTCTCAGATTGTCTCTCAGATTGCTTTATTGCCATAAAATACAATTTGTAGATATTGCCAAAGCAGTATAGTGGTACAGCATTTCAGTAAATACAGTACAATGCAATGAGGATAATGAAATACAGTTCATTTCAGCAGTAATAATAATAATAGTACATACAGCTCCAAAAGTATTGTGACAGTGACCCATTTTTTGTTGTCGTTTTGTCTCTGTACTCCAACACTTAGAATTTGAAATGATACAATATACCATGAGGTTGTTGGATGCATTTGCTGTTTGTTTTGGTTGTGTTTCAGATAGTTTTGTGCCCAATAAAAACAAGTGGTAAATAATGTATTGTGTCATTTTGGAGTCACTTTTATTGTAAATATGAATATAATATGTTTCTAAACACTTCTACATTAATGTGGCTGCTACCATGATTACGGATAGTCCTGAATGAATCGTGAATAATGATGAGGGAGAAAGTTAGACGCACAAATATCAAACCCCCAAGACATGCTAACCTCTCACCATTACAATAACGGTTGAGGTTAGCATTTTTGGGAAGGTATGATATTTGAATGTCTAACTTTCTCAATCATATTCCAAACTTCATTGTACCATCTCAAATCCAAAGTGCTAGAGTACAGAGCCAAAACAACAAAACATTTGTCACAGTCCCAATACTTGTGGAGCTCACTGTATAATAATCTCTCCCTTTCTCAGCCCCTGAAGTGATCAACTACGAACCTCTGAGCACAGCTGTGGACATGTGGTGAGTGTGTACCGCCATCTCCCAACATACACACTCACACACACTTGCATATACAGACACCTAAATGGAACATCAGAACACACCCATCCCACACCTCTTGCTACCAAATAATAACCTCTTTTATATATATATATATATATTTATATATATATATATATATATATATATATATACACACACAAAGAATGTCCCCCTTCCATCTTGATGAATAAGCCCTTGGGATGCGTTCCGGCGTGTTTAGGCACGCTCTCTCCTTTCCCTAAAAACACAGTGTGACTGTTTCTGGTTGAATGCATTAGCTTCACTCAATGAGTTCAGCCACTGTATAACAATCTGATTCTCTAGTGTGTTTTGGCTAAATACTGTGTTGTTTTTTTAGTCTAAAGGGTTGGACTTGATTGTAGTACAGTGGAAATGAGTGTACCCAGATGCGCTACAAACCAGCGTTAATAAATGGTGCAAAAATATAAGGACTTCAGGAAAGAAACAGCTTACCCCAGGACACTTCACATTGTGTCTATCCCTGAAAAAGTAAAGGGGCATTCAGATGTCTGTGTTGATCTTTGAGGTTTATTTTAGGGACAAACACAGGCTTATATTTTCGATGTGTCATACCCCTCCCCCAGAGCCTCAGGCAGGAAAATGTTAGAGGCAGCTGATTATAGTACATTTAGAAATACGAAAGCAAGCATAAAAAACTACTCACCACAAAAGCTCTGTCTACATCCTTTGGAATAAAGTCAAGATATTGAGATAAGAACTGAGCCTCGCTAGGCCTCTGTGAAGAAAATAACCACATGACTGTTAGATTTTTGTTTGTGTTTGCATCCCCCTATAGGAGCATCGGAGTGATCACCTACATACTGTAAGTTGAGGGAGAAAAGGGGGGTGCTACTGTACGTTTGGATTTACACATATGCCCAACCCTTAGCCTACCATAACCATATACAAATGTGACAATATTGCCATCTTCCTCTGTTGACTTGGAATTGGGCTATAGTAACAGCAACTTTCTTTTCCCCAACTCCACTTTATTTTTCCAGACTGAGTGGTATGTCCCCGTTCCAAGGGGACACGGATGAGGAGACACTGAGGAACATCATAGCCCTGAACTACAAGTTTGACGATCACCACTTCAGCATGACCAGTGCCATGGCCAAAGACTTCATCCAGAATCTCTTTGTGAAAGATCAGAAGTAAATAATGCATTGGTCATGTGTAATTTGGCGTACTATGATGTCCTGTTATGACGTCAAGAACAAATATGGAATGATGACCGGAATAGTGAATGGATCACTTATTTACTGACTTTGCACCTATCATAAATGGAGAGATACTTGTTTTTTTCAGCCACTATTGATAGAATAGGAACTCTGTATTGTATGAATATATCACCCTTTGTCTGGCTGTCTGTGGTTGCCAGTGTTTGTCTGCCTGTCTCTGTGTAGTGAGATAATGACAGCTGAGAATGACGGCTTTCTTTTTCAGCTGCTTTTGATAGAATATGAACTTACATGTATCAAATTAATAGATTACCCTTTGACTGTATGTGGCTGCCACTGTCTGCCTGCCTGCCTCTCTCTGTCTGTGTGCTGATCCTCATTGTCTCTCTGTCGGTCTGTCTCTGTGTAGTGAGAGAATGACCGCTGAGGATTGTCTACTGCACCCATGGATCAAGGTGAGAGGCAGCAGCACAAGGCTTTGCTCCTTACAAACGGTTTAATATTGCACGTTTAATATGTGTACTTGTTTTTAATCTCCTTTACTTAGTATCTCTTCCTCTTTTTTAGCCTCTGACACGGAAACAGGTGGCCAACAGGAATCGCTCCTCCATCAACATGAAGACCTTTAAGAAGTTCAATGCCAAGAGGAAATGGAAGGTGAGTAGGATATATGTCCTATTTTTGTCCTATAATTGTATGCCATATCACATATTATTATGACACTGAATAAAGTTCAAATCATGAAAATGTGCATGTGTTTTATTACAGATAATGAAATCAAACTGAGGTCATTGATACAGTCAATGCTTGCCTTGTGGAACTAAACTAACAAATAGGGCATGAACGTGAAGTGGTAATGTTTCGTCCGAAAGGCCCTTTTCAAGTCTACTCTGTCTATTAGAACACAAAGCACACTGACATTATAGTCTGAGACAACAGAGTACATGTTCACTAAATGTAGTTTACACAAGACAAACACAAAACCGGTTTTGAACGTACAGCTACATCGAGAAGCAGGGCGTATACAGCGTAGTGTCAGTTAAGCCAGGCGGTGCTCAAATAACACAACAGCAAACATTGACACAGCAAGTGGGTCACAGAAACAGACTGAGCAGTGTTCAGAGCCTGAGACATAGATCTGTATGTTCATGTGCAAAGTGTAAATGAATTAAATAATGCATTTTAGCCAGGTGCTGAATATCCTTGCTAAGACAGAATGATATGGTATCCAGAATAATGAAATCGTACCCAATCTTAAACATGTTCATGTATAGCCTCAATTATAAGGCAGGCTGATAGCAGTAATATAAAGCTATGTAGAGGTGGGGAAGACACACTAATGAAGTTGAGGTGTAACTTGTGTGTAAATGACCTTTTAGCTCACTACTGTCAAAGACAATACAGTATGAAGATAGGCAGAAACAGCTCCTCAAATAGAAGTCCCCAATCACACTTGTAGGCGACGTCATGACAACATTGGCTAGCTAAGGTCAAATTGATATAAATCTGTTTTTGACGTGTCAGTTTGTCACTTTCAGGAGGTTGGGGTAACAACATGTTCAACTACTTAAGACATTGTCTCGAATCTAGGTTGTGCTTTTATATTCGAGAAAATTAAGAACTAAAGTCGTATTTTCACTTCTCTCGCGATGTTGCGCCTCTGGGTTTAGAAACTCTGTGCTACTGTGGTAGTTAGTATTGCAGCTTGAAATATTATATTTTCCATCAATTTCTCTCGCATTCTCTTTTATTTTGCTCTCTTTCTGCTATATTTACTCTTACTTACTCTTCTGTTCTCCTGATCTGTCTTTTTCTGTCTAACATCTGACTCTTATGTTCCGCTGTCCCCTCCCACAATCCTCAACCCTTTACTTTCTATCTTGTTTCATATCCTCTCTCTCTCTGATCTCTCTCTCTCTCTCTCTCTGTGTAGATGTCATATAACATGGTATGGGTGTGATCCCCTCTCTCTCTCTCTCTCTCTCTCTCCCTCTGTAGATGTCATATAACATGGTATGGGTGTGTAACCGGCTGCATCGACTGAAGCTGCTTTGTAAGACTAGTGCACTGGCGGGCGAGGAACTGGTGAGAAAGGCTGCCATGACAGTCCAACTAAGAGTTACACTTGAACTAAACCCACTACATTGGTCATTGAGTGTGCCCCTCATTTCCAACCGCTATTGTTAAAAATGCCATTCATTGCAAAAATGCTATATTTCCAGGCATTGAAAATTAACAGGTGATATAGCCTACTTTACCCTTAACTCAAATGGCTTATCATCCAAGCTTTGCTTATTTCTTGTTTTAATGTGTTTGATGACATCTATCAAATCGCATAAATAAAGACTAAAAAGGGAGTGAGGTAGAAAACATTGCAAAGAACTTGACTGTATTCAAATACCCTTCGCATACTACTGAGCCAAACCGAGCCAAGCAAAGTTGTACTGGACTGGCCTACCTGTTTACGCATTCACCCTAGTTGCTTGAACTGTTCTGAAAAGAACAATGTGAAAATAAAATAACAGAGCCAGCACACTATAATTTGTCTGCCCTATAGTGTGAATCCGATAAAAGAGAACTAACCTGCGATTTCTCTCCTTTCAGAGACAGTGTGAGAGTGACCAGGAGGACACCGAGACCAAGCCAGCCTCACTCATTCGCCGGCGACTCAGCAACACTTCATAGACTCGACCACCAGGGGAGAGACAAAGCATCAAGCTGCAGTGCACAGTTCCCTTTACCGTGACACAACGAAGCCTACAGTATTTGCACTCCCCCTTTACCAGGCCTCGAGGGAGGGTAAGACCAAGACAGGCTGACACAAGAGCCGGGCACACAAGGAATTTTTGGGCTCTATGTCCCTACATGAGACATTTCCTTGATGAAGTGGAATGGAATCTACGGCACAAGGCCCGTCAAGGCTCAACTTTAGGCTCAATGCACTTCAGGTGGATTGGAGGTAATTCTAGTAGGAGCACAAGTACAAATGTGTGATGGCTTTCGTGAGTGAGCAGTTATTTAATAAGGCTATCGATGGGGTAAAATGTAAGAAAACCAAGCATGACTTGTTTTTAGAGCTCTGCTCGGTATTACTGTGGGTTATTGCATGTTTTTATGGTGCTTTTGCAGTTGTAAAGGTCAACTGATAGCAGGCGGTGACATTGTTCTTATGGTGAAGTTACTGATTTGGGGATGAACAGTACTGGATTGCCAGGTAGGCCAACCGTGATACAAGTCAGTATTCAACGTCCATCCATGTCGGAGGATGTCAGGAGGGGCAATATTAATATATTATGTTATATACAGTATAATAATGCAATTATACAATATTATACAATATAATGCTATACAATTATAAAATATCTAGTGTCCTAAACATGTACTCTCATATTGTACAACGGACAAATGTTTTAAGATAACTGACTATAAATAGCACAGCAAATTAACTTTTAAAGGTTCTACTCCTAGAAATAGGATAACGAATAAATTCTAGTTTTACTAATCCAATACTGTTGTCCTGCATACTGTAAATACTCTGAACACTCCATGCTCAAACTGAAGTGTTTCCTGGTCCTAGAGCACCCCCAACAGCACACATTTTTATTGTAACCCTGGACAAGCACACCTGATTCAACTTGTCAACTAATCATCAAGCCCACACTGAGTTGAATGAGGTGTGTTTGTCCAGGGCTACAACAAAACTGTTCTGTTTTGGGGTCCCCAGGGTTGGAAACACTGCTCTACTGAACTAGTAACGTTACTGAAGATCATTCAGTGATGCATGACAAGTAACGTGACATGTTGGTCTATGAATTATCTTTTTGTGAGAACTATATACGTTTTCTGTTTCTCTAAGAAGTTTAAGAATTTGTTTTCTTTGATTATAACCTTGTGAAAATACCTTAAATTGACTGTCAGTGTTAAGTGTGGTTATTTTAAATAATGGTACATTGTTGTCAACAGGTTTTGTGAATACATTTTGGAATCATCCCCCTTGCAAACTTTTTAAATCATAGGGAATAGAACAATGGTGCAGGCCGTACTTTTTAATCAGCTCTTAATATTATAACTTAGACCAGAGCATTGCACCTCTGCACTAGTTTAACTCTGCAATGGGTAATTGTTGGTCAGAGGGGACCTGAATGCTGTCAAGCAGCATTCTTAAAAAAGTGTCTGGGTAAATAGGAGCATGACCAGGAGCATTGTGTAATACCCATTATTGAAGCTGTAGCCTATATTTTGAGGGCCAAAATTAAAATAAGCCTTTGGGCTTTATTGTGCTCATTCTCCTTTAAAAACAGGCCTATGTAATTTATCCAACTGGAGCATCTTATTTTTCATTAAAATACATACATTTATTAATTAAAAACCACCTTTCGGATGAGTGCAGATTGGGGTTCCAACCTGGTTCCAACAGTCTTCGGTCGCCCTCTGCAGGAGTAAACCATAAAGCACAAAAACGAATACATGGGCTGGCCCATCAATGATTTGATGATAGATGATCAATACAGAAAAAAACAGTAGTGAATTGATAGCCTAATGTGGTCCATTATCAACTGAAAATGTGTTGATATAATAAAGTATCTCATGAAATGTCTAGGCCTATAATAAAATTATAATTCTATAATAGAACACTTCTGTGACAGAGAAACCATTTTAGAATTACATTTAAAGCTATAATATCATGCACTTTATAGAAATGACGTAAGAGTTGGTCCAAAAACAAAACATGAACAATATTTCATGGCGCACTCTGTGATTTTCACTTATACGTCATTTCTATAAATCATATCAATCGGTAATCAAGCGATAAGTTGAAAATCAAATAAAGTTGCATGTATGGGTTTAACAAAATTCCCAAAACGTTATTTATATTTCTTTATAAACCATGATTTGTAATAAACCCGTCAATTAAAAGGTGCACGCGCGCGTTACACTCCATCGTGCCTGAGCTGCACGCACGCACGCAGTCCACAGGAGGACGAGATGGGGGAGTGACGATTCTCGCAAGAAGACCAAGGGGCAACACGACAATAAGTTCTTTGGCGACACTGCTGAGACGGGTCAACAAACAAATGACTGAAGACTTCGTGTAAACATTCGACCAGGAAAACGTTTGGCAATATTCTTACGAAGCAGCCTAGGTGGTGTCTGTTTCCTTTTTGGATCAGGTTATTTTCTCTGGAACTATTGGGATCTCGCGCAGAAAGAAACGGATTGATTTAAATCCAAGAAGAAAGGTAAAAACCGCCGGCAGAACTTCTTGTTCAAAATATAACTAGGAACAAAGAGTTTATACACCACCAAATTATTGTACAAACGTTGAAACAAAACAGTAGTCCATTTGTATTTTAGTGAGCTAATGTTTCGTGGAGTCAGGTACGAGCATCTTCCATAAAAAAGTGAATTCGTCTTAATGTTATTCACATTTGCGTCGATATAACCAATGATTTCAGTTAGACGGATTTTGATGACTACACTATTTAGGCTAAATTAGCCTACACAATTATACTGTAGCCTAATTACTACCTTGCTTGAAATATGCTACGACTTGCTTACCTCTCAATTTAGAGTTAAATAAAATGCCAATGTCTTGACCATTCAGAGCAAACCTAACAGTGCCGGTGGCTTACACTAAGTTAAATATATATCCAAACCTATACTTAGTTTTGAAAATCTTACTTTCTCCTGGATTGTTCTTCAAAAGAAAAACGATACACAAGGAAACAGTAAATATGTCGTCCCCTACGAATGATGCAGCGCACCTCTCCCGTCTTGGGCCAATCAGTGTAATTTTGTAAATGCCAGATCTCTATGACAAGACACATCATTCACCCAAGGTGCGTAAAATAAAAAGTTTGCCTGTGCTGTCTGAGATATCATGTACAGACCGAGACAGATCCACAGTACAATACACCCTAGGAGCTGGAGACAGAAAGTACAGGAAGTTATGAGGATGGCCGACTGTTCAAAACACTTTTCTCAACAACAGTCAAACATAGCACTACAAAAGTATGCTTTAGAAGGTATTTCATTATTCTAAAGAGAACGTTTGACTGCTATAGTTTTACAGCAATAACTCGACTCATACCCCATTCATACAGAGGGCTTTAACTACAAAGTACCTTCCTTTTGCAGGTTCAGAATTGTGGGGGGCAAAAAATAAGGGATTCTATGTGTGTTTAGTCAGTCAGACTTTACCTTAGTAGTGTAGGCCTATAGGCAACATCCAGGCAGCAACTGTAGCAGAAGCACTTTTCTCAACGTGCTTGTGTCTGACTGTCCCCATTTCAATCCTAAAGAGATTAGCTAATGAATGCTTGGAGTCATAGGGAGGTAAGGTGAATTCAAGACCCTTTGTCCATCTCTCCCCCAGGAGTCCCAATTGAGTAGAATCTGTAGATAGTCACACTCAATGTTCAGCTACGAATGTGTATCCTCCTGAGAGTGAGAGAAAAGGAGGAACACATCAATCCTTAAACTCTTTAGCTGTTTGGTGAAGGGCCCATGTCTTTGTGTATTACGGTGCATCCCCTAAAGCACTTGTTACCTGAGACTAAACCATCCTCATTGTGCTGCCTGGTGGATTTCACGCTTGAAGCGTGCTACTGACCAAAACCGAGCTGTCGGAATGAAAGAGGTCAGAGAATGAAGTTGTCAAGAAAGGAAACCAAGATTATGCAAGTGAAGAATAGCTTTTGAAGGTACTTGCTTAGAACTTCTGATACAGGTCTGTCTGTGAGAGGTGGAGAAAAGGTAGGGGGGATGAGGAGAATAAGAGCAATGTTGTGTGGTAGCATTTTGTCACTTTGGAAGTAAAAATGGCTCATGTATTTTCTTACCTTCAACCATCTTTGTTTTATTTCCAGAAAAACACAGGGATGGAAATAGGCCAGTGCCTTTATTGGCACTCCCAATATAAATTAGGGCAGCACCATAAATGTTGAAATATTAACGTTAGCAACCCCCTAGGCAGAAGAATCTCAATGGTGTTCAAGTCCACCGTTCACAATCTCAATAATTCGACCCCTGCTTCAAAATGTTCCCACATTCTATCTTTGCCTTAGAACATAAACTGTAGCCTGGCTAATCGCACATCTGTTTTGTGCTGTCTTGACGACCCTTATGGTCATTGTCATGCTATACAGTACAAACAGATCTGAGACCAGGCTACATGAAGTTACCACTGTACCAAATGCCCCCAAGGCAAACTCTCAAAAGAAGGACCGGTGACTTAATTAACCTCACTCCCATGAATAGGAAGAAAGAGCAGGAGACTAAAGCTAGAGAGGGGGAGGGAGGTAAATGGCGGTTTATGGTGGGGAATGAGTGAGTGACATGAGTTGGGGGATGTGATGACGTAGGGGACAGAGAGAGGACAAAGACTAGAAGGACAGATGGAGGGAAGGTAAGAGGTGCTGTTATGTCTTCTTGCCTAAAGTTTTTAAATTCGACCCATTTGAGTCTTTCTATTTGTGTCTACAGTCTAAGCCTATAGGGCCAAAAACTGCAGCATGTGATGAAAAGTGTAGTCGGCAGCATTGACCACTGCAACATGTGGATGTCAGGATGCAGCTATGTCAATTAAAGAAGTCAGATGCAACCATGTCAGTGAGATTATGCCTTTATTTTATAGAGCTGCAGTGTGAGGGTCTGCACCAAGGCTAGTAGCAATAGGTGGCTAGTGCGTAAGAGGATAAACTACTGTAGAGTTCTAAAGTACTCAAATCAAGAAATATTGTGGTAATAGTGGGAACTTTTCAGGTATTTGCATCATAGAATTTAACTCAATGGGCAACAAATAGAAGACAGTGGTGCTTGTTTTAAGGAATCTTCAAGAAACCAAAAGCTAATTTGTCAATACAGGAAGTAATATGTAATTATCATTTTAGCATGTAATTTTGAAGAGAATACCAAGTAAATAGTGGACTAATAAGGAAAATAAAATATTTACTCAATATATTGAATAGGTATCATTGTAATGAATAGAGGGACTTTAGAACAGGTCTTTCAAACTTGAGTTTTACCAATTATATTTATTTGTGTTTTGATGCTTTGGTTGCCCATAGAGACTGCTCAAACTTGTTTGCCGAACACTATTCGGTGCTTTGTGTCCTGTCACTGTGTCATGCACCTGCAGTCTGAATGGACATACAGTATTACTGTACACACCTTCATCTCTTTCTTTCACTCTCTCACGGGCTGTTGCCCCATGTGTGAATCCACTTTCAGATTAGTATTGACATACTGCTAGACATCTCCAGTATGCTTGCAGACTTCACTCTGTCACGCACAAATGTGCGCGGACACACACACACACACACACACACGTTCATTCACTCAGAGTTGAACACTGACGTACTTGCTGACCCATCACACTCCCCATTGTTTTCCATGTTTGCTCTATGGGCCTGAACAAGGATAGGGCGGGAGAGAGCAGGAATATGACAGTTGGATATGATGGGAATTGTTAGAGAAGACCGAAGACGGGGAGATATAGGAGGAAGGATAGGAGGATAAAGGCCTACTAGTACAAAGGAACCCATATGCTTATATTGTTCTTACTACCGGTATCAAGTTATTATTTTCTTGTTGAAGGCCTACTGGTAGTTTGAAGAGGAAATGTTTAACTGCAACCTGTTAATCCCTTTTGTATACAGGTTTATACTGGTGACTCATTTGGAGTACGGTCTGTGTATTTGGTGAAAACAAGCCATTTCAAACAGCTGTCATGCATTAATGATAGTCTTATATTAAGAAGCTCAGCTGAAATTGGCATTGGAGAAGCTCCATTGTGTTGTATAGATCTGTGTTGCATCCTAAGTGTGTCTCTATTTCCTTTCTCATGCATCTGAGCATAACCCAGCTTTTTATATGCTATACGTGATGACACACACACATATATATATATCCATCCATCCATCCATCCATCCATCCCAAGGCAAACCAAAATGTTCTGCAACAAGCTGCCTGCCAAAACACAGCATTCCCCAACCTGATATTCATTACAGCTTGAATAGAGGGAGGAATAAGGAGAGAGGAAGAGAAAGGAATGAGGTGGGAGAGGATAAAAAAACACCTGCGGGATTGAGCAGAGGTTGACAAAATAAGTGATGAAGTATAGCCTGTATTCGATGACAACTATGCTGGTGAAACTAATATTGATATTGCATTTTGTAAGGGTTGCGAAAGCGATGAAAAGAGTGACATGAATAGTGACTGTGCTATTCATTTGTAACTCCATTACAACACGAGGGTGTTATGTTATGACAGTATAATGGATAATGTTAAACAAATGTTGTGACTTTGTGTTTAGTTAGTGTCATTGTATCAATGTTGTGCTTCTACATCTGCATTGCTTGCTGTTTGGGGTTTTAGGCTGGGTTTCTGTACAGCACTTGTGACATTGGCTGACGTAAAAAGGGCTTTATAAATACATTCGATTGATTTGATTGGTGGTGTTGTCAAAGTTGTGGAATCTATTTAACTTGCTATTGTTTTTTTGTGTTATCATACCTTTTTGATGTGTTCAATTCTAGGCTTTCAAACTGTTTTTAAGTACGTTTGTTTAGGGTTATGATAGCATTTGTGTTCTAAACAGAATGGGTTAGGGGAAGTTGTATTTGTTTTCATAGGCATGACGAGAGTGTTGTGAAAGGGTTGTACAAATGTTGAGTGTTGTCAGAAGGTTGTGAAAGTGTTGGTCTGTGTGCTATTGGGTGTGGTGGCATCCAAAGCTAATCTAATTTATCTCCAAAGTGTTTGCCCACTGTGTGATTGCATGGTATTACCCTGTGCTTACATTGACATTCTGCTGATATGACATGTGGATACACTCAAAGCTGTCATTACACACACTTGCATACACACACACACATACAGTGCATTCGGAAAGTAATCAGACCCTTGACTTTTTCTACATTTTGTTACGTTACAGGCTTATTCTAAAATTGATTAAATCGTTTTTCCCCCCCTCATCAATCTACACACAATACCCCATAATGACCAAGGAAAAACAGGTTTTTCGCAATGAGACTTGTCCCAAAGCCACTCCTGCATTGTCTTGGCTGTGTGCTTAGGGTCGTTGTCCTGTTGGAAGGTGAACCTTAGCCCCAGTATGAGGTCCTGAGAACTCTGGAGCAGATTTTCATCCAGCCTCTCTGTACTTTGCTCCGTTCATCCTTCCCTCGATCCTGACTAGTCTCCCACTCCCTATCCCCACAGCATGATGCTTCCAAGACCATGCTTCACCGTAGGGATGGTGCCAGGTTTCCTCCAGATGTGACGCTTGATGAAATCTTGGTTTCATCAGACCAGAGAATCTTGTTTCTCATGGTCTGAGAGTCCTTGAGGTGCCTTTTGGCAAACTCCAAGCGGGCTGTCGTGCCTTTTACTGAGGAGTGGCTTTTGTATGGCCACTCTACCATAAAGGCCTGATTGGTGGAGTGCTGCAGAGATGGTTGTCCTCCTGGAACATTAACATTTAAGGCTGTAATGTAACAAAATGTTGAAAAAGGGAAGTGGTTTGAATCATTTCCAAATGCACTATACACACACACAGACACCACCTTTTATACACCGGCTGAATTCATAAACACCAATATAAATACACTGTGCAGTACATAAACAAACTTCCTCCCAAAGACATGAGTAAACATAGTTGGGAGCATTCAAAAGTTAACCTGTATTACAGTACAGGTAAACATTTGCTTAAATTGGATGGAACTGCACTGTCTGAGGCATATTTTACTACATAAGTTATTGTTAGATAATTTCGAATGAACTTGGAGTTTGGCATCACCGTGTGAGAGAGTTCTGTCACATTTAATGATGTACAGTTGCTATAGCAAATTTGGAATAAGTAACTTTTTAATGCCCCGAACTGTAGTTGTAAATGCTTTACCTCCCGTGAAGTGTGCGTCTGTGTATATCAGCGTTTCCGTTAGCCGGGCTCTCGACCTTTAAAAAAAAATAGAAACGCTGGTAAAATGGTAGAAAAAAATCTCATTGCTAAGTAATGCTTTTTAGACTGTTCATTGATGGAAATACACTTCAATGGGCGTGCTTATCGGTCTATAGGTTAATTTGCATAATGTATTGGAATTAAATTGGTGCCTGTGTAGGCTACAGTATATTTGTTATGCTCCTGAGTGGTGCAGCGGTCTAAGGCACTGCATCTCAGTGCTGGAGGCGTCATTACAGACACAGCCTGGATACGAACCAGGGTATCACAACCGGCCGTGATTGGTAGTCCCATAAGGCGGGGCACAATTGGCCCAGCGTCGTCCGAGTTTTGCCGGTGTTGGCCGTCATGGTAAATGAGAATTTGTTCTTAACTAACTTGTCTAGTTAAATAAAGGTTAAATAAAAAATTATCACACGCATTGAGCATACAGAGCTGTTTGAGCGGAAAGTCTGTCAGACAGCACAAGAGCTGTTGCTGCTGCAGTATCCCAAACAGTAAAGGAAGGAAGGCAGGCTTCATCAGTGCGTCACACACCACTTTGCAATGAGCTGGAGGCAGTAGGCTATGCATTTTGAAAAAATTTAGTTAATTGCTTTAAACCTGAACATTTTAATACATATTATGAGGCATGTCTTACCTTGCTTCAAAGTAGCCTATTTGATCTCTCTTTCTAAATTTCAAATGGATATTTTTATATAAACTCAGCAAGAAAAGAAACGTCCCTTTTTCAGGACCCTGTCTTTCAAAGATAATTAGTAAAAATCCAAATAACTTCAGATCTTCATTGTAAAGGGTTTAAACCCTGTTTCCCATGTTTGTTTAATGAACCATAAACAATTAATGAACATGCACCTGTGGAACGGTCGTTAACTTCTTAGGAAGCGGCTCCCGAGGTGATAGTTTTGCAGAGTCTGACGTGCCCAAAGTAAAATGCCTCCCACTCAGGCCCAGAAAATAGGATATGCACATAATTAGTACTATTGGATAGGAAACACTGAAGTTTCCAAAAGTGTTAACATAATGTCTGTGAGTATAACAGAACGGATATAGCAGTCGAAACAATTCCTCGGGTTATTATGCGCTAACCAAACGGAGATTTATGGATATAATAAATGACTTTTTCTAACAAAAGAACCATTGGATGTCTTTGTTGGACACTTGGGAAGCCCTCAGCAGAAGTTCTTCAAAAGGTAAGGGATTTGTTTTCGCTGTGAAATGTGTTTTGTGTGAACCGCGATGGTTTATGAATTTATGCTAATGGTAAAATATTGGAGGTGCTACCCTCAAACAATCAAATGTTGTGCTTTCGCTGTAAAGCCTTTTTGAAATCTGACAACGCTGTGATATTGCCAAGAAGCAGAGCTTTTGATGACTATGCAACACTGATGAATGTTTAATAATTCAACTTTTGGATTTTGAATTTGGCGCCTTGCATTTCACGGGGTAGTGTCGCGCTAGCGCCCCACCACTCCCTAAGTAGTTACTAACCGCTTACAGACGGTAGGCAATTAAAGTCACAGTTATGAAAACTTAGGACACTAAAAAGGCCTTTCTACTGACTCTGAAAAACACCAAAAGAAAGATGCTCAGGGTCCCTGCTCATCTGCGTGAACGTGCCTTAGGCATGCTGCAAGGAGGCGTGAGACGTGTCCGTACTGTAAGACGCCTAAAACAGGGAGATGGGAAGGACCGCTTATCGTACTCACAGTGGCAGACCACGTGTAACAACACCTGCATAGGATCGGTACATCCGAACATCACAGCTGCGGGACAGGTACAGGATGGCAACAACTGCCCGAGTTATACAAGGAACACACAATCCCTCCATCAGTGCTCAGACTGTCCGCAATAGGCTGAGAGAGGCTGGATCCTCCTCCCTAATGTGGTACCCTTCCTGCAGGCTCATCCTTACATGACCCTCCAGCATGACAATGCCACCAGCCGTACTGCTCGTTCTGTGCATGATTTCCTGCAAGACAGGCATGTCAGTGTTCTGCCATGGCCAGCGAAGAGCCCGGATTTCAATCCCATTGAGCACGTCTGGAACCTGTTGGATCGGAGGGTGAGGGCTAGGGCTAGGGCCATTCCCCCCCCAGAAATGTCTGGGGACTTTCAGGTGCCTTGGTGGAAGAGTGGGGTAACATCTCACAGCAATAACTGGTAAATCTGGTGCAGTCCATGAGGAGGAGATGCATTGTAGTACTTAACTTCTTAGGGAGCGGTGGGGCGCTAGCGTTGTCAGATTTCAAAAAGGCTTTACGGCGAAAGCACCACATTTGATTGTTTGAGGATAGCAGCCCACATTTTTGCCATTACCATAAATTCATAAGCCTTCGCGGTAAATGTATCCTTAGGAACACTATTATGTATATGTTGTATAATATTTCAACCGGAATATAAACTGGGCGATAAGAAAGGAAAAAACCACAGAGCGCGCCAGCCGGGGAACGCGCATTTTCTTCTATTGACATCTGTGTGGCCACTTCCTTATTCGTCTTCTTCTACAATCTAAAGCAGCTAATAAGAATCAAAACACTTTCTCGAGACTGTTGACATCCAGAGGAAGCAATAGGTACTGCATTCATATGCCCTTATATGGGCATTTTCATAAGGGAGGGGTTCCAAATGAGGCAATGTGTCAAAACCACTTTTTCCAGGACAGAAATTCCTCGGGTTTTTGCCTGCCATATCCGTTCTGTTATACTCATAGACAAAATGTTAACACTTTTAGAAACTTCAGAGTGTTTCCTATCCAATGGTACTAAATATGTGCATATCCTATTTTCTGGGCCTGAATGGGAGGCATTTTACTTTGGGCACGCCAGGCTCTCCAAAACCGTCACCTCGTGCGCTGCTCCCTAAGAAGTTAATGCAGCTGGTGGCCACACCAGATACTGACTGTTACTTTTGATTTTGACCCCCCTTTTGTTCAGGGACACATTATTCAATTTAAGTTAGTCACATGTCTGTGGAACTTGTTCAGTTCATGTCTCAGTTGTTGAATCTTGCTATGTCCATAGAAATATTTACACATGTTAAGTTTGCTGAAAATAAACGCAGTTGACAGTGAGAGGTCGTTTCTTTTTTTGCTGAGTTTATGTCAGACTAAACCATGCCCTTTTGACAATGGTGTTTTCCAGCTAATTGCATTATGGAACGAACATTTGCGCGTAGCTTACTGCCTTGTGCACATTGCTGCACTTATAATGTGAAGAAATTGTTGCATCAGACTCATTTGCTTTTGAATGTATTTTTTTTATGTAGCTTAAGCCTACTGGTTGTAATATCCAAAATTCTATCTTCTCACAACTGTCCCTGAGTCTGCTTTGGAATAGGTTATTGCTTTCTCGACAAGCTGACCAATAGAAGAGGTCAACTTTTCTACTATGGGGGATAGTAGATTGACATAGGCTAGTGATTTTTCTGTTCGCTACTCATCTTGTTGGCTGAGCAAAAGTAAATGTGGAGAGTTGTATCTTCAAAGTCCACATCAGAATTCGGTAAGAAGGACCTCACATCGTTGCATCCTCGACTTGCATCTTTTATTAACCTGGTACGGATCCAATCCCGTGAACGGGATCGATTTTGAAAACATCCGGTGAAAGGCAGAGCGCCAAATTCAAATTACAAAAATACTCATTTCAAACATTCATGAAAATACAAATTCTGCACACCCTTCAAAAGCTTAGACTCTTGTTAAAATGAATTACCATAATCAAAATGTGTTTTCTCCAATGTCTGGTAAATTAAAATGTGGCCTGTGAAATGTCCGGAAACCCTGGTATGTGTACGTGAGTGCGTTTGTGTGTGTTATTGACCCAGTTTCGTTTATTGTACTTAACCCACTTTTATAGTATTGATAACAAGGTAGCCAAACATTCGGTTTTAGATGTAAATCAATGATTGACATTTTTCTGTATGATTTTATCTAATGCTGTACTTGATGGATAATTGTTATGAGTAGATCGTATCAGAGTCATTGTGTTGAATGCATTTTGAGATCCAACCCTCGTTGGATCTTAAGTAGTATTTTCCTCCAATTTATCTGGTAGACACAGTGATTGGAAGGAGAAACTACGAGGCATACATCAATAACATGCAAACTTGTCCCGCACAGAATTCATAAGTTAGTCATCCACATCCACCATCCATTTATGCTGGAAAAATAAGGTATTCAGCAGCAATGTTCCCACTAATTGTTTTCGGCACTGAGCAAATTTCAGGTCTGCTGAGCAACACTTGGAAAAATCTGTGCATTTTCTGGCGTGCGTTTAGTGCAAGTCTGTACCCGCTTTAATTTACTGTTTTAACAGTGGCCAAGTAAGCTACTGTGGCTATTTGATCATAATGTGGCTTACCATAAAACCATTTTTTTTTAAAGACGAAGGAGAAAATGCATCAGATAACATTAACATGGAAGTAGCAGTTCTATCGTTCAGCCTACAGTAGCAGCCAATGTGTGGTGTTCAATGTAGGCCTACAGTGGCTTGCGAAAGTATTCAACCCCCCTTGGCATTTTTCCTATTTTGTTGCCTTACAACCTGGAATTAAAATATTTTTTTTTTTGGGGGGGGGGGGGTTGTATCATTTGATTTACACAACATACCTACGACTTTGAAGATGCAAAATATTTTTTATTTTGAAACAAACATGAAATAAGATATCAAAAAAACAACTTGAGCTTGCATAACTATTCACCCACCCAAAGTCAATACTTTGTAGTGCCACCTTTTGCAGCAATTACAGCTGCAAGTCTCTTGGGGTATGTCTCTATAAGCTTGGCACATCTAGCCACTGGGATTTCTGCCCATTCTTCAAGGTAAACTGCTCTAGCTCCTTCAAGTTGGATGGGTTCCGCTGGTGTACAGCAATCTTTAGGTCATACCATAGATTCTCAATTGGATTGAGGTCTGGGCTTTGACTAGGCCATTCCAAGACATTTAAATGTTTCCCCTTAAACCACTCAAGTGTTGCTTTAGCAGTATGCTTAGGGTAATTGTCCTGCTGAAAGGTGACCTTCCATCCCAGTCTAAAATCTCTGGGAAGACTGAAACAGGTTTCCACCAAGAATTTCCCTGTATTTAGCACCATCCATCATTCCTTCAATTCTGACCAGTTTCCCAGTCCCTGCCGATGGAAAAACATTCCCACAGCATGATGCTGCCACCACCATTCTTCACTGTGGGTGATGGTGTTCTCGGGTGAAGACATAGTGTTTTCCTTTATGGCCAAAAAGCTCAATTTTAGTCTCATCTGACCAGAGGACTTTCGTCCTTATGTTTGGGGAGTCTCCCACATGCCTTTTGGCGAACACCAAACACGTTTGCTTATTTTTTTTCTGGCCACTTCCGTAAAGCCCAGCTCTGTGGAGTGTACAGCTTAAAGTGGTCCTATGGATAGATACTCCAATCTCCGCTGTGGAGCTTTGCAGCTCCTTCAGGGTTATCTTTGGTCTCTTCGTTGTCTCTCTGATTAATGCCCTCCTTGCCTGGTCTGTGCGTTTTGGTGGGAAGCCCTCTCGTGGCAGGTTTGTTGTTGTGCCATATTCTTTCAATTTTTTTAAAATAATGGCACTCTGTGGGATGTTCAAAGTTTCTGATATTTTTTTTATAACCCAACCCTGATCTGTACTTCTTCAAAACGTCCCTGACCTGTTTGGAGAGCTCCTTGGTCTTCATGGTGCCGCTTTCTTAGTGGTGTTGCCTCTAGGGCCTTTCAGAACAGGTGTACATATACTGAGATCATGTGACACTTAGGTTGCACACAGGTGGACTTTATTTAACTAATTATGTGACTTCTGAAGGTAATTGGTTGCACCAGATCTTATTTAGGGGCTTCATAGCAAAGGGGTGAATACATATGCACGCACCACTTTTCCGTTTTGTATTTTTTCTTTATTTTTTAAAACAAGTTATATCTTTCATTTCACTTCACCAATTTGGACTATTTTGTGTATGTCCATTACATGAAATCCAAATAAAAAGCAATTTAAATGACAGGTTGTAATGTAACAAAATAGGAAAAACGCCAATGAGGGTGAATACCTTTGCAAGGCACTTTACATTCCATGAGACTATTGAGCGAGAGAGAGAAAAAAAAGATTAAACTTGCAGGGCTTGACACCACCTTGTCCGTCAGACAAGGTGGTGACTGAACATTTTGTTTGATGCAAGAAACCACTTTACAAAATAAAATGTATTATTCCCGTACCATTATTACAGAGAATCAGACAAATGATGCTACCCTCTGCCTATTGGCTACTTAGTTTATTCAAGCCTGTCACAAAACACAACATTGCCCCTTTTTAAGACATAATAAAAAGCTCTTTACCTGACTAGCTTTTCAAAGAGGGCTAGATATGTACACATTTGGTGCTCTTGTAGGAAGCAATCACTCCCACATTGCTGACTAGAAATTCATTATAACTGGGCTAATAACTCACTAACTAGCAACGAATATGAACAAATGTGCACACATGGGTATATGCAGCTCTCTCTTTGATCTCAAAACAAGCGCATAATAATCACGATCACTTATCCTGTAAGACAGTCCAGTTCAGTCAAAGGCACAAATCCATATATGGTAATGGTCTATTTGCATATAGGCCTACTGCAACTATGATTGGTTATGGCGTATGGGTCTGAGTCGTGCCCGTCAATACGATAGAATCCTACTCCAATATGCTCTGCCTACAACAATCTCTTGCATAGTTCGTTTTGTTTTGGTATGTTGTATTGAAAGTGGCTAATATTGCTTTGATTTGATCACAATTCCCACAGTAAAGGGAATCGTTGATAGTGTTAACAGGGAAAAAGTTAAGTGAAGTTCAATCTCGTACTTCTCTGCGTGGGCTGATATTTCTTCTGCATGTTTAATAAAGTTTACATTTATTAAGAATACAGTGGCAAGAAAAAGTATGTGAATCCTTGGGAATTATCTGGATTTCTGCATAAATTGGCCATACATTGGATCTGATCTTCATCTAAGTCACAACAACAGACACAGTCTGCTTAAACTAATAACACACAAATGATTTGTATTTTTCTTGTCTATATTGAACACATCATTTAAACATTCACAGTGTAGGTTGGGAAAAGTATGTGACTAATGACTTCTCCAAAAGCTAATTGGAGTCAGGAGTTGGCTGACATGGAGTACGATCATTGAGACAAGATTGGAGATGTTGGTTAAAGCTGCCATGCCCTATAAAAAACACTCACAGAATTTGAGTATGCTATTCTCAGGAAACGTTGCCTAATGTGAACCATGCCTCAAACAAAAGAGATCTCAGAAGACCCAATAATAAGAATTGTTGACTTCCATAAAGCTGGAAAGGGTTACAAAAGTAACTCTAAAAGCCTTGATGTTAATCAGTCCACGGTAAGACAAATTGTCTATAAATGGAGAAAGTTCTCCCAAGGAGTGGCCATCCTGCAAAGATGACTGCAAGAGCACAGAGTAGAATGCTCAATGATGTTAAGAAGAATCCTAGAGTGTCAGCTAAAGACTTACGGAAATCTCTGGAACATGCTAACATCTCTGACGAGTCTACGATACGTAAAACACTAAACAAGAATGCTGTTCATGGGAGGACACCACGGAAGAAGCCACTGCTGTCAAAAAAAAAACATTGCTGCACATCTGAAGTTCGCAAAAGAGCATCTGGATGTTCCACAGTGCTACTGGCAAAATATTCTGTGGACAGATTAAGCTAACGTTTAGTTGTTTGGAAGGGAAGACAAAGGCACACCAACATCAACATCAGAACCTCACAACTGTAAAGTATGGTGAAGGGAGTATCAGGGTTTGGAGCTGCTTTGCTGCCACAGGGCCTGGACAGCTTGCTATCATGGACGGAAAAATGTATTCCCAAGTTTATCAAGACATTGTGCAGGATAATATAAGGCTTTCTGTCCACCAATTGAAGCTCAACAAAAGTTGGCTGATGCAGCAGGACAACGACCCAAAACACAGAAGTAAATCAACAACAGAAGAAAATACGCCTTCTGGAGTGGCCCAGTCAGTGTCCTGGCCTCAACCCGATTTGAGATGCTGTGGAATGACCTCGAGAGCGGTTCACACCAGATATCCCAAGAATATTGCTGAACTGAAACAGTTTTGTAAAGAGGAATGGTCCAAAATTCCTCCTGATCGTTGTGCAGGTCTGATCCGCAACTACAGTCGTGGCCAAAAGTTTTGAGAATGACACAAATATTAATTTCCACAAAGTTTGCTGCTTCAATGTCTTTAGATATTTTTGTAAGATGTTACTATGGAATACTGGAAGTATAATTACAAGCATTTCATAAGTGTCAAAGGCTTTTATTGGCAATTACATGAAGTTGATGCAAAGAGTCAATATTTGCAGTGTTGACCCTTCTTTTTCAAGACCTCTGAAATCCACCCTGGCATGCTGTCAATTAACTTCTGGGCCACATCCTAACTGATGGCAGCCCATTCTTGCATAATCAATGCTTGGAGTTTGTCAGAATTTGTGTGGTTTTGTTTGTCCACCCGTCTCTTGAAGATTGACCACAAGTTCTCAATGGGATTATAGTCTGGGGAGTTTCCTGGCCATGGACCCATCAATGTTTTGTTCCCCGATCCACTTAGTTATCACTTTTGCCTTATGGCAAGGTGCTCCGTCAAGCTGGAAAAGGAATTGTTTGTCACCAGACTGTTCCTGGATGGTTGGGAGAAGTTGCTCTCTGAGGATGTGTTGGAACCATTCTTTTATTCATGGCTGTGTTCTTAGGCAAAATTGTGAGTGAGCCCACTCCCTTGACTGAGAAGCAACCCCACACATGAATGGTCTCAGGATGCTTTTCTGTTGGCATGACACAGGACTGATGGTAGCGCTCACCTTGTCTTCTCTGGACAAGCTTTTTTCCGGATGCCCCAAACAATCGGAAAGGGGATTCATCAGAGAAAATGACTTTACCCCAGTCCTCAGCAGCCCAATCCCTGTACCCTTTGCAGAATATCAGTCTGTCCCTGATGTTTTTCCTGGAGAGAAGTGGCTTCTTTGCTGCCCTTCTTGACACCAGGCCATTGTCCAAAAGTCTTCGCCTCACTGTGCGTGCAGATGCACTCACACCTGCCTGCTGCCCATTCCTGAGCAAGATCTGTAATGGTGGTGCCCCGATCCCGCAGCTGAATCAACTTTAGGAGACGGTCCTGATGCTTGCTGGACTTTCTTGGGCGCCCTGAAGCCTTCTTCACAACAATCGAACCGCTCTCCTTGAAGTTCTTGATGATCCGATAAATGGTTGATTTAGGTGCAATCTTACTGGCAGCAATATCCTTGCCTGTGAAGCTCTTTTTGTGCAAAACAATTTTGACGGCACGTGTTTCCTTGCAGATAACCATGGTTGACAGAAGAACAATGGTTCCAAGCACCACCCTCCTATTGAGGCTTCCAGTCTGTAATTCAAACTCAATCAGCATGACAGAGTGATCTCCATCCTTGTCCTCGTCAACACTCACACCTGTGTTAACGAGAGAATCACTGACATGATGTCAGCTGGTCCTTTTGTGGCATGGCTGAAATGCACTGGAAATGTTTTTTGGGGATTCAGTTCATTTGCATGGCAAAGGGCAACAATTAATTGCAATTCATCTGATCACTCTTCATAACATTCTGGAGTACATGCAAATTGCCATCATACAAACTGAGGCAGCAGACTTTGTGAAAATTAACATTTGTGTCATTCTCAAAACTTTTGGCCACGACTGTACAGAAAACATTTTGGGTGAGGCTATTGCTGCCAAAGTAGGGTCAACCAGTTATTAAAACCAAGGGTTAACATACTTTTTTCCACCCTGCACTGTGAATGTTTACACAGTGTATTCAATAAAGACATGAAAACGTATAATTGTTTGTGTTATTAGTTTAAGCAGACTGTGTTTGTTATTGTTGTGACTTAGATGAAGATCAAGTTTTATGACCAATTTATGCAGAAGTCCAGGTAATTCCAAAGGGTTCCCATACTTTTTCTTGCCACTGTAAATGATCCATGTGGGCTGGGAAAATCCTTCCAAGCGAGTTTGAAAACCAAATAGCCAATAACCTATCCTCATTCCTCGTACTGGGCTATCATAAACGCTTTAAGAGGAGTTAGCCATGAACAGTAGCTTATTTCCCAAATATTCTAGCCTGCGAAAGTGTCCTAAAGTTGTGGCTTTCAAAAATGACAACATTGAGTCTATAGCACGTGTCAGTCATTCCACGGAGGGCAAAGTGTCTGCAGGTTTTTCGCTCCACCCTTGTACTTGATTGATAAATTAAGGTTGCTAATTGGTAAGGAACTCCCCTCACCTGGTTGTCTAGGTCTTAATTGAAAGGATAATCCAAAAACCTGCAGACACTCGTCCCGCCTTGGAATTAGTTTGTAGCCTAAGTCAAGGCATAGGCTATTCTCAATCACAGCTTTATGAGAGAACAAACAATAATCTTTTTTTTCTTCTATTTTATGAGGCAAATAAAGCAATTATCAAGTTCTGAAGACAGACAACTTTATCCAGCCAGTGATGTCATAATTAGTGATGCGCCGATACCGATATCCAATATTTTCCTTGCCCCAAAATAATGTTCTCTGGGACTCTGAAACAACTGTAAATTGAGCCACATTTGGCAACCTATGTGTATTGAACACTATTCCAGGAAAAACAATACTACGTGCATGTTTTGGAGTCTGATAACTCTGGGTATTGAGTAGACTGATACCCCATTTCATTGATCCCCAATCCTTAGGTAAAGCTGTACAGTGCAATATGAATGTCAATACACACAATAGGCTCACTGGGGAGGTGATTTCACACAGTCACAGTCCCGCGATAAGAGCTACAACGCTAATATTTGCGTAAACTCTGCACAGTTAGATTCTGTGGGTGTCACCGAGTAGACTGATACTCCATTACATTGGTTCACATTCCATCGTTGTTTAACATTTATCTAGTCTAAATATGGCATGATTCCACCAATTGTAACCTTCTGCATCACTTTCAAGAGGTACTTTTATTTTGAAGTCAACCTGAAAATTCCACTATTATGCCTAATCCTTATTGTGGCTAGCTTCACAACACAGTCCGGTCGAGCCTCACTAGCCAGATGAAGCTACCTGACTGCTTATAATGTTAGCCTTGGGAAACAGGGTTAAGTAGCTGGCTAGCTATTTATTTTCATGAACTGAAGTTCAATTTCAATAGGCGAACAACAAGTGGCTTCCTAGCTAATACTTACTCATAAGGATTCTTAAATCATTGCTAAGAATAATGAATTGGTGATAGCTAGGTACCAAGCTAAAGCTAGCTACCCCAGAAGTTGCGGTCAAACAAATAATGCTTTATTACCAACGCGGTATTGTAAACACATTGTTCGTGGCTGTTGTTGGCTTGTTTACAAAATATTTTGTACAGCTTTGACAGTGTTACTGATAGTAATGGTGGCGCTTGGCTTGCACGTGCAAATTCAGAACACACAAGATTCTATAATAGAACTGTGTTATTTGACGTGTCAAATTAAAAGCTTATTTAACGCATCAAATAGTGTTATTTGACGTGTATCTTTGACACGCAAAGACCCAAACGGCATTCCGTAGTATGTCGTGAAGCTAATAGCAGTGACGCTTTTACTGTGTAACCCCGGTAGGGCAATATGTACCGGTGCTTGACAAGTCGGCGAAAGCCAACATCACCCACGACAGAGAACGGTTGATTGTCAAGGGCAATGAATTCCATTATCTTGGCTTTAAGGTATTTCGCCTTTGAGTTGTCTTGCTGAAAAGTTTTTACTCTTTCAAATGGCTGCTCGACTTGCTGACTGCTCGATCCACAAAGCAGACATTGTGGGCTAGGTTAGGAATGCTGTTTTTGCACGTGTAGCGCAACATTTTATGTGGCGCCATTACGTCATGTACCTACGTTATATAGGTATGCACGTCAGCTTTAACATCGGTTTTGCACATCAGCGTTACAGACATCGGGCCGATACCAATGTTGGCATTCTTAGCTAATATCGACAGATTCCGATATGTTCACCGATATGTTGTGCATCCCTAGTCATAATGGTAAGACAGCCCGATCCTCATCAGACAGTCACTGCTCCATCACAGCGCGCCAGACAGACAAACACACAAACCTGCTCCATGCTGAAGCTCCTCCACCAGATAGAAATATTAGAAAAGATTTGCCTGCACTTAGCCTCACTTAGCCTCTTTCAACAACATTATCTTTCGTCATGATTCGTCCAGTTGCATTTGATTTTACGCTATAGCCCAACTGTTGTTTTCAGCTGAGTTAAAGCTGCGATATGTAACTTTCTGGGTGACCTGATCAAATCCACATAAATCTGAGTTATAGATCTGTCAATCTCATTGAAAGCAAGTTTAAGAAGCGGTAGATCTGTTCTATGTGCACTATTTCAATGCTTCCCGTGCTTAAGTTTAGTTTTCCATCTTTTACTTTCGGTTTTGTACACCAGCTGAAAATACAATATTTTTGGTTTTGGAATAGATATTTCACAGCAGTTTAGATGGTACATGGATTCACTATACTTGCTTGTTTTGTCTCACAAACTGAAATTAGGGGAACTATTTGAATTTTCGCAACCAGGAAATGGCGGAGCGGTTTCTGCATGGTGCGATAGCATATATTATATCACAATGTTTTATGGCCACATAATCACAATAGGACAAGGTTGACATCGCCCATACCTAGTGAACAGTATGAGCTCTCACTGTGCCCCTCTCTTACTTCAACCCCTCATCCAGATGCCGACCACCCCTTCCCCGGACGCCCACCCACCAGCTTGCCTGCCCTCTACCCCCACTACACCACCCACCCACCTCTGTTTCCCGTACCCCTCCCCGCCATGCTCCCCAGGCCCTGGGGTGAAGGGGGTTGTCGGGGCAGGGGGGGTTACCCTGCGCTCTCCGGCCACCCGTCACCTCACCCACCTGGACCCCTGGAGGAGACACAGTTGGGAGCCCGGGGCTATCGTTACGGTACAGCAGAAGGGGACGGAACCCAGCGACAACCGCAGGTAGGGGTTGCAATAAACATGCAATTCTATACAGGAATCCTTATGTTTACATTTTATCCATTTACAATACAATATTTTTTGTATATATTATACAGAAACAATGGCAATTTGGACATTTTTTGTGTCACAGTACCCAGTCCCCCCACACAACTGCAATATAGCTTTAATAGACACTCTTATCCACACACTCCTAAATCACATGTTCACACCCAAATATACAGTCAAATCTATCAACATCATTGTAAGATTTATTTGAAAACCGTATTCATGTGGATCTCAGGCAGTCCCTCCAGAATTTAGCAGGGATTTTTTGTGATATTACTGGGCAAAAATGCTTGATTTTCTGCAGCAATTCTGACTTTGTGCGTGGCATTGTGCATTTTGTCCAATTTGGCGCAAACTTTTGACGTGTGGCTTGGTTGAACCATACTATTTGGTAAATGTGCAGTGATTGGTTGAAATTGCAAGCCCTCTTTTTGTACTGCTTGATTTTGCTAAATTGTTTGCAATCATGGAATCAGGGACTGCTCACTGAAAGTTAACCACCTACTCACTCTATCTTTTTCACACTCCCTCTTTCACAAAATTCATAGGAAGCTTTAGAGGAAAACTGCACCCACAAACTATATTTTGGTATTTATTTCATTAGTCCATTGTTGATGTAGTCAAAAAGGTTTGTCAGCAATCAAGTTTCCAATTTAGGTAACTTTCATCCCCTCATGATGACAGTTTGGGACATGTCAACAATGAACTAATGAAACAAATGCCAAAAGATAGTTATTGGGTAGAATTTTAGTTAAAAGCACCCTCTAGCCTCCTTTTCACCCATCACATGATTTACTAGACAACAGCACATTCCCCCTGGGCGGTAGGTACAGGGTAAATCATTATATTTGGCACAAGCCTTGGTGAAAGCTTGTTGATATGACTGGTAAGGGTTGGTGTATCCCACAACGGCCCTGTCTTGGGAAGAGAATTGGGAGTTTTCAGTGTGTCAAGATTCACAGACATACAGTGCCTTAGGGAAGGAATTCATACCCCTTGACTTTTACAACATTTTAAGTTACAGACATATTCTAAAATTGATGAAATAGTTTTTTTTCTTCATCAATCAACACACAATACCCCATAATTTTATTTTTTTGCAAATGTATTAAAATAAAAAACTGAGTTTACATAAGTATTCAGACCCTTTAGTCAGTACTTTGTTGAAGCACCTTTGGCAGTGATTACATCCTCAAGTCTTCTTGGGTATGACGGTACAAGCTTGGTATTTGGGGAGTTTCTCCCATTTTTCTCTACAGATCCTCCCAAGTTCTGTCAGGTTGGATGGGGAGTGTCACTACACAGCTATTTTCATGTCTCCAGAGATGTTCGATTGGGTTGAAGTCCGGGCTCTGGCTGGGCCACTCAAGGACATTCAGAGACTTGTCCCGAAGCTACTCCTGCGTTGTCTTGGCTGTGTGCTTAGGGTCGTTGTCCTGTTGGAAGGTGAACCTTCGCCACAGTCTGAGGTCCTGAGCTTTCTGGAGCAAGTTTTCATCAAGGACCTCCCTGTACTTTGCTCCGTTCATCTTTCCATCGATCCTGACCATGCTTCACCGTAGGGATGGTGCCAAGTTTCCTCCAGATGTGACGCTTGGCATTCAGGCCAAAGAGTTGAATCTTGGTTTCATCAGACCAGAGAATCTTGTTTCTCATGGTTTGAGAGTCCTTGAGGTGCCTTGTACAAACTCCAAGCGGGCTGTCGTGTTCCTTTTTACTGAGAAGTGGCTTCCGTCTGGCCACTCTACAATAAAGGCCTGATTGGTGGTGTGCTGCAGAGATAGTTGTTCTTCTGGAAGGTTCTACCATCTCCACAGAAGAACTCTGGAGCTCTGTCAATGTAACCATTGGGTTCTTGGTCCCGTCCCTGACCAAGGCCCTTCTCCCCCGATTGTTCCGTTTGGCCGGGAAGCCAGCTCTATGATGTGTCTTGGTGGTTCCAAACTTCTTCCATTTAAGAATGATGGAGGCCACTGTGTCCTTGGGGACCCCCAAATGCTGCAGACAGTTTTTGGTACTCTTCCTCGGATCTGTGCCTCGACACAATCTTGTCTCTGAGCTCTACGGACAATTCCTTCGACCTCATTGCTTGGTTTTTGCTCTGACATGCACTGTCAACTGTGGGACCTTTTTATATAGACAGATGTGTGCCTTTCCACAGGTGGACTCCAAAAAGTTGTAGAAACACCTCAAGGATGATCAATGGCAACAGAGCTGAATTCTCATAGCAAAGGGTCTGAATACTTATGTAAATAAGGTATTTCTGTTTTAATTTTTTATACTTTTGCAAAAAATGTAAAAAATCTGTTTTAAGTTTGTCATTATGGGGTATTGTGATGAGGAACATTTAGTATTTAATTCATTTTAGAATACGGCTGAAACATAACAATAGGAATGAGTCTGAATAATTTCTGAATGCACAAAATGAGCACATGCATTCAAACTCACTGGTATGGGCACTCTGCCGCTCTCTTGCATGCACACACACGCACACACACCCCGCCCAGAGAGTAGCCGTTGTTGGACATCATCTCTTCCCTCACTCACAGAAAACACCACGACAGGTCCAGTCAGACAGTGTTACAACCACAGCACACACATACCTCCTTGCCTTGACATGTATCAGGAGTTACGGAGACAACCTCTCATCTGCAACTATAGTCATAGTGAGTTAGTGAATGGTAGTGTGTATAAGTGTGCAGAGACTTTCTTTACAGAAGAGGTAGAAGTGGATGGGTCTATGTTGGTTACTTTTGCAGACTCTTTCCCCTTCTCTTCTCTCTACTTCTATTCTATTCTGCAAATGTTTCAGGATATTTTATTGGGAAATGTGATGTCTATGTATTTGTGGAAGATTTATATATTTGTAAACTGACAATGCCTTTCTTAATTGCTCCTGAGGGGATAAAAAAAGTTAAACTGAACTGAATCTCCCCTTAGTGTGAGTCTGGAGAACCTGGACCCCGAGGAGATGGAGAAGGTTCTGGGTGCGGCGCTGGATGTCCGGCGAGGGGGGAGGGATCCTCGGAGGAACCCCATTACCCAAGAAGGCTCCCTGTCCTCCCTCACAGAGGAAGAGGCAGGGTCTGACACACAGCACTACTCCATATTGGAGGTGATCCTGTACAATCAGGGTTGTGTGATTGGACGAGCAAGCTGTCACTCATTCTGAATTGAGATGCATGTATTGACAAAACCATAGGGACTTTTAATGCTATGAAAGTTGTGGGATGAGCAAAATGTTATGTTTTTTGTTGTTGTAATGTTAATGTGCACTACCGTTCAAAAGTTTGGGGCACTTAGAAATGTCCTTGTTTTTTAAAGAAAAGCAAAAAGGCGGAGTTCCTCTGTCCAGTGTCTGTTCTTTTGCCTATGTTAATCTTTTATTTTTATTGGCCAGTCTGAGATGTGGCTTTTTCTTTGCAACTGCCTAGAAGACCAGCATCCCGGAGTCGCCTCTTCACTGTTGACGTTGAGACTGGCGTTTTGCGGGTACTATTTAATGAAGCTGCCAGTTGAGGACTTGTGAGGCGTCTGTTTCTCAAACTAGACACTCTAGTGTACTTGTCCTCTTGCTCAGTTGTGCACCGGGGCCTCCCACTCCTCTTTTAATTCCGGTTAGAGACAGTTTGCGCTGTTCTGTGAAGGGAGTAGCACACAGCGTTGAACAAGATCTTCAGTTTCCTGGCAATTTCTCACATGGAATAGCCTTCATTTCTCAGAACAAGAATAGACTGATGAGTATCAGTAGAAAATTCTTTGTTTCTGGGCATTTTGAGCCTGTAATTAGAACCCACAAAAGCTGATGCTCCAGATACTCAACTAGTCTAAAGAAGGCCAGTTTTATTGTTTATTTTATCAGAACAACAGTTTTCAACTGTGCTAACATAATTGGAAAAGGGTTTTCTAATAATCAATTAGCCTTGTAAAATTAATAACTTGGATTAACTAACACAACGTGCCATTGCAACACATGAGTGATGGTTACTGATAATAGGCCTCTGTACTCCCATGTAGATATTCCATAAACAAATCAGCCGTTTCCAGCTACAATATTCATTTACAACATTAACAATGTCTACACTGTATTTTGGATCAATTTGATGTTATTTTAATGGATAAAAAATGTGCTTTCAAAAACAAGGACATTTCTAAGTGACCGCAAACTTTTGAACGGTAGTATACAGTTGAAGTCGGAAGTTTACAAACATTTTTCAACCACTCCACACATTTCTTGTTAACAAACTATAGTTTTTGCAAGTCGGTTAGGACATCGACTTTGTGCATGACACAAGTAATTTTTACAACAATTGTTTACAGACAGATTTATTTCACTTATAATTCACTGTATCACAATTCCAGTGGGTCACACGTTTGCATACACTAAGTTGACTGTGCCTTTAAACAGTTTGGAAAATTCCAGAAAATGTTGTCATGGCTTTAGAAGCTTCTGACAGGCTAATTGACATAATTTGAGTCAATCTGAGGTGTACCTGTGGATGTATTTCAAGGCCTACCTTCAATCTCAGTGCCTCTTTGCTTGACATCATGGGAAAATCAAAAGAAATCAGCCAAGGCTTCTTTAAAAAATTGTAGACCTCCACAAGTCTGGTTCATCCTTGGGAAATATTTCCAAACGCCTGAAGGTACCACGTTCATTTGTACAAACAATAGTACGCAAGTATAAACACCATGGGACCATGCAGCCGCCATACCGCTCAGGAAGGAGACGCGTTCTGTCTCCTAGAGATAAACATACTTTGGTGCGGAATATGCCAATCAATCCCAGAACAACAGCAAAGAACCTTGTGAAGATGCTGGAGGAAACGGGTACAAAAGTATCTATATCCATGGTAAAAAGAGACCTATATCAATGTAACCTGAAAGGCCGCTCAGAAACAAAAAAGCCATTGCTCCAAACCTGCCATTAAAAAACCAGACTACTGCACATGGGGGAAAAGATTGTACTTTTTGGAGAAATGTCCTCTGGTCTGATGAAACAAAAATAGAACTGTTTGGCCATAATGACCATCGTTATGTTTGGAGGAACAGGGGGAGGCTTCCAAGCCGAAGAACACCATCCCAACCGTGAAGCACGGGGGTGGCAGCATCATGTTGTGGGGGTGCTTTGCTGCAGGAGGGACTGATGCACTTCACAAAATAGATGGCATCATGAGGTAGGAAAATTATGTGGATATATTGAAGCAACATCTCAAGACATCAGTCAGGAAGTTAAAGCTTGGTCACAAATGGGTCTTCCAAATGGACAATGACCCCAAGCATACTTCCAAAGTTGTGGCAAAATGGCTTAAGGACAACAAAGTCAAGGTATTGGAGTGGCCATCACAAAGCCCTGACCTCAATCCTATAGAAAATATGTGGGCAGAACTGAAAAAGTGTGTGCGAGCAAGAAGGCCTACAAACCTGACTCAGTTACACCAGCTCTGTCAGGAGGAATGGGCCAGAATTCACCCAACTTATTGTGGGAAGCTTGTGGAAGGCTACCCGAAACGTTTGCTCCAAGTTAAACACTTTAATGGCAATGCTACCAAATACTAATTGAGTGTATGTAAACTTCTGACCCACTGGGAATGTGATGAAAGAAATACAAGCTGAAATAAATAATTCTCTACTATTTTTCTGACATTTCACATTCTTAAAATAAAGTGGTGATCCTAACTGACCTAAGACAGGGGAATTTGTACTAGGATTAAATGTCAGGAATTGTGAAAAACTGAGTTTAAATGTATTTGGCTAAGGTGTATGTAAACTTCTGACTTCAACTGTATATGTAAAAAAAACAAAAAAACTTTGCTACAACTTGTTGTTGGGTCACAGGAGCAGTGCAATGCTCATTGTGTGTAATGTGTGTAAAACAGGAGCAGTCAAACCAGCTGCAGGGTTGCAGTGCATCGGCCCCAACCCTCAGTGTGGCGCGTCGCAGCAACCTTCAAAGCACGGCCCCCCCGACCACGCTCCAACTGCTACGGTAAGTCTGCGCTGCACACCTGGGTCGTGTTCATTATGTACCAAACGAAGAAACTGGACTGAAACAGGGAGGGCCTACCTGGAACTGTCCAATAAGAAACACAGATTTTTGTTTCCCTTTGCAAAGCATTTAAAAAGTTTTCTGTTGTGTGCCCTAATGAACACAACCTGTGGTCAGACATGTTCACAGGGTTGAAGGGGTCACATGGGCTGCCTGCGGTCATATTCTTTATCCCGTATCTCGTTTCTCCTGTATTTCTTACACCTGTCTGTCCATTCCCTTCATGGACTGAATTTAAAAAAGGAGTGCACACTTTGTGGAGAAGGGTAGAGAATTGGAACTCAGCCAAGGACTGTTACCTGAAGCTCTAAAGTAGCTGTTTCCAATGTTTTCTGGGCAGAGTGTATCATCTCTAGATTTGAGTAAGTCTATAAACTCCTGACTCTTCCCAAACACTACTCTGACTGCAGAGGGTCTTTCTTGCCTTTATGCGGTCTGTAACGAATCTAGACTGTGTCATTGTGCCTTGTTTTTGTTTACACTAGTTGAATCATTTTGTAAATGTTATGTGGGTATATTTAATTATTATAATTGGGTATTGTAATTTGCACTAAGTGCATGCTTGTTTTTGTTTGTCAATGATTGTCAGTTTGTGCACGTATGTTTGTCAGGATTGTTACTCCGTGTGTATGCGTTTGTTTTTCACTGTATGTGTGTACTGTGTGTTTTGTTTTTCACTGTTTTTGTATACAGTATGTACTGTTTTTCACAGTTTGTGTACTGTTTTTCACTGTGTGTACAGTTTTCTTCAGTTTGTGTGCATGCTTCAGTCTTTTATTTTTCATTGTTTGGCTCGGTCTTCTTTATCTCAGTATGTGATTCTTAAGGGTTTGTTGTCTGTCTGTGTGTGTTTCTCAGTTTTTTTGTGTGCCCCTGCCCCTCTTTGTGTGTTTGTGTGTGTATGCACCAGTGTTTGTGTGTGTGTGTGCAGCAGTGCGGAAGCGCTCTTCCTGTGTTTGTTCTGTCGCTAGCCCCAGTCCCAGGTTCACAGCAGAGCCTCCATTTCTATTGCTAACTCTCCCATCTCTCATCTCTTGCTCTGTACTAGTCTCCTCCACTTCAATTCCTGCTCAGATGACCAACTTGGTTTTACTATAATTTCTTCCATCATTCTCTTCCTATGCCTTTCTTCTAACATGTGTTATCAAACTCCGTAGCCTATCTGTGCCTCTCACTCTCATACCAACTTACTCTTTGTGCTTGGCAAGTTTATTCTTTGGAAAAGATAGCACAGTTTTAATATTGGTTAAAGATAGCACTGCAGCCCTTGAATGAGCATCAGGTGATTGGGACATTTCCCTACTTTGTGTTTTAAAAAAAAAGGTATATTTTGTTGTGTATTTTTTTAATAATTTTTTCGTTCTACCTTTTTCTAGGCATAGCTGTTATTGAGAAGTTCATCCAGAGTCATAAGCTTTGGAGATTGTTTAGGAAGGTGTGTTGAGTGTCTTCTGATCTGTGCGTTCCAGAGACTTTACCCTACCGTCAACTTGGAGGATCCACGCAGAGGTGAGTTTCCTTTCTCCCGTTTTCCCTTTTGTGCAAAGGAGGGCGCCATTTTGGATCTATATCCTTTAGCAAACCTCCGTCTCAATTCTGGACATGTTTTGTCTCGTGCATTGCAGTCACCATTCTGGCTCTGTATCCTGTTCTCACGGAAGCCACGGCGCCTTTTATAGTTGCGTGTCCGATGTTATTAAATTACCGTTTACAGTCAATCCTAAAAGCGGTTTGCAGTGATAATATGCAATCTGGCATTCCTCTCTTTTTCCACCTCTCCACTTTTCTCCCTACCTCTCTTCTGTTTATCATTTTATCATATAATTTTCCTTCCTATAATCCTCTCTAAATCTTTCCTGTCTTCTGTCCCTCTCTCCTCTGTAATTCTTCCCTTTGCCAACCTCCGTCCTCTCATCCTCTCACAAACTTTCATGTTTTCTCTCCTTTGTCAAACTTTCCTGTCCTTTCCCCTCTCTTCTCTTTTAATGTTCTCCTTCTCTCCTCCCTCAGTGTGGATAGTGACCTGGGTCTGCTGCTCTGGGGGAGAGAGGGAAGTTGGACAGAGGTCGAGAGAGACGAGGCCCCGGAGGAGAGGACAGGCAGCCCTTTAGAGCGCACCTTCAGTTTCCTACGCAAGATGGCCGGCAACCGCAAGGTAGGAGAAGCTTACTTTCTGCAGTAGAGTCAATCGTATTTTATTGACATCTTAAGGTCTCTTCCTAATATGGTAAAATCGTTATGACAACAACACTGTATAGTAGTGTTGATCATATTGAATTGCGGGCCCGTAGACTTGCTACCAAAGTAATGGTAGAGGAGACAGTGAGTCTGAAAGAAAAAATTGACCTTTGATCAAGGTGTGTTGACCCGTGACTTAAATGGAATGGCGAGCAATAAACATACCACATGTCAATAAATATGTCTGCATATATTTGTTTGTTGTCATTAGTTGGTGATATCGGAATCATTTTGTCCCATAAGTAGCCATTCGTTGTGATAACTGCATAATTGTGTCAAGTATAGTCAACCTATAGGCTTCGAGACCTAGGAGGTTGTGTACTTATCACACAACAGAGTGGATGCTCGCTTGACAGAGTGCATACTTCTTGATTATTGGCTTCTGTTGGTTAAGGTGGACTTTGTCCATGGTCTTTATAACTATGTAGTATACTGTGAAAGGGACTGGTCATTCAATGACTGACCACTTACATTGAGTAACAATACCAGCAAAACATTACAATAGCAACAATGTTTCTTTACGTATTGGCACTCAAATAATTTCAATTATTCTGTTTATTACATATTCAATACGTATGTTTATACTTTCTTTGTGTTTCAAAGCCCTGAAATTCCCTGAGATATTACTTGTACTTGACTATGTACTATTGGGAGTGTGTATGTACCAGTTATGTCCATCAGAGGGCAGAGTAAATCACTTTATTTCCTTTTGAGCACAGTAGAGCTTTGCAGTCAGCTTTTCTCTCCCTCCCTCACTGTCAACCCTCCTGCTATCAGTTAGAATATGGTAGAGGACAGCTAGGTGTTGGTAGCCTGGTCCCAAAACTGTTTCTGCTCTCTTGCTAACTCCTACAGTTATTGTCATGCCAGCCTGGCACAAACAGATCTAGGCTAGGGATGTTTTTGGCACTGGTGCATTAGGCAGCCCGACAATGCTGAGTCAACTATCAGTGCTTGTACAATCCATAAACTGAAAGGACAATGGCATTTAACTCTAACAGTCTGACTAATTTGGCGTGACTCAAACTTGCTCTTCCCTGAACCAGACAGAGTTCGCTTGGACTTTAAACATCATGTGCAGACTCATACATAGGCACACACTAATGATCACTCACACACACACATCCAACTCACTTACACCCAAACACACACTGTCATGGAAGATTGTTCCAGGGAATTCATGACAATGTTCCAGCATATACTGACTGGAGGCCATGAGAACATACCATTGGCAACACACTGTAACACATGTCCTATGGTTGAAAAATCTAACTATGCCTCGACCCTGGAGAATGTTGTATACACTTTATCTACTTTTTAAACAAAGTAGCCTATGAATACTATCCACGTAATGGGGGCCTAGATAAATAAGAGCACTATATGGAGCCTAGCCAATGGTGATCCAATGGACAGTTGTGATTTATCTTTTACAGGCTGGTTTCTGTCTGACATGCCTAGTTATCATAACCGTCTGCTTACCCAGTCTGCATGGTTACAGGCTACAGCAGGCGAGCCCTGTCTTCAAGGCTGATTCTGTGTAACATGATTATGTGTAAAAGACCGGGTCGAACAAACTGCCTGTGTTTGTTTAAGACTGGTTCTTTCTTACAGATTCTGACGTCTAAAATGTAGGTCAGGAATCAGGGGCCTGATCAGCTGAGTACTGAGACATGACTTCACCACAAGCTTGTGATAGAAAACTGACCAGCCTGGAGGGTCTTTTTAAATGGGGTGGGACTGAGATCTGTGTGTGTGTGTGTGTGTGTGCGCGCACGCTATGGCTGTCTTGGTCAACCAAGAGTAGTCTTTTCTTTCAACATTTTTAGATGTGTTTTTCCATATGTAGACACACCCTATGTGTTTTAATAAAATCAACTATGTGTAGTGATCCTGTCTGATGCTTTAAGCACGCTGTTTGATTAAATAATTAAGACACACAAATGACTCAAGAGGGAGCCAGAGATCAAGATAGCCTAACCAGAAGAAAAAAAAGCTGTTCCAGACCCCCCTCCTCCCACTGCTGCTGGCCTTCGCAGATTCTGCCCTTATGCTCCTGAAGTTGCTACTAACTACACCATGGGTCGGCAACCTTTTCCATTTGGAGTGCCAATTTTCTACTGATCTGCGTGCCAGTTATGATTTTCATATACTCATTTTCGTTTAGCAGTTTTCAGTTTCAATTCAATTTCTAATAGTCTTTGTATGTCAAAATCACTGTCATGCGGTTCTAAATTCTATCTAAATAAAAATGTTACAAATCTTAAACTTTCATTGCCAACTATATAAAAATAGCCTACATAAAACCAGCAAATACAAACATTGCAGCCTGCAGGTAGAACATTTTCTGATGAAAAATAAATGTCCTATAAATCACATTGGCTCTGCAAGGCCTGTCTGCAACGAACTTGAAACATTGTATCAATGTGTCCAGCCTGAAGCTTGTGCTAGCAAACTTGCAACATTGTATAAAATATTCTGGGGCCTCAGTTTCCTGCCCAGTGAGCTCTGGACAGACAAAGCTGTAGGCTATTTGTGCAAGGGATAAGAATTGATCAGTTATTTTATGTTTCCACAGGATCAGAGCATTACATTTTTCCCTTTCATGACAAGTGGTTATCGAAAGGGAGAGTACTGGAAATATTTTTCAAATACATTGAACTTTTGTAATTCTCAATGGATTCCAATAACAGACTTCGTTTACTTAGTTTGAGGAGAAGAAAAAACTACTTTTGAGTAGCTCCACAGTTCATTAGTGGTGGTGAGTTAAGACAATCAGAAATACTATCAGACATCCCCAAATGGGCACATTTATAGGTCTATATTTGTGCGCAGGCCAAGTAGCCTAGGCCTACTTCTATATACGTATTCAGGTGCACGTCCGTAACATTTGATAGGAGCGCTCCAAACAAAAGACAATGAATAAATTGACAACTCATAAATGGAATAAAATAAACCAAAGCTTGTTTCTCACAAGTATAGCAAAGGTTGTTAGCTCTGAAAAAAACCTCTCCACTCTGACAGTGAGAACAGTAAACGACTGTAATAGGAATACATTGAATGCATTATCAGAAAATACCGTAACCAAACGAACATTGTAATGTAATGGGGAATTGATAGACACTAACAATCAAAGAGCAAACAATTCACGCAATGAAGTTATGAAACAATGAATGCACACAAAATGGCAGGAGAGAGCGCATTCTGGAGAGAGAAGTGCCTTATGCAGCTTAGCCACACTCCCATCCTTCTTGAACCGTGGCATCCCCGCAGCCTCCTCGATGGATTAGTCCACTGAGACGGGTGTGCCATGAAGAAAAAATATATATTTGTGACTTCTAGACAAAAAATTTTTACCATTCGTCTAAATGGGGTCAGCCCTTGTGTTTTGAGATAGTGTTATGAAGGAATGTAAACAGAAGTTCACAATGTGCAAGTGTGAATGTAAGTACATTTAATGTTGCAATGTTTGCATATTAATTGAATGTGTGTGTGTACACTGTACACTGCACAGTATTAATGTTTTACTCTGGCATCTGTCTGCTCCCTTAGTGGGGCAAGCTACGAACCAGACTTAAACTGAAATGAAACCCGCCTCACAGATTTTCATTAAACACTCTAAAACAGAGGAGTGTCCTGTAAGCATGCTCCAATTAGCCGGCCTAGATAAATTCAAGTTAAAACTAAGTTGTAGACTATATAAAGCGGTTGAAACTAGTTGCCATGACATCTTTCGTGACATCCTGGCCAGGTTGTATAGGTTATTATCAATAAAAGGCACAATCTGTTTCAAAGGACAGCCTCTGGTCTCTGATTCAGGAAGACTTCTACACTAAACTTAGTCACCTCTGACCTCTACTTCAGTTAATCCTCCAAGTGGCAGTTGTGGCAGAAACACCTAACAGGGACCTAGAGGTCCCACGAACGTCAACTAATAAAGGCTTTATAGAACATTCATGAAGTCTTTATAAGCACTACATAGATATTGTTTGAAGACAAATATTCATGGATCAGTCAGTCAAATAAATAATAGCTGTTTGCCACCCTTACCATAGTTTCCCATTCCTTCAGTTGCAGTACAGTATTTGAGTAAAAGCAACGTTTCGGAATTGAAAACCAACATTTGTGTTTCTTATTGGACCAGGTCCAGGTAATCCCTCCTCGGTTTGGTGCCTAATAAACACAACCCAGTCTTTCCTGTAGGCCCTTAACACTTCATAATCATACCCACTTTAGTACAGCAGTAGCCATTTAATGAAAGGTATTTGAAAATCATTGGTAGCACGGCACCAGGGTGTATAGATCTGCTAGCTTTTATAGGATGTGTCTTTGTTTTAAGAGCAAGCCAACATCTGGAACATGCAATTGATTACAAGCCACTGATTACAATTGTGTGTCAGCTAATTACGCCTCGTTTGGAGTCAAATTGTGACACTTGCGTGACTGGTTTTGGAGAACCGCTTTAATGTGTGTGTGCATTCATGCATGTGTGCTTTGTACAAGTATTTTGTTGTTAAGGCACAAAGTAAGGGCCATTTTATGATGGTTTAATAAGCTAAACACACACACACACACACAGACATTAGCATACAGTATGTAATGCAACTAAGGTCATTACCATCTGTACAACCAATAATATCATCATACTGTTTAGAAGCTGCCGATGTTTTGTTTGTTTGAGTTTGACATCTCTAGTAGATGTTCCTTTGTGATAGGTGTTCACTGTTTATTTGCTGTGTGTAGAAATGTTAAGAGGTCAACTGTAGGGAGCAGAAATCTCTTGAAGATGTAACACACATCTGTACAACATTTGTTAGGGCTTGAGTGTTTTTTTATCTTCGCTCTTCATGTGTGTGTCTGTTCATGCGCAAGTGTGTATGTGTGCGTGCATACTGTGCCTTCGGAAAGTATTCATACCCCTTGACTTATTCCCCCAAATATTTGTTACAGCCTGAATTCAAAATGTGTTTTTATTTTCGCACCCATCTACACACAATACCGCATAATGCCAGTGAAAGCATGTTTTTTTTTATTTTAGCAAATGTATAGAAAATGAAATACAGATATCTAATTTACATAAGTATTCACACCCCTGAGTCAATATATGTTTGGCAGCGATTAAATAAAATTGTATTTGGCACTTGCACCCGAATACAACATGTTTAGACCTTACAGTGAAATGCTTACTTACAAGCCCTTAACCAACAATGCAGTTAAGAAAAATACCTAAAAAGAAATAAAGTAACAAATAATTAAAGAGCAGCAATAAAATAACAATAGCGAGGCTACATACAGGGGGTACTGGTACAGAGTCAATGTGCGGGAGCAGGTAATATATACATGTGGGTAGAGTTATTAAAGTGACTTATGCATAGATAATAACAGAGAATAGCAGCAGCGTAAAAGAGGAGGGGTCTTTCTGGGTAAAGAGCTTTGCACACCTGGATTGTACAATATTTGCAAATTGTTATTTAAACAATTCTTTAAGCTCTGTCAAATTGGTTGTTCATTGCTAGACATCAATTTTCAAGATTTATGTCAAAACTAGGCCACTCGGGAACATTTAATGTTGTCTTGGTAAGCAACTCGTGTATATTTTTTCCTTGTTTTAGGTTATTGTCCTGCTGAAAGGTGAGTTTGTCTCCCAGTTGACAAAACCAGGTTTTCCTCCAAGACACTTGTCAAACTCATTCCACGGAATGCTGATTGTCTGCGGGTTTTCACACCTCCCTTGTGCTTGATTGATGTATTAAGGCCACTAATTATTGAAAGAACTCCCCTCACCTGGTTGTCTAGGTCTTAATTAAAACTAAAAACCTGCAGACACAATGCCCTCCATGGAATGAGTTTGACACTCCTGCTCTAGGATTTTGCCTGTGCTTAGCTCTTCCGTTTCTTAAAAAAAAAAAACTCCCTAGTCCTTGCCGATGACAAGCATACCCATAACATGATGCAGCCACCATAATGCTTGAAAATATGAAGTGGTAGTCCGTGACGTGTTGTTGGATTTGCCCCAAACATAACACTTTGTATTCAGGACATAAAGTTAATTTATTTTGCCACATCTTTTGCAGTTTTACTTTAGTGCCTTATTGCAAAGAAGATGCATGTTTTGGAATATTGTTTATTCTGTACAGGCTTCCTTTTCACTGTTATTGTGGAGTAACTACAATGTTGTTGATTCATCCTCAGTTTTCTCACAGCCTTTAAACTCTAACTGTTTTAAAGTCACCATTTCCTCTCCGGCAACTGCGTTAGGAAGGATGCCTGTGTCTTTGGTGAATAGACCTATTGATACACCATCCAAAGTGTAATTAATAACTTCCCCATGCTCAAAGGGATATTCAATGTTTATTTTACCCATCTACCAATAGGTGCCCTTCTTTGTGAGGCATTGGAAAACCTCCCTGGCCTTTGTGGTTGAATCTGTGTTTTGAATTTATTTTTATTTATTTCATTTAACTAGGCAAGTCAGTTAAGGACAAATTCTTATTTACAATGACTGCCTACACCGGCCAAACTCGGACAACGCTGGGCCAATTGTGTGCTGCCATATGGGACTCCCAATCATGGCCGATTGTGATACTGCCTGGATTTTAACCAGGGTGTCTGTAGTGACGCATCTAGCACTGAGATGCAGTGCCTTAGACCGCTGTGCCACTCGGGAGCCCAATTCATTGCTCTACTGAGGGACCTTACAGATAATTGTATGTGTGGGGTACAGAGTTGAGGTAGACATTCAACAATCATGTTAAACACTTATTGCACACAGTGAGTCCATCCAACTTATAATGTGACATGTTAAGCACATTTTTACTCCTGGACTTATTTAGGCTTGCCATAAAAAGGGGTTGAATACTTATTGAGTCAAGACATTTCAGCTTTTCATTTGTTATTCATTTCTAAAAAAAAAAATCTAAAAACATTATTCAATTTTGACATTATGGGGTATTGTGTGTAGGCCAGTGACACAAAAGCTAAATTTATTATATTTTAAATTCAGGCTGTAACACACCAAAATGTGGAAAAAGTCAAGGGGTGTGAATAATTTCTGAAGGCGTGTGTGTGTGTGCATCCATGTGTCCATACATCTGTGTGTTTGAGAGAAGCAAAGTATTGTGTATGAATTCACTATAGGTGAGTATGCGATGTGTGGGTATATCACTGTGTGTGTGTGTGTGTCATAGAGTGAGTCAGTGCACCATCCACTCAAGCAGATGTTTTGTAGGTACAGTCGTCCACCCCTCTGCCCCCTCCTCTCTCCTGTAGCCTCCTTCTCCTATTCTCTGTTCTGTCATATTTCTGGATTGCAACAGAGAACAAATGTAAGTCTTAAATCAAACAAGCTACTCACAATAACATTGCTCTCTGCTGTTGCTACATTATCACACTATGAAACACATTCAAACACACACACAAACACACCTATGTGGTTATTTTGTCCTGGTCTCCCCGTGCTGGGCTGAATGACAGGGTTTGTGGGTAAAGTCTCTTAGCAGCTGGTCATTATCTCACCAGAGCAGGAGCATATCTGTCCATGGAGACACCTACGCGCTGCTGACTCAAAATACACACAAATACTTGCATTGGTTTTCACACCGTCACACCGACGCGCGCGCACACACAGGCACACACATTTCTCCACAAAGCGGTCTGGCTCTGCAGCGCAGCGGTAACCCACAGCAACGCTCTGGTGTCATGCCGACAAATTCACCAGAGCTGTGGAGGGAGAGGACTAATAGAGGCAGCACAGTCAAACGTGTCACACTGTCACTCTGTCAGTGTCTGGCACCACCCATTAACATGTCTTTCAAAATCAAGAGGACCCTTTCCCTCCCACGCAGACTCTCTAAGATAAAGCCTTTTTTTATGACAGTACAGAGCCCATGGGTGAGTGGTACTGCTCCAGTCTTGACACGTATGTGTATAACCCCGAAGACTGGGGTTCAATCCCTACGTCCTTCAAGAGGCTGACATACACTGAGTACACAAAATATTAAGAATATCTGTTCTTTCCGTAACATAGACTGACCAGGTGAATCCAGGTGAAAGCGATGATCCCTTAATGGTGTTGATTGTTAAATCCACTTCAATCAGGGTAGGTGAAGGGAAGGAGAGAAGTTGAAGGATTTTTAAGCCTTAAGACATTTGAGACGGATTGTGTATGTCAATCAAATCAATCACATTTATTTATAAAGCCCTTTTTACATCAGCCGATGTCTGAGTGCTGTATAGAAACCCAGCCTAAAACCCCAAACAGCAAGCAATGCAGATGTAGAAGCACGGTGGCTAGGAAAAACTCCCTAGAAAGGCAGAAACCTAGAGAGGAACCAGGCTCTGAGGGGTGGCCAGTCCTCTTCTGACGATTCCCCCGGACAGGGTCAAACAGGCAGGATATAACCCCACCCACTTTGCCAAAACACAGCCCCCACACCACTAGAGACATATCTTCAACCACCAACCTACCACCCCTCCTAGGGACGGCATGGAAGCGCACCAGTAAGTCAGTGACTCAGCCCCGTAATATGGTTAGAGGCAGAGAATCCCAGTGGAGAGAGGGGAGCCGGCCATGCAGAGACAGCAAGGGTGGTTCGTCGCTCCTGTGCCTTTTCGTTCACCTTCACACCCCTGGGCCAGACTACACTCAACCGAGTCTGCGTCTCTCACATGGATAGGCATACCATTCCATAAGAATTTAGCTCTATAGGAGAAAGCGCGGCCTCCAGCTGTTTGCTTAGAAATTCTAGGAACAGTAGGAGGCCTGCGTCTTGTGATTGTAGTGTACGTATAGGTATGTACGGCAGGACCAAATTGTAAAGATAGGTAGGAGCAAGCCCATGTAATGCTTTGTAGGTTAGCAGTAAAACCTTGAAATCAGCCCTAGCCTTAAAGGGAAGCCAGTGTAGAGAGGCTAGCACTGGAGTAATATGATCACAGTTGTTGGTTCTAGTCAAGATTCTAGCAGCCGTGTTTAGCACTAACTGAAGTTTATTTAGTGCTTTAGCCAGGTAGCCGGAAAGTAGAGCATTGCAGTTGTCTAATCTATAAGTGACAAAAGCTTTGACTTTTTCTGCATCATTTTTGGACAGAAATTTCCTGATTTTTGCAATGTTACAAAGATGGAAAGAATCTGTCCTGGAAATATTCTTGATATGTTCGTCCAAAGAGAGATCAGGGTCCAGATTAACGCTGAGGTCCTTCAGTTTTATTTGAGATGACTGTACAACCATCAATATTAATTGTCAGATCCAACAGAAGATCTCTTATGTTTTTTGGGACCTAGAACTAGCATCTCTGCTTTGTCCTAGTTTAAAAGTAAAACATTTGCCAATCTAGTCGGAAGACTTCCTGTTTGGTGTAGCTCCAATTCCGTTCCAAATTTCTGGAAGCTTTCGTCCGTGCTCAGGTATTTTCTGTATACCAGGGAGCTAGTTTCTTATGACAAATGTTTTTTGTTTGTGTGCCATTCAGAGGGTGAATGGGCAGGACAAAATATTTAAGTGACTTTGAACGGGGTATGGTAGTAGGTGCCAGGCGCACCGGTTTGTGTCAAGAACTGCAACGCTGCTGGGTTTTTCACGCTTAAGTTTCCCGTGTTTATCAAGAATGGTCCACTACCCAAAGGACATCCAGCTAACTCCTGACCAAAGTATCATGTCTTCATCTAATCATCAAAAATACGTCTGTACTTTGTTTGTAACCAGATGGTCTTCTCAATCACAAAACCAGTTTCCAACCAGAAAACTGTCATTAAGAAGTAATGTGCCAGATTTTGCACACAGGAATGGGAATCTGATGGAGAGGATAGGAGAAAGGTAGGGAGCGACTGAGTGAGGGAGTCAAATACACCTTTCAAACCAATGTGTTTTTCAGCCAACTATTGCCAACCTTTCTTTATATCTGAAAGCTATTGCCTGCAACAAAGCCTGTACTTTTATTTCTGCCAACCGACCTAGTCATGATTGCGATAAAGTTCTGCATACGGCTAGGTATGAACATAGCCGTGAATCTTATGGGAAATAAGTAAAAGAGACAGTGCTGAAACTGCTGTGTGGAAGGCCGCCCACAAAACAATCTGTCCTCTAACTCCCACCCTTCTAATGGGCTGTTATATTGATCAGTAGCCAGGATAGCGATTGGGGGAGAGATGGACAGAGGGGTACTGTTACATTTAAAGAGCTGAGAGAATGGAGAGAGAGAGATGCCATGAGATGGATACAGTTGAGAGAACCAAAAGAGGGAATGAAGAAAAGTTCTTCCTCACCCTTTGAAAGGTACTGTATAAAAGCTATAACAGACTGAAGTCCTGATTTACCAATAGCCCTTTTGGTCATTTTAAAAACACTTCTCAAACAAATTGTGCCATTGTGTCATAGGACTTCATGACAAGTAGCGCTAGTCAGTCAAACACTCTCTTTGTTCGTTGGGTGTTAGCTAATAGACATTCAAGCCCAGTTTGAACTATAAACTAATTATACTTCCCCAAACCATATGAGCACTGGGTCGTGTTCATTAGGTCATGCAATGGAAAATGTTTTAAAACCAAATGCAATATTTCTTATTGGGCAAGTCCAGGTACTCCCTCCCTGTTTCGGTCTGTTTTCTTCCATTTGGTTAATCAACACAATCCAGGCATATAGAGTTGGCAACAGATGTTGAGGCAGCGTTGCCATGAGCCTGTAACCATTAGCCTCTCCTCAAAATGTCCCTACATTTTTACTACCACTCCCCACTCACCCCACCCACTTCACATTTCTTACAGCGTTTATGCCGCCATTTTCTGCCCACTTTCCTCCATAGAAAATGTTTAAATGAGAATGACATGATCAAAACATGCTATTTAATTTGAGATCGTTATCAACAATGCATTTACAACTCATATAGCATGTCTGTATGAATTGACAAGACATTGATTATGACATCATTGGAAGTGGTCCCCTCAGTGCAAGTTGATAATGCATTTCTCCACTTTTCCAAAGCTCTTCAGCTATTACATGTAAAAGTTGCTGTCATCTTATTTCAACACATTTGTGAAAATTTGATTTCTGGCTATTTATGGAATATTATTAGCCTATGCTTGTCCATTTATCTAGCATGGTGTGTGTATGTGTTTTACATTTAGAGACCTCTCCCTCAATCACCATAGCACCAGAATAGTACCAGAAAGAGCTCAAAAGTTTTCTTGATTTACTTCCATCCATTTTTTTTCTCTGTGCTAGCAAAGCGCATTGAGTGGTACCACAGAATTGAGAGAAAGAGAGGCTGGTTCTGAAACTATGAAACCTCCTCCAGTAGGCGTGATGCTGGATAATCTGAAGTGCAAAGAAACTACTGAATTTCCTGTAAGAGAAAGTCGCCTCTTACGCAGCATCAGAGACCGAACCGTTGGAGAAGTTGAACGCGCTATTTTGTAAAGGCGTAATAGTTTGGCTATTACACAGTCCATTTACCCTAGCCATATAATCATATAACTACTTTAGCGTTAACCTCTCAGGGAAGAACAAAACAGGCGGATATTTGAAGTACCTGCTTGACAGCTTCAAGCGTTTTGTAAGGATTTATCGTACTGGAGAGGAAGGGATCCGATTCTCACAATGTCCAGAGTCGCGGATCTGTCAAAAATTCGACAAGAGAGAATGAGAGAGATTAGTTTACGGGTGAGTAGATGTATTTGGAAGCTTACTATTACTGGCAAACTTCTGACAAGAAAAGTGAAATGCGCAAAAAGCACGTTTTTCGAGAGCATCTGTACATATGACTAATGTATATGACATACAACTTTAAACTTGTAGATGTCATTTTAGAATTGGAGACATTATCTTACATTTGGGTATAATAACGTTTAGATTGCGATCACCATTGCAGAAGCACGTAGGCAATTTTTCAGGAAGTTTGCGCAATATGGAGATGCTTTATAAATGCAAGCGACGCGCTTTTCACCGTATGGTGAAAACTGGTCTGGGTACGCTGGAAACATAACATTTTTCTGTTTGGTCTTGATTCCCCAGGCGCCATTATTTTGCGCATCGGCGCCCAGAAGTGTTACCACATACTGGAAAGCAAACATGGAAGTCAGGTCACTGGAAGTAACAGTTTCCATTTTGCCGTTTTTAGGAGATATATAGCCTATGAGACACCACTAAAATAACTTATGTGTGAAGTTTTGCCATTTATGTTTAGTGTAATCTTTCTTATTGGAAGAAGCATCTATCTGTACAGTATTTGTTAGTTTTTTCAGAATTACATAAGGATGTTATACACCATACATAGCAGGCTACAACAACAAACCAACAGTGCATCATGCTCTTATTGTGCAAGCATGCAATATTAAAATATGACATGTTGTGTGTACCATTTTGCCTTCCTATCCTATTAGACTGATACAGCAGGTACTGATTCAATAAGGAATTCTGCTCTCCTGGACAGCGCTGGTCTAGGGTTGCATGTGTGGATGTTTGATTTTATCGAGATCCTATATGCAATATCAGTATCGAATTGTGTGTGTGCGTGCTGGTTTCAGGGAATGAGGACTGTATGTGCCCTTAGTTTTGTTAATGTAGTGATATTGTGTGTAAGGGAGGACTACATGCATTTGTGCTCAGTGTGTGTTTAACTATAGCAACGGTTGCCATAGAAATGCCACTCTGTTGGTGTGCTATTATCTGTTTTTTTTAAGGCACGGTGGATGGCAGGGAGCCTTGGCTTGCCAGCACCATATAAACATCACTGGGTCAGTGCCACCAAATCTATTGGGCACTCATACACTACTACAAACTGGACAGTTAGAGGCTTTGCATGGTCAACACAAATTCAGGACACACCTATGCTTCCAGTAATTTTGCTGGTATCCTCAGCTCAAATTACACATTGACTCCACTACACTAATCAGACCTGAGATTAAATAGTATTTGTTTTCTCTTAAATACTTTTGAGTGTTTTGCAGAGCCTACCTGGAGTGCCATATGGGTGGGGTTTGCACTTTTGGGAGTATTCTTTTGGTTTCTTTGCACCAGGCAAGGTCAAGCGATCAAGTATTTGGGGAAAAAAGTAATACCATCTGAACCCAGGTCTGTCCCTTATAAAGGTTGAGAAACACTGCCGTAGTATATCAAAGTCAATATTTTTACTGAAACGCTTATTACAATCCCCGCTGTTGATGTTTTAAAGCCTTTACGGGCTCTTATTTTCTTTGATAGTCCCTAGCACTCCTACACCCTTGTAATTCCAACCCTGATAAAATAGTAACGTTCCAGGTGCAATTAGTGTCCGGAGTTAAAAAACCATCATCGTCACTGTGATTCCGAACTTAACCAAATGAAATAGGAATACTTCCTACAGTACAGGAGTGAGGTGGGAGGGAGCTATTGCAATCTATAGCACACAGGGGAAACTGTAGGCGGCAATGTGTTCAAACGAGAGGGCCGAGGGCGAAGGACAAAGCTCGAGAGTTAGAAATAAAGTGAGAGGGAAGAAGAGAGTGAGTGAGAAAGAGAGGGATGGATTGAGGAAGATGGTGCGTGTGTGAGACAGAGAGAGAGGGGGAGGGAGAGATGGAGCAGATGACTTCCCGTAGAGCGCAATGACCTGGTGCGTTACAGAGTTGTGTGTCAGGTTGAAGGTATAAAGAAAATGTCACATCAGAACCTGATCCAGAGGCAGCCACTCTCTCTCTCACACACACAGACACACACTACACACTACACACTACACATACACATACACATACACATACACACACTACAAACTACACACTACACACTACACATACATATATACACACACACACTGGCCAATATTAGACTGACTCCTCGTTATCTTTTTGTCGTTCAGGGAGACTAAACTTAAATCCACCTCAGGCTCTGCTTTGCCCAGCATCCCTCCAGAGGAAAGAAACCAGGTTACAGGGCCACCTCAATCCACACAGCAATTACAGATCAGTCCTTAATCTGGAGGATACGCACACACATACATGCACACGCACATTTTATGTCATCGCACATACCAATACACAGAACACATGGATATTCTAGGAAACGCACACACACACTGTATAATAGAGGTGTGGAACATACTTTGTGTGTGTTTATCAGTGACTGAAGTAAACAGGTGGAAGAGTATAAAATGAATCCCCCCTACAGACTCCGTCCATAATCCCATGTCTTTCTCAGTGTCATGCTCCTGACACCTTTTAATGAGAGCACAAACTAACTTCAGCTAAAACAGCGTTTATAGGGAGGACAACTATAGCTGCCTGTCTCCATCACACACCATCTATTCTTTCACTCCCTGATGTATTGCTCACATTAGCACCTAAGCCAATTCTACAGCACTAGGCTGTATATTGAGAGAAGAGGAGTGTGCAAAAAGGGAGAGAGGAAGTGTGCTCTAGCCTCTGACGCATCAGAAATGACTCATTCAAAACTTTGTTGGTATAGTTCTTTGTCGTTTTCCTGTAAAAATGTTAGTGCTTTGCATAGCTGCATCAAAATAACATTTGACCTTAAACAAGTGTACAAACATTGACCAGCAATTAGGGACAATACAGATGTAGAACTTTCGAAGACCCGTTCCAGCATATCAAAGTCTGAGGTGGTGATGCTAAAATGTAAAGGTAGTATTGGTAAATGTTAACTTTTGAACATCACTATGCCGACTACTGCTATTTTGAACGGGTCCCTCTTGCAAAATACATTTATCTCAATGAGATAAACCTACATAAATAAAAAACTAAACCGTAGAAGTAGTCTCTGGATGGATTCAGAGCAGTGTTTCTCAACTCCTGTCCCCTCAACCCACATTTTTGTTCCTGGCCAAGCCCTAACACACAATTCAACTTGATGTGACAAATCATCTACTCATTAAGTCAAGTTTTGTCAACCAGACAATTTATCAGGTGTGTTCGTGCTGTGTGGGCTATGAGATGGTGGAAAACACCATGACGGTCATTGTCTAGACATTTACCACTTGGAAATATTATTATTATGACATTATGGAAAACTACAGAGTATTTGATTTTATAGAATGCTGTACAGTCATTCTGGCTACCGTGGGTTCTTTTTTTATGGCAAAGTTCATGTGCTCATCACAAGGCATCCTCCAAATGTCTTCAATAGCATCCTCCAAACGAGAAAAGAGACAGAAGGAAGAGAGAGTGGGAGGTAGTGAGTAAGAAGGTGGAGAAAAACCGTGAAACGAAGACCCACGTCTATTGTTTCATTATAGGCCTATGTTGTAACATGCTGGAGTCATCTCTTTCTCTCTCTCATATTAACATCCTCTGCTGGTCATCGCTGTCAGATAATTCTGACCGGTCTTGTAAATGCTCTTACTTTTACAGTGACATTTGGTTTTGAGACATACCCATACATACTGATCTAACACACAGGGAATCAAGTCTCGTGAAGTCCCTCTATTGCCGCTGTTGCCCTAGCAACAGCTCACCCTGCCCAATTTAGCCACAAAAGAGGAAGCCTTCTCTGTCTACTTCCTGTGCTGGATGACAACAGACAAAAGGCTCTGACCTGTCCACCCCATGTCAACGGTGTCATTGTATGTAATCAGTGCATTCTGCTTCTTTCCTCTTTTTAATTTCCTCCCAGAATAAGGAGAAAGAGCGCATGAGGGAGAGGGAGAAAGAGGCACGGGACAGGGAGGCGCGCTACAGCAACGGGCACCTCTTCACCTCCCTCACCGTGTCAGGGACCACACTCTGTTCAGCATGCAACAAGAGCATCACTGCCAAGGAGGCCCTTAGCTGCCCCAGTGAGTAATGCTAATGCTACTACTACCACACACACACACACACACACACACACACACACACACACACACACACACACCACCCCCTCTGTAGTGTCCCTTAACTGCCCAAGTAAGCCTTGCCTACCCACCACATCCTTCAGATACAGGCCTCAGCTACACAAAAAGAGTACCTCAGCAAACCACAAAAGCGCCTCAAAAACATACCATACCCTGTACCTCTAAAACCCTAAGATGCTTTAAAATAATGCAGCATAATTAATCAGGACATCCATTGTCACATCACCCTATAGTGGCAGAATATCGGGGCACTACCAAAGGGAACAATCTATACCATTCCTTTACAACCAAATCAACCTGTTAACTCTCCAAACAAGCTACAACACAGTAATAAACAACAATGTGACGATCAATTCCGTTAAAATAGTTTGATTATGGACATTGATCTACATGCAGTCAGATAATGGGTGAGAGTTGGCGATGGGGAGCTTCACACCCACTCAAAAACACCTCTCCACTGTCATCACAACCAAATTGGCCTAGAAGAGCTGCAGCCAATGTGTTTTCATTACATTTGATTTGACTTACAGTAGATTGTGCTGGAACACATTTGGTTTGGGTCTTATGCTTAGCATTTCTTTTAGAAATATGTACATTCTAGGAATACATTTTGCCACACAGTTCACACACAAATATACATATTAATTTATGCAAAACCTGCCAAGGTGTGTCAGTCATGCGCACAGGCAAAACATTTCACACACAAATACAGACACAGTCCTGCTCGTGTCACACACACACTCCCTTTCCTGTTATGCTGTGAGCCGGTGCACCTCCCCTACTTCACTTTTTCTGCTGGGTAGCACTTCTTCATTGTCTTTCTCAACCAAACCTGATGCAGTTTTCCAGACAGAGAGGGTTGGTCACAGATAACAAACACCCTGTGTAGTGTCAGGACTGCATTCCCCTGTTCAGATAATAGTCCCGGTGTTGTGTCAGAACTGTGCAACCTTTGCTGGCCCTGCACCAAGCTCTCTTCTGATATCCCACGCTAACGTAGCCAGGCGCTAAATCATTTACTTGCAGGCTCTTCCTATTTTGCAGGGGAGTTAGAGATCAAAGGTCACTGTTTTTGTTTTAGTCTTACGGCGTTGTTCCAGTTCTTATTACTCAATTATGAAATATGGAAATGAGTTCCCGGTAACACTTAGGGGTTGGGAAGAATGTCCTGAATACCATGGATGCTAGAACACTCACAACTTTGTTTGGCTTGATTTCACAGGACCAAATCAAACAAGTAATATCAAAAACAGTCTTCACTCAATTATTGTCTTAAAAGATCTCACAGGGAGTCATGATTGCCTTTTTCAGTGTGTATGCCTACTAAGTAGGCTTTAAGTCCTGATTTGGGTCAGACAAGTGTTAAGGGTGGGTGGTGGAGGGGCAGTGGAACTGGGTTAGAGGGTTCCAAAACACCCCTGGGTCTCCTCCCCTCCGGCAGTTATCTAAACCCTTACTTCCTGTTCACAAACCCTGTACAGGAAGTCAAACTGATTTGAAACAATGGCCACAAACAAGGCAGGGGGGAGAAAGAGGGAGATGCTCATCATATATTCAGTGTCTCCATATTCGATGGAACAGAATGAGGGACAAAATATCCATACAGGGTAGGGGGGACATTGAGAGGAGAGAGAGAAAATGGTTGAGAGTGAGTCTTGTGTGTTTCTTTTTCTCACAGCTTGTAGTGTCACCATCCACAACCGCTGTCGAGACACATTGCCCAACTGTGCCAAAATGAAACAGAGGGTAAGAGATGATAATACTGAATAAATATATAATGTATATAATTTAAACATTAGACTGGTGCCTTTCCATGACACACAAAATTATGGGAATTGCACAAGAAATACACATTAATTAATTGTGTAATATATGGATATTTGCCTTTGATATGCTGTCTGTATATTGCAATCTTATTCTACTACATATGTAAGTATGTAATAATAAGTGCCGTGGTATATGATATTGAACTGTATTCTGTAACCACAGCAACAGAAGATGGCTCTCATGAGGAACAACTCAGCTCTGCAGAACGTGACCCTTCGTACCAAAAGTGAGTACATGCAAACACACAAACGTGCGCATGTAGGCACACACGCTACACACTTCGAGTTCTTTACTGCATATGCGAAGGATTTTTTTTTTCTCACTATTGGACTAGAATGTAATAACAATGTCAGTTTTGCATTTGAGCAAGAGTTGCTATGGTTTCACTTTTAAACCCTTTCAATTGCATCTGTGGAGACTCCTTTTTCACTTCACTTAGTTTTCCTTTTACATTATTCCACTATATTTCTCCTCCCACTCTTCCCTCTTCTTCCTTCCCCTCTTCTTCCTACTCCTCTCCCCCCCTCCTCCTATATCTATTCCTTGTTAGCCCCCATGATGAGGGAACGCCCCAGCTCAGCCATCTACCACTCTGACAACCTCCGCCAATCCCTGCTGGGCTCGCGCCGTGGTCGCTCCGGCCTTTCCCTCTCCAAGAGCGTCTCCACCAATAACATTACAGGGTGAGTCCCGCCACCGCCTGCTCATTGGCCAAAACAGAAAATGAAGGGGGAGGGTACGAGGGAAACCTCAGGCAATCTTGTCATTGACATTAATAGTGACATCTTGCCTGTATGTCTGCCACATATACACTTTTCATAGTAGAAATGAAAGTCCCACACGTGTGTGTGTGTCTTTATTACAGTGCATTCGGAAAGTATTCAGACCCCTTCCCTTTTTCCACATTTTGTTGCGTTACAGCCTTATTCAAAGATGGATTAATAAAACATTTTCCCCTCATCAATCTATACACAATACCCCATAATGACAAAGCAAAAATAGGTTTTTAGAAAATTTAGCAAATGTATTAAAAGTTAAAAAAAACATACCTTATTTACATAAGTATTCAGACCCTTTGCTATGAGACTAGAAATTGACCTCCGATGCATCCTATTTCCTTTGATCATCCTTGAGATGTTTCTCAAGCCCACTTGTGGTATATTCAATTGATTGGACATGATTTGGAAAGGCACACACCTGTCTATATAAGGTCCCACAGTTGACAGTGTATGTCAGAGCAAACAAAAACCAAGCCATGAGGTCGAAGGAATTGTCCGTATAGCTCCGAGAAAGGATAGTGTCAAGTCACAGATCTGGGGAAGAGTACCAAAGAAAACAGTGGCCTCCATCATTCTTAAATGGAAGAAGTTTGGAACCACCAAGACTCTTCTTAGAGTTGGCCGCCCGGCCAAATTGAGCAATCGGGGGAGAATGGCCTTGGTCAAGAAAGTGACCAAGAATCCAATGGTCACTCTGCCAGAGCTCCAGAGTTCCTCTGTGCAGATGGGAAAACCTTCCAGAAGGACAACCATCTCTGCAGCACTCCACCAATCAGGCCTTTATGGAAGCCACTCCTTAGTGAAAGGCACATGACAGCCAAGACAATGCAGGAGTGGCTTCAGGACAAGTCTCTGAATGTCCCAGCCAGAGCCCGAAAATCTCTGGAGAGACCTGAAAATAGCTGTGCAGTGACGCTCCCCATCCAACCTGACAGAGTTTGAGAGGATCTGCAAAAACAAATGGGAGCAACTCCCCAAATACAGATGTGCCAAGCTTGTAGCGTCATACGCAAGAAGACATGAGGCTGTAATCGCTGCCAAAGTTGCTTCAACAAAGTACTGAGTAAAGGGTCTGAATACTTATGTAAATGTTATATTTCAGTTATTTTTTTAAATACACATTTGCAAAAAAATCTATACTGTCATTATGGGGTGTTGTGTGTAGATTGATGAGGGGGGAAAACACATTTAATAAATTTTAGAACAAGGCTGTAACGTAACAAAATGTGGAAAAAGTCAAGGGGTCGGAATACTGGTGTTTGTGTGTGTGGTGTTTTATCAGTTTTGGTTTGATCTTTCAAGGTTCAAACATGTATAATACCTGTCAGCAGTTGATGATAGAGGAGCAATGGCAGATTCCAGTCTACTTAATGTGTGAACTAACATGTTTATCTACACATGGCATATGCCTCATCTCTATGTGTATGTGTGTCTCAGGACATAAGCATGAATGGTAATATTCACAGTGGCTCATACATTGGTGGGTTTTGTGATTTTGTACCATTGTAATCATGTGTGTCTCTGTGTATCCCAATGCATGGATGGGGTGTGTGTGTGTGTGTGCGCGTTTTGTCTCTGCTTGTCCTCCTGTGTGATTGTATCTATATCACTGTTTTTTTTGTTTTCTTTTTCTGTGTTCTCATACATATTTATGTTGATGGTTTCTGTGTGTGTATACTGTACCTGCATGTGTATATTATACATGTTTCTTGGTGCGTGTATATGTGTATATATATATGTGTGTGTGTGTGTGTGAGTATTTTTGTCCGTGTGTGTGTATGTGTGTGAGTATTTTTGTCCGTGTGTGTGTGTGTGTGTCCTCGTCCATGCCTCTGCGTAGGAACCTGAATGATGACTCTCCCTTGGGGCTGCGCAGGATCCTGTCCCAGTCCACAGACTCGCTCAACTTCAGGAACAGAGCCATGTCCATGGAGTCGCTCAACGATGAGGGTAAGACACAGTGATGTGGTTGTGCCTTCCTGGGATTGAATGTGGGATGTGCTCTGTATTTGCTATTGATCTTAAGCCTAGGCGCACAGATTGTGTAGCTTATGCAAGTCTTTGGGTCTGGGACAAGATTGCATCCATTACGTAGGGAAAGCCTCAGGGATTTGGGGTAAGAACCTAGAAGGGATATTGGCAACTGTCATGTCCACGTCTACCTTGAAAGTGTTGTAAGAAAGAACGATAGATTGTCAGGAGCGACTTTAGAACTGAACATTTGAGGCATTGATGTTCTGTTTCTGTCCATTTGTTGTTTACGCTGGATGAATGTTGTTTTCCTCTCTCAGGGGAAGAGTACTACACCTCCATGCTGGAGGAAATGGAGATTGAGGGGCGGGATTTTGAGGCAGACTCATGGAGCATGGTGGTGGACTCGGGCTACCTGCAGACGCATCGCAAAGACATCATCAAGCGGCAGGACGTCATCTATGGTGAGAGCAGTGACATGCATTTGAACCTCTTTCCCTTTGTGGTGAAAAGGCCATGGGCTGGGAAATGAAAAAGTGGCAACTGGAGGGTGCTAGTTGTTTCAGATCATGGCCACAATCCACTACTGTTGTGCCCTTTAGCAAGGTACTTAACCCCGACATAGCTCCAGGGGTGCAGCTGACCCTGTGCGCCCTCCCAAATTGTCATGTGTGTTCTACGTGTTTCTGGCAGGTTATGAACAGAGCAAAATGAATGTTCTTTCGCCAGATGGACAATCAAAGTTGTATTCTATTCTATACCCATGTTACATGATCAACTCTTTCTTTGCGTTTCTGTCTTCCTCAGAGTTGATCCAGACAGAGCTGCACCATGTGCGGACGCTGCGCATCATGGATAGGGTGTTCCGCCAGGGCATGCTGGAGGAGGTGCAGCTGGAGCCGGGAGTGGTGCACGCCATCTTCCCCTGCCTAGACCGTCTCACCGCCATACATGCCCGCTTCCTGGCACAGCTGCTCACCCGGCGCAACCACAGCCTACAGCCTGGCAGCACCTACAACTTCACTATCCATCAGCTGGGAGATGTGCTACTGGAACAGGTAGAAAGACATGGAAATTATACCCACTGCCTTATGTAACTGACTTGCCTAGTTAAATAAAAATAATTACAAAATAAAATATGTGATCTATACATTTACCATCTTAGTGGATCATTCATTCTTTGCAAGACCAGGAAACTATTTGGCCTTTGTCATATGTAATCTTAACTACACTGTACAAACAGAGGAGTATGGTCCTCCCCAGGTTCCTGTTGAGGTTTTTTTCCTTCTAGGGAGTTTATCTTAGCCACTCTGCTTTTGATTGGTCTTTGGGGTTTAGGCCAGGGTACTTTAAGTAGATTTGATTTGATTGACGGATTGATTGTTTCTCTCAGTTCTCGGGCCAGTGTGCTGACGAGATGAGGAAGACCTATGCTGAGTTCTGCAGCCGCCACCTGAAGGCTGTCAAGCTGTACAAGGAGCTGCTGGCCAGAGACAAGAGGTTCCAATACTTCATACGGGTAAGACTGAGGGAGAGAGCGAAAAACAAGATGTGACTATGACATTTTTTACTTCTGAAACTTTTTAATGTTTTGGCAATATTCACAGAGTGTATTTCATGTCAATAAAAACATTGAATTGAGTTGGGGATAGAGTGAGCAACTGAGACCGAGGGAGAGCTTTTGTGTTTATGTAATGTTTTAAATAAACCCACACATTTTGTCACTGTTACTGAAGTCTTACTTGTGATGATCATGCTATTTCGTAGTGTCATATTCCTTAGCAGAGAGAGAGTGAGAGGGGGCACAGAGAAAGAAAAATAGGCCAATGGAAATGTTTGTGTGTATGTACTTTTTCTATTGTAAATGGTATGTTTTATCTCTCATTTAGATTTAAAGCCCTTCAAGCTAGTTTTGAGGTTGTATCATTCATATCAATTGATATCTCCAGAATTCCGGTGAAAACAATTATTTGCTCTTGATTGCATTACAAAACACAAATATTTGTTTTCCATCCATCCTTCTCTGTTTGCCGCTTTTCCTGTTTGTCCTCACCTCTTTTTGTCAAGTTAATATTCATGTCTTCCTTTCTTTCTCCTGCTGTTTCATTCTTCTCTCCCCTCCTTTCCCTCTCTCACTCTCTCATGCTCTCTTTCACACTAACTCTATCTTTCTCACTTTTTCTCCCTTCTGTCTCTTTCATCTTTAATCTCTCTTTCCCGCTCTCTGTTCAGCGGGTGTGTCGGGGTCACCTGTTGCGTCGCCATGGCGTCCAGGAGTGCATCCTGTTGGTCACTCAGCGCATCACCAAGTACCCCGTCCTCATCCAGCGTATCCTTGACAACACCAAGGGTGAGAACAAGACCCCGTTGATACAGCAACTGAAACCAGGGGCGAGGGTGATAAGTCATGCTCACATTAGAATAAAATATATTGTTGGGGAAGCTAAATATAACGTGGGGTATCAAACATGTAGCCAAACTATGCCAGCTTTTTATATCATGAGACGAGGTTCCTCAGAACTAACAAAAGCACAGGGTCTTTAAAGGCAATGACGGAACATGGTAAAAAACAGCACTACTAATAATGTCTAACCCCCTTATAACCCTCTCTCTTTCTCGCTCCCATAACAAGACAATGAAGAGGAGGCCTCCTGTCTGACCCAGTCTCTGACTCAGATCAGGGAGCTACTCACCTCAGTGGACCAGCAGGTGCTTTACTCATCTATTAATCCATTTATAGTTTTATTTACTCAGGTTATTACTGAGATCAATTCTGACATGAACTAACACCTGTTAGTCAGATTAAAATAAAAGACTCCATTTTGACTTTCCACACTATCTATAAACCCGTCCTTTTACTATGTCCATGAGAAAGTGGCAATTACACAGTGCAGAAAATGCATTGCACACTGACACTATTGGGAACCAGGTTTGTGTTCATTAGGGCAGGGGTTCCCAAACTTTTTTCATTCGGGGTGGGGGCCCCCTTCCAGCATTGGGGAACATCCTGCGCCACGTCTATTTCTATGGGCACAAGCACTCGATGGGCACAAGCACATGACACAAACTGTTCACACCCCTCTTGTTGGTGGAGAGAATTTTGCAGGTTTAAAGCTTATTTCCAGCAGTTCTACACATTTTGTCATGGGGTGCAAAGAAAAGTGTTAAGATTTCCCTTCACTGGAACTAAGTGGCCTAGCCCAAACCATGAAAAATAGCTGCTCGGCTATCGAAACTCGGTGGTGAGTGTTGCAACCGAGGACAGGCAATTTTTTACACACCACGCGCTCCAGAACTCGGCAGTCCAGTTCTGTGAGCTTGTGTGGCCTACCACTTCGCGGCTGAGCCGTTGTTGCTCCTAGATGTTTCCACTACAAAAAAACAGAACTTACAATTGACCGGGACCGCTGTAGCAGGGCAGAAATTTGACAAACTGACATGTTGGAAATGTGGCATCCTATGACGGTGCCACGTTGACAGTCCATAAGATCTAAAGTAAGGCTATTCTACTTCCAATGTTAGTCTATGGAGATTGCATGGCTGTGTGCTCGATTTTATACACTTTGCTGTCAGCAACAGGTGTGGCTGAAATAGCTGAATCCACTAATTTGATGGGGTGGTCACATACTTTTGTGTGTATATTATTCAAAAATTGAGGAGGGAACCCTGCATTAGGGCATGGAAATGTATGATTCTCATTGGACAAGTCCAGGTAGTCCCTCCCTGTTTCAGTCCCATTTGCGTCCATTCAGTGCCTAATGAACATGACCCTGCTGTCCAGGTGATGGAGCTTGAGCGGACCCAGAGGCTGCAGGAGATCCGGGCCAGGCTGGACCCTCGCGCCGAGGCCAAGGTGAGGGACGGTGGCCTGTTCAGGGGAGGAGAGTTGCTCCGCAGGAGACTCATCCACGAGGGAATGCTGCTCTGGAAAACCCCTGGGTCCAGGCTCAAAGGTGTGTGTGTGTGTGTGTGTGTGGCTGAGGTCAGGCTATTTGTAATGGCTTGAATGGAAAGGATGTATTAACAGTATCAAACATATGGAAACCACTAGCTTCATTTGTCACAGAAGTTTGTAGGTGATGGAACTATCCCCAAAACATGTTGTTTAACCATGTTTTAAAGGAGGTTTTTATTTTGTGTGCGTGTGCATGCGTGTGTGTTTAGATGTGCAGGTCCTGCTGATGACAGACATCCTAGTGTTCCTACAGGAGAAAGACCAGAGGTTCATCTTCCCTTGTCAAGTAAGTACAAACACATACACACACACAAGCTTACACTCACTCTCACTCACACAAGGACAAACAAAAAACACGTGTGTGTATATAGACACTGTATATATGGGGAGGTCAGGGAATATAGCAACTCCCCTTCTTTCTCTCTCTCTCCCTCTTTGCAGGACAAGTCTCCGGTCCTCTCCCTGCAGAACCTCATGATTAGGGAAATAGCCAATCAGGAGCGAGGGCTCTTCCTCATCAGTGACTCCTCTCCTCCGGAAATGTATGAGGTCCATGCTGCCTCGAAAGATGACAAGAACACCTGGATACGCCTCATACAACATACTGTCAGGAGGTACATACACACACAGAGACAGACACACACACACACACACCGCTCATACACTCAAAAACATTTCTGTCTCTGCAGTTGTCCTTCCAGGGAAGAGTTCCCACTCATAGAGACTGAAGACAAGGCCCTTCTAAGACGACTGAAAGGTCAGCAATGATTACACACACACACACTCATACAGATCTATATGTAATGTAGAGATGGCAAGATTGCGCGGACAGACACGGCAGCCCTATTTTTAGATCCAACTTTGCATTATTTCGTTTTTTGTATTATTTCTTATTTTATTTGCTCAGAACATTTATGGTATAATTTTCTATAACCGACAAGAACTTCTGGACCACCAATTTGACTTCCCAGACCTGAACCCTTTGTTTGGGTTACACAAAGCTGCTCCATTCATCCCGGGTGATTTACCAAAAAGATGCCGCCGAAGGAGAGCTAGGAGAGCTGTTTTTCTAGTCAGTCTCCGTAGAAGGGCAAACCACCCACTGCTTCTGAGTATATTACTTGCTAATGTACAGTCACTGGACAATAAGGTAGATGAGCTCAGGGCGAAGATCTCCTTCCAGAAGGACACAAGAGATTGTAACATAATTTGTCTTACAGAGACATGGCTCTCCCCAGCTACACCTTCTTCGTCCAAACAGTCTGTTTGCTTCTCCGTACATCGCGTGGACAGGAAGAAAGAACTCTCCGGGAAAAGCAAAGGTGGACGTGTATGTTTCATGATTAATAACTCATGGTGTGATTGTGGCCACGTATAAAAAATGAAAACCTTTTGCTCTCCCCATCTGGAATACATCTCCATCAAATGCCGATTTTGCCGGGTTTTGTCATGGCCGTTTATATCCCCCCTCAAGCCGACACCACGGTGGCACTCAAGGAGCTATACAGAACTTTGAGCAAACTGGAAACCGCATATCCTGAGGCCGCATTTGTTGTAGCTGGGAACTTTAACAAAGGAAATCTGAAGAGAATTCTCCCATGATCGGCCTGATTAGCAAAAATTATGAGACAGCTTACAGGGAGGAGTCTAGAGCCCTGGCGGAGTGGTGTCAGGAAAATAACCTCTCCCTCAACGTAAAAAAAACCCAGAAGGAGCTGAATGTGGTCTACAGGAGACAGAAGAGGGAGCACGCCCCCATCCACATCGACAGGGCCGCATTAGAGAGGGCCGAAAGCGTCAAGTTCCTTGGCGTGCACATCACTGATGACCTGAAATGGTCCAACCACACGACACCTTGGTAAAGGCGTAGCCGCGCCTCTTCAACCTCAGGAGGCTGAAGAAATTCAGCATGGCCCCCAAGACCCTCACAAACTTCTACAGATGCACCATTGAGAGCATTCTGTCGGGCTGCATCACCGCCTAGTACGGCAATTGCACCTCCCTCAACCGCATAGCTCTCCAGAGGGTGGTGCGGTCCACCCAACGCATTACAGGGAGCACGCTGCTGGCCCTCCGGGACATTTACAGCACTCCATGTAAAAGGAAGTCCAAGAAGATCATCAAGGACCTCAGCCACCCGAGTCACGGTCTGTTCACTCTACTACCATTTTGCATACAGAGACAGTACATGAGCATCAAAGCCGGGACCGAGAGACTGAAAAACAGATATCTCCAGGCCATCAGACTGTTGAACAGCCATCACTAGCCATCTACCTGCCATACTTTGTCCTTCACCTTGAGACTTATGCACCATGTGTATAGTAATTGATCGCTGGTCACATCAGCGGCCAATAAACTTTCATGTGTTTATAACTACGTAAAATCCAAAGAGTTTGCACATAGGAACTCCATATTTCACTTCTTCTCTACACTATCCTCTGTCTCTATTCCTTTCTACCTCCATCGTTCTCTTTATCAATCCCTTTGACCATATCCATCCCTTTCTTTTTCTCTCTCCACCTCTCCCTTTCACTCTCTCTCTCTCCTCTCTCTCTCTCTCTCTCTCTCTCTCTCTCTCTCTCTCTCTCTCTCTCTCTCTCTCTCTCTCTCTCTCTCTCTCTCTCTCTCTCTCTCCCTTCCTCTTCGTTCCCCACCCCCCATCTTTCCCTCTCTCTACATGGTGCTTACAGTACAATGTGCAGTTCTCGCTTTGTGTGTAGGAGGATAAGTGTGAAGCCTGACTCCTACTCAGGCCCATGGAGGATCTCATCAAACTCAGTCTATACATCACAGCCTTTCTCTTTCTCATTTTTCTCTCTCTCTCTCTCGGACTACAATCTTTCTTGTTCCTGCACTTCCCTCTCTCCCTTCTTCCCCTTCTCTCGCTATCTCTCACAATCTCTTATAGCTGACATCCAACTGAACAATGTGTGAATATGATTGCCCCCCACTTTTAAGTCGAGGTCTTAAGGAGGAGCATCATGTCAGGTTTTCCCTTTTTCCCCTTCCTCTTTCTCCCTTTCCTTCCCTCTTTCTCTCTACTCAATCCCTTTCCCCCTCCCCAACCTCCCCGCCGCCCCCATCCCTTCCATCTTCCTCTCTCTACCTTCATCTCTCCTTCCAGCGGACATCCAGCAGAAGGACCGGGAGGTGCTGGAGCTGCTCCAGGAGCGAGTCACCCTGTTCTCTGACTTGGCCGAGGTGACAGGGGGCCAGGAGATCATGCTGCCGGGGGGCCCCAACTCCCGGAACCTGTTCCGGGCTGACACGCCCCAGGTGCCGCTCGGCGAGAGACTGCTCGCCGACGCAATCGCAGAGGGTGAGGGGTTGGTGGTGGGAGTGGGGGAAGGGGGAAGGGAGAGAGGGGATGGGGGATGGGGGAGAAAAACTGAAAAAGAGAGGTAGGGTAATAGACAGAAGGATGGAGAGCAAGTTTCTCAGTTTCAAGAAAATCTGCACAAAAGCTTAATAGCATTATAATGAATTTAAGTGTCGCTATGACAGCAGTCAAAAATAGTAAATTATTGTCAGCTCGTGCTTACATGGTGTGCTTCTTCATGCAATGGCATCAGTTGGAGCATGTCCATGCCACAACGAAAGCTTGTGAGTGCATTGCTGATGCAATGTTTTTTCTTGAGATATAAGGTCTGTTCTCTGTGACTACATTTTGTGCTGATAATGGGATCTTAGCATTGCCATCCCTTCCTTTCTCCTGTCTCACCGTTCCACTACAGTTTCATTTGGTGGTGGCACGGGCACCTGCTTAGTGCGCACCGTTTTGGATTTTTTAACGTCTGAGGTGTAGTTTCAGACTGAGGTTCAGAATCCGAAGAATAATCATCAGAGATGTCATGATTAATTTCTTCCCCACCATATGAGTCATTTTCGTCCGGTTTTTGTCGCAATGCTAATGCAGCATGTGCATCCATTCGTCTTGGTCTTCTTGCCGCTCTCACTGTGTATGTACTCCAAGTTGGCCAGAGTAGACTGATAAAACTGTGTGGATTTGGTGGACTGATATAGGGTAAGTACCATTTTGAGATTATAACTAGAATATACCAATACAATAGAATGGCCCGCCGCGTTCTTCATTCACAATTGGTGATTACATAATTATGCATTGTTCGCTTCCCCTCGCTCATCAACTCACCCGTTCTCTCCCTTTATCCCCCATCATACTTTACTTCATTTATTTAATCTGTTATATGTGTGAAATTAGTTTAGGTTCAGTTTCGAGGCATTTATTGGGGTGGTTATCAACTGGGCACGGCACCTTCATGTCGGAAGAAGGAGCAGAGCAGGCCCTACTGTCGGGAGAAGGAGCAGAGCAGGCCCTACTGTCGGGAGAAGGAGCAGAGCAGGCCCTACTGTCGGGAGAAGGAGTGGCATTGGGGGAAAACCATTCAAAAAATGACATTCCCCTTCTAACTCCAGTTCTGTTTGTGATATTAGATTCTAACAACCACATTGTGTTATATAGACTTATTTAGGAAAGGTCAAGGACGGAATGGGGCATAACTTTAAGAATAAATAAATTCATGAGCAGTTCAAATGACTGTTTTAACGGTTCTAGTGTTAACTGAATGCATCAACTGTCGCTATTACTTTCCTCATTATTCAACAGATGCATGTGCAATGTGTTGGCACAAAATAGCTGCCAGGTGGTGGCTCAGTTGCCAAACATACCATACATTTCAGATGACTGACTTCAAAGTTCCCTCCATAGAAGGCCATTGGTTGGCTTACATTACGGTTTTACTTTACTTGGAACTGTCAAACAGACATTTGAATTGTGCACTGTCTGTACAGTTATAGATAAGATTATTTGTCCTCTGAGAACTTATTTTTCAAAGCCTTGTATAGTGTCTTCAGAAAGTATTCATACCCCTTGACTTAGTCCACATTGTGTTGTTACAGCCTGCATTTAAAATGGATAAAAAAATTTTTATCACCCATCTATACACAATACCCCATAATGAAAAGGAAATTTATTGAACAGTTATTGAAAATGAAAGAGATATCTTATTAACATAAGTATTAACACCCCTGGATCAATACTTTATAGTAGCACCTTAGGCAGTGATTACAGCTGAGTTTTTCTGGGTAAGTCTCTTAGAGCTTTCCACACCTGGATTGTGCAACATTTGCAAAATTTTTATTTTATTCTTCAACCTCGGTCATTGCTAGACAACCATTTTCAGGTCTTGCCATAGATTTTCAAGTAGATTTAAGTCAAAACTGTATCTCAGCCATATCAGGAATATTCACTGTCTTGGTAAGCAACTCCAATGTAGATTTGGCCTTGTGTTTAAGGTTATTGTCTTTCTGAAAAGGTGAATTCATCTCCCAGTGTCTGGTGGAAAGCAGACTGAACCAGGTTTTCCTCTAGGACTTTTCCTTTGCTTAGCTCCATTTAGTTAACTCCCCCAGTTCTTAATGATTACAAGCATACCCATAACATGATGCAGCCACCCACTCTACTCTGCTTGAAAATATGGAGAGTGGTACTCCGTAATGTATTGGATTTGCCCCAAACATAACACGTTGTATTCAGGACTAAAAGTGAATTGCTTTCCTACATTTATTTGCAGTATTACTTTATTGCCTTGTTGCAAACAGGATGCATGTTTTGGAATATGTTTTATTCTGTACAGGCTTCCGTTTCGCTCTGTCAATTAGGTTAGTATTGTGGAGTAACTACAATGTTGATCCATCCTCAGTTTTCTTAGCCATGAGGAAGGGAAAGGGTATTTCTAGTCAGTTTCACAACTGAATGCATTCAACTGAAATGTGTCTTCCACATGCCTTAATCAACGGGTGTCTAAATAGATGTCATGGTGGGATTTGAACCAGCAGCCTTTCGGTTACTGGCCCAAAGCTCTTATCCGCTAGGCTACCTGCCGCCCCTCTAACTGTTTTAAAGTCACCATTGGCCTCATGGGGAAATCCCCTGAGCGGTTTCCTTCCTCTCTGGCAACTGAGGTAGGAAGGACCGCCTGCATCTTTGTAGTGACTGACTGTATTGATACACCATCTAAAGTGTAATTAATAACTTCACCATGCTCAAATGGATATTCAATGTATGCCTTTTTTTCTACCAATAGGTGCCCTTCTTTGCGAGGCAAAGGTATTTGTGGTTTAATCTGTGTTTGAAATTCACTGCTCGACTGAGGGACAGATAATTTCAATGTGTGGGGTACAGAGATGAGGTAGTCATTCAAAAGTCATGTAAAACATAATTCCACTTTGACATTATGGTGTATTGTGTGTAGGCCATTGACAACAAATCTAAATGTATTCCATTTTAAATACTGGGGTGTGAATATTTTCTGAAGGCACTGTGGCTACATTTACACAAACAGCAAACCATTAACTGATCATCACCCAGACATTGATTGACATGTACAGTTATTCAGTTCCTTCCCTACACACAGTAGTCTTCAGTGTGGGTATCATGTGTATGTTTATGAATTTGAAGTGGCTGTCAACCCCTAGGCTAATGTTTCTCTCATGGAATGTCATTCCTTGAGCACTATATCATAGAAGGTTCTGTATGCATTTGAAATGTCATTGGGTGCTTTCTCTTTATTTATAGTGTGGCTATATTAAGGTACATTTTGTTTTAGCTCGCTCGGGCATATGGAAAAGAATCATCTAATCATGTATGGCAGAAGAAAGTAATTTGTACAAGAAATTTAAGTATCTGGTAAGATTTTGATATGTTTTGCCTTATATGTCAGTGGTTCTCAAACCTCTGCTCAGGGACCCCCAGCTGTTCCATGTATTTGATCTATTCCAGAGCTAGCACACCAGGTTCAACTTGCCACTGATCATCAAGCCCTTGAATAGATGAATCAGGTGAGCTAGTTTAGATCTACAACAAAATCAGGAAACGTATGAGCAACAATGATTATTATAAGAACTGTTCTAACCTTTATTGTAAGTTTCACATTGTTTGTATATATACAAAATCATGATAATTACTATCTAAAAAAAATGTATATCTGTATATACATTTTCAGGTATGAGTTTCCATGGTTAAAAATGTAATAGGCTGGGCAGCACCTCCTACTGGACAGTTGATTTATCTACAGCTGCCCCTTTGGTCCCCCATCCAGAGTTTTAACCAAGCCCTGCTTAGTTTTGATATTTGTCACTGAATACTACCAATGTGCTATCGAGATAATCTTAACAGATACTTATTAGATTACTTATTCGATTTTTGTACAAATACTCTTCTTCTGCCATACAAGATTATTGTTTACATTTTCATGATTCTTTTTTGTGTTAATCTTGTTTGTGTATTTGTTGCCATGTGTATTACTTTGTTAGATTCTTCCATATCTTTTCCATGTGGGCGGAGATTTGACTTTAGGACCAATGGAATGGTCTAAAATGTGAACTCGACCCACCCTGTCACAGGTGAGCTGAAATGAATGCACCATACATTTTGCTAAGGCACTGATGTTGTATTGTCTCCATTTGTGTCTCCCAGTGGATAGGCTGAGTGAGCTACTGCTGGGCTCCACCTTTGCAGTGCCTCTGTCCTGCAGTTTCAATGGTCACCCGAACCACACGGGAGCACTAGTTATCAGTGAGTTACTCCTCTGTGCCATTAATTGACAAGGCTTATAGTATTCTAGTCTCCATAGCACTGTGAGCAATGACCATTGATGACCGTTGTTTGTTTGTAGATGGCCAGGAGGTGGTTCTCAATGGAATGCACGGGTGCCCAGCAGCAAAGGTAAAGGTCTTAATAATAATGATTATATAATAATAATAGCGTGGTCATTTAGTGTGGTCAACCAGGCTTAGAACCAAGGTACAATAATGTTTTAGCTTGCTGAGCTAAAGCCAAGTCCTTAGCTCGGGAAGCTAACAGAATTCTTCAGGTCCCAGGCAAGATTACTAATTGTGAGCATGGTTCACATGTGGGAATCAAATTAAGGCGTAGACTAACAGTGAAATGCTTACTTACGTGCCCTTCCCAAAAATGCGGAGAGAAAAAATATAAATAGTAGAAAAATAATAACACAAGGAATAAATACACGATGAGTTACAATGACTTGGCTATATACACGGGGTACCAGTACCAAGTCGATGTTCAGGGTTACGAGGTAATTGAGGTAGATATGTACATCTATGTAGGGATAGTGACTAGGCAACAGGATAGATAATAAACAGTAACAGCAGTGTATGTGATGAGTCAACAGAGGTCAATGCAGATAGTTAACCAATAGCTTCCCAGACTAACTATTTAGCAGTCTTATGGCTTAGGAGTAGAAGCTGTTCAGGGTCCTGTTTGTTCCAGACCTGGTGAATCGGTAACGCTTGCCTTGCGGTAGCAGAGAACAGTCTATGACATGGGTGGCTGGAGTCTTTGAAAATGTTTTGGGCCTTGCTCTGACACCGCCTGGTATAGATGTTCTGGATGGCAGGGAGTTCGGCCGTACGCACTACCCTCTGTAGTGCCTTGCGGTCGAATTCCAAGCAGTTGCCATACCAAGCAGTGATGCCGCCAGACAAGATGCTCTCAAAGGTGCAGCTCTAGAACTTTTTGAGGGCCCATGATCAGCTCCTTTTGTCTTGCTGACGTTGAGGAAGAGGTTGTTGTCCTGGAACCACACTGCAAGGTCTCTGACCTCCCTATTGGCTGTCTCATCGTCGTCTGTGATCAGGCCTATCACCGTCGTGTCGTTGGCAAACTTAATGATGGTTTTGGAGTCGTGCATGGCCATGCAGTCCTGGCTGAAAAGGGAGTACAGGAGGGGACTAAGCATGCACACCATACGGGCCCCGTGTTGAGGGTCAGCGTGGCGGATGTGTTGTTGCTTACCCTCACCACCTGGGGACGTCCCGCCAGGAAGTCCAGGATCCAGTTGCAGAGGGAGGTGTTTAATCCCAGGGTCCTTAGCTTGGAGGGCACTATGGTGTTGAACGCTGAGCTGTAGTTAATGAACAGCATTCTCATGTAGGTGTTCCTTTTGTCCAGGTGGGGGAGGGCAATAAAGATTGCGTCATCTGTGGATCTGTTGGGGCGGTGTGTGAATCGAAGTGATGGTGTTGATGTGAGCCATGACCAGCCTTTCAAAGCATTTCATGGCTACAGATGTGATGCTACGGGGCGATAGTCATTTAGACAGGTTACATTGGCGTTCTTGGGAAGAGGGATTATGGTGGTCTGCTTGAAACATATTCAAAAAGTTTAGTCCGAAGTCTTGTTTGAATCTTTGCGCAGTTCAGTCATCATGAGCTGTTTGAATTAACATTTCTAAAGGCTTTCCCAAAAAACCTTCCCAATTAAATGTTGACTGCAAAGTAGGCCTACCTGGCAGAATGATGGCGTGATGATTTGTATCAATCACGTGGCATTTATTTTGCAAATTGCCATCACATGAATCCTATACTGTACATTGTATAGTACAAAAAAAACACTAGCCAAACACAAGGGACCCTAGATTGTAGATTTATTGTTCCCAGACATCAAAAGTGGTCTCCTGGTGTGGTTTAAGCATTTTATGTGGACAGAACATCAAATGTTAGTTGATTTGAGAATTAAAAACTGGGAAAACAGAATTTACCAGGGCCCTACAACTATGACTGTCCAAAATTGCTAACAGTTACTATTTTTGAGATTGCGCACCAAACAATCAATGGAAATCTGATATTGTCAAGTTAAAATATAATTTTGTGTAGGTCATTATAGGCTACTTGTCAGGCCGCAAATTAAATATAACCTTCAAAGGATTTGCGCATCATCCGCTTTCCCGGGCCAGTAGCTTTTAGTTGGTACCGGCCCAATGTGCCACGGGCAAATTTACCTGAATGTCAAGCCCTGCAAGGGCATGCTACTTTAAAAGGTGGCTAGTCATTATTAGCCTGGTTCTGTATGGAATACAGGTACATTTCAGACACGGGTCAGGTCATTATTGGTGTGACCAAATCATGTGCCGATGCCATCAACTGAAAAAGTTAGTATCACTCCTGCCACCAGTGGAAAAAGTTAATCTAGAGCCCTGGCCCGAGTGAAAAAGTTTGGGAACCACTGCATTAGGGCATTTACAATGGATAACATTACATGTTTCAGTCCAATTTATGTTTGGTGCTTAATGAACATGCCTAATGCTTTATGTTTGAAGTTTCAAGTGAAGGCTTCAGTTATCTGAGTCTTCCGCTCTCTGAGTTATTATCGCTTGACAGCTCTGTTTCAAACAGTGCCTTGGAGTATCCATGGCAACATCCATTTTTCCAATCACCATTCTTTTATGAAGCCTGTTTGACAACTCTATTCTGAAATGTCATGACAATAATAGGAACGTTTCACAATGAAGCCCTACTGGTTTACTTAGAGAAATATTCATTAATTGCAAAAGTTGAAAAGTACACTGAACAAAAATATAAACGCAACATGTAAAGTGTTGGTCCCATGTTTCATGAACTGAAATAAAATATCCCAGAAATGTTCCATATGCACAAAAAGCGTATTTCTCACAAATGTGGACAAATTTGTTTGCATCCCTGTTAGTCTCCTTTGCCAAGATAATCCATCCACCTGACAGGTGTGGCATATCAAGAAGCTGATTAAACAGCATGATCATTACACAGGTGCACCTTGTGCTGGGGACAATAAAAGGCCACCCTAAAATGTGAAGTTTTGTCACACAACACAATCCCACAGATGTCTCAAGTTTTGAGGGAGCGTGCAATTGGCATGCTGACTGCAGGAATGTCCACCAGAGCTCATTCCAGATAATGTAATGTTCTGAAACAAAGCTGAAATTGTCCCAGTTATTCCACGGCCTGCATACTCACCAGACATGTCCCCCCATTGAGCATGTTTGGGATGCTCTGGATCAACGTGTACGACAGCATGTTCCAGTTCCCGCCAATATCCAGCAACTTCGCACAGCCATTTGAAGAGGAGTGGGACAACATTCCATAGGCCACAAACAAGAGCCAGATCAACTCTATGTAAAGGAGATGTGTTGCGCTGCATGAGGCAAGTGGTGGTCACACCAGATACTGACTGGTTTTCTGATCCACACCCCTACTTTTTTTTTAAGGTATCTGTGACCAACAGATGCATATCTGTATTCCCAGTCATGTGAAATCCATAGATTAGGGCCTAATTAATTTATTTCAATTGACTGATTTCCTTACAAGAACTGTAACTCTGTGAAATCTTTAAAATTGCTGCATGTGGCATTTATATTTTTGTTCAGTATAGTTTGTTAAACATTTTTAACCTCCATCAAAAGGAATGGAATTTCTATTGTGATATGAAGCAATTCTATAATACAATCAATCAGTGAGTCATTTGCTTCATTTAATGGAATTTTGAATTTCAAAAGACAGAAACCAAGTGATATGAGGATCATAGTTATTTAAAAGTATTTTAGTTTACTATATTATGTTTGCATGAAACACTTACCAGTTTAGCTCTATGGCATTAATTGGTGTTTCATTTATTTAATTTATTCTTACACCAATTCATCTGGTATTGCTTTCTAACAATAGTTTATTCACAACAATTGTCAAATATAGTGTTGATTTAAGTGTATAATATTTCAAATTTCCCAGGACTGGAATGGGAATCAGGCTGGAGATAGGCCCTCAACCGAGGTACAGTAGTAAATGTTCACTCAATCCACTATGTCTCATAAGGAACTACTGCCACTTTATCCGTACATGGCTAACTAGCTAAGAGAACCCACTGACATTTTTGGCTAGAGATTGTGTGTGTGTGTGTGTGTGTGTGTGTGTGTGTGTATAGCCTATTAGAAAGAGTTATAGTGTTGGTATTTGCTCTTGATTGCGTTGCCGTAATATTTATTGTATTCACTGATGGTTTTTCAGGAAGTGTATCAGAGGCTGGTCAACCTTAGTGCCCACCTTCATGCCCTCCAGGTCAGTGGATGCATCTCTTTGTACCAGACCTGAGTCAAATAAAATTGTCAAATATTCTTTATTTAGCTGAGTTTGCATTTTCTGGACTATTTCATTTGTTTTAATGTGCTGAGAAGCTCAAGTATTTGAGCATATTTGACATAATATTTGACCCAGGTCTCCCATATATTTACTGTGGAGGTTACAGTAGCACGCACCAACTATGATGTAGAATTTAGTTAGTTACAGTAGACCTGCTTAGGTTTCTGCTTGTTTTAATCTGCTTGAATAGTAATGTATTATTTTCCTTCCATTATCTCTGTTAACAAAATACATGTATTTTCTATTGTGGCATCTATAAATGTATCCAGATTTTTTTTAAATAAGTTTTATATATTCTAGTCATGACTAGAATACAGTATATTCATATAAAGTGGATGAAACGGTATGTAAACATTATTAAAGTGACCAGTAGTCTCTAAGGTGCAGGGTAGAGTGCCGGGTGGTAGCCGGCTAGAACAGTGACTAAGTTCAGGGCGGAGGCCGGCTAGTGGTGACTGTTTAACAGTCTGATGGCCTGGAGATAGAAGCTGTTTCTCAACCCCCTGTCACATGGACCAGTCTCCTCATATCTCCCTTCATTCCCTTCCAACTTACTCTCGTTCTCCTCTCCCAGGGCACTGTGATCAAGCAGGACTCCATCCTGGAGCTCTGCATGCGCTCTGATGGCCCGCCAGTCGATCCCCCGACCACGACCACCGGACGGGTGTGGCGCTCCCTGTCACGTGACGCAGGCATGGCCGAGGCCAGCACGGGGGCGGCTATTGGAGAGCTGGCCCTGCTCCAGAGGCAGCACAGCCTCCTGCAGGAGGAGCTGGGTAGGCTGCGGGGGGCCGATGGCCGCCTGAGGGATAGCGAAAAAGCCCGCGCCCAGCTGGAGAGGCAGGTCCGCGACATGAAGGCCCACAGTACCACCGTGTTTGACAGTGTGGGACCTGCAGGCTCAGAGCAGGTAGAGCTACTCACTGGCACTGTGGGTAGTTGCACTTAGCTTAACTATAGGGGGATGCACTGATTCTTAGCCAGCTCATTGTTGTAGATGAGAATCTGAATGATGGGAATATGCTCTCAATCAACTTGAGTTGAGTTAATATAGGTTATACATAAGCCAAATATAGAAATTAAGTGTCCGTAGGTGTCACAATTTGATTTGGTTTGTCGTTCCACTTAACACTTGTCATCTTCCCTAGGCTCCACCCCTTCGTAAAGCAAGTGAAACCAACGCAGACACCAAATTGGCCAGCCAACAGTCAATCGAGCATTCAGAAGGGCATCAGGATGGCAGTGATGTGGAGGTGGAGGTGACGTCAGATGAGGAGGAGGAGGCCAAAGCGTCACCGCGCTCGGAGAGTCCCCGAGGTGTGTAAATCTTACGTTTGGCATGTCTCTTGATGTAATAAGATGAGTTTAGGGCAACCCTTCCCCCGCTTTTGTTCCATGCTGGTTGAAAACCTAGCTAGCCAGTTACTAGCTAACACTAGACACAGATGAAAGCGGAAACCTATAAGTATATTTGCCTTAGATTAATAGGAGAAACCTCTAATTTCCTGACACACTGCAGTAACATTTTGGCACCAGGGGCCAGTTGCACCAGGCTGCGTAAAAAAGTTGGTCATAAATGCTAGATCGGGCGTAGCTACGTCTGAAGTTGTGATCAGAATTTATACCTGTTGCACTAACCAAAAATAAGACTAATCGTAGCTAAATCCGACGTAAGCAATCATGAGATTAGAAGATTCATAGTGACGGTTGCTAGGCAGAGCTCAACTACAATCAATTTACAAAAGTAAATAATGAGATAGCTACCATATTTGGCGCAATGGAAGCCCAGAAAATAAAAATGAACTTTTCAGATACTGAAATAAGACTGTAGAGCTGTATAACAAACAGAGAAATTCTAACAGTTAAGTTGAATAGCACCGCTACAAACGGGAAAAAAACTAAACCTGGAAGTAGATGAGTAGAGTGGGGAGCTTGGCTGCGGGTCAGTGGAAGAGGTGTGCAAGAAATGGAAAGATCTCATGACATTCACACCCCTTGATTTTTTCCACATTCTGTTGTTACAACCTGAATTTAAAATGGATTAAATTTAGATGTTTTGTCACTGGCCTACACACAATACCCCATAATATCAAAGTGAAATTGTTAATTAAAAATGAAAAGCTGAAATGTCTTGAGTCAATAAGTATTCAACCCCTTTGTTATGGCAAGCCTAAATAAGTTCAGGAGTAAAAATGTGCTGAACAAGTCACATTATTAGTTGTGTGGACTCATCTCTGTACCCCACACGTACAATTATCTGTAAGGTCCCCCAGTTGAGCAGTTAATTTCAAACAGATTCAACCACAAAGACCAGGTATGTTTTTCAATGCCTCACAAAGAAGGGCACCTATTGGTAGATCGGTAAACATTTTATAAAAAGCAGACATTGAATATTCCTATGAGCATTGTGAAGTTTTTAGACTTTGAACGGTGTAGCAATACACCCAGTCATATTTATGTAAATTCAATATTTCTGTATTTAATTTGCAATACATTTGTAAAAAATGTCTAAAACATGTTTTCACTTTGTCATTATGGTGTATTGTTTTTTTTTATCATCCATTTTGAATTCAGGCTGTAACACATCAAAATGTGGTATAAGTCAAGGTGTATGAATATTTTCTGAAGTCATTGCATCCGATGATGCCCGGCATTGCCATGAGCGGCAGCAACTGTAGCAGTGATTTCAACGAGTAGCGTTTCAGCAGACCAATGTCTAATCTCCATTTTGATGGTAGGCAGGTCTACTGACCACTGAGGTACATTGTTGTTTACCTTACGCTCCACCCACTCGTCGGTCATAAGCCATATTTAATTTAACATAAAGTATTTTGGGGAAATGGGCTATATATCCTATACGTCTGTGTTATAGCAAATTCAAATAACAAATACTTAAAAATATATATCTAATTTGGATACTGTACATTTCATTCAACCATGCATTTTCTTTGGACGGGCCAGGAGGTATTCTGTGGTAGGCCGGGCCAGGCTCCCTAAGGCCCACCTTCAACGCCGGCCCTGCTGTATATGCTTTAGTGTTGTTCATGTCAGGGCTTTCAGTACAGAGTAATTCTGTTCTAACAGCAAAAAGCAGCAATATACAAAATTTAAAGAAATATAACATTCCCTAGAGGGGATATCCCCAATGCAGTATCATTATACAGAGATGTGCTTTAGCAGAGATGAGCTCACCTCTGTCCTCTCAATAATGCTAATGCAAGCCCACACAGAGTTTTATATAACACATCGATTTTGTGATGAGGCACAAACTCTCTTTCTGGCACACACACACACCATCGCTGCCCTTCTCACCTCATGTTCTCTCTGTGTGCGTGTGCGTGTGCGAACACCTCACATCCCTCTGCTTCTGTCAGTGTTAGATGTGTGGGTGGAGATGTCTTTCCAGGCCTAGTACTCAGCTCACTTATTCTACTCCCTGATGAGAAATTACAGTGCTGGTGTCTCCACTCTCCACAATTTAATATATATATATATATATATATATATATATATATATATATAGCTGAAATTAAGAGATAGGCTAGCATCCAAGATGACTAATGCTAAAAAGCATATACACGTATGTGCCAGAGAAGGAACGCACTACACCAATGATCTGCAGCCCAATGAAACAAAAGAGAGTACAGTACCCTTCAAGTTTGTATGAAAATAACCTGTTTGCCACTATTCTAAAGAATCTGTGATTATTATAATTGCCAAAGATAGTTGTTAAAGGCCATGTGTCTTTTTGCAACTTTGATATAAGTTGTTAATTGGCTAATTATCTCTTTACTCAGATCTTCAGGACATTCCAGAGGAGAGCGAAGCCACAGCAGAACTACCACGAGAGCCTGACGTGTCACATTGCTAATGACCCTGCAGAAACCCCACCTCCCCTACTCTCAAAAATAGGCCGAAGAGAACAAGAGAACTGAACTTGAAATAGTCTTCCTCTTTTTACACTAAAAAGGAAGTATCATATTACTTTTCAAATATAGATCTATATATTTGTTCTGTGGCTTTTGCTTTACAGTACACGACCAGTGGCAATATGTGACTTTACGTTATATTCTTTCGTATTTCTTGCTTGGGATTATTTGGATATGTACTGCTCCGTTTTGGAATCGATGCTGGATCAATGAGGGCCTATTAGAGTGACGTGAATAACAGGAAGAGAGTTATGCAATGATGATATTCCAAAGAAGAATATGCAAGAAATGGACAGTAAATATCAAAGCAGTGAATGGATAACCAAATCTGATGGGTTTTGTCTATTTAGGTGAATGGGATACTGCGTTAATGACATTGGTTGGATAGCTGCTATTGTGCATTAGGATGTTGGATGCGGACGTATATAAGTAGCTGTTTGTGCTGGGACACACACAGATACAAAATTATGACACAGACACAAACATGCACAAACACACAGTCATACACGCTCACACACACACTTGAGTCCTTTACATTTCCAGAATTAGGATGATCTAATTCTCAACGCTGTTTATGATGCTAATGATTTGCTTATTTATTCTTCCTTCATTATTTAAGCAGGTAAGTTAAGACCTCAAGCATTAGTGACTGTATAAGAAGTAGAGGTAGCACTGTATTTTACTCTCCCCTAATTATCATGTTTTTACTTAGAAACCACATGGTAACAGCATAATGACATTATTATTATTATTAAACACTGGTTTTGTGGGTTCATTTCCTGCAGGGATCACATACATATACTTTAAATGTATGTGCTCAAAGTAATGTAAGTCACTTTTGTGGCACATGTATATTACTTGGGGATTCTTCGTCACAAATATAGGAAGGTGACAATTGTTAACAATTAATTTAAAGTAGTTACCAGAATGAATTATGCAGTTACCATGTAGTTACTGAGTAAATACCTGCCAATAAGGGAGAATGAAATTAATTTGTATCTAAATGGACAAAATAATCCAATCACTATATGGATCACTACAGGTGCATCTACATATAAGCAGTGCAGTTTAAAAGTTTAACTCCAGTGGACTTGGTCGACTATATAAAAAATAAAAAAAGCTGTCAATATCGCTTTGGTTTACAAACAAATGGCCAAGACGTTGGAAGATGGAACTAGGACAATGCGCCATGTCATCCATTTTGAGATGCCTTGAGGGATAGGGGAATTCAACTTTTTGCCAACATGGAAATATAGAATGGAGTCTTCTCTATTAAGGACTAAACAAATGACTTTGGAGACTATTTTTGAGCAACGGACAGCCGAGCAACCGTTATATTTGCCTTTACATTGTTTTGAAACTAAAATGCTTTAATTGACACTTTCTTGTTGTAATTTCTTGTCATCTATTAATTTGACTCTTGTACCATATTTTGCTGGCTTGCAGAGTGTGTTTAAATTTGGCTGAAAATGACAAAGACAATGATTTTGTGTATGTCTTTGTTTGATGAGGAAACTACTGTATTCAATTGCTGTTTACAGAAAGCCATACTAAAGATATGAATGTCAAATCCAAAAGTTTTGCCTCCAGTTGTTTTAATATTGAAGTTAGTGTCAGTAGTCATAGTTGTGCATCGATGACATATCCACTTGTTTTGACAAGTTCTTACTATACCCTGTGCTAGTGTAAAGGTCATATCTTCCTGATTTGTGCTCCACATCACTTGGGCCCTCTGTCAAAACAACAGATGGTGTAGTAATGAAGACTTATTTCCACAATTGATCATACTCTTGACACAAACTGTTAAGGTAAGTGTGTTGGCATTATGCCTATCCTAATTGGAAGTATGCCTGGGTGAAGGTTTGTGACAGTTGTCATAAGCTGTCATTCCTGTTTGACATACATCTGTATGTCATTATTATGACAGTGTTAGGTAGTCCTTGTGATGAAAATGTCCAAAGAAGTGTTATCGACAGTTGCTCTTACCTGAAGCATTACCACTGCATGCTGGTAATCGAATCTCTGCTTTAAAGTGGCACATTGTACAGACAATAAAAATCATGGATACCAAAGCTCATCATATCAGACTTTGACGATCCCCTTAGTATGTCAATCCAATTCGGTGGTAAAAAGCAGCTGTCTTTTGGGAGGGACTGAGCTCAAGTATCCCACTGTCTCACACTCTATTCACTGTAGGCTGACACCGCTTCCCCAAATACCTCCCCCTAAACCCCTCATGATGGCTTGATGCCTCTACCAAAACATCAGGTCAAATCTATCAAACCCCAACACACTAACTCCCTCTTCTCCATTTCTTTTAACCTTTTTAACTTCCTCTATACCATTTTTGATTCATTCCCTCTCCCATCTGTCTCCATCTCTGACCTTCTTAATCACTTTTTCTCTTGGCTCTGTCTAGAAACAGCCCCTGGCCCCTACTCACAGTTGTCTCACATCTCCATGAGAAGTTGTTTCTGGACAGGTTCTATCTCCCTCTCTTCGGCATCTCTTTATTCTCCTTCTCCCTCCCCCTTCCTCCCTTTCACAGTCTAAACCTGGACACAATGTTGACCAAGTGACATGTATTCTCTCCCTTCTCCCATTGCTAACCCTCTCACTCTTGCCCACTACCTCTCTCTTTCTCTCTAGCTCTCTCTCTCTATATATATATATATATCCATCTCTCTTTGTTTCTCTCTATCCCTCCCTCCCTAATCCTAGGGACAATGTCAGCCAAGTAACATGTATAAATATAGTGGTCGCCCCTCTATGCCCCGCCTGCACCCCATTTATCATTGGAATTTCCCAACGTTGGGGATGCCATGGCACTGTAAGCCCAGACAAGCTCCGGTGGTCCGGGAGAGGAGTGGAGTTACCGGGACGCTGTACTGTACCTCTATCCTTTTCTCCCCACCATGTCTGTCTTTTATTTTCCTCCTACCCTTAAATAATCGCCTGATTTATAGAATTCGTAAAGTTTTAGGTAGGTCACATTACAACCAAACTGGCGCAACTATTAGAAGGGTTAGAATCCTTGGATCTGACCTCAGCCCTAGCCTCCAAAACGAGTCCTATTTTCAATCAGGTCAAGCGTTAACCCGCACCCGCATAGCTGATGTTTTGACTTTAACCTTTATTTAACTAGGCAAGTCAGTTAAGAACACATTCTTATTTACAATGACGGCCTACCAGGGAACAGTGGGTTAACTGCCTTGTTCAGGGGCAGAACAACAGATTTTAACCTTGTCAGCTCAGGATTCGATCCAGCAACCTTTCGGTTACTGGCCCAACGCTCTAACCACTAGGCTACCTGCCACCCCAGTGTAACTGCGTTGGAGCTGGAAAATCGGTGAGAAGCTGCTCATGATCATTGTCAGGAAGCCACAACCGTCTCACTGGCGTTTTTATGTTCCGAACTAGAAAGTGTAGGCTAAATAGAAATAATGACGCTCAAATTGAAAATCATTCAACAAAATGAGGAATTCTATCAACCTGATCGAGGTGTAGATTTAATCTCAAACCTCTAGTGTACGAACTTCTGCTGCATGGGATTTATTTTAATGCAACTCCGTGCAGCCAATGGCAATGTCCGCTTTAGGTATAATGCCGGGAGCTGCTTGGGGATTTGACGTGTATGTTGGCTAAAGCGGATCTGATTGAATCGGGCCCTAAGTGTTGTTGACTTTTCCACCTTGATCTAGCCCCTGAACCTCTGACCTTTAACCCAACATTAGCTAACCTTAACTAACCTTTAACCCAACATTAGCTAACCTTAACTAACCTAACATAAAATGGAAAGGCGTCTCTCTTTCAGTCACACTATCTTTGGCTGTCAAGTTTATGTTTAAGAGCATTGAATTTTGCAGTAGGGGGTGTCAGGCACATGAGCAGGTGTTGCTGAACTGTTATTAGAGTTATGAAGTAGTATAAGTTTATGACCTCAATGTTTACTATGCCATGATTCTTTAGAATAATTTGTTGAGATGAAGTGCTTTCTCCTTGTTAGCATGTTAAGCATTTCATGTCTAAATGATCCCAAAGTGTCTCAAATTAATTGTCTAGTTCAATAAAGTTACTTTTTAAGATGATTTGGACATGCTTATATTGGGGACATTGACTAGCATAGTTTTTTGGATAAAAATGATAAACATTTTAGAGTTTGGAGACAGTGGCCAGGTAAAAACCAAATGAGAGATTGCTGCCTTGTTGATAGAATCCTTGTAGGGTAACCAACCCAATATGTAATTTGGATGAATAATAAGGCAAGGTACTACTGTCTGGTGGTTTTGTTGCCAAGGTTGTAATTTCAAATATTTTCAACATTTTAAGGGGTGCCCAGAGCTATGCCATCGGGGTTTCCTGATTTGTTATGGGAGTGCCCACTACCCTCCACCCCTAGACACCTCTGTAATTCGAACCCTGTGTGTGTGCAGGCATGCATGTATAGAAGACAGAAATATAACTGTTTCTTTTGTTTTATGACAGCTTCTGCCTAATCCTCTATGCCCCACTCTCATTGTCTATATTTCGCTGTCCCACCACCTCACTTTTTATTACTAAAAGCCCACACAGCAGGAAATGTACAATATATGTAAAATATGTCAAAGAAAATAACAGCTGACACAGGAAGACGGAGGGAAATGAATGGGTGTTTGGGGACCAGGCTTTCTTTCTGCCGGTAGAAGTTGCCGGTATGCACAGGTCTAGAATCCACTTGCGTTCCCCAAACCTGACCTTAACCATTAGGTGAACAACGCAACATCAAGGGAAGTTCATCCTACTAGAGGAAGGATCAGTAGATCACTTTGAAGAACGGAGCTTTAAAGGATTGATTTGGGTGGAGCCAGAAGGCTAAAGTGGGAGGTGCATGTTTGTGGGTGTGGCCATCTACACTTGGGGATATATATGTTCTCTATCTATCCATGAGTTTGGTCTCTCTTCTCTTTTTCTCCCTCCTTCCTTCTCTCCCTCTCTCTCTCTCCTGTTCCACTGAGTTGACCTAACTTGACTGTCCTGCACCCTTTACCCCCTATCTTTTCTCGGTCAAAAGCCCCCAAAATTTGTAAAAATGGAGGCAGTCAAGAAGAAGATGCTTATGTTGAAGCTGGATAAGGAGAACGCTCTGGACGCGGCAGAACAAGCTGATACTGACAAGAAGGCAGCCGAGGAGAGGAGCAAGCAGGTGAGCCAACAACATTTAAAGAGAGTGGGGGGAGCACTATCATGGATGGGGACATGGACACCTTGAGCAGCCAAGGAGCTAACTATAGGCTACAATTACCCCAGGGAGCAAAACTGGTTACAATGACGTAATTTTTCTTGCGTCATGGTCAGATTGTATATTTATTGTACAAAATTTTTTCAGACGTCTTTTTTTAGTGACCAGAAAAAGACGTGTGGGTGTGTCATAAATAGCATCCTAGTCCCTATATATAGCACTACTTAAAAACAGAGCCCTGTTTGTATTGTCTGTACAAATGGAAATCCAAATAACCACCAGAAAATGTCATTTTGACAAACCATGCCAAATGCCCACTGGGACAGGGATGGGGGGTGGTGGAAGTAAAGGTGAAATGGCTTACAGGTTTCAATGTTGTGGCTGTGTTATTGAAAATGGTCAGCGGTAGTCATCTGCTTAGAGATAACTCGGTTACAACCCCTAGGCATGTCATTGTTAAAAGTTCAGAAGTAATTGGTCAAACAGATGTGAAATGTTAAACCGATATTGTAAAATACTGGTTAGTGAAAGAGTCATCTTACCTGCTTTCTAGATGTGTTCGTAACAGATTTGTATGTGTGTATATATATATATGTGTATATGTGTGTGTGTGTGTGTGTGTGTATGTATGTACAGTGGGGCAAAAAAGTATTTAGTCAGCCACCAATTGTGCAAGTTCTCCAACTTAAAAATATGAGAGAGGCCTGTAATTTTCATCATAGGTACACTTCAACTATGACAGACGAAATGAGAAAAAGAAATCCAGAAAATCACATTGTAGGATTTTTAATGAATTTATTTGCAAATTATGGTGGAAAATAAGTATTTGGTCAATAACAAAAGTTTATCTCAATACTTTGTTATATACCCTTTGTTGGCAATGACAGAGGTCAAACGTTTTCTGTAAGTCTTCACAAGGTTTTCACACACTGTTGCTGGTATTTTGGCCCATTCCTCCATGCAGATCTCCTCTAGAGCAGTGATGTTTTGGGGCTGTCGCTGGGCAACACAGACTTTCAAAGATTTTCTATGGGGTTGAGATCTGGAGACTGGCTAGGCCACTCCAGGACCTTGAAATGCTTCTTCTGAAGCCACTCCTTCGTTGCCAGGCGGTGTGTTTGGGATCATTATCATGCTGAAAGACCCAGCCACGTTTCATCTTCAATGCCCTTGCTGATGGAAGGAGGTTTTTACTCAAAATCTCACGATACATGGCCCCATTCATTCTTTCCTTTACACGGATCAGTCGTCCTGGTCCCTTTGCAGAAAAACAGCCCCAAAGCATGATGTTTCCACCCCCATGCTTCACAGTAGGTATGGTGTTCTTTGGATGCAACTCAGCATTCTTTGTCCTCCAAACACGACGAGTTGAGTTTTTACCAAAAAGTTCTATTTTGGTTTCATCTGACATTCTCCCAATCCTCATCTGGATCATCCAAATGCTCTCTAGCAAACTTTAGATGGGCCTGAACATGTACTGGCTTAAGCAGGGGGACACGTCTGGCACTGCAGGATTTGAGTCCCTGGCGGCGTAGTGTGTTACTGATGGTAGGCTTTGTTACTTTGGTCCCAGCTCTCTGCAGGTCATTCACTAGGTCCCCGTGTGGTTCTGGGATTTTTGCTCACCGTTCTTGTGATCATTTTGACCCCACGGGTGAGATCTTGCGTGGAGCCCCAGATCGAGGAAGATTATCAGTGGTCTTGTACGTCTTCCATTTCCTAATAATTGCTCCCACAGTTGATTTCTTCAAACCAAGCTGCTTACCTATTGCAGATTCAGTCTTCCCAACCTGGTGCAGGTCTACAATTTTGTTTCTGGTGTCCTTTGACAGCTCTTTGGTCTTGGCCATAGTGGAGTTTGGAGTGTGACTGTTTGAGGTTGTGGACAGGTGTCTTTATACTGATAACAAGTTCAAACAGGTGCCATTAATACAGGTAACGAGTGGAGGACAGAGGAGCCTCTTAAAGAAGAAGTTACAGGTCTGTGAGAGCCAGAAATCTTGCTTGTTTGTATGTGACCAAATACTTATTTTCCACCATAATTTGCAAATAAATTCATTAAAAATCCTACAATGTGATTTTCTGGATTTTTTTTCCTCATTTTGTCTTTCATAGTTGAAGTGTACCTATGATGAAAATTACAGGCCTCTCTCATCTTTTTAAGTGAGAGAACTTGCACAATTGGTGGCTGACTAAATACTTTTTTGCCCCACTGTATGTATGTATGTATGTATATGTGTGTGTATGTATATGTGTGTGTGTGTGTGTGTGTGTGTGTGTGTGTGTGTGTGTGTGTGTATATATATATACACACTTGTAAGAGTTTTCTTTTACATTCCAGTGATTTCATGTATTATTCTTGAAAATGAGGTAACAAGTTCATGACATTACTACAAATACTAGAGGTTAGGATATGGTTAAGAATAGGACTGAGTTAACTGGACTTAACAACGGAATCCAAGGTGACCCCTGTCCAGGAAAAAAAAGACAACTGGAAAATTCAAAACCATGCCAAGACAACTTGATAGAAACGTTAGACCATATTTCTCTCATTAGCAAGGCCAGACAGGTTGTCTGTCAAGGCTGGAGTGGTTTAGCTAGTGATCTCTCCACTGAGAAATTGCGAAGGGCTAGACACTAGGATGGAATACAACAGTGGATCCTTTCACTGAGTGATTGTTAGGGGATGTATCCATCCAGAGGGAGTATTTATATCTAGATGGCGTTGGAGTGGAACCATGCCAGGCCTGTCATCAGGCTTTAGGTTACATGTGACAGGAGGACAGGTGAGGTGGCTGCAGAGATTGGTTCAAATAGTATTTGTTTTCTTTCAAATACTTTTTTTTAGCTTGCCTGGCGCAATGGAGCCAATGGAATAGTCCCAAAAGGGTAAAACCGCCCCATGTGCCACCCCAGGAAGGCTCAATCAAATGCTCAAAGTATTTTAAAGAAGATTGGGTGACAGTCAAGATGCCTTGATGAATGGAGATGGACAAGGCTATGAGGCTATCAGTTAACAAATACTATTTTCACACTAATGAGCCGAGCTTTACTGTGCTGGCCTGGTTATGTATCCACCATAGTTGCTTGAACCCTCCTGGAAAGTTCAAGGTGAAAAGAAAATGTCAGTCAGCACAGTACAATTCAGGTCCGCACCATATTGTGAAAAGAGTTTGCAAATCTCACGCGCCCTTTCTCCATCTCTCTTTCCTCTTCTCGCCCTCCCTCCTTCTCTTACTGTCTCTCTCTCAGCACGAGGATGAGTTGCTGCAGATGCAAAAGAAGCTAAAGGGAACTGAGGATGAGCTGGACAAATACTCTGAGGCCTTGAAGGATGCCCAGGAGAAATTGGAGGTTGCGGACAAGAAGGCCGCAGATGTAAGTGTGTTGTTCTTTCTAGGTCTTACATGAAGTACTACGAGGACAATAAAATAGCTGACCCTGGACCAGTCATTAGGTGCAACTTCTACCAACTCAGCTCCAGATAAGTAAACTTTCCTGAGACCTAAAGACTTGTGTTAGCGCCAATAACTGATTCCTAGGCTATTTGTTACATGGATTAACATGGTCTTAAGGAGCAGGGACGATCCTGGTTTGACACCAGGCCAGTCACATTGGTGACATGACCTAGATGTTGGGGTTGAATTGGGTGTAGAATTGGTCCAGTCAGGCCTCCCGAGTGGCACAGTGGTCTAGTGGCACTGCATCGCAGTTGCTAGCTGTGCCACTAGAGATCCTGGTTTGAGTCCAGGCTCTGTCACAGCCGGCCGCGACCTGGAAAACCATGGGGCAGCACACAATTGGCCCAGCGTCGCCTGGTTAGGGGAGGGTTAGGCTGGCAGGGATGTCCTTGTCCCATCGCGCTCTAGTGACTCCTGTGCCGGGCCGAGCGCATGCACGCTGACACGGTCGCCAGGTGTACGGTGTTTCCTCCGGCACATTGGTGTGGCTGGCTTCCGGGTTAAGCGGGCATTGTGTCAAGAAGCAGTGCGGATTGGTTGGGTCGTGTTTCGGAGGACGCATGACTGTCGGCCTTCGCCTCTCCCGAGTCCGTACAGGAGATGCAGCGATGAGACAACTGTAACTAAATTAAATCAAATCAAAGTTTATTTGTCACGTGCACCAAATACAACAGGTGTAGACCTTATAGTGAAATGCTTACTTACAGGCCTTAGCCAATAGTGCAAAAAAGGTATTAGGTGAACAATAGGTAAGTAAAGAAATAAAAAAGACCGTGAAAAATAACAGTAGCGAGGCTACATACAGACACCGGTTAGTCAGGCTGATTGAGGTAGTATGTACATGTGGATATGGTTAAAGTGACTATGCATATATGATAAACAGAGTAGTAGCAGCGTGAAAGAGGGGTTGGGGGGGCACACAATGGAAATAGTCCAGGTAGCCAATTGATTACCTGTTCAGTAGTTTTATGGCTTGGGGGTAAAAACTGTTGAGAAGCCTTTTTGTCCTAGACTTGGCACTCCGGTACCGCTTGCCATGCGGTAGTAGAGAGAACAGTCTATGACTGGGGTGGCTGGGGTCGTTGACAAGTTTTAGTGCCTTCCTCTGACACCGCCTGGTGTAGAGGTCCTGGATGGCAAGCAGCTTAGCCCCAGTGATGTACTGGGCCGTACGCACTACCCTCTGTAGTGCCTTGCGGTCGGAGGCCGAGCAATTGCCGCACCAGGCAGTGATGCAACCAGTTAGGATGCTCTCGATGTTGCAGCTGTAGAACCTTTTGAGGATCTCAGGACCCATGCCAAATCTTTTACGTTTCCTGAGGGGGAATAGGCTTTGTCGTGCCCTCTTCATGACTGTCTTGGTGTGTTTGGACCATTCTAGTTTGTTGGTGATGTGGACACCAAGGAACTTGAAACTCTCAACCTGCTCCACTACAGCCCTGTCGATGAGAATGGGGGGCGTGCTCGGTCCTCCTTTTCCTGTAGTCCACAATCATCTCCTTAGTCTTGGTTACGTTGAGGGATAGGTTGTTCTTCTGGCACCACCAGGTCAGGTCTCTGACCTCCTCCTTATAGGCTGTCTCGTCGTTGTCGGTGATCAGGCCTACCGCTGTTGTATCGTCTGCAAACTTAATGATGGCGTTGGAGTCGTGCCTGGCCATGCAGTCGTGAGTGAACAGGGAGTACAGGAGGGGACTGAGCACGCACCCCCTGGGGAGCTCCAGTGTTGAGGATCAGCGTGGCAGATGTGTTGCTACCTACCCTCACCACCTGGGGGCGGCCCGTCAGGAAGTCCAGGATCCAGTTGCAGAGGGAGGTGTTTAGTCCCAGGATCCTTAGCTTAGTGATGAGCTTTGAGGGTACTATGGTGTTGAACACAGAGCTGTAGTCAATGAATAGCATTCTCACATAAGTGTTCCTTTTGTCCAAGTGGGAAGGGGCAGTGTGGAGTGCAATAGAGATTGCATCATCTATGGATCTGTTTGGGCGGTATGCAAATTGGAGTGGGTCTAGGGTTTCTGGGATAATGGTGTTAATGTGAGCCATTAACAGACTTTCAAAGCACTTCGTGGCTACGGGCGTGAGTGCTACGGGTCTGTAGTCATTTAAGGTTGCCTTTGTGTTCTTGGGCACAGGGACTATGGTGGTCTGCTTGAAGCATGTTGGTTTTACAGACTCAATCAGGGACATGTTGAAAAGGTCAGTGAAGACACCTGCCAGTTGGTCAGCACATGCCCGGAGCACATGTCCTGGTAATCCGTCTGGCCCCGCAGCCTTGTGTATGTTGACCTGTTTAATGGTCTTACTCACGCCGGCTACGGAGAGCGTGATCACACAGTCGTCCGGAACAGCTGATGCTCTCATGCATGCCTCAGTGTTGCTTGCCTCGAAGCGAGCATAGAAGTGAATTAGTGCGTCTGGTAGGCTCGTGTCACTGGGCAGCTCGCGGCCGTGCTTCCCTTTGTAGTCTGTAATAGTTTGCAAGCCCTGCCACATAAGACGAGCGTCGGAGTCGGTGTAGTATGATTCAATCTTAGCCCTTTTGACACTATGCCTGTTTGATGATTCGTTGGAGAGCATAGCAGAATTTCTTGTAAGCTTCCGGGTTAGAGTCCCGCATCTTGAAAGCGGCAGCTCTACCCTTTAGCTCAGTGCGAATGTTGCCTGTAATCCATGGCTTCTGGTTGGGGTATGTACGACAGTCACTGTGGGAACGACGTCCTCGATGCACTTATTGATAAAGCCAGTGACTGATGGGGTGTACTCCTGAATGCCATCAGAAGAATCCCGGAATATGTTCCAGTCTGTGATAGCAAAACAGTCCTGTAGTTTAGCATCTGCTTCATCTGGCCACTTTTTTATAGACCGAGTCACTGGTGCTTCCTGCTTTAATTTTTGCTTGTAAGCAAAAATCAGGAGGATAGAATTGTGGTGGGATTTACCAAATGGAGGGCGAGGGAGAGCTTTGACCGCGTCTCTGTGTGTGGAGTACAGGTGATGTAGATTTTTTTCCCTCTGTTAACATGTTGATAGAAATTTGGTAGAACTGATTTAAGTTTCCCTGCATTCAAGTCTCTGGCCACTACGAACGCCGCCTCTGGGTGAGTGGTTTCCTGTTTGCTTATTTCCTTATACAGCTGAATGAGTGCGGTCTTAGTGCCAGCATCTGTCTGTGGTGGTAAATAAACAGCCACGAGAAGTATAGCTGAAAACTCTCTAGGCAAGTAGTGTGGCCTGCAATTTAGCACAATATACTCTACTTCAGGCAAGCAAAATCTAGAGACTTCCTTAGATTTCGTGCACCAGCTGTTGTTTACAAATATGCACATACCCCTGCTACCATTTCTTCCGGCGCCATTTTGTTGGATACCAGTTGGATACCAATTGGTTACCACAAAATTGGAGAGAAAAAGTGGTAGTCATATCTAGTCAGATGCCTTAGTAAGTCCCAAAGTTATAATAGGCTACAGATAAGAGCTTTGAACCTGGAGCGATGCAGGTTCTGTGCAGGTACCCATTAAGCATTTAGCAAGCTTGAAGGCACCAAAAGCCTCATACCTGCTCATATTACATACTGTATGTCAAAGCAAACACACTTGTGCTATGAAAAGTTTATATATTTTACCAGTTAAGTTTACTGAGAACACATTCTCATTTACAGGAACGACCTGGATAATAGTTACAGGGGAGAAATTAGCCAATTTGAAGCTGGGGAAAACTAGGTGGCCATGGTATGAGGGCCAGATTGGGAATTTAGTCAGGACACTGGGGTAAACACCCTTACTCTTACCATAAGTGCCGTGGGATCTTTGGTGACCACAGAGAGTCAAGACACCCGTTTTAACGTCCCATCCGAAAGACAACACCCTAATCACTGCCCTGGGGCATTGGGATATTTTATTTTAGACCAAAGGAAATAGTGACTCCTACTGGCCCTCCAACACCACTTCCAGCAGCATCTGATCTCTTATCCAGGGACCAACCAGGATCAACCCTGCTTAGCTTCAGAGGCAAGCCAGCAGTTGGATGCAGGGTGGTATGCTGACCACAGGAGGTTAAACCTGGTGCCTAGTGTCTCCCCTCCCTCCCATTCTTCTCATTCCCTCCGGTCACCCATCCACAGCTGCTGCTGTTTTATCCACCTATTCTGACCATGATGTCATCCAGTCGAACTGTGACTATCACACTAACCATGCTACCATTTTAGGGACACTAATCATCGATATTCTCACTACGAGTCGAGTTCGTCAAGTCTGATCCTGGGGACCAGGCTTTTGTTCCAGCCCAGCACTAACACATCTGATTAAACTAATCAATAAGCCCTTGAGTTGAATCAGGAGTGCTGGTGCTGGGCTAAAACAAAACCTTGTACACCCTGTGGGTCCAAAGGAACAGGATTGAAGAACACTGGATCAAGTTGCTGTTATGTTACTAGCGATAGAAACGCAAGACACTAACCATCTCCAAAGTCATCAGAGCAACAGATACTATAACCATTCCGACTTTCATGACATTTGGATTCACGAGCCATAGTGCCTTTACCCATACATTGCCAAAGAGGGCCTGTTTAAGTTTAGTCAAGGAGTATGTGAAAACCCTGCATGTTTCTGGGATGATAATTTAGTGACAGTTTTTGACTGGCACTTTTAGTCCTCTTTGGTGGCAGTTCATTTTGAGCAGTTAACCCTTAACCGAGTTAAGGGTTAACTCTAGTGCTAGGAAGCTAAGATACAATTCAAAGGTTTGGTTTTCATGCTAATTTTGGATAGTGCACACAGGCTTTACTATCTGAACACTCCCCAAAGATTGGAATAGAATATAACAGACCTGTTCTTGTCAATTTGCACAGACATTGTTATTTTTGCTGTGACAGTGCCCAACCGACACACCACACACAAAGACGACATCCTGGGAGCAGGACAGGGTCAGCCACAGAGCGGCGCCCCTGGAGAAGTTTGGGGATTAAGGGCTTTGCTCAAGGACACAGTTGCTGTAGATGGCATGTGAGTTATTGATGCCAGCAATCCTCTAGTTGCCAGTCCACTTTTTCCAGTCAGCACTGGGATTTCAACCTCTCGTTACCAACTCCCTCTCTAACCTTGAGGCTATCACAGCCAAGACTATACTTGGGTTGCCAATCTCATCCTAGTCCCCTCCCCCCTTTCCATTTCTTTACTGTTCTCTTCCTCTAGTTGTTTAGGTATCTTTTTCTACTTCTACAATTTCCCTTTCATTCCCTTTATGTCTCAGTAATTCTCTCTTCCCTCTCTCTGTATTTCCTCTAGTTGACTGTAATGAAGTGCTTTTCTCCAGACTCTAGATATAGAACAAACAGCAGCTGTCATCATAACAATTTGCCTCAATAGGAAGAATGCATGGAATGACCATGTTGAAATACCAGAGGAGCTTAGGTGTGTGTGTGTTGCAGTAAATAGGTATTGTGGTGCCTTGTAGTGATGATTACCTACTGACTCGTATGGTTTACAACCAGCCAAGGTCATTACGGGTGTTATGTGCTCTTGTCTGGTCAGTCTGCCCTACAAATCATGTGACTGTGCGTGTGTGAGCTTCAACATTGCGTTTAGTGGTCTGAAAGGGGGACAGAATGGGGCAAAACATAAATACCAGAGGAGGGGGATGTACAGCTGCCTCATAGGAGAAGACAATGGGGCAGACTTACTAAATGCAAAAAACATGAAACGTTATATATGCACTCACCTCCGTATGTATTTGGACAGTGAAGCTAAAAAAAAACATTTAGAAATGAAAGCACTTTATATATTTAGTCCCCCCCAATTGAAGATGCCACAAGTATTTGGAAGATTTCAAACATACTGTATTAAAGTAGTCAAAGGTGTAGTATTTGGTCACATTACTAGCATACATTGTCTACTCTACAAACTTGATGGATATGCAGTTTGTTGGTTGTGTTTCGGGAAATATTTTGCCCAAAATGAATGGTGAATAATGTATTATGTCATTTTTGAGTAAATGTTATTGTAAATAAGAATATGTATTTTTTAACACTTCTACATTAATGCGGATGCTACCTTGATTACGGATAATCATGAATGAATCATGAATAATCACAATCATACCCCCAAAATCATGAATAAAGATCATACCCCAAAGAAAATGCTAACCTACCATGTTATTGGTAATGGTGAGAGGTTAGCAGGTTTTGTTGCAGCCTCTAAACGGCATCTCACTCGCCATTACTCATGGTTCATTCATGATTGTTCTTAATCATGGAATTATTAGGATTCATTTAGAAGTGTTCAGAAACATATTATCTACTCACTTAGAAAGAAAATTACTCCAGTCATCATTCACCGTTACTATTGGGAAAAGCATAACACAACCAAAACTAACTGCAAATGCATACAAAATGGTTGTAGTCACAAGCTTAATGTAGTCATTGCGTGCAAGAAATATGTCCAAATACCTATGATTTCTTCACATGGGTGGGACCAGATACATGAAGTGCTTTCATTTCTAAATGGTAAAAAAGATGTGTATGAAAATACCTCAAATAAAAGGTGACATTACGTACTGTCGTCTCATGAAACATTTGATCTCAATCCAAAATGCTGCAGTATAGAGCCAAATGTACAATTTCTGCTTCACTGTCCATACGAAGGGGAGTGTACTTTTGTCTGGCTACCCATACTCCTTGCTACACCACACCCACGGACGTACGTTTTTTTCTCCACAATGAGTGTGGATCTGAGTACCTCACCGACCCTACACCAAATGCGAACACATTCGGGCAATCTTATTGGTCCAGAAACTGATAGGTTGGGACAGAGCCAGAACACACTTGGGTAAAGCAGCGGTTTGAAAATGAGTAATTGGCGTTGATACTCTGATTGGTTAGAGACGATCCAATCGCTAATTACTTTGTTTTGTACAACTCCCCTCGTGCCCTTCGTCACCAGAAATGACTTCAATGATGGCATCCTCAGACTAAATAAAGTATGTAGCGAACGGCCGAGCAGTGGAAGAATTTAGGGTGCATTGTCAGGCTACATGTATTTAGGTTGGCCCCCACCTTCTTTCCCCTATAGCTGGTTATGTCCTAAATATCTCCCCCAGAATAGAATAATTGTTCCATAGAGACAACTAGATCAATATGAAGCAACAGTGTCAAAGAGATTAGTGAAGGGCATTTATCTCTGCAGTTTATTCAGATCTCTCCAAACGTTGCTCTGCACTGTGTGTATTTGTGACTGTGTGTGTGCTTTTTTTTCTGTGGTCCTTTTGCGTGTGCAATGTGTGTGGTTGTCTGTGTGTGTGTGTGTGTGTGTGTGTGTGTGTGTCTTTTCCAGTGTTACTGAATCTCAGAGTCAGAGTTCTAAACCGTTGGGACCCACCTCTCTTTAACGTGGACCTTCTGCCTCTCTCCACATGCTCGGGATTAGCGTCATAATAAGCCACGCTAAAGGACAGTTTTATGACTGCCTGAGTATGCCTAGCTCCTCTTAAATCAGCTTTCAGCAAGAGGGTAAAGAGCAACTCAATCTTCGCACATTAAGGAGTTCTCAAAGCTCCGGTCTTTCAGCAGCGCTACTTAGCCAGCAGCTAACGGCTAAAACAAATGTCCATTCAACTCCTGCTGGAGGCATAGTTTAGCATGCAGTACCTGCTAACACGTTTTAGCATGTAGGCTACCACTATGCCATTTCTTACCATGATAACTCCTGCTAACAATTTTTACCTGAAATTTAGGTCCAGGAAATTTAGTCTAGATGTGCCCTAAATGTTCCTCTGTGTCCAAATCACTAAGACCTTAAAATGGTCCACACAGAAGGAAACAGTTGTAAGGAATGCGCAACAGTGCCTCTTTGCCCCCAGGAGGTTAAAAAGATTTGGCATGGGCCCTCAAATCCTCAAACAGTTCTACAGCTGCACCATTGAGAGCATCTTGACTGGCTGCATCACTGCTAGTATGGCAACTGCACCGCCCTCACTACAGAGGGTGGTGCGGACAGCCCAGTACATCACAAGGGCGGAGCTCCCTGCCATCCAGGATCTCTACATCAGGCGGTGTGAAGGCCTGAAATATTGTTAAAGACTCCAGCCACCCAAGCCATAAACTCTTCTCTCTGCTTCCACACGGCAAGTGGTACTGAAGCATCAAGTCTGACACCAACAGCTCCTGAACAGTTTCTATCCCCAAGCGATAAGACTGCTAAATAGCTAACAAAATCGCTACACAGACTATCTGCATTGACCCTTCTATAATTTTTGGGGGTCTCTATGCACACACACACAATTTTCAAACACATACAACATGCACACCAGTGGCCATTTAACGTCGGGCCGTTTAAGATCAGGGATATATTTAGTAGTTTCATCTAAAAAGGATGGATAACTTTTAATGTTTCACTATTTTATGTTTTTTGAAATTCACTGAGTAGGACGGTCATCTCCTTCCTCATCTGGGAAGCCTATGCACACACATTCATACTGATTCTATACACACACACACACACACACACACACTCGCATACAATCATCATATACGCTGCTGCTACTCTGTTTATAATGTATCCTGATGCCTAGTCACCTTGCCCCTATACATATCTAATTATACCACTCCAGTATCCCTGCACATTGTAAATATGGTATTGGTAGACCCTGGAACTGACCCTGCATATAGCTTACTTACTTTTTTGTTCCACTTGACTTTTTTTATTTATTGATTTATTTTATAGTACTACTGGATTGTTGGGAAAGAGCAAGAAGGTAATTTCACTGTATTTGTGCATGTGACAATAAAACTTTAATTTGGTAGGCCATGTGTTTGTCAACTACGTTTGATACACGCAGCTTCTCTTCTGTCACAACGTGTTGCCCCAAAAGACTAAATAAAGTAGAATAATGTCTGACATCGATAGAATTAATGCATTGGCAATCTAGATAACACCAGCAAAGTTGTCTGTTTCGTTTAGGGACCGGGGAGAAAATGCAATATCTCAAACATTGGATAGATTGTTCCTGTACAAAATGTAATTGAATTTGATTTATTTTGGGCAACAGACATATACAACAAAATGCACAATGCGGATCCAGATGATATCCGTCTTGGTTGCATATTTTATGTGGTTGAAATACTGTCTGCTTGCATAATGGTGTAAAATCTCAAGAGATGCTGAAATAAATATTTCTCCACTACATGTGAGAGGTTATAGGCCTACAGTCAGTGTCCATATTTGATACTATTCCGTTGAACTCATATGAATTTAAATTAGGAATATTTTGTTTATTCGTGATTAGAGGGATACTCATGAGAAGAATATCAAAGGTGCATGTAAACAGCTTATCCCGAATAAACCCTTAGCGGGATATGAGCTTTATTTGGAATACTGTGTGCATGTAAACGTGGTCAATGTGCAGACACTCACTCAACGTCTAAAATTGTCTCACAGTGCCAAACATGTGGTCTGGGGCGACACTTGCTGGTCACAACTGGAAGTGCAAGTGGACAATCAATTCACCTACTACGAGTGAACCATTCACACGAGTGAACCACAAGGTCGTGTTTTTTAGGCACCAAACGGAAGAAAACAAGGAGGGACTACCTGGAGTTGAACAATAAGAAATGCTTATTTTCTTTTTAACTTGGAAAATGTTTTAATATTTTAAATTGAGTGCCCTAATAAACACAATCCTGGTAGTGAGAGACAGGAAGGGAGGGCCAAGCCCTGTTTGAAACACAGCCACCTTCACAACTCTGTTTATTCACTGAAATTGAAGAGTTCAATTCCATTCAAAACACTTTATCTCACAAGGAAACATTATTTTGGGCATAATTGAAATATTAGCTAGGCCTGATGTTTTCATAACCCATCTTTAAATCAAAATTTAACAAGTCAAGGTGCATTTTCTTGTTTTATATCATACTGTTTTATATCACGCATCTAGTGATGGTTCACAAGTAGTGACTTGACGTGTGTTTGTTCTGGTGCATGTCTCAGCATCCTCCAGTTGTTGTGCAACAGGAAGGAATGAAGAAGCCGTCATATTTGGTGTCTGGAGGCTTCAGGTACAATGTGCTGACAAGCAAACAAATGTACACATACAAAGCACATAGTCACACACGATGAACAAGTAGGCATACCATACAAAATAGCCTGTAGATAGACACGCACGTACACCGTTCAAACAAATGTGTACTAAATCGTGATGTAGAGATGACATTCTCATGCAGGTGAATCACCCCCCTACATGTACTTTCTCATATGCTGCCTCGGGAATGGCTTGGAATGCGAGTGATCTAGAAATGATGCGTCACTTCACCTGGCCAGGACACGTGTAACCAAGGAGTGCCTTCCGGTCGAAGAGACATTGTGCTCAATGCGCTGACGGGATAATTTTTTTACTTTCCTTCTGGGGACCAACTAGTGTTCTAGGGGCTGACTCTGGATCAGCATTCCAGTTTATTGTCTACGCCAGACATTTGGGTGTGGAGCAAGCCGGAAGTGGGTTGAAAAAGAAGGAGCTGAGCCCAGCGGGCAAGGCATAGTGATTTGGAGACAGGGGAGAGAACGGACAGCAAATCCCTTGTTAAACCAATTTAGAATCCATTCGTTTGATTGAGCTTAAATTATAACCGCGTGCAACTGAAAGAGTTCGCCCCATTTTCCACAGCGGAAGCCAATGAATTAGGACTGTTAGCTTGCCACGTCTGTAGAATAAAATACAAAAAAAAAAAACATTTTTGCGGTTTCCTGGCAAATGTTAGCAGCAGAGACTGTTTAAATCATCCAACCGGATTAGGCTACTTTTTTGGACGAAATAAGGTTAGACCAGTGTCAATGTTAAGTGCGTTATTGAGTGTCCCTGCTGTTTGGAGGAAGAACACATATTCCCACGCCACTAACCTACTACAATCAACGTTTGACCATTTGGCAGGGCGTTGCTGCTTTTTTTCCTCCCGTTCTGAAGAACTCGTACTGAAGTTCTAAAACTTTTTAAAGAAGGGGAAAAAACGAACTAGGACTAGCCTACTCTCACAAACACAAGAACATGTCTGGAAACAACAGTATCGACGCGGTTAAGCGAAAGATCAAAGTTTTACAGCAACAGGCAGATGAAGCCGAAGAGCGAGCTGAACTTCTTCAGAGGCAGGTCGAGGTGGAGAAAACATCAAGAGAACAGGTAAAATGATATTTTAGAATCATCCATCGACGTTCCCATTTTTGTTTTTTTGGCATTCGGACAAGATTAGATCGACCGACAAGATTAGATCGACGTGCGCTGATAGGCTACATTGTTTCTTTTTAAAAGTACACTACCACTGGGACTGGGCTGTCATTCATGCAATTAACCTTTTAACGTTACACCTCCGCCCTACAAGGAGCCTATTGACATGGGACTTTTCGTAGCAGGTTAGGACAGTGGTACCCAACAGTTATCTGTTACTGTACCACCACCAACATTTTACTCTGCCTGAAGTATCCTCTTGTGCATTTTACCAGTAGATGTATGGCTTTGAGTCGTAGGCCAAGTCTTAGTACCGCTGGTTGGGACCACAGGGTTAGAAGAGCATTTTCGCTCAACCTTTTCCTAGCCTTAACCTATTTCTCCTAACCTGCCACGAAAAAGTCATTTCCGGTCATAGCTGTATCGAAGTGAAGTGTTTTTAGGGAATCTCCTATTGCCATTGAGACCTTTCAAATGGGTTGTGTATTGTTGAATAGCATTACAAAGGAATTGTTAGTGGAAGGTGTTGCGCAACATGGGAGGGAACTTTATGGCCAAATTATTGAAATTGAGGGACTGGGGCTTAAAGTAACTGTCCAGTGTTTGCGGACATTACTTGTAATTAATTACAATATGGGTTTAATAGCTTTTGGTAATTATGTATGTTAAAACGAATATTTTCTGTGTTGGAATAGTGTGGCCCTATACAGATCATTCAAAATATTAACACAAGTATACCACTAATTGGCCAGTTCATCCTCATCAGGAGCATGATGACATCCTCTGAGGAAATAGCACTTTTGTTGTTGACTTTCTGTTTGAGTTTAGGTTTCCGAATAGTTTTCTCCAATTTATGCTTTGGCCCCATATGAGTATCAACATTTGGTTATGATTTAACGGAATATTAACTTTTAAGTTAGATTTTCACTGGACAGGTACTTTAAGACAAATATACTGAGGGGATTTGATAAATGCCCAGGATGAACCTGGTTAGTGTTGATTGTATTCGTTTTGGATCTGGTCTGCCTCCCGGATTTGAGCCAGGTGCCCAGTTTTGGCCGAAGGCCAAGTCTGCTCAAAACAAAAGTGGTGTAGGTTAAGCACGTGGAGTAATGTAGGATTTTGTTTTCACGTGCAAAAGTGATTTCTTTGGATAAAAAGGCTTTATCTGCCTTCTTATTGAAAACTAGTTTGAAAATGCAACATATATTTTCAGTGTTTCCCCTATATGCATTTAGCAGAAGCACGCCGCTGCTAAATTGTGGCCGCCCCAGGAAGACACTAGCAAAGAGTCAAGTCTACAATACTTAGTGCACTCAGTCCGTAACATATTTTAGTTTTGGTAACAGAACTGTCTTTAAATCCAATGTTTCATCAATGAGAGAATTAGCAGAATGTAATCTAGCTCCATCTTCTCCCCAGTGGTGTGAATTTATCTGTCTGTTTCATACATTTTCTTCAATTCGGACGAGGCTAAGGCACGTAACTTTCCACATTTAGTTACCTTATAGCCTTATTTTAAAATGTATTAAATAAAACATTTATCACTCTTCACACAATATTAAATTTTGATGAAGCAAAAACAGTTTTTTTGACATTTCTGCAAATGTATTAAAAATAAAGAACTGAAATCACATTTACATTAGTAGTCATACCCTTTACTCAGTACTTTGTTGAAGCACCTTTTGGCAGTGATTACAGCCTCAAGTCTTCTTGGGTATGACGTTACAAGCTTGGCACACCTGTATTTGGGGAGTTTCTCCCATTCTTCTCTGCAGATCCTCTCAAGCTCTGTCAAGTTGGATCGGGAGTGTCGCTGCACAGCTATTTTCAGGTCTCCAGAGGTTAGATCGGGTTCAAGTCCGGGCTCTGGCTACTCAAGGACATTCAGAGACTTGTCCCGAAGCCACTCCTGCGTTGTCTTGGCTGTGTGCTTAGGGTCGTTGTCCTATCGGTAGGTGAACCCTGCCCCAGTTTGAGGTCTTGAGCGCTCTGGAGCAGGTTTTCATCAAGGATCTCTCTGTACTGGGTTTGAGTCCAGGCTCTGTCGCACCGACCGGGAGACCCATGGGGCGGCCCAGCGTCGCCCGGGTTAGGGGAGGGTTTGGCCGGCAGGGATGTCCTTGTCCCATCGCGCACTAGCGACTCCTGTGGTGGGCTGGGCGCAGTGCCCGCTGATACGGTCGCCAGGTGTACAGTGTTTTTTACAACGCATTGGTGCGGCTAGCTTCCGGGTTAAGTGGGCATTGTGTCAAGAAGCAGTGCTGCTTGGTTGTGTTTCGGAGGACGCACGGCTCTCGACCTTCGCCTCTCCGAGTTCGTATGGGAGTTGCAGCGACGAGACAAGACTAACTACCAATTGGATATCAAGAAGTTAGGGAGAAAAAAGGGTAAAAAAACAACTTAGCTCCGTTCATCTTTGCCTCGATCCTGACTAGTCTCCTAGTCCCTGCCGCTGAAAAACATCCCCACAACATGATGCTTCCACCACCAAGCTTCACCGTAGGGATGGTGCCAGGTTTCCTCCAGACGTGACGCTTGGCATTCAGGCCAAAGATTTCAATCTTGGTTTCATTAGGCCAGACAATCTTGTTTCTCATGGTCTGAGAGTCTTCAGGTGCCTTTTGGCAAACTCCAAGTGGGCTGTCATGTGCCTTTTTACTGAGGAGTGGCTTCTGTCTGGCCACTCTACCATAAAGGCCTGTTGGTGGAGTTCTGCAGAGATGTTACCTGCTTACTTAAAAAAAAAAAACACACATTTAAAGAGCAGCAGTAAAATAGCAAGGCTATATACAGGGGGTACCGGTACATATTCAGTGTTCGGGGGGCACCGGTTAGTTGTGGTAATTGAGGTAATATGTACATGTAGGTAGAGTTATTAAAGTGTCTATGCATAGATAATAACAGAGTAGCAGCAGCGTAGAAGAAGGGGGTTGGGCAATGCAAATAGTCTGGGTAGCCATTTGGTTATGGCTTGGGTTGGGGGTAGAAGCTGTTTAGAAGCCTCTTGGACCTAGACTTGGCGCTAGACTTGGCGCTTTGCTACCGCTTGCTGTGCGGTAGCAGAGAGAACAGTCTATGACTAGGGTGGTTGGAGGGAGGGATATCATGTTGCGATTGACCAATCAAAGCTCACTATAGCTTCCAGCCCTTCCTGGATTGGCTCACCTAGCATGCTTGCTAGGACCGGCATGAGGGCAAAGCTAGCCTGGCTATCCGAATGATCGTGTTCCGTGGATAAGTACTGTCCCCCTCGTTTGCAATGTGCTTTGTCTGTCTGTCTGCCGGCCCCACAGGTTTGCCCTGGCAAGTACCTCTTAAGTTGTTCAATAAATCTCGCCCGGGGCATGTAGGTTTGTTTTTTGCACCGTCTGGAAGTTAATTCTGTTCGATTTGAAACCAGGCTGCCTTTCGTGCGTGAGCCAGGTGCCCTGCTCTGTCCAACGGAGAAGTCGGCTCCAAACAAAAGTGACAAAGGACGTGTAGGATTCTGTGTTTTCACATGCAAAAGTAATTTGATAACGCTTTATCCGTCTCCCTAATGAAAACGAGTTAAAGTTTCAAATGTTTATTTTATGGAAAACGCAGCCCAGCATAATAGCACTCATTGTCGTTAACTAATACATCTTACTACATCTTACTCCAACAGTTAATGCTTGATAAACGGTGTGTTGAGCTTACAGAATACAAAGTAACAGATATTGCAATGTTGTGTTACACTGAACATAACCAGTGTACTGGATGGATGCGTGTGTTGAGAAAATCAAGGTGAATAAATGGTCATCTGACTGGAACGTTGTGTCTAGCCTCGTACATCGGTGGACAAGGTGATGCAATGTTAAGTGCTTTGAGCACTAGAAAAAGCACTATATAAATCATAGCATGGCATATACAGTAAATCATTGTATGTTCTAAGAGGGGTTGGGGTCAATTCCATTTAAATTTGAGGCTAAATGTCAGTATACGTCCAACTCTCTCTCTTCTCCCCTTCCCCGATACAGGCTGAGGCTGAAGTTGCTTCCCTGAACAGGCGTATCCAGCTGGTTGAGGAGGAGTTGGACAGGGCCCAGGAGAGACTGGCTACCGCTCTGCAGAAACTGGAGGAGGCAGAGAAGGCTGCGGACGAAAGTGAGAGGTCAGTGGAACACAGCGCACATTAACAAAAAGGGGAAAACACAAATTCTCCAAACACCACCATTTTTAAAGGGATACTTCGGGATTCGGGTACAAAAATCGGAGGGGCCACAGTGGCTCGTGGGTCTGCGGGCCTACAGTACCAGTCAGAAGTTTGGACACACCTACTCATTCAAGGTTTTTCCTTTTTTTTTCTACATTGTATGAACTATGAAGTAACATATGGAATCATGTAACCAAAGTTTTAAACAAATCAAAATATATTTTAGATTCTTCAAAGTAGCCACCGTTTGCCTTGATGACAGCTTTGCACACCCTTGGCATTCTCTCAACCAGCTTCATGAGGAACAGTCTTAAGAGTTCCCACATATGCTGAGCACTTCTTGGCTGATTTTCCTTCACCCCAACTCATCCCAAACCATCAATCAATCAAATGTATTTATAAAGCCCTTTTACATCAGCCGATGTCACATTGTGCTATACAGAAACCTAGTCTAAAACCCCAAACAGCAAGCAATGTAGATGTAGAAGCACGGTGGCTAGGAAAAACTCCCTAGAAAGGCAGAAACCTAGAGAGGAACCAGGCTCTGGGGGGTGGCCAGACCTCCTCTGGCTGTGCCGGGTGGCGATTATAACAGTACATGGCCAAGATGTTCATAGATGACCAGCAGGGTCAAACAATAATCACAGTGGTTGTAGAGGATGCAACAGGTCAGCACCTCAGGAGTAAATGTTAGTTGGCTTTTCATAGCCGAGCATTCAGCGTTGGAGACAGCAGGAATGGTAGAGAGAGCGAGTCGAAAACAGCAGGACCGGGACAAGATAGCACGTCCGGTGAACAGGTCAGGGTTCCATAGCCGCAGGCAGAACAGTTGAAACTGGAGCAGCAGTACGACCAGGTGGACTGGGGATAATCAAGGAGTCATCAGGCCAGGTAGTCCTGAGGCATGGTCCTAGGGCTCAGGTCCTCAGAGAGGAGAGAATTAGAGGGAGCATTCTTAAATTCACACAAGACACCGGATAAGACACGAGAAATACTCCAGATATAACAGACTAACACTAGCCCCCCGACACAAACTATTGCAGCGTAATTACTGGAGGCTGACACAGGAGGGGTTGGGAGACACTGTGGCCCCGTCTGACGATACCCCCGGACAGGGCCAACCAGGCAGGATATAACCCCACCCACTTTTCCAAAGCACAGCCCCACACCACTAGAGGGATATCTTCAAACAACCAACTTACTTCCCTGAGACAAGGCCGAGTATAGCCCACAAAGATCTCCCCCCACGGCACAAACCCAAGGGGGGTGCAATACCATCTCAATTGGGTTGAGGTTGGGTGATTGTGGAGGCCACGTCATCTGGTGCAGCACTCATCACTCTCCTTAGTCAAATAGCCCTTTCATAGCCTGGAGGTTTGTTTTGGGTCATGGTCCTGTTGAAAAACAAATGATAGTCCAACTAAGCGCAAACCAGATGGGATGGCGTATCGCTGCAGAATGCTGTGGTATTGAATTTTAAATAAATCACTGACATTGTCTTCAGCAAAGCAGCACCTCCCCCATGCTTCACGGTGGGAACCACACATGCGGCGATCATCCGTTCACCTACTCTGCGTCTCACAAAGACACAGCGGTTGGAACCAAAAATCTCAAATTTGGACTCATCAGACCAAAGGACAGATTTCCACCGGTCTAATGTCCATTACTCGTGTTTCTTGGCCCAATCAAGTCTCTTCTTATTATTGGTGTCCTTGAGTAGTGGTTTCTTTGCAGCAATTCGACCACAAAGCCCTGATTCATGCAGTCTCCTCTGAACAGTTGAGATGTGTCTGTTACTTGAACTCTGAAGCATTTATTTGGGCTGCAATTTCTGAGGCTGGTAACTCTAATGAACTTATCCTCTGCGGCTGAGGTAATTCTGTGTCTTCCTTTCCTGTGGCGGTCCTCCTGAGAGCCAGTTTCATCATAGCGCTTGATGGTTTTTGCGACTGCACTTGAAGAAACTTTCAAAGTTCTTGAAATTTTCCACATTGTCTTGAAGTAATGGACTGTCGTTTCTTTGATATTTTGAGCTGTTTTTCCATGCAGGCTTGCCATTTGCCTATCCCTGTTTTAAACCTAGTCAGTTTGTCGTTGTTGGAATGGAAGTGCAAGCACATGGGCGCAACGATGGCACAGACAAAAGGGGAAACGCGTACACATTACATCTGAAGGATCTGTTTAGAACTTCCCCTCAAATATGATGAGAGAATGTTCAGTGGCGAAAAGATGGAGCTAGATGAAACTTGGCCAACATTCTGCTAATTTTGTCATAGAATGTTTAATCATTCATAAAATAGTTTTCACAAAACTATAATATTTTATAGAGTTTTGCCGTAGTTTCTAAAAATGTTGTTTAGGAGTGCAAGGGCGAATTGAGTTATTGCATACGTGCACTTCAGACTTGGTGTTCCCTAATGGAAATATGCAAATACATGCCAATAGGCTCTCGCTAGCTCGTGCTTGGTACTTCCCACCTCCTTGCTTATTCTGCCCATTGTGCTTCATTTGCTCCAATTGGAAACAATGCCCGGTTGAAACATCTTGGGTTAGTTACCCGTATTTTTGACGATTGTGTGTTTGTTTTGTCTCGCTATCTTCTGTTAATTGATTGGATGTCTTCCTCTGATGAACCCTTGAGTTTCTCCCTCCATTGTGCCTCCCAGAGTGTGTGAAATGTAGTGACACATGCTGCTGACAGTGTGCAATATTAAGAGTGTGTGTTTTAGTTTGACAAATATCCAAAGTCTAATATCGAGTATTGGCATATTACCACGAAATGTTACACTGTTACGATAGGATACGTATAATGTACGTTTCAATACTAAATGAATCCCTACATGATACATTACATCTAATGTGTGTTTGTTTGTTCCAGGGGCATGAAGGTCATTGAGAACAGGGCCCTGAAGGATGAGGAGAAGATGGAGCTACAGGAGATCCAGCTGAAAGAGGCCAAGCACATTGCTGAGGAGGCTGACCGCAAGTACGAGGAGGTGAGGATATCACACACACACACACACACGGCAGACTTCACACACACACTGCAGGGTTCTCCTCAGAATGAATAGAATTGCCTGCTGTGCCTGAACTATCCTTGGATAGTTGAGCAACATTGCTGAGAAAAGTTAATACAATACGCGTTTTGAAATTGGTACGATCATGTACACACACAATGCTTCAATACTACCTCATATGCGCACGCACGCGGACACAATCCTTCAGTACTACCTCATATGTGCACGGACACAATGAGGTAACATCAAGACACAGAAGTGGATGAGGTCATCATCGCATACTTTTCTTCTCACGGAAGGCTGTAAGCTCACTAGTACAGTTTTGGCCTAGATGTACCCGATTTACACCATCTGCGCCAATCTTGCGAGCAATTGTTTCCATCTGCCCTCTTGTGCAACTGGCAGTAAATAATTGTATATATATGTGTGTGTGTGTGTGTGTGTGTGTGTGTGCGCGTGTCTACAGGTTGCTCGTAAGCTGCTGATCATCGAGGGGGATCACGAGCGCACAGAGGAGAGGGCAGAGCTTGCTGAGGCGTGAGTGGCCACGTGATTGAACTGCACAATAGTTAAACACACACACGTATACACAACTACACTAGTGGTACGTTACATCACTTATTCCACACAGCCGAAGATGATTGTCAAATCATTTAGTTATACTGACGTTTCCCCCCAAATGAATGTGGAGATCTATTACACACAATACTGCATCAATTTTACATGTACAGCATTATAGCTCCTGTATTAAACATACTCTTGTCACACAACTACAGAATACAGAACTACACCATGAAGAATGCAAACATACATTGTGAAGTCCCATTTGAACTATATTTGTCTACATCATCACTATACCAGGCCAGAGTCGTGTGTTAGGGGTTCAAGCCGCAAAGCTAGGCCACATCCTCTCACGCAGTGCCCTGCCAATTGGTCACGCTATAACACACGATTGAAGATGCAAACTTTTTAAGTTCATGCCCCTCATCCCGTTTTGAGCAAATGTTGGTAGCATCTCAAACATGGCTGCTACTGACCAATGAACATTCAAGTGGTCTTGACCTGGCACATAAATGCATATAAATCAGACACATTATTCGTTTTGTAACAACTTGATAGACATGTTCCAAACACTGTTGACTCAATGTGATTACGTTAAAATCGACCACACGGTGGCGCTACAATGACACTTATTTATTCCACTTGATCTGACTACCTTGATTGCTCTTGACCTGATGAAATTTGGCACACTCAGGGATGAGTCTAGCTAACCTGTAGAGTATGGTTCTTTGGCCGCATGGTGGCATTGTAGGACAGGAAAAACAAGCTCATTGGCATATAGCGGCCATATTGTTTGAGTGAGAGTCTTGTAAAACCTAGCGTTTTAAAGATGTATCCATTGATGCTATATACCAAGTTTGGTGCTGTGCGGTTCTGGAGAAGACGACATTGTTACAAATGTTCCAAAATACATCATCCAAAGCATTTTGTGTGCTCTGTTTGTTGAGTTCTGATATTTGGCAAGTGTGGTAAGGAGTACAGAAGTGGCAAATCTTATGGCCATCTGTCCAATTTGTCCTGATGGTGGCATTGTGGGGCCATAGTTTGAGCCCCGCTATGGCTGCTTGACGCTATATTTAAATTCAAATACTGCTTGGAGTTTGCACTTTTGTGACTGTTCCATTGTATCGGACCAACAAAATCAAGTGCAGCTTAAGTTTTTAAAAGTATGCATTATACCAGTCCCACTGCCAGTATCATCCCAAACTGTCCCCATCCTCACTGTTCCCACGGCCATGATAATAAACTTGTGTGTTTGCATAACAATGGTTCTGTATCCTAATGAATAAATGCCCTCCTCCCCCATCTGTCCTTCTTTGCATGTTTCTGGGGGTCTGACCTAAAATCCATGCATGACCCCACCCTCCATACGCCCCCTGCACCGCATGTATGTGTGACTCCGCCCCCTCCCTGCACTAACAGCAAAGCCAGGGCCCTGGAGGAGGAGCTGAGGGGTTTCGACCAATCGCTGAAGTCCCTGCAGGCCTCTGAAGACCAGGTATTGTGTGTTTCTGTGGAGTGAATTCATATCCCTCCACTTATTCCACATTTTGTTGTCTTACAGCCTGAATTCCAAAAGGATTAAATAGATTTTTTTCTCTCACCCGTCTACACACTATATCCCATAATGCAAAGTGAAAATGTGCTTTTAAAAATTAAATACAATTAATTTACATAAGTATTCACACCCCTGAGTCAATACATGTTAGAATCACCTTTGGTAGCGATTAGTCTTTCCACACTTTGATTGCACAATATTATAAATTCTTTAAGCTCTGTCAAGCTGGTTGTTGATCATTGCTAGACAGACATTTTGAAGTCTTGTCATAGATTTTCAAGCAGATTTAAGTCAGAACTGTAACTAGGCCACTCAGGAACATGCGATGTCTTGGTAAGCAACTCCCAGTGTATATTTGCCTTTTGTTTTAGGTTGTCCTGCTGAAAGGTGAATTTGTCTCCCAGTGTCTGGAAGGCAGACAGAACCAGGTTTTCTTTCTTCTAGGATTTTGCCTGTGCTTAGCTCTATTCTGATTACCTTTTATCCCCCCAAAAATACAACTCCCTAGTCCTTGCCGATGACAAGCATACCCATAACATGATGCAGCCACCACCATGCTTGAAAATAGTGTCTTTCCCAAACAACGCTTTGTATTCAAGACGTAAAGTACATTTCTTTACTTTTTTGCAGTTTACTTTAGTGCCAGGATGCAGGTTTAGCAATATTTTTATGTAACTATTTTTAAAGTCCCCATTAGCCTCATGGTGAAATCGCTGAGCGGTTTCCTTTCTCTCCAGCAACTTAGTCAGGAAGGACACCTGTATATTTGTAGTGACTGGGTGTATTGATACACCATCTAAAGTGTAATAACTTCACCATGCTCAGATGAAGGTGTAGTCTTTTTTTTTATTTTTTATTTTTTTTACTCATCTTCCAATAGGTTCCCTTTTCGAGGCATTAGAAAACCTCCCTGGTCTTTGGTTGAATCTGTGTTTTGAAATTCACTGCTCGACTGAGGGACCTTGCAGATAATTGTATGTGTGGGAAACAGAGATGAGGTAGTCATTCAAAAATCATGTTAAACACTATTGCACACAGCGAGTCCATGCAGCTTATGTGACATGTTAAGCACACTTTTATTCCTGAACTTATTTAGGCTTGCCATAACAAAGGGGTTGAATACTTATTGACTCAAGACATTTCAGCTTTTCATTTTTATTAATTTGTACAAATGTATACAAACATAATTCCACGTTGACATGGGCTATTGTGTGTAGGCCAGTGACAATCTCAATTTGATCCATTTTAAATTCGGGCTGTAAAACAACAAAACGTGGAAATCAAGGGATGTGAATACTTTCTGAAGGCACTGTATGTGTGTGGTGCAAATGCCTATACTGCTGTGTGTGTACTGAAAAGGATAAAATGTCTGTTAGGTTATAAAATACATTTTACCAAGACAAATCTGATTCTTCATGTTCTGAATCATTTCAGTGGGGTCTTTCTCACATATCGTTAACATTATATCCAAGATGTCCAATTTCGTAACCTAATGTATCTGATAATGAGTACGGAGCTCTGTTGACATAGCGTGCAGGTTTCTCAACATTTGAGGATTCTACATTTTGCTTGTCATCAGTTGTTTCCGTGGGTGGCAAACTAGCATGACACGAGCTGAATTAAATGTAAAAGGCTTTGAAAATAAAGCTCAGTGCTCCGTTGACCATTGTTTTTGAAAATAACAGGAATTTGGAATTAATGTAAAAAGCGTATACTAAAATATGAAAGTAATACATGTCATGTCTCAATCTATATCCATCCGACCTCTATTGTTTTATGTCCTGCAGATTTGAGAAGGAAGATTAGTTTAACGCGGAAAGTGAGCCTGTCAGGTAGCTTTAATTCAATGTTATTTTATTTACTTTAAAAAAAAAAATCTGGCCTCCATTGATTTGGTCACCCTAATTCTGGCCATTCTACAAGGGTGAACACTCAAGCTTTTGATAGACATGAGGTTTGGGCCATTTGGTGTTTTCTTAGAGGATTATATAAAAATATATTTTTTTATCCATTTGTGAAAGTCATGTGTTTTTGGATTGGACACCCCACTGTGTGTTTGGTGAGTGTGCCTATACTTCATAGTGTGTAAGAGGAGTGTGTTCATGCTCAGCTGACTGCTTTAGTGTAATCTGCCGTTGGTATATACCATCAGACTGGAGATTTATGGATATAGAACAGTTTCTTTTTCTGTGTGTGGAGGAGGAGAAATAAGTAATCAGAATCATGGCCTCAGGACAAACGGGTGGTCCTCTTTGGATGACTCCAGGACCTGCGGACTCCAACCTCTCCTTCTCTTTCCATATCTTTTCAGTATCTGCCTTGACTCGCGCTTGCCTCCCTATCTCTTCCATACTCTATTCTCAACTTGTGTTTGCATGAAATCCAGTTTGCATGTTAAGGAAGTGACATCCTACTGCTCTAAAGTCAATGGAAGAGTTCCAGTTGTGTTTAGTAGGATAGAAACTGGGTGAAATGGGTGATGCTATGTCAACTTATCCAGTAAGAAATGCTTGCTTTAGTTTTCTGTTGCAAAACATTTTGCTACGGTGTGCCCTACTGAACATAACACAGAATTGACTCATGAGAACTTGAGCATGCACAACTCACTTTTTTAATGGCCTTAAGGACGTCTCCAGCCTAAAGCATGGCTTTCTAAGGACAGTGAACATTACTCATATAGCTTGTCTTTCGTTAAGGATGTTGCTTAACTGATTTCCTGTTGTGATGTAGGCACACTTTAATATGGAGATATGGTAGTGTCATGGGTCTATAACTGCCGTGGTGTGTGGTTAGCCTCATGTCTTTTCTCTGACCTAAGGCACTCATTCTTCATGTTTCCTAATTGTCTACTCCACACTCCTCCATTTGTCATCTCCCCATCAATTATCTTAAACCGTATTGCCAATGTTTTCACATTTCTACTCTTTCCTCCTTTTCACTGCTCCGCCCTCGTTGCCCACTGTGCCATCTCTTGTCTTCTCGTTCTCTTGAAACGAAAACTCAATGGCGACCTCCCCTCAAATCCAGTAAATGTGCTGAACTGGAGGAGGAGCTGAAAAACGTCACCAATAACCTTAAGTCCCTGGAGGCCCAGGCAGAGAAGGTAGTGTGTCTGTGTGTGTTGGTATTTTAACCTGGTTGTGTAAACCTCAGATTAAACCAGCATGTACCAGTGGGCATGTTTTTTCTGACTATACATCTCTGAGGTGGGGGGGGCTCTGTGTGTGTGTACCTGTTTATATGTGTGCAGCATGTGTATTTGAGTGCAGCTGCTGTATTCACCCTACACCAAAGGTTCTGTATTGACTCTGCCTTGAACAACATTGGCTGTGTGTAGTTCATATCCAGATGCCTCAGGCAGTTACCCTTGGGTTACTTGGTCAGTGTAGTTAATTTCCCTTTGGCATTTACCCCCATTCCAGTCTTGAGAATACCCCCTACCTCTCCCAGACATCCATTCTTGTCATCAATGCCCTTTACGGCCTATGTTTATAATTCCTAGAAAGGTCACACTTGCATGATTTAATTGAATCTCCATATTTCTGATTGGACCGAAGGCCTGCATGGATAAACACCCCCATACTAAGTTAAGGGTTTGGTCTAATATAACATAGAGAACATTACTCTTAATGAATTGTTCCTTTGCACCCACTTTGATTGTTCTCGACCCTGCAGTGGAATACAGCTGAACACTTCCAGGGCTATGTTCAATAAGCACAAAACGCAAGACTAAAACAGGAGAGACTAACTGGACTCATTTTCTGTTGCAAAAACATTTGACTCTTTCCATTGCGTGACCTAATGACCACAACCCAGGTTTATAAATGTGGCCTCTGCATATGCATGTCCAGATGTGCTCTGAGCAGATGCATAGTAAACATCCCTACAAGTAAAGTTACTTCAGTGGAATAATGGTTAGATCAGTGGTATTCTACTTTCATCTTTTGTGGACAGTAGTGTTCTCGTGTTTCACAAGTGACTGATTTAGACCCGGGAAACCAGTGGCCTGTCCTATGGGGCAAAATGTTTAGAACTTTTCCAAGATAAATGTTTTGCATATGAATGCTTCAAATGACTATCTACAATTATTTTGTTTGGTACATTTCTATTTGCAACATCCTGAACGTTTCACACCACGATGCTCATCAGATTTTGTTTTTTTCTTCTAGCCAATCAGTGATGATTGGGCAATTGAGACACTGCGGTCCAACCGTATTCAAGGCCCCACCCAGAATTGCAATCTCAGCAAAAATTCTGGTATCTCTAGACCTGTAGACAGATTGATTGAGTTAACCACTGAAGGAGCCAAGTCACACATGCACTGTTGACTTCACAGGGATTGCCCTTGATATTGTTCTAATTGTTGAACTAATTTGGCATGCATTATAATGGCATGTTTTTATGAATCCTATTGCAGCATCGACGAACTGGTCTTTTACATGAGATTGAGTTCATGTCAGTTATTTTGTGTGTGGGTGCTCTGCTTTAAACTGACAATCCTCTCTTCTACTACAGTACTCCCAGAAGGAGGACAAGTATGAGGAAGAGATCAAGATCCTGACTGACAAGCTCAAAGAGGTAAGTGAATAATCTGTAGAGCAGGGATCATCAAGTAGTTTCGGACGTGAGCCTATTTATTTTATACAAAAATGACCGCAAGAAGTTGACCGCAAGAAGCCCTAACAGATGTAATATTTGACTAAAACATAATCATTTAAAACCTTGCTCACATTTGTATACGATCACATACAGTGAGCTCCAAGTATTGGGACAGTGACCGACGGAAAAATATCATCCCGCCAAAATGCTAACCTTCCCTGTTATGCTAACCTCTCACCATTAGTGTCTTGGGCATATATTTGTGCGTCTAACCTTCACTCATCATTATTCACAATTGTATCACTTATTTGATTTTATTCTATCCGTAATCATGGTAGCATCCACATTAATGTAGAAGTGTTTATGAATGTATTCTATTATTTACAATAAGTGACTCAAATGACACTACATTTTACCACAAAATAATCAAACACAACAAAAACGGCAAATGCTTTCAACAAGTTCGTAGTCACAAGCTTGATGTAATCATTGTGTGCTAGGTAGATGGGACAAAAGTGCATTTGTCCCAATACTTTGGTCCCCCAAAATGTGGGGACTTTGTACAAAAAGTGCTGTGATTTTTAAACGGTTCACCTGATAGGAATATAAAAAAAACTCAGTCTGCACTTCAACCTCATAGTCATTGTATTGTTTCAGAGCCAAAACAATTCGCTGTCCCAATACTTTTGGAGCTCACTGTATATCTATCCATGGGAATACTTTGGAACAGATTTCCAAAATTACAATCACTTGAGTTAATTTGCTGGTGTTTTTAGTCTTATGTCCAACAATAAAATAATTATATTGGGATGCCAGTTGGGGAACCCTGACTTAAAGAATGGGTGGGGGGAGCCTAATTTCGGTAGATATAATTGCAGATGGTTAACACTTTCACAAGAATTTCAGGGAAGGCCATCTAAGGTCATGCTTTTTGTCTGTGTTGACATGTCCCCTTGTAGTTTCTACTGTCTCGGGGTGCATTTCTTTCGAAGTTTCCTCAAGGAGATTTGTTTGACAGTATATAAGTTGGGTTTTTTTCTCCCTGATCTGTTTGGTGTTTGTCTTGCTCATTGCATTTATTTGTTTATTCACAGTCAGGTTAGTTTGATTTTAATTCCTTTTGTAGTCTACAAGTTAACATATATTTAGTTTAGGTCATCAAGATTTTAGTAGTTTCTTGATTGAATGCTTTGTTTTGACTTATTTTCTTAGGCTGAGACTCGTGCTGAGTTTGCTGAGAGGTCTGTGGCCAAGCTGGAAAAGACCATAGATGATCTGGAAGGTAGGATCCAGCCGCCTTGCCTCGACGGTGCATTGGGAAATACAGGAGTTTACTGAAAGTCCTGTTCTGGCTTAATCAGACTATTTTAGCATACATCACATTCCCTTTGGCAGCATCCCTCACTCTCTCATCTGTTTTTTCCTCCTTTTCTCCACTCTTCTTTTTCCCTTCACTCTTTGGCCTCTCTGTGAACAGATGAGCTATATGCACAGAAACTCAAGTACAAGGCCATTAGTGAGGAGTTGGACCATGCCCTCAATGACATGACCTCCATGTAAATACGGGCTGACCGTGTGTGTGGTTGGTGTGCAGAGCCTGTGGGGTTTGACTGAGAAAATCTAATATTCCCCTAACACTGCACTGAAGTCAGGGGGCCAGGAAAACCACCTGCCTCTCTATAACACGTCACCTAACAGCCCATGTAATGTTCACTTTTCTAAAGAGTTGGCGTATGTGACAAACTACATCGTGCAAAAGCAAAGCTTGAGTCATGCAACAAAATCTGACAACCAACACTGTATTTATGCTAAAATGTTTTTTTGTGATTTAAAATGTCACACCACTCATTTTCCAAAGGTGGTTTGTGAAGTAATAGCCGAATAACTGAATGCTTGCAATTTTCATATCAATGCACTAATTGTCCACAAGAAAAGAGTCCGTGATACCCAATGGCTACTAATCGTCACAATGTAATGATCCTCAGAATCTGTAGTCACGGTTTCTCAACCCCTCTGTTTTCAGATAAATGTCGGGAAGCTCACTTCCTCACTCCCCTGTTGTGGTTTCAAGAATTTCGTCTCAGTCCTCCTGATGATGAGCATCCATTTCGGTGGCACGGTTCTCTCTCCCCCTCCCTTCCTGTCCATCCTCACTCATTCCTTACGTGGTTGTTAAATCTGTTCCCTTTGTGCTTTTCTTTTCACTCTTATTCCTTTGCACCACTTTCTCTCTCTCTCTCTCTCCATTACTGTTTTGTGCCCATCTCGTCTATCGCTCCACGCACTCTCCCTCACTTCACTCTCCACCTCTCCTTTTGGGCAACTGTATTTGTTTCTTTGGGTCACTGTGCTCAAGCCTGCACTCTTTGTATTTTGGTTTTCTTGCCTTGTCCCATGTTTCACCCTGTTCTCTACGTGTGATTCTATATAAATGTTGAACAAAGGGAGGAGGAAAAACCTGTCTATTGTCTCCTTTTCCTATTTCTTTGGGGGGGCTAGGGTAGCTTCAAAGTGACATCACAAACACAATGGTTTCTGTTGCTCTTACCATGTTCATAGTTTTTCCACAAATAGTCATGGTAGAAATTTTACATTTTATCTGATTTTAATGAGCAGAGGTGTTGGCAGTAGTGATGTTGCCTCCACATTGGGGTTTAGGCTAGAACTAGAAATAAGAACATTTTTTAAGGGCAAAGCACAAGGTTTCATTAAACATGTGACACTGGTATTTTGCCACTCGCAACAAGTTCATTCAAACACGATATCACATAATTGATGGGGTTTCTTTACACATACAATTAGATGTGCCACAATGGTGCACTTGAGAAGTTTACAATACAACAAACTGAGTAGAAGTGCAGCTTACATGAGATAAGAACATGCTTGAAAAATAAACTCATTCAAATTTCAATGCGAAGATCCATCTGTCTGTTTGACAGCCTAACTGTTGGGTTTGGGCTTGTTCTGTGTTGCATCTGATCACCTGTAGTTGCCTGTCTTGTCCTTGCTCCGGGTTATCTTGGAGTGACAGGTGGACTGGGTTTGCATAATTCTTTATCACGCAATTTATAAAATGGTCAGGTAAAATGGATAGACAGAGGTCGAGCACTGATGTTGGACGATTTAGTTCTGGCTTGCAGTCGGCGTTCCAATTCATCCCAATGGGGTTGAGGTCAGGGCTCTGTGCAGGCCAGTCAAGTTCTTCCACACCGATCTCAACAAACCATTGCTGTATGGACCTCACTTTGTGCCCTGGGGCATTTTTGTATTTATTATGGATCCCCACTGCCAAAGCAGCAGCTACTCTTCCTGGGGTCCAGCAAAATTGAGGCAGTTTATAAAATTTTAAAAACATTACAATACATTCACAGATTTCACAACACACTGTGTGCCCTCAGGCCCCATTGTCATGCTGATACAGGAATGGGCCTTCCCCAAACTGTTGCCACAAAGTTGGAAACACAGAATCGTATAAAATGTCATTGTATGTTGTAGCGCTAAGACTTCCCTTGACTGGAACTAAGGGGCCTAGCCCGAACCATGAAAAACAGCTCCACACAATTATTCTTCCTCCACTAAACTTTAGTTGGCACTATGCATTCGGGCAGGTAACGTTCTCCTGGCATCTGCCAAACCCAGATTCGTCCGTCGGACTGCCTGATAGTGAAGTGATTCCTCACTCCAGAGAACTTGTTTCCGCTACTCCAGAGTCCAATGGTGGCGAGCTTTATACCACTCCAGCCGAGGCTTGGCATTGCGCATGGTGATCTTAGGCTTGTGTGTGGCTGCTCTGCCATGGAAACCCATTTCATGAAGCTCATGACGAAGTTCTTGTGATGATGTGGCTTCCAAAGGCAGTTTGGAACTCTTTTAGTGAGTGTTGCAACCGAGGACAGACTATTTTGACACGCTTCAGCACTCGGCATTCCTGTTCTGTTAGCTTGTGTGTCCTACCACTTCGCAGCTAAGCTTCATAGTTTGAAAATGTCATAGAAACATGAATAATATTAGTAGGCTACATAACTATAGCAGTAGGCCTACCTGTATGGGAAAAACACATATTTTAAATGGAACTGTAGTCTTCCTAGTTCATAATTTGGAGGTAGGTTTTACACATTCAACCCAGCTGATGAACAGAAAGACAGTTGCAGATAGTCTTAGTTGTATTAACTTTTGAGGCAGAGGATGCTGTAGAGTAAACCCTTCCCCCGATATTCTGATTTGATAGGACAAAGTTGTCAATGGATATGCGTTTTCTTCTGTCCTGCATTAGACAGCTAGCCAACTACTGTTTAATTCTTGATTTAATGAACAAGGTTAAGTGACTGCAGATGGTTGTAGAATTTTTACTGAACTTTTTATTTTTGATGGCATGAGAAATATGGCTGTCATATAGGCTACTCGTATTGAACCCAGTCAATAGATTCCTGGCAGAAGAGACGGAGTGCTACTGATTCTGCTTCCACGCCCTCATCTGTTTACTTCTCTGGTGTGGCAGGTAAAATTACTGTGCTCATGTCCTGTTCACGTCCTGTTCACGGGGTAGTTCCTCTGAAACAACCCCTCCTGAAAAAAAGCACATGAAATATCACTTATGCTTAATAGGCTACAGAGGCATGGAATGCAATAGTTGGAATGTATCGACCATGTCCTTTGTGTACAACAAAGGTGTAGCCTAAATACTTCAAGGGTGTTCATCGCAGATCAAGAAGGGGGCAGCGGAGTGTGCAGCAGCTATATAAAAATAAATGTGCAGAAATATTTAGCCCAAAAAAAGCTGGTTTCCAGAAAATCCAGAACCGCAGACACTGAAGATTATATAGATTTCAATTAGATTAGAAAAACTTGATTCAGATTTTAATATGACCACATTCCTGATAGTGATAAAAAAAATATTGTATTTGTTGTAAATTCACTTCAACTTAAGGATGCAGTGGTTGAATATTCGGGAATATTTTTCTTGCATGAGGAAGAACATTACTCAACTTTTCCCAGTGACTCTATCCTAGGCCACGTTCAACTGGGCAAATTGTGGCATGTTCAGATTTCTACATGTTTCACAAACATGTCTCTGACATGCAGAATAGGGGTCAGCTCTGTTCATGACATTTCTTTCTGCAACATATCACAATTGCGTTAAAGGCACAACACACCCTACACAAACAGAGCGTCGTATACATTCAGTTCCAGAACTTGTGCTGCATAAAAGTGTGTAGATATGCTCGGTCGGTGCATTTGCCAAGTGTGTAGCGGCCTTTTACCGAACGTGGTCCTATAGTGTCCACGTTTCTAGCCTTTGAGTGTCCATGTTGCTCAGGTATTCCCTTCCTCAGTGTGCACATCACTTTTTCCAGTTGCATTTCACATTTTCTTCCTACACTGTGCTTTAGTGAGCTTCCAACGAGTGGCCACTCCAAGTATTCCTTCGGGCTAGGCGATATGGCATATTAACTTATGAGCGATATCTAGATTTTTAAATGTTTTCTGTAATTAAGCTTTGTACAATTGTAAAGGTAAAAACGACTATTTGAAACTGTCAGCAATGATCTAATGAATTCAGGGCTTTAGATTATACCTAGCCTAAATATCAGCCTTCCACAACCGTAAGACCCATTCATTTGAATGATTTTATCAAAATAGTTTAACCTGCTTTTTGGCAATAACTCTTTCTGGCTTTCACGTCAGTCCTATGAAAATTCACGTTTTGTTCATAATGCACATGCACTAATGATGATGACTAACGTCTTGTAGCAGGTATTACAGAAAATGTAACACGTCTCCATTAAACAATCTCTCAAGCCCACGTGCTAGTGAGTAGCCTGCTCTTCCTTGTCAAGTTTAGCTAGCTTGGATCTATTTGCTAGCTAACAAGGTAGTACAGTTGCATTATGAACACACCCTTCTACCTCCAACTGTTTGTACAACATGCTAGCCTGTCCACTATGTTCAGATGTTGAAATCAAGTGGCCTACCATATTTCTCAGCTGTGTAGTGATAGGTCAAAAAAAACAACACCTCATGGTCCACAGGACCGAGTTTGGGGAAACACTGCCCTAGTGGCTAACCTAGTAAGTCTGCCCTCTTGTGGCAATGTTTTCTTAATCTTCCCTCTACTCCATGCTCAGGTAATGTGACCTTTTCTGTACTCTGCTTATTTTTATTATTCATTCTGTTTACTATGCTCCACTACTTTTCCTTTTACTGTCTACACTTTTATAGCAGAGTTGCTAATGCGTATCCTGGGGACCCACTGAATGCTGGGTTTTGGATACTTATACTGCTTTTACACAGGCAGCCCAATTATATATTTGTTTTATCAGTTATTGGTCTTATGACCAATCATAAGTTCAAACATATTTGATGTGTAAAGATGTGATTGGTCAAAAGACTAGTGAACGAATTGGACTGTCTTTGTAAATGCAGCCTTCGTATATCTGCTTGGTTCGTGAACTTAAGTTAAGCTGCTGAATAGGTTTTGCAAAGCTACTGGTAATTTACCAAAGTTACTGGACTCCAGTTAGTTTGGTAATTAACAGGTAATCTATGGTAACGTTTTAGCAAGTTGTGTGTGTACTTTTGTATATACAAGATTCTAGTGAATAGAGCACATGGTTCAAGAGAAAATAGCCAAAATTAATGAAAGCATCTAATCAACAATGGCATTATTTCAATTAACTCTGCAACTGTTCCAACTATAAAGTAATCTTTTTAGATTGTGGCCTTATCACATTTAAAATAAATAAAACAGACCCAGAGATAATTAGACACATGATCATCTGAAGTACTCAAAGACCACCTAGTTGTCGTCTGATAAAATAACAATTGGAAAGTTACCAACATTCTGGTAATTTACTGGTAAACTTTGAACGTTTCCAGTAATACCTCCCCTTTGCAACCCTACCACTGAAGATTGCCCATTTTAGAAATGTCTAGTTATATTTTTAGTGTAACATTACCCAAACCCTATTGGGCAAAATCATAATCGCACTAAGAAACCGTCGCGACGGTTGGAAAACAGACTGAAGTAATTATTGGGGTTAGTCAGTTGTCATAAACTGACAACGGCTGCTTATGGCAGTGTTCTGTAGCCCTTATAACAGAGAGCTCCATTAGTGGTACCTATGGATTCTTGGCGTGTTACCCAGACGAAGCATAAATTATTAATCTTTCCCTCTCCAGAGAGACTGGCCAATGCCAAGGAGGAGAACCTCAAGATCCATGCCACCCTGGACCAGACCCTGCAGGACCTCAACAGCTTCTGAGGATGCCCCCCACACACACACACACATACACTTCTCTCTTTCTGTCTCTCCTTTCTCCCCACTCTGCTGTCAAGGTAGGAAAAATCCCCACTGGGGGTTTACCCTTGTGATGCTGAAGCATGCCAAAACCACTATTTACTATGACACCTTTTATTCTCAACAGCTTTGATTGTTCTTGTTAAACTTTCAGAGATCTTCAATGTGACATTGCTGAAGCGCTTGCCTTTCTCCATTGGAATGGTCTCAGTCATACTTATGTGGTCTACTATGCCATCTTCTCCTTGCTTGAATGTGGCTAGCATGACTGCCTTTAAGGATTCCTTGCCAAGTTAACGAGAACATAGTCAGTCCACTTACCCATGTAATATCCCATTTTAGTTTCCATCCATTCAACCATGATCAACCATAGAAAATGGGGAAACGGGGCACATGATTTTTGCCAGCCATTTACTACATGGGATTATTCACTTCTGACATCTGTCCTGCTGTTGTATACCCTGGACTAGTTCTATTTTTTTTCTTTAACGCCTTCCTTTAATGCCTAAACCCTCAAAGTTCACAGATCTGAAAGTGCTGAAGTGGTAAGCAAGATAGACCAAGTGGAGCTTCTTCAGAGGGCTGGGCCATCACTGTTGCTTTGGCCTTTGCAATCCTTTATGATTAGTTGATACCAAAAAGGGTTAGTGGAGAAGGTCCAAAATGTAACTAGGCTTCTTTCCGTCCTTATATACAGTATATCCCTTTTATCCCGCCCTTTGCCTACTTTACACCAATACAGTTTGGGACAAAAAAACACATTGGGTGGTCTGGATTGATGATGTCCAAGCTGTATCATGCGATCAAGTTCATTATTTGTTTTTCCTATTCCTTGGGGATATGCATCATTTGTTTATGATATTTTGCAGAATGTATGTGTTTTCTCCTACTGAAACCATAGCCACTATCAAACAGTGCTGCACATGTATGACACTAATTATTTGGCCTGAACTCTGAACTTCTTTACCTAATTGGTCTTTTGACCTATCACATCAGATATTTTCACATCAGATCTTTTTCAGAGCTGATCTGATTGGTCAAACGATATCAGTTTATGGTGAGGTTGTTGGGTTCAAAAATCAATGGCTATCACCTTGCCAGTACCATGCCAATTATAGAAAATGGGTGGGGGATTTAAACCTATACATTTAGTAGGATTTAAACTACAACGTGAAATAATTAAGACCTCAATGTTTTAACTGGAAATTCACCAGAGATGTATAACCACTTTGTTACAGTCTTGTTTCATTGTAATGACGTTTTCTATGTTGAATAAAGACCATGATTTTTACTGCCATCCCAAACTGTCTCTTTGTATTTTAATTTGAAGTTAGATTCTCCTCAAGTGCAATCTGATTGTTGTATAGACTATTTTTGATTGCACAAGCCAGGGATTGGTCAATTCAGTCTGAGTTGCTTTATAGTTAGCCCATTTTAAAAACACATCGCCAGGGATGCATGCATAAAATAGACATGAGTATAATTTCCATTTGTTACGTGCACAGCCACTCACTAGCAAACTGTAATGTACGGCTAACTTGGAGGAATAGTCATCTTTGAATGATTAATCACTTTTTTTTTTCTATGGTTGTAGTAAGTCTTGATGTGTAGCATGTCTTCATACTGTATATCCTATTTACAGCCATTTTTATTATTGAGTTGCTGACATTTGTTCAGACCTTACTGTGATATTGATCATCGAATTTGTATGAATATCTGTATTTGTGTCTGTGCGCATATTGTCCATGTTTTGGTACTACTACTTGTATGTGTCCACTCAGTTCATGTCGAGGTTGTGTGTTGTGTGTGGGAGTCCTCAATGTTTCGTTCTTGCTATACCGAGGCAGAAATCAGAAAAGCCGGTCGTTGTCAGTTTTCCAAGATTGCCTCACCCCCGGCGCCACGTATACAGGCAGGGCAGCTTGTGATTGGCACGCATCACCACAACGACATTGCAGGAGTCTGACTTAATGACCTCATACCATCGAGGTAATCAATGGCTGGGTGTTACTAGGGGGCAGAACAGAAGGACATCAGTCAAATCCCCCCCATTCCAAATCTACCCCTGGTCCCTTGCCTTAGGCACTTTACCCTGAAGCCTAATGTGATTGTATGTGGCATACGTATATCTGAGGTACATGCGTTGAGCCCTTCGTGGTAAGTCACGTGTGTCTTATGTAGGGCTTGGGCATCGTCAGGTGTTGGTAGTTAGGCTTGAATTCAGTGTGTCAATGTGAAATGGCCGATGAGATTCACCATTCCCAGCATCCCACCCCCAAGGCCTCTAGCCACACACCCTGGCCTTTTATCAATTAGATTCCTCATGTCATGTGTCCTCTCTCGCCTCTTGGAAAAGGTCAAAGTTAATCGAGGAGAGTAAACATGGTTGGAAATGAGACGGTTCTTCTCCACTCAAGTCATTAGGCAAACTACATTCACGGGAGGATCCCAAAACAAATTAAGTTAGACATTTTATAGAACACAAGTAGCATATTGTTTTTAATCATGAGTATCCTCTATGAGAGGTGGCTAGAAGGGAGGACAGTCTTCTGTTTGCCTACTAATGAAATGAGACTCCTCAACCACTTAGACTATATATACACAGAAGTATGTGGACACCCCTTCAAATGAGTGGATTTGACTATTTCAGCCACATCTGTTGCTGACAGCCAGGTGTATAAAATCAAGCACACAGACATGCAATCTCCATAGACAGACATTGGCAGTAAAATGGCCTTACTGAAGAGCTCTGACTTTCAACGTGGCATAGTCATAGGATTCCACCTTTCCAAAAAGTCAGTTTGTCAAATTTCTGCCATGCTTGAGCTGCCCCGGTCAACTGTAAGGGCTGTTATTGTGAAGTAGAAATGTCTAGGACCAACAATGGCTCAGCCGCAAAGTGATAGGCCACGCAAGCTCACAGAACAGGACCACCGAGTGCTGAAGCGCGTAATAGTCTGTCCTCGGTTGCAACACTCCACTACTGAGTTCCAAACTGCCTCTGGTAGCAACGTCAGCACAAGAACTGTTTGGCGGGAGATTCATGAAATGGGTTTCCGTGGCCGAGCAGCCGCACACAAGCCTAAGATCAGCATGCGCAATGCCAAGCGTTGGTTGGAGTGGTGTAAAGCTCGCCGCCATTGGACTCTGGAGCAGTGGAAACGTGTTCTCTGGAGTGATGAATCACGCTTCACCATCTAGCAATCCAATGGACTAATCCATGTTTGATGGATGCCCGAATGCATAGTGGCAACTAAAGTTTGGTGGAGGAGGAATAATGGTCTGGGGCTGTTTTTCATGGTTCAGGCTAGGCCCCTTTTTTTCAGTGAAGGGAAATCTTGCTACAGCATACAATGACATTCTAGATGATTCTGTGCTTCCAACTTTGTGGCAACAGTTTGGGGAAGGCAGTTTCCTGTTTCGGTATGACAATATCCCTGTGCACAAAGCCAGGTCCATCGATGTGGAATAACTTGACTGTCCTGCACAGAGCCCTTAGGGGGGGGGGGAGATTGGTGCATTGATAAGCACAATCAAGAAACGATATGAATAAGAAAGATAATTTCTAATAGCACATTTCACACCATAGCATGCTGCATTTGTAGATAGATTTTTCTTTCGTTTTCGGCAAAAATTAACCCGTAGCCTATTCTCGCCGATGGATTGACGTTTCAGCATTTTCGCAATGAAGAGTTTGGCGTTCGACTAGCTATGTGTGTTATGAACGCGCAGTTACAAGCCCGGCTTGAGTAAGCGGTGAGTGAACGGTCAATATCTACCTTCATAACATTCATTTTTAGAAAAGCCTGAGTACTTCTAGCTAGATTCCTAGTACACCCTTCTGGAAAAACGGACATAGGACTATTGGTGTAATAATTATATAACCAAAGTTCGAGTCCCGTCCAAATAAGGCTTACTGTCAAAATAATAAGTCTAAAATAGGTTATCCCATTTTATAATTCACTTATGTTTCACTGAAATACAATGCAGACATTTTTGTAAACATCAAACGGCATATACTTGGCATGGCATTCTATAGTAAAAGGTTGAAAGTGACTGAAAAGGACCATGAACTACAGATGTATTAAAGTTTTGGGATTTATGGTAACTTTTGCACACCTGAAATAACGGCTTAGATCACAGAAATCATGGCTCATGACTCTCTTTAGTTCCACAAGTCATGTGTTCGTTGTTACTCTCCTCTCTCTCTTTTTATTTATGCAGCACCACCAAATGAAACATGATCCATCATGATTAAGATCCCAGGTGCTTAAGAGAAGGTACAGTATAGGCTGCTCAGCACACTGTATGTGCAGATAAACAGGATATGTTGGTATAATGGCTAAGGTAGGTCCCAGGGACTGCTACCCCCTAAATAAGGCTACCCCAAATTCACTACAGCATTTATCAAGCAAGCAATAACTCTTCATTGAGACAATGCTGAAAATCAATCCATGGGATAAGCAGTGCCACGTTTTAATTTTTTGGTTAAATCAAATTGTAAGGAAAGTTACCTTGCTAATGCCGTATTTGGTGTGCTTGTAAATGCACAGGCACCTTTTTCCGCACTCCTATTGATAAAATAATTGTATTAAGTCATAGGCTACAAAAGTTTGACTGTGCATGAAGTTTAAAATGCATCCTGTTATTACTAAATGTTTAATGCGACAGGCATTTAGTAATATGGCCCTACTATTTTTAACTCAAAAAACATTTGATGAATAAAATATTTAAATCAAATCAAATTCATGAAGTCCTAATCTGTGGATTTATTTCAATTGACTGGAAGTACAGATATGCATCTGTTGGTACGGGCGTTGATCAGAAAACCAGTCAGTATCTGGTGTGACCACCATTTGCCTCATGCAGCGCGACACATCTACTCCGCATAGAGTTGATCAGGCTGTTGATTGTGGCCTGTGGAATGTTGTCCCACTCCTCTTCAATGGGTATGCAAAGTTGCTGGATATTGACGGAAACTGGAACAGGCTGTCGTACATGTCCAGAGCATCCCAAACAGGCTCAATGGGTGACATGTCTGGTGAGTATGCAGGCCATGGAAGAACTGGGACATTTTCATCTTCCAGGAATTGTGTACATATCTTTGCTACATGGGGCCATAACCCCACCGCCACCATGGGCTACTCAGTTCAATGTTGACACCAGCAAACCGTTCGTCCACACAACGCTTTACACGCTGTCTGCCATCTGCCCGGTACAGTTGAAACCGGAATTAATCTGTGAAGAGCACACTTTTCCAGTGTGCCAGTGGCCATCGAAGGTTAGCATTTTCCCCCTGAAGTTGGTTACGAAACTGAACTGCAGTCAGTTCAAGACCCTGATGAGGACTACGTGCATGGAGATGAGCTTCCCTGAGACTGTTTCTGACAGATTGTGCAGAATTTCTTTAGTTGTGCAAACCATCAGTTTCATCAGCTGTCTGGGTGGCTGGTTTCAGACAATCCACATATGAAGAAGCCGGATGTTGAGGTCCTGCACTGTCATGGTTACACGTGGCCTGCGGTTGTGAGAACGGTTGGACGTACTGCCAAATTTTCTAAAACGACATTGGAGGTGACTTGGGAGAAATTAACATAAAATTCTCTGGCAACAGCTCCGGTGGACATTACAGTAGTCAGCATGCCAATTGCACGTTCCCTCAAAACGTGAGACATCTGTGGGATTGTGTTGTGTGACAAAACTGCAGTGGTGTGTGACAAAACTGCAGTGGTGTAAAGTACTTAAGTAGTACTTTCAAGTATTTTTACTTAAGTTGTTTTTTTGGGTATCTGTACATTACTTTTACTATTTATATTTTTGACAACTTTTACTTCACTACATTCCTAAAGAAAATGATGTACTTTTTAATTCATACATTTTTCCTGACACCCAAAAGTACTCGTTACATTTTGAATGCTTAGCAGGACAGGAAAATTGTCTAATTCACGCACTTATCAAGACAACATCCCTGGTCATCCCTACTGCCTCTGATCTGACGGACTCACTAAACAAATTCTTTGTTTGTAAATGATGTATGAATGTTGGAGCACCTCACTCTGACCATTTTACTCACCGTAGCAGAGCTGGTTAGGCAGTTTTCATGTTATCCAGAGCGTTGGTGACTGCAAATGTGCTGCTGGCAACAATTGAATTATGCTTTTTGGCCTAAGTTTACTGACACCGGCCATATTCAAAGGGTGTTGAGTGTTCGAGAGTGCTCTGAAATCAGACTAGATAGTCAAAGTGAATTTATGTCTATTGAGAACGCACAACGACTATACCACTTAGCTATGAATGGCGTGAATAATCAAGTCAATAAACGCTGGGTAGTTAGATAGCATATAGTTAATATCCTTGCAAGTTCAATGTATTAGTAGCCAACTAAGGAGGTAACATTAGCTAGCTAACATACCAGTAGTTCCTATGCTGTAATGATATGCTATGCGGTTCATAAAGATAGCGTAGCCAACACATTGTCAGCCAACATAACGTGTAGCGTAAATCATTTGAAAAGTCAGTACTTTATTACATTGCTCAACATTTTCTTAACATTTGTCATTAGTTAAAGCAATTAATTTGTATCTGCTCTCGTTGGACTTCGGCTGCATATTTTCTGCCATTTTCTTCAAATCTGAAAATGTTGTGAAGCCACGCCCATTTTCTGAAGAATTGCACTAAAAGTATGGAAATAAGGGCTATATTCCAAACACTTAAAAGACACACCCTCTCCCCTCAGCCCTCAAATGAAGTGGACACTTCTGATGACGTATCATGATGTCTGACGAGTATACACTTACAGGGCAAGGGAGGAAGGAATAATTTTTAAATGGACCGTACTTGCCAGGACATTCACTCGTTCATCCCGCGATGATTGTGTTTTCAGCCACCGGTAGCTTGTGGGTGCTTTATATGCGCTACAGTCAATTATGATTGCATGTCTACTTATATTAACTATATAATTGTAGCGGCCTGCACAGACAGCTGTGTGTTATGTGTTAGGCTATTAGTTGGTTGTCACGATCTCCTTGATTGACGGACCAAGATGCAGCGAGGTATCCAGTGTACATACTTTATTTTAACACGTAACTGGGAAAATAATGAACAAACGAAGATCGTAACACCGGTGTGGCTTAAAAGTGCACACACCAACTATACATACTATTACAAACAATGACCCACAAAACCCCAGTGAAAACCACAAACATATATATGGTTCCCAATTAGAGGTAACGACAATCAGCTGCCTCTAATTGGGAACCATTTCCCCAAACATAGAAATACAAAACCTAGAACACAAAACCCTCCTAAACAAAAGACAAACTAAACACCAGCCTGCTACCCCAGGCCTGGACGTGACATTACCCCCCTCACCCCAAAGGCGCGGACTCCGATCGCGCCAAAAAGTCCATGGGGGGGTCCTCGGGTGGGTCTCTTTGTCCTAGGTGGCAGCTCCGGTGCCGACCGTGCTGGCCCGAGATCACGATGCGCACTGGGACTCTGGTGCGGGGAGCAGGAATGGGCCGTGCTGGGCTCACGATGCGCACTGGGACTCTGGTGCGGGGAGCAGGAATGGGCCGTGCTGGACTCACGATGCGCACTGGGACTCTGGTGCGGGGAGCAGGAACGGGCCATGCTGGGCTCACGATGCGCACTGGGATTCTGGTGCGGGGAGCAGGAACCGGCCATGCTGGGCTCACGATGCGCACTGGGACTCTGGTGCGGGGAGCAGGAACGGGCCGTGCTGGGCTCACGATGCGCACTGGGATTCTGGTGTGGGAGCAGGAACAGGACGTGCTGGGCTCACGATGCGCACTGGGATCCTGGTGCGTGGAACAGGGACAGGACGTGCTGGGCCCACGACGCGCACACGGATCCTGGAGCGTGAAACAGGGACAGGACGTGCTGGACCCACGACGTGCACAGGGATCCTGGTGCGTGGAACAGGGACTTGCTGGGCCCACGACGCGCACAGGGATCCTGGTGCGTGGAACAGGGACTTGCTGGGCCCACGACGTGCACAGGGATCCTGGTGCGTGGAACAGGGACAGGACGTGCTGGACCCACGGCGCGCACAGGAGACCATTCTACCAGGCTGCACACTCACCCTAGCCTCACAGATGAGGGGAGCTGGAATGTCGCGCACCGGGCTGTGGGCGCGAACTGGAGACACCGCACGCAGAGCCGGAGCAGGATATTTAGGTCCAAGTAGGCGCACTGGAGACCTAGATCGCAGAGCCGGCACCATCCTACCAGGCTGCACACTCACCCTAGCCTCACAGATAAGGGGAGCTGGAATGTCGCGCACCGGGCTGTGGGCACGAACCGGAGACACCACACGCAGAGCCGGCGCAGGATATCCTGGCCCGAAGAGGCGCACCGGAGACCAGGAGCGCTGAGCCAACACCCTCTTTCCTGGCTGCCAACTCCCCCTAGCACGATAGATGCGAGGAGCTGGCAAGTCGCGCACCGGGCTCTGAACGCCTCACTGGAGACACCGTGCGCTTCACCGCATAACACGGTGTCTTACCAGTGCGACGCTCCCTCCATACACCATACTTCTCCTCATAATATCGCCGCTCAGCCTTCGCTGCCTCCAACTCCTCCTTTGGACGGCGATACTCCCCAGGCTGGGTCCAGGGTCCCTTTCCAGCCAATATTTCCTCCCAGGTCCAGAACTCCCGATTCTCTCGCTGCTTGGTCCTGTTTTGGTGGGTCATTCTGTCACGATCTCCTTGAGTGACAGACCAAGACGCAGCGAGGTATCCAGTATACATACTTTATTTTAACACGTAACTGGGAAAATAATGAACAAACGAAGATCGTAACACCGGTGTGGCTTAAAAGTGCACACACCAACTATACATACTATTACAAACACAAAACCCTCCTAAACAAAAAGACAAACTAAACACCAGCCTGCTAACCCAGGCCTGGACGTGACATTGGTTGTGTTGTACTCACCAGTACCCAGTGTTTGCAGGGTCCAACATGCCAATGAACCTGCTATCTGCCAATCACGGGAATGCCTGGAATGTTCTGATGCCGGGCATCCTGGTGGTTTGCGGAGTGGCGTGGAGGGGGGTTGGGCAGGGGGATGGAGCATTTGAAGTTAAGACCAGGTTTAGCAATTGTTCTCTCTCTTTACGTCTGGCCTTAACAAGAGAAGGTCACAGTTGGTTTGTGGGGTATCTTTGATTTATTTTGCGTGGGCTACGGCCAAACAGTAGCCTGTGTTGAAGTTGGGTTAATAAACCGTAAATTCGTAACTCAAACCTCTGTCTAGACAATTGTTCCTTTTATAATGACCTGATCTAGTCAGGTCATTACATAATTATTTATATACGCCAACTGTATGATAGCTAGAAAATTTATTAGATAACTAACGTTAGCCTGCCTAGCTGGAACTTCTGAAGAAGGAAAATGTTTTATTTCTACAATTTACAAAAGCTAACCAAACAAAAACAATACATTTTACGAGACGTGTTTGTGCCGTCATGTGCATTAGTTGCACAATTTCTAACCTTCTTGCATTTGTTTTTACTTACACTTGTATGTTGACTTATCCATATTGACGTTGAGGTTTTACGTTTCGGCGGACTGTTCTTAGAGGATGTACAATCATCGCAAATTGAATTATGGGCCATTTCAGGCCCGAAGTGAACATAATTGTACACTCGCAAACTCGATCAAAAACGAGGGCTTACTTTGCAAACTTCTCTTGTTTGGCTAATCGTTTGGACCAACTTCCAAGATGTTGACAGGGAATCCCTCAAGTGCATAAGGCGAGGGTAACAGCTGTACATTTCGATGAAACATGGTGAAGCCCCAAAATTGTCCTCCCTGGAAGCCTGTGTTTCAGACATAAGGAAGTGGATGGCGGCAAATGTTCTACTTTTAAACTCTGACAAAACAGAGATGCTTGTTCTAGGTCCCAAGAAACAAAGATATCTTCTGTTGAATCTGACATTTAATCTTGATGGTTGTACAGTCGTCTCAAATAAAACTGTAAAGGACCTTGGTGTTACTTTGGACCCTGATCTCTCTTTTGACGAACATATCAGGACAGCTTTTTTCCATCTACGTAACATTGTAAAAATCTGAAACTTTCTGTCCAAAACTTCAGTTAGTCCTAAACACGGCTGCTAGAATCTTGACTAGAACCCCAAAATGTTATCATATTACTCCAGTGCTAGCCTCTCTACACTGGCTTCCTGTTAAGGCAAGGGCTGATTTCAAGGTTTTACTGCTAACCTACAAAGCATTACATGGGCTTGCTCCTACCTATCTTTCCGATTTGGTCCTGCCGTACATACCTACACGTACGCTACGGTCACAAGACGCAGGCCTCCTTACTGTCCCTAGAATTTCTAAGCAAACAGCTGGAGGCAGAGCTTTCTCCTATAGAGCTCCATTTTTATGGAATGGTCTGCCTATCCATGTGGGATGCAGACTCTGTCTCAACCTTTAAGTCTTTATTGAAGACTCATCTCTTCAGTAGGTCCTATGATTGAGTGTAGTCTGGCCCAGGAGTGTGAAGGTGAACGGAAAGGCACTGGAGCAACGAACCACCCTTGCTGTCTCTGTCTGGCCGGTTCCGCTTTCCACTGGGATTATCTGCCTCTAACCCTATTACAGGGGCTGAGTCACTGGCTTACTGGTGCTTTTCCATGCCGTCCCTGGTGGGGGTGCGTCGCTTGAGTGTGTTGAGTCATGTTCTGTTATAATCTGCACCCGGCACAGCCAGAAGACGACTGGCCACAGCCTGGTTCCTCTCTAGGTTTCTTCCTAGGTTCTGGCCTTTCTAGGGAGTTTTTCCTAACCACCGTGCTTTTACACCTGCATTGCTTGCTGTTTGGGGTTTTAGGCTGGGTTTCTGTACAGCACTCTGTGACATCAGCTGATGTAAGAAGGGCTTTATAAATACATTTGATTTGATGGTAAGTGGACGAGGGTGTGTGTTTAATGATTTTTAAAAGCAGCAAGTGTCAGCTGCTTCTATACTTCGTATTTTGGCGAATGTGTGTGACACCTGGGAACTTTTGGCATACTAACTCTATCCATACTATGACCAATAAGCATACTACATACTCAGTTGACGTCATAAATAGTACGGGTTACTATGGGTATCCGAACACAGCCCTTCTTTAATTAACCTGTCTCCTCCCCTTCATTTACACTGATTGAAGTATATTTAAATAAATGCAACAATCAATAAGGAATCAGCTTTCACCTGGATTCATCTGGTCAGTCTTTTTCATTGTGTTTCTAATGTTTTGTCCTCTCCGTGTATATCACCATTCCTAATGCTAGCTTCCTCAAACCAGGCCCCCTCAGACCCAGTGATCTGTGGATCTAGGCTGCCGCTCAGACTTGCCTTTTGGTCTATTTTCCTCAACTACTGGAACGGCATCTATGTTTTCTATGACAAGATGCCAGTGTCCTCGCATGCCCTACAGTTCTTCACAGTTGTGTCCGCTTCCGTGGGTATAGGGGCGCATTTTCAGGTTCAGTCTTTCGCAGGTAGATGGCCATCCAAGCTTTCAAACCTAGATCACAAAGACTCATCAATATATTTTCAAATCGACCCCATTGTTGTGACGTGCTTTATGGAGCCGTGTATTACAATAATAACGCACCATTGTTCATTAAGACAATGAAGCAGCAGTTGGCATAACAATAAAGGACGTTCGTCAGCCAACATAATTATTGTCACGACTTCTACCGAAGTCGGTCCCTCTCCTTGTTCGGGCGGCGTTCGGCGGTCGACGTCACCGGTCTTCTAGCCATCGCCGATCCATTTTTCATTTTTCCATTTGTTTTGTCTTTGTTTTACACACCTGGTTTCAATTCCCTAATTACTTGTTCATTATTTAACCCTCTGTTCCCCCATGTTTTTTGTGAGTGATTGTTTGTATGTTAATACGGTCCGTTATTTTGTGGGTTCGATATATTTGAGTTGTAATTTGTGATTACTTGAGTAAATACGTGTTTTACTCATATCTGCTGTCCTGCGCCTGACTCCTATACACCAGCTACACACAGGATCTATTACAATTATGCCCCTGATCAGGCACCTTACATGGATGTCTGTCATTTTGACTGTCATCATTAATGCTGTGTATCTCCCTGGGAACGAGAATACTGCAGTGTCATCGATTTTGCCCAGCAGCCAGCAAGGTTCGTGCCACTTCCTTCACGCTTGGAAATGCTGCTGTTCTAATCAAACCTGCGATCGCTTGCACTATTGGGTAAATGAAACATGCGCAACAGCATATCCACTTCTACTCTGAAGTCTGACAGTTCCTCATGGAAATAGTTTGCTGCTTTCTGCAACGTTCCTCTACATCCTGCCCTCATAACTACTATCATCAGTGCCTTTATCACGTTCTGCATGGACCATCATCATCTTTCTCCTCACTTTCACTGTATGGTGGTGCTTATTCAATTTCTTGCAAGATGTTGTGATCCTTATTTTCGGAGTTTATTTTCTAACCCGTTATTAAATTGATGCTCAAAGGAATAAAAAAGGTTACTCCCTCTCCTTCTGATTCAAGGATATCTATACTCCTAACAAATGCTATCCACTCTCAGGGAAAGTTGTTTTCCCTCTTTTCTTGACTCTATGTTTGACGCTATCTTTATTTTGGCTTTCTATGGTTTCTTTCGCAGCGTCCCTTCCCATGATTTTATGTTTTTCTGATCTAGTATTTCACCCCAATTACTTTAGCCTCACCCTCACCCTCAAGCTCACACAAAACACAAAATGATGTCCCTATGCTTCTATGCAAACAAATATTACTGCTCGACCTAGCTCCTCTACTCAACACCCTAATTTCCTTATTCCTCCTCTCCAGTCCTTTTTCTTTCACACCTTTCTCGACATACAACAATGTAATATTTCACCTCAACTGGCCATTCGTTAAGAATTGGAGCAGCAGCCACCCAATGTGATTCCAAATAAAATTGTATTTGTCACATACACCTGGTTAGCAGATGTTAATGCGAGTGTAGCGAAATGCTTGTGCTTCTAGTTCCGACAGTGCAGTAATATCTAACAATAATATCTAACAGTAATATCTAACAAGTAATCTAACAATTCCCCAACAACTACCTAATACACACAAATCTAAAAAGGGGCGAATGAGAATATGTACATGTAAGTATATGGATGAGCGATGGCGAAGGTGCAATAGATGGTATAAAAGTATATACAGTATACAGTATATACATGTGATATGAATAATGTAAGATATGTAAACATTATTAAAGTGGCATTATTTAGAGTGCATTGTATAAAGTGACTAGTGATCCATTAAAGTGGCCAGTGATTGGGTCTCAATGTAGGCAGCAGCCTCTCTGAGTTAGTGATTGCTGTTTAGCAGTCTGATGGCCTTGAGATAGAAGCTGTTTTTCAGTCTCTCGGTCCCAGCTTTGATGCACCTGTACTGACCTCGCTTCTGGATGGTAGCGGTGTGAATAGGCAGTGGCTCGGGTGGTTGATGTCCTAGATCTTTTTGGCCTTCCTGTGACATCGGGTGCTGTAGGTGTCATGGATGGCAGGTAGTTGGCCCCCGGTGATGCATTGTGCAGACCGCACCACCCTCTGGAGAGCCTTGCGGTTGAGGGCGGTGCAATTGCCGTACCAGGCTGTGATACAGGATGCTCTCGATTGTACATCTGTAAAAGTTTGTCAGGGTTTTGGTTGACAAGCCAAATTTCTTCAGCCTCCTGAGGTTGAAGAGGCGCTGTTATGCCTTCTTCACCACACTGTCTGTGTGAGTGGACCATTTCAGGTTGTATGTGATGTGTACGCCGAGGAACTTAAAACTTTCCACCTTCTCCACTGTTGTCCCTTCGATGTGGATAGGGGGTGCTCCCTCTGCTGTTTGTTGAAGCCCACGATCATCTTGTTTGTTTTGTTGATGTTGAGTGAGAGGTTGTTTTCCTGACACCACATTCCGAGTGCCCTCACCTCCTCCCTGTAGGCTGTCTCGTTGTTGTTGGTAATCAAGCCCAATACTGTTGTGTTGTCTGCAAACATGATGATTGAGTTGGAGGCGTGCATGGCCACGCAGTCGTGGGTGAACAGGCAGTACAGGAGGGGGGCTGAGCACGCACCCGTGTGGGGCCCCAGTGTTGAGGGTCAGCGAAGTGGAGGGCGGCCCGTCAAAGTCCAGGACCCAATTGCACAGCGTGGGGTTGAGACCCAGGCCTCCAGCTTGATGATGAGCTTGGAGGGTACTATGGTGTTGAATGCTGAGCTGTAGTCAATGAACAGCATTCTTACATAGGTATTCCTTTTGTCCAGATGGGATAGGGCAGTGTGATGGCGATTGCATCGTCTGTGGACCTGTTGGGGCGGTATGCAAACTGAAGTGGGTCTAGAGTGGCAGGCAAGGTGGAGGTGATATGATCCTTGACTAGTCTCTCAAAGGACTTCATGATGACAGAAGTGAGTGCTACGGGGGCGGTAGTCATTTAGTTCAGTTATCTTTGCCTTCTTGGGTGCAGGAACAATGGTAGCCATCTTGAAGCATGTGGGGACAACAGACTAGGATAGGGAGCGATTTAATATGTCCGTAAACACACCAGCCAGCTGGTCTGCGCATGCTTTGAGGACGCTGCTATGGATGCCGTCTGGGCCAGCAGCCTTGCGAGGGTTAACACGTTTAAATGTTTTTTACTCACGTCAGCCACGGAGAAGGAGGGTGCAGTCCTTGTTAGCGGGCCGTGACGGTGGCACTGTATTATCCTCAAAGCGGGCAAAGAAGGTGTTTAGTTTGTCTGGAAGCGTGACGTCGGTGTCCGTGGCGTGGCTGGATTTCTTTTTGTAGTCTGTGATTTCCTGTAGACCTTGCCACATACGTCTCGTGTCTGAGCCGTTGAGCTGTGACTCCACCTTGTTCCTGTACTGGCAGTGGGTACAACATCTCCAATGCACTTCTTTTTAAAAGCACTCACCGAGTCAGCGTATAGGTCGATGTTGTTCTCTGAGGCTGACCGGAACATATTCCAGTCCGCGTGATCAAAACAATCTTGAAGCGTGGCTTCTGATTGGTCAGACCAGCGTAGAATGATTCTCGTCATTTGTACATTCTGTTTGAGTTTCTGCCTAAAGACGGAAGGAGCAAGATGGCATCGTGGTCGGATTTGCCGAAGGGAGGGCTTTGTATGCATCGTGGAAGTTAGAGTAGCAGTAGTTAAGGTCCTGGAGTGACCTAGCCAGTCTCCAGAGCTTAATCCCATAGAAAATCTGTGGAGGGAGCTAAAGGTTTGAGTTGCCAAACATCAGCCTCGAAACCTTAATGACTTGGAGAAGATCTGCAAAGAGGAGTGGGACAAAATCCCTCCTGAGATGTGTGCTAACCTGGTGGCCAACTGCAAGAAACGTCTGACCTATGTGATTGCCAACAAGGGTTTTGCCACCAAGTACTATGTCATGTTTTGCAGAGGGGTCAAATACTTGTTTCCCTCATTAAAATGCAATTCTATTTATAACATTTTTCACATGCGTTTTTCAGGATTTCTTTTTTTGTTATTCTGTCTCTCACTGTTCAAATAAACCTACCATTAAAATTATAGACTGATAATTTCTTTGTAAGGTACAAAATTAGCCGGGGATCAAATACTTTTTTCCCTCACTGTAACTATGCTTTTGAGTCCGCCAAAGTGCTACTTTGTAGTGCCCCAGTGCTTTCCGCCCCCAACTTTGACAAACCTTTTAAGTTAGAGGTAGACGCTAGTATAGTGGGGGTAGGTACGGTTCTCTTGCAGGAAGAGGGAGTGAATCGGCCCGTCATTTTCATCTCCCGTAAGTTCAAGTCGTGTCAGTCAAGGTACTCCACCATTGAACAAGAGACGCTGGCTTTATTGCTAGCCTTACAGTTTTTTTTAGGTATATGTGGGCTCCAGTACCTTGCCTGTACTGGTCTTCACAGACCATAATCCTTTGCCGTTTTTGAAGCAAATGTACAATCAGAACCGCAACCTAATGCGGTGGGCTCTGATTGTACAAGGATACAATGTACAGATTCACTATGTGAAGGGTTTGGCGAATGTGGTTGCCGACGCTCTATCACGGGTTTAGTAACTGGGGATGCGTGTTGGTTTTTGTTGTTGCAAACTCAGAGTTTTCAGGTTTTGGAGTGGGCGTGTTATGTTATCCAGTTTCTGTGTTGTGGGTTTGTGTATATGTATGTGTGTATTTCAGGATATGGCTTCCTAATAGTTTTTGTCATTCCTGCAGACCAAGGTTTTAGAAAATGTGAACGTCGTCTCTAAAATGCTACAGGCCAAAGACGCAGACCTGTATAGGGCAGTCGGCCTACTCAAGGACATGATAGAGGGCCGGCATCTAGCCTAGTTGTTAGAGCTTTGGACTAGTAACCGAAGGGTTGCAAGATCAAATCCCCCGAGCTGACAAGGTAAAAATCTGTCCTTCTGCCCCTGAACAAGGCAGTTAACCCACTGTTCCTAGGCCGTCATTGAAAATAAAAATGTGTTCTTAACTGACTTGCCTAGTGTTACGTTTGTGTGTTTGTGTATATGTATGTGTATTTCAGGAAATGGCTTCCTGGATTCCCCAAAGCAGCTGGTTGGCCCCAGTGCAGATTGGCGCTCTGCACTCTTGTCAGGGGGATACAGCTGTCTTCAATTACAGACTCCTTCTGCAGCTGGATTTAAGCCAGTGTTCCTTTGTTAGGAAGAGAGAGCTTCTTGGTATGTCCTGTATTTCATTGTTGGTCTGTATAATTGGTGTAAAGTATTTTGTAGCCGGTCCTGCTGAGGTATGTGCATGCCAAAAGGACTTTGTGTTTGTGATTATTGTATTATTCTGTTTAATTTGTTCCCGGGGGGAAGGCACCTTGGGAGTGCTTAGGCAAGAGGCCTGCGGGCATACATATACCCATAGTATGTACTCTGTCTATGCACACTAGCTAAGACCTGGGCGGACCACCCCTTGTATTTTGGTTAGCGCGCCAGGTGGCGTAAAGGTTAGGTAAGTAGTGGGTGGGTAGGAGAGGGGGCTCTTTAACTTTTATTTTCTTTGCTTTGGTTCCGTCCAGCCCCTTTTCCCCAAACTACCGTGTGAAGGAAATAAATTCCCTGTTAACGGTAATATTATCTGCCTCTGTAATCCTTACCAGCAACTGCAGTCACATACCTCTTTCACTCCACTGGGAGTTGAATGTAGCAGGGTGTTGCGTTCCCTCCTCCAAGAGGCGTACGTAACACCTAGTTAAATAAAGGTAAAATAAATAAAATAGAGGTCCTGCCCGGATTCCGACAGGATTTTGAGAAGGCCAAAGTCCCTGCAAAGACCCTTGCTGACTAATGGGGAGCTCAGAATGCATTTGAAGACACTCGGAAAAGGAAGGCGAGGTGTCATTTTGATGAGCTATGCGAGAACGAGCGACTGTCTGATGGGGAGAGTAGTTTTAGTCAACGTCTTTAATGCAAACCTTGACATCGTTATCCACCAGCTGTCAAACAGATTTAAAAGTCTGCGGGCAACATCAAGTCTGTTTGACTCCATCCATCCCACTACCCTGGCCAACGCAGATGATGGTGCGCTCTACGAGACCACAAGCCGGCTGGCTGAACATTACAAAAAAGATATGTCAGCAAGCTTCCCTGGCCAATTACTCTCTTTCAGGTCCTGTTTTAAGAAGGAAATAGCAATGCACACTCCAGTGAGAGACCTGGCCAAGATGCTCATTGTGGATTACAATTCAGTCACTGCTACATTTGGGGAAGTAGTTAGTGATGCTCCTTTTTATGACTGCCTGTAACGGTAGCCAGTGGCGAGCACTCCTTTTCCAAACGGAAAAGAATTAAATCATACCTGAGGAGCAGCATAGGACAGGAGAGACTGAGTGGGTTGGCCGTTCTGTCCATTGAAAACACCAGGGCCAGGACCATGGATTTGAATGCCATAGTCAACGACTTTGCAGAGCGCAAGGCCTGTCGATTGCCAATCAAATGAGTGAGTAAGCTTATTTGTACAGGGCAGGCTACCCAGACAGCCTATATAAATCAAGCTTTATTGAGATTAATTTACATTGCTTGTCAATCTATGACTATGCTCGATCTGTCTTTGGAAACCATGTTCTGGTGCATGGCCGCTGAGCCATTTCAATGTCATCATATCCTATACGTTTAACTAGGCTATAAGAATAATAATAAGCACATATGCATCATATACTGTTAAAGATTTTAAGCAATCTGTTTGAATCTGTTTGCTTCACTTGATTGATTTGCTGGTGTTTTTGCTATAGGCCTCTGCGGGAGGCAAATCATTTGAAATACCGGTATGTCAGTTTTGCCGCCGTGCATGTACTGGGTCATTAGCTGTGTTTCGGTGTTTCTGTCAAGAGACTGATCTATATATTTATGTTTTATAATATAGGCTATTGCCTAATATTTGCAGATAAAATAGGGTGTTTTTTGACTGCTTTGTGCTTTCCGTGGTGCTGATCGACTTATACGGGTTCATTTCTGACCGCCGTCCATTGTGCTGAATGTATTAGCTATATTACGGCTTCTCTGGTAACAGCTTCAAATGTGCCCTTAGATTAGGTTCTGCTCTGGTGTTACAATGCTTAGTAATATTAACACACAGCCTTACCAACAAAATTATTTTAATTTTAAGAGAAATATGGGTGGTGATAGGGGCCTGTAACTTTTTTTGGGCACCTTGGCCTGTCATGATTAAGCTACTGATTTTACCTGATGTATGATGTGATGCAATCAGCCATCTTCCTAGCCCAATGGACCCTTAAACCTAGACATCCATAGCTACATGAATTTCTTGAGTATCCAATCACAAACATGCATATAACTGTTGGGTGGTTATCTAATTATATTACATTCTCAAATGTAACAATGCTTGGCCCTCAGCAGGCCAGCATTGGATGGGTGCACATCTGGCATGTGCCGTATCTTCTTGCATTTCGGCGGGCATGATTGGGTTGAAAAGCCCTGCTAGCATCTGTTTTAATTGTACATATCGTAATCATGGCATGAGTAGTTGGATCAACGTACAAGCAGAACTTTCATTGCAATCAAACACATTAGCTAATGTTTTCACTCCTGCGCTCAGTGCGCCATGCATTATTGAAAAATGTATATCATACTTTCCATTATAGCGATGACATTTTTTTTTTCTTCACATGCATCTCTTTTACATATAATAAATCATTGTCTTCAATATTTAGTTATACTGTCACTTCGTTGAATCCTTTCTTCCTGGTGAGTAACTTATACCTATTTTTTGGGGGTCTTGATGCCAGTTGTCCACCCATAGGACTGGCTACCTACCATCATATCATCTGGCTCCAAGAATCATTTCTCGGAGATGAGGCTATCCCCAAAATGACAGTATTGTTATCTGATTACTTTTCGTTACTTTTGGATTACTTTCACCTTAGGAGGCATTAGAAGAAGACAAAAAAGATCCATCAAACACATTGTTGTGTCATCATAATAGTCTCTGACCTGTGGTCATACTCGCTCAGGTGGAAGAAACTGAATTCAATGCTGAATTTAATACCATTGAGAAAAATAAGTGTCATAATGTTTTTCGCAAACATACTTTCTGAATTTAAAAGTAATCATAGAAGTAATCATCTAGTTTTTTAAGTATCTAATCTGATTACAATATAACTGATTACAGTAATCATGTAATCAGTTACTCCCCAGCCCTGCTTGTTGGTGTCTGGGTTGAAGCAATAGTTTACCTCTCCTTTGGCCAACTTTTGTTACTTTTGTCATTAGGTAATCTACTGAGTTGTTAAAAACAAATGCTCTTTATATTTGTATGTTTGAAATAGGATTTGTAATATGAGTTGTGTGATTTCCAAGATTGCAGTGTGTTTGGTCCTGTTCCAGAGTCTTCAGTTGAGGGGGCTGCATGCTCCCACAGTGCAGACGTGTTAGGAAACCAGGGTGGGAGGAGGGTAGAGGGACTCGTTGATGCCAACAGAAAAGGTGACTTAAACTAGATTGGGGTTAGAGTGGAGGATGAGCTGAGATAGGAGAGGAGAGCTGAAGGAGAGGTTTCGTACATACCCAGTGTACTCCTGGGTGATATTTTTTTATAATAAAATGTTCATGTCATATGACCATAGCACCTGTTCCAATCTAAGTGCCTATGCCGTGTAGCAAACTCCAGGCGGTGCTATGGTCAGATGAAAATAGCCTTCAAAAGAACAATGCATATGCAGAAAATACCTCATCCCTACTGTAAAATATGGTGGTGGATCTTTTATGTTATGGGGCTATTTTGCTTCCACTGGTCCTTGGGCCTTAAGGTCAATGATATCATGAACTTTACCAAGTACCAGGACACCACAAAAAGTGGATATATTTCTTAATTCCATTTACTTCTTAGATTTTACTGCACTGTTGGAGCTAGGAACACAAGAATTTCGCTACACCCCCAATAACATCTGCTATGTGTATGCGACCAATAATAATTTTCTCCAATTTGTGTAAATTGTGGTCAATTAACAATCAAAATTTTGCAATGGCCATCTCTGTCTCCGGATTTGAAAAGCTGAATTGAAGATGGCAGTCCAAAAGCACTGACAAAGGATATCAAGGTTATGGAAATATTCTGTATTGAGGAATGGTCTAAAATCCCTCCCAATGTGTTCTCCAATCTCATAAAACATTTTCGATAAAGGCTCAGTGTCATTATGCTCACAAGGGGAGGGTGCTGAAGTATTGAAAACAGGGCATCCAATAATTTTGACCCCTATATTTTAGAGAACCTTTTTATTACTTGTCAAACAAAATCTCTTTCTCTGAGCAATTGTATTAGTATAATATGTTGCAATTTTTTTGGAGCATACAATATAGCTCAATTATTGTATTAATTATTTTATATTGTGTTTTTTGCTCATCTTTATCAAGATAATTAATAATTCCGGACCCCACTGTACATGTAGGGCCTTTCCTCGAAGAACTGAGAATAGGTTTCACTTAACCCTCAGAAGTTCAAAATTTTACTCTTTGATGTTGTCAACCACATTCTATCCTGAAGGGGCAATTCAATCCTGTTGATTTAAAGACTCTTTTGGGGGAGAGTTTGAGCCTTGGTTTGACCATTGCTTAAGAGCAGGGAGTAGATGTGTACAAAGCCAAGTTTGTAAATGTGGATATGTTTTTCAATGTGTAGATACAACCAACTAACATTCCCCTTTGGATCACTCTTCCATGGATCTTTTCATCATTCATATTGGGTTTGTTTTTTTCAAGCCGTTTGTATGTGTGTGTATATATACAGTGGGGCAAAAAAGTATTTAGTCAGCCACCAATTGTGCAAGTTCTCTCACTTAAAAAGATGAGAGAGGCCTGCAATTTTCATCATAGGTACACTTCAACTATGACAGACAAAATGAGGGAAAAAAATCCAGAAAATCACATTGTAGGATTTTTTATGAATTTATTTGCAAATTATGGTGGAAAATAAGTATTTGGTCACATACAAACAAGCAAGATTTCTGGCTCTCACAGACCTGTAACTTCTTCTTTAAGAGGCTCCTCTGTCCTCCACTCGTTACCTGTATTAATGGCACCTGTTTGAACTTGTTATCAGTATAAAAGACACCTGTCCACAACCTCAAACAGTCACACTCCAAACTCCACTATGGCCAAGACCAAAGAGCTGTCAAAGGACACCAGAAACAAAATTGTAGACCTGCACCAGGTTGGGAAGACTGAATCTGCAATAGGTAAGCAGCTTGGTTTGAAGAAATCAACTGTGGGAGCAATTATTAGGAAATGGAAGACATACAAGACCACTGATAATCTTCCTCGATCTGGGGCTCCACGCAAGATCTCACCCCGTGGGGTCAAAATGATCACAAGAACGGTGAGCAAAAATCCCAGAACCCCACGGGGGGACCTAGTGAATGACCTGCAGAGAGCTGGGACCAAAGTAACAAAGCCTACCATCAGTAACACACTACGCCGCCAGGACTCAAATCCTGCAGTGCCAGATGTGTCCCCTGCTTAAGCCAGTACATGTTCAGGCCCTTCTGAAGTTTGCTAGAGAGCATTTGGATGATCCAGATGAGGATTGGGAGAATGTCATATGGTCAGATGAAACCAAAATAGAACTTTTTGGTAAAAACTCAACTCGTCGTGTTTGGAGGACAAAGAATGCTGAGTTGCATCCAAAGAACACCATACCTACTGTGAAGCATGGGGGTGGAAACATCATGCTTTGGGGCTGTTTTTCTGCAAAGGGACCAGGACTGACTGATCCGTAAAGGAAAGAATGAATGGGGCCATGTATCGTGAGATTTTGAGTGAAAACCTCCTTCCATCAGCAAGGGCATTGAAGATGAAACGTGGCTGGGTCTTTCAGCATGACAATGATCCCAAACACACCGCCCAGGCAACGAAGGAGTGGCTTCGTAAGAAGCATTTCAAGGTCCTGGAGTGGCCTAGCCAGTCTCCAGATCTCAACCCCATAGAAAATCTTTGGAGGGAGTTGAAAGTCCGTGTTGCCCAGCGACAGCCCCAAAACATCACTGCTCTAGAGGAGATCTGCATGGAGGAATGGGCCAAAATACCAGCAACAGTGTGTGAAAACCTTGTGAAGACTTACAGAAAATGTTTGACCTCTGTCATTGCCAACAAAGGGTATATAACAAAGTATTGAGATACACTTTTGTTATTGACCAAATACTTATTTTCCACCATAATTTGCAAATAAATAAATTAAAAATCCTACAATGTGATTTTCTGGATTCCTTTTTCTCATTTCGTCTGTCATAGTTGAAGTGTACCTATGATGAAAATTACAGGCCTCTCTCATCTTTTTAAGTTGGAGAACTTGCACAATTGGTGGCTGACTAAATACTTTTTTGCCCCACTGTATGTATGTATATATATATATATATATATATATAATGAGAGAGAACTTGAATTAAAGAATGTAAATAATAATCCAATCGTCTCACTTCATCATTACATCTGTCACTCTCACAATAAGGTTAATTTGTGGGCATGTTTTGTATTTCATTAGCACGATTAAAAATAAAATCTCATTCAGGCCACCTCCTGGGCTCTGTAGTATTGTTTTATTTGGTCATGTTTTTGAGAAGTACTGAAAGTGGAAGGCAGTCCCATGTCAACCAGCCTTTGTATCACTGCGGCGATGCATGTCTCGCCATCCAGTTTTCAACAATTTGGCAGGCTGAGCTCTATTTGGTAAAAGGTAGGTAACAAACTGTCAAAGCACTCAATTTTATCGACTAGAAAATCTCTGAATTTCTTAACTTGACGCTTGACGCTTTAACAATTTTCATACATTAATTTATTCATGTTGAATATAACCATGAATATGGATTTTTTTTTTTTATGGTGGAGGATTTGGCTAATTGTTCAATATTGTTAAAAATAATATACTCTACAGGCATATCAAACTTCCAGAGAGGGATCTCTGCTAGTTTTAGAGTTATGATCCCGTTTTCCATCATTACCAACAGTGAATGTGAAAATGGATTCAAAATGGTTACTTTCTGCCGAAGCTTTGCGCTCACTCGTGTAGCATTTAAGCCCTGACCAATGTCTGACGTACAGCACTGTCTCCCAGGCTGCGTGCCGCCCCCAAGACCACAGCCAATCGCATGCTAGGAACAATGCAACTTTTTTCCCCATCGAGACATTCAAACGGCGCCAGAAAGCTGAAACCTAGAGGAAAAGGTAAAGCTAGCATCTTTCAAAATTAAGGCAACTTTATACTGATATCACTGATATCAGACTGATTTGTTGTAGATTAGCAAACTTTTTGTGTTTGTTAGCTAGCTTTATATTTGTAAATGCAGTTGCACATTCCTCATTTATACTGTATATTTATATTGTGTAGCCTATATACCAGTTTTATTACTTCGCTTACTACTTTCTTGGACTTCTACTCTTAGATTTTTTTATATGATTTATATTGTACTGAACTGTTGAGAGACCTTGCAAGCATTTCACTGCACCGGTTATACCTTCTGTAAACTGTGTACGTGACAAATACAATTTGATTGGATTTGCATACAATACAATGCTCGCTTTATTGGTCCACCTTGCTCAGATATTCATAACTTTTTTCTGTCACAGTGCCCAACCTGACACACCACACCGATTGTAGGCTGGAAGCAGCACAGGGGTTGTGGCCAAACAATGCCCCTGGAGCAGTTCGTGGTTAAGTGCCTTCCTCAAGGGCACGACGGTGGTAAGTAGGCATAGTATAGGCCTACAGGATATTGAAGCCGGTAACCCCTCTGGCTGCCGGTTCACACCCTGCAGATTTCCCCCGAAGGCTGCTTGGGGGTTTGAACCAGGAACCCTCAGGTTACCACACTGTAAAACCGAATAAGTTAGCAGAACTCAATACGTTTGTGGCAACTGATTGCTTCAGGGTTTTTTTGTTAAGAAACTTAAAAGGTTTTGATTGAAACAGTACTTCATCATTTGTTAATTAATGTACCATTTTGATTACAGCTAACTTAAAGTAATTTGAATTATTAACTGTATTACTATGATCTACACTAACTTAAAATATACAGTATATCGATTTAACTCATTATGTTTAAGTAGACATAACACATCCCTGTCACGTAGTTTTACTACAAAGTTCATGTTGCATGAACTTAATGTTTTTGTATTATGCTTACTTCCTAGCAATTAACCTGCCATGCCATAGAACCCCGGATGGTTTCTACGGTTGCCTGAATTGGAGCCAGTGCAGCCGCCAGTGAGTTATTGAGGTCATGAGAAGAATGGATTTAGGCAAAATGTAAGATTCTTTACAAAAGTTGTCGGAGCAGAGACCTTGTGCGACTTCTTTCATTCTTACATTGCTCAACAGGAATCCCTGTGTGGCATCCTTACCTTTTTTTAATCAAACAAATTATTTCTGTGTTTACATCCCTTCCAAATGAACGTTTGTGAACAGCTGTGTTAGTCATTTAGATTAATATTTGACCTAATTGGGTCCAAAATGTTCAATAGACCTCAGGAGGAATACAGTCCCAACCAGAAGATTTGCCTTTATTCATGTTATCCAATGCCCTTTTAAGTTCATGTAGAGAGATTTGGGCTCATATCAAACCAGCTTCCTCAGGTAAGAGAAAAGGAGTTCTTATATCTTTTAAAAAGGACTCAATCTGGCTTGGTGTACAATCATTTTAAAGAAATGGGAGAATATTTGGTTGATTCATTTGGGTTCTGATAGTAATTCACCTGATTAAGACTCAATGGTTGCAATATCCGCTAATTGATCATTACTGCGAAGCTTGTTAGCAAGTACAGTGAGGGAAAAAAGTATTTGATCCCCTGCTGATTTTGTACGTTTGCCCACTGACAAAGAAATAATCAGTCTATAATTTTAATGGTAGGTTTATTTGAACAGTGAGAGACAGAATAACAACAAAAAAATCAAGAGAAACGCATGTGAAAAATGTTATAAATTGATTTGCATTTTAATGAGAGAAATAAGTATTTGACCCCCTGCATATCCATGCATATCACTAATTACACAGGACACATAGAAAGGAGGATGACACTAGTAGGCTTGTCACTGTTCAGCAGAACACATGCCAAAGGTTGTCTCGGCTAGGTAACAAGGGTATAAAGCTGAGACCCGTAAATACATATGTTAAAAGTCAGACAGAGTCAAGTAACAGGGTCTGTAAAATTAGACAGGCGAACAGAAACAAAAGGACTTATAAGGTATAGGAACATTTAGGTTAAATGCTTGGGCGGTTGCAGGGCTACGAATACAGCCCAAGCAGCTGTCAGGAGTGTGAGTGACAGCAAGCAAGTGTTAAGACAAAGAATGTGGTGAAGAGAGGCAAGGACAAGCTATTTTTCCATATGCAGAGAACAGGGCATTGAGATCATAGACATATCAGGGAAAGATATAATGCTGATTTAATCAATTGATTTAATACATTAAGGTCTAGAAGATGACAACAGAATGGCCAACACAGGAAATATATGTTCACGATAAATGTATTCTTTTTTGTATTACATTAAGGGCCTTGCCACTAGTATAATCTAAACTTGGAACAGATGTGGCCGTTACTGGGCGTGAACAAGCAAGATCTCAGATCAAAAGATGATAGGTGGCATGAGAGAAAGAAGGAGTGACTGCATTTACATATGGGTTGTACTCAAATGCTGTAAGGGTATAAATTATACGTTTTGGATTAATGCTGGTAGTGTCTTGTATGAGTGTCATAATTTGAAGATCATTTTTTCCACGACAAAACACAAAAGAACTGTCAATCTCCCTCGGCCTGGGGCTCCATGCAAGATCTCACCTCGTGGAGTTGCAATGATCATGAGAACGATGAGGAATCAGCCCAGAACTACACGGGAGGATCTTGTCAATGATCTCAAGGCAGCTGGGACCATAGTCACCAAGAAAACAATTGGTAACACACTACGCCGTGAAGGACTGAAATCCTGCAGCGCCCGCAAGGTCCCCCTGCTCAAGAAAGCACATATACATGCCCGTCTGAAGTTTGCCAACGAACATCAATGATTCAGAGGACAACTGGGTGAAAGTGTTGTGGTCAGATGAGACCAAAATGGAGCTCTTTGGCATCAACTCAACTCGCCGTGTTTGGAGGAGGAGGAATGCTGCCTAATACCCCAAGAACACCATCCCCACCGTCAAACATGGAGGTGGAAACATTATGCTTTGGGGGTGTTTTTCTGCTAAGGGGACAGGACAACTTCACTGTATCAAAGGGACGATGGACGGGGCCATGTACCGTCAAATCTTGGGTGAGAACCTCCTTCCCTCAGCCAGGGCATTGAAAATGGGTCGTGGATGGGTATTCCAGCATGGCAATGACCCAAAACACACGGCCAAGGCAACAAAGGAGTGGCTCAAGAAGAAGCACATTAAGGTCCTGGAGTGGCCTAGCCAGTCTCCAGACCTTAATCCCATAGAAAATCTGTGGAGGAGCTGAAGGTCTGAGTTGCCAAACGTCAGCCTCGAAACCTTAATGACTTGGAGAAGATCTGCAAAGAAGAGTGGGACAAAATCCCTCCTGAGATGTGTGCAAACCTGGTGGCCAACTACAAGAAACGTCTGACCTCTGTGATTGCCAACAAGGGTTTTGCCACCAAGTACTAAGTCATGTTTTGCAGAGGGGTCAAATACTTATTTCCCTCATTAAAATGCAAATCAATTTATAACATTTTTCACAAGCGTTTCTCTTGATTTTTTTTGTTGTTATTCTGTCTCTCACTGTTCAAATAAACCTACCATTAAAATTATAGACTGATCATTTCTTCGTCAGTGGGCAAAATCAGCAGGGGATCAAAACCTTTTTTCCCTCACTGTAGACGACTGGGTCAATTACCATGGAAGTAAAAGTTAGGTATAACTTGATAGATGGCAAATTATGTTCTCTGTTTATCAATAGATTTAGTTCTGTCTTGACATTGGAGAGTAGTCCCAGGTCTGAAAAAAAGTGTTTGTTGGGAAGGCATAAACAAATTTTCCAACTTTTATTCAACCCTAGATGCAAATGCAGTTGCATTGTTTTTAATAAAACCTTTGATAGTGTCCCATAAAATCCGAAGATCATCGATGGAATTCAGTTTCAAATTGTTCACATACACTAGGATTTTATAGTAAGGAAACATTAAAGTCCATCTTGTGACTCTTTTAGGACATTTGAAATGTTTAGCTGGCAGTAGTAAGCATGATGATCAGATAGGCTCAAATATCGAATTTCTATTTTCTTGGTTAAAGAAAATAGAGGAGTAGATAATAGTACAAAATCGATTCAGGAGAATGTTTTATTCCTGTTTGAAACGAAACTTTACTATTTGCTTTAGGCTTATGAGCTTGCCAGGCATCAATGATGCTGTAATCAGAGTTTACAGTGCATTCGGAAAGTATTTAGACACCTTTACTTTTTCCACATTTTGTTACGTCACAGCCTTATTCTAAAATGGATTAAATTGTTTTTTCCCCCTCATCAATCTACACACAATATCTTGTTTCTCATGGTCTGAGAGTCTTTAGGTGCATTTTGGGAAACTCCAAGGGAGCTGTCATGTGCTTTTTACTGAGGAGTGGCTTTTGTCTGGCCCGTCTACCATAAAGGCCTGATTGGTGGAGAGCTGCAGAGATGATTGTCCTTCTGTAAGATTCTCCCATCTCCTCAGAGGAACTCTGGAGCTCTGTCAGAGTGACCAGTTTGGCTGGGCGGCCAGCTCTTGAAGAGTCTTGGTGGCAAACTTCTTCAATTTAAGAATGATGGAGGCCACTGTGTTCTTGGGGCCCTTCAATGCTGCAGGATTTTTTTGGTACCCTTCCCCAGATCTGTGCCTTGACACAATCCTGTCTCGGAGCTCTACGGACAATTCCTTCAACCTCATGGCTTGGTTTTTGCTCTGACATGCACTGTCAAATGTGGGACCTTATATAGACAGGTGTGTGCCTTTCCAAATCATGTCCAATCAATTGAATTGACCACAGGTGGACTCCAATCAAGTTTTAGAACATCTCAAGGATGATCAATGGAAACAGGATGCACTTGAGCTAAATTTTGAGTCTCATAGCAAAGGGTATGAATACTTACATATAATAGGTATTTCTGTTTTTTATATTTAATAAATGTGCAAAAATGTCAAAAAACCTGTTTTTGCATTGTCATTATGGGGTATTGTGTGTTGATTGATGAGGATAAAAAAAATGGAAATCCATTTTTGGAATAACGTGGAAAAAGTCAAGGGGTGTGAATACTTTCCGAAGGCACTTTATGTTGGAGAGCCTTAGTTGCCTGTGGATTGTAGTTGGTCTTATTAGATGTGTCCTGCATGTCCATAATGCCATTGATATCTGTCCCAATAACCAGTTGGAATTCTGTTCATTCTTACAATATGCTGTTCAGAGAAAACGTAGGGTCATTTGATTTTGGAGCATACACATTTTCTTCCCATTATGGATACATTTAAGGAAAGTGATTTGGCTTCTTGGTCTTCACCTATACCCAAGATGGCGATTTTGAGTTTCTTATGTATCATTATGATTACACGCTTAGTTTGTTTGGGGCTGAAGAAAAAGCGTCAGGTTTAAGAAAAAAGCGGCTCCTTTTGGAGCAGGTGTGTTTCTTGGAGCATTGCTACATCAATATGGTTTCTTGATAGAATATCAAGACAGCTGGAATGTTTGATAGGACTATTAATGCCTTTCAAATTACATGAGAGAATAGATAGTGTTGCCATTGTTTTTCGAAAATGTAATTGTTATCTTTAATGTTGATAAGCACATGGATGTAAAATATAAATCAGGACCCACAGGGGAACCCACCCATTGGTTACTGCCCACTCAGGAGACCCTCTCTATAACACTCAGAGCGCCATGACTGTCATTCTGACAGATGATATTTCAAATGTATAAATATTGCTAAATGACTGCATTTATTATGTTAAAATAGGTCAAAAGAAACCTCAGGACACCAAATGCAAATTGTAATCAGTCAGAAAATGTATTGATTGATCCAGAAGCGCATAGACTGTAAATACTAATAGTATTAGTATACTAGTATTTTCTGACTGTAAGACATCTGCCTGCCCAGCTGGCCAATCCAAACTACACCTAAACTATAATGAAACTCATTTGAGACATAATAATAATAATAATAATAATAATAATAATAATAGATGTGGCATAAAGACAAGATTAATTTGACAATAGTCTGATGGGTGGCAATATTATAATTTGTCAAGTAAATAATACTAGAATATCAAGACAGCTGGAATGTTTGACATGACTATTAATGCCTTTCAAATTCCATGAGAGAATAGATAGTGTTGCCATTGTTTTTATAAAATGTAATTGTTATCTTTAATGTTGATAGGTAATGTTGTTAGGTAACATTAGAATACGAAATGTAAATGTTTGAAAGAACATAACATTTTCATCAGTTTATGTTACTGTAGGCTATACTGTATGTAAAATCGAGAAAAACAATTCAAATGTAAAATCTATTTTATTTGTGAATGTCTTTGTTACAACTATGAAACACACTAAAAGATTATTTTTATGAAGACAAAATAAATACATACCCAAAACTTGCCAAGCGTGCTTGTGAATAGTGAAAATCAGCACAAAAGCAATAATGGCATTATAATGAATATACAGTAAGTGTCATATGGATCTCATTTAGCTTATCATTTATCCTGACAGTCACCACAAACCTTTGTCACTTTCACTTGATTGCAACACTTCCTACAAACAAGTCGCTTACAGCTGAAACAGGGGTCATAGGTTTTGTTCCGAGTGCATCTGCCCACCTTGCAGTTTCTCCTCCCGGGAGCTGTGCTCAATTCAAGCATGTTGTAGAACACAGCAACAGGCCAGCGGCGAGTTCGTCCTTTCACTGTTCCTCCTTTTACCTAGTACAGCCGTGCCATCTGATCCAAAACAGAGACTGATGACCTATGCTGCACGCATTGACAGCGTCCCACAGAGGTTCATGCAGGCCAGACGTTTTGATTGCTATACCCTATCAGAAAGAGCAGATTCCAAGGTTTCGATTGAACCTATTTTTGCCAAACAACTGTACAAATTGCACAGATGGTCTCTGTTTCAAAATATAACATTTTCCTAGAAAAAACATGGCTCCATGCATTCCTCATGTGAGTAGGCTGCTGGTGACAAACAGCATTAGCCATTCTGGATATTCCATGATATTCTTACTGTAAAATATGTGTGCTGACTGTGATAGGGCAGGGCCCTGTGATGTCTGCTAAATGAACAAGTTTATTTCATTGGCATGGGCAGCCATAGATTGGCATGGCCCAGCCATAGCCTTGGCTACTAAGCGCAGATAAATACAATTCAAAACATGCTATTCTGTTCTTTTGAAATACATTGCCTTGTATCATGTTTTTTATGACCTTCATAAACTAAATATTAATGAATTTATTTGTGATTGTGTATATGAACACTAGAAAGACTGAGAGCATCATGATTACTCAAAATGAATTTAAATGTTTAATTACCCTACCATTTTTTAAGTCATGTCCCCCTCGTCCTTGACTTTTCCTACATAAGTCTATATAACACACTGTCATTATTAGAACCTTAATATCACAAACAGAACTGGAGTTATGACCAGTTTAAGGAGGGCATGTCATTTTTTAAATGTTTTTCCCCGGCCTGCTCTGCTCCTTCTTCGATAGTTGAATATGTCATGCCCAGTTGATAATCACACCGATAATTGCCTCAACTGACCCTAAACTATACAGAAACAAATTTCACACACATAACAATAGATGACATAAAGGAAGTATAGTATGATGGGGTGGAAAAGGGGAGAATGGGTGAGTTGATGAGTGAGGGGAAGCGAACGATGCATAATTGTGAATGAAGAACAGGGTAGGCACAGGGTAGGCCATTCTATTGTATTGATCTATTCTAATTATAATCTCAAAACCCTATATTACCCTATATTAGTAGACTACACCGTGAGTGTGGATAATTTACAATGGCAAGACCAAGAAGAAGCATGCTGCACATGCTGCGTTAGCGTTATTACAAGATCTGGATGAAAATGACTCCGATTGCTGGGAAGAAATGGATCATGAAATCTCTGATGATTATTATTGTGATTTATGCTGCGTGGCTTTCCATATCTGGGAAAGGATCCATATCGGGCAGCAGGAGAGAAAGTGTCAGGTATGTTTTGTATCAGATGGCACGGCTGTACTAGGTGAAAGGAGGAACAGTGAAAGGAAGAACTCGCCGCTGGCCTGTTGCTGTGTTCTACAACATGCTTGACTTGGCTGTCTGCTATCAAAGCACAAGTGTTGTTCAAGCAGTGCATGAACAACACCATGAGCAGGAGAGACTTCATCATGTCTGGCGCATGGGCTGCGTGAGAGACATCAAATAAAATAAAATGTTATCTGCCACATACACATTATTAGCAGATTTTATTGCAGGTGTAGCGAAATGCATCATACACTATGAAGGCCGAGGCAGCAGCAAAGATTCCAGGCGAGTCATTACGTGAGTTTTTATTTTATGATATTTGTGTGAAAGTACTGCTAGAGTGTAAAATACACATATTTAGGAAAAGTCAGGTACAAGTGGGTTCAAGGTTTTTGTTGAAATTAAGTTATTAAAATGACAAAATTGAAAATGTCAGGTCGACTATCTTGGCGGTTCTAGTGATTAAGCCCCTTCCCCGTTCCCTGCCCCCAAGGAGCTTCTCCCCGGTTCCCCTTGCCCTGCACTATCATAATAATAAAGTAAAATAAAAAATAATGAACTAATTTTGACCTTAAGGGTTGGTAATGAAGAAAGAATAAAGAAAATTAAAACAAAAAGAAGATATGACAGATGTAAGCCAAATGCCTAAACAGTAAACAAATAGGACATCTGACGTAGCAGTAGCACTTAATCCATTATCTTCATTTATTACTAGGAATATGCTTTGAATGACAAACATAAATGTTTTATATTTTATACATAACATAACATCAACATCTGACTTTAAGTTAATATAGAAGTATTTATTAATCAATGCCACAAAATGTATAAATGTTTTTCTTTGTAATGTTGAAATACATATTTATTCAACCCCCTATTACGTATTACTCACAAATTGTAAATATATGTGTGTACATTGTACTATCAATTGGTGAGAGAGAGTTTCAAAGTTGGTTCATTGTGTCATTGTTCCGATGAAGACCATTGAAGGCTGGAACTTTTATAAAATAATGAGTTTTTAATGGTGAGCGAGCATTGCACCTGTTCCTTTTCAATGATAGCTTTGTAATGGAAAAATCCATGATGACTTAAAGTTCATATTCTATTTAGAATTATTAACACAATGTTTAGCATATTTATATATTTTTCCTTTCTTTAATACACATGATTTACAGTGTTCTATTTGTGACACTTAAGGTATGGGTTGATGGTCACTAGACTTGATACTGAAAGTTACAGATTATTCTCATATCTGTTGATAGTGATTGACGCCAGACTGGAGGTCCAAGTACAAGGGCAGCGGACACACTGATTATTCACTGTTGTATTGTATTGATGACATTTTGTGGACATTGTGTGATTCTGTAGCAGCTGACAAAGTAACTGCCGTTTTGTTTGGACTTCATACAAGCCTCTTGGACTGGTGTTTACAGAACATTTGGTGCTGTCTGATTAGGATATAAAGGGTCTGTTTCAAAGAGGCCAGTTAGACATTTTCTCTGCTTCTGTGCTGGGAGGTGTCTGCCTGTTGCAACTTGTAATAAAGCGGATTGACTTTTTGATTGACTATATCTGTGACTGCTCTTCTCTTTTGTTGACCTAGAAATTCCTATTACAAGCTTATTTAAACCAGGTAAAGATATTGCAACCGTGATATTCACGTTCATATTCCTTAGCGAAAATGGCGTGGAGCGCAAACGTATCGTTAAAGGCACTTTCATTGATGGCTTGGGTTTATATTGGTCTAACACTAGCCCAGCTCAACACTGGAAAAGGCAACTTTAATGCGGATGAGGCCAACCAAGGTTTCACCAGTAAAGGTCCGGCATATGATGGTCATGATTCTAATGCTGAAGCTTCTGTACCATCAAATAACCTGGGAAGTGAAATGGCCATTGACCCACGTGTTTGGAAATACCTCAAAGGTAAGAATGAGACGGCAATTGTCATTGATTTGTAAAGTAGGCTAGGCTACGCCATCTATCTAGTAGGCCTCTATTTGACCTACATTACTTGATCATGTACAGAGTGAAAGTGTCCAATGTAAGATGTAAACTACACAAAATTGTCTGTTTTAAGTTATGTATGGTTTCAAACTGAGTTTTTTGCATAGTCATCTAGCCCAGACATATTCTTGACAAAAGATTGGTTTTCTTCTCATATTAACCCTAAAATATGTACAGAATCTATATTTGTATCAGCTATCAAACCATATAAAGGATCAACCTCCTAATTACCCCCCCCTTCCCCATATAAAATGTAGTGTTCATTTCCCTTATAATGTAAAGATTTGTTTGATTTGGTCATGTTTTAGTTTTTCAGAAGAGTCCTAAAAGTGGAAGACAGTCTCATGTCAACCAACCTTTGTATCACTGTGGCAATGCACATCTCTCCATCCGGTTTTCAATGATTCGGCAGGCTGAGCTCTATTTCGTAAAAGGTAGGTAAAAAACTCCATATTTTTATTGACTAGAAACATTTTTAATTGCTTATTAATACCTTGAAGCTTTACCGCTTGCTTTATAATATTTTATAATTTGTTCATTTCTTAAAAATAATATACTCTACAGGCATATCAAAGTTTCAGAGAGGGATCTCTGCTAGTTTTAGAGATATGATCCCATTTTCAAGCATTACCAACAGTGAATGTGACAATGGATTCAAAATGGTCGCCTTCTGCTGGTGATTTGCAGGATGTGCAATGATACAAGTAAAAGGAGGGCTGTGATTGGTTACATTGCCTACTACGTCAACGTCTCTGTATGAAATGGGCCATAGCTTTAAAACTATAGAGATGCCACTCTGGAACTTTGATATGCTCCTAGTAAAGTATATTATGTTCCAAACAATATAATAAAAAAAAATCTATATTCATGTTTACATTAAATTAATATAAGAAAATTGGTATTGAAATCAAAATATTACTCATCTGTACTAATACAGATGAAACATTATGGAGTGGCCTGGGTAAATATTCCAACTTCAATAAATTATTTCTCAATTATGCTTTTAGAAAGAAATCCTTCCTCCATAGGACCATTCTATGGATATTTTTTTCATGAAAATCCACAAAATCATGGATTTTTTTTGTCCTGTTATACAACATTAACAATGTCTACACTGTATTTCTAATCAATTTGATGTTATGTGCTAAAAATGTGCTTTCTTTTAAATACAAGGACATTTCTAAGTGACCCCAAACTTTTCAATGGTAGTGTATATACTCAACAAAAATATAAACGCAACAGTTCCTATAAGGAAATCTGTCAATTGAAATAAAGTCAATTTAATCTAACTATCTATTCAATTTATAATCTATTTATTTCACATGACTGGGAATACAGATAGTTGGTCATCATTATCCCAGAAACGCTAGACCCACTACAATTTGCATTCCACCCCAAAAGATTCATATCTACAATAAAGACAGATCCACAGATGATGCAGTCTCTATTGCACTCCACACTGCCCTTTCACACTTGGACAAAAATAACATTTATGTGAGAATGATATTCATTGACTACGGCTCCGCGTTCAACACCATAGTGCCCTCAAAGCTCATCACTAAGCTAAGGACCCTGGGACTAAACACCTCCCTCTGCAACTGGATCCTGGACTTCCTGACGGGTCGCCCCCAGGTGGTAAGGGTAGGTAACAACACATCCGCCACACTGATCCTCAACACGGGGGCATCTCAGGGGTGCGTGCTCAGTCCCCTCCTGTACTCCCTGTTCACTCATGACTGCACGGCCAGGCACGACTCCATAACCATCATTAAGTTTGCCGATGACACAACAGTGGTAGGCCTGATCACCGACAACGATGAGACATCCTATAGGGAGGAGGTAAGAGACCTGACCGTGTGGTGCAAGGACAACAACCTCTCCCTCAACGTGATCAAGACAAAGGAGATGATTGTGGACTACAGGAAAAGAAGGACCGAGCACGCCCCCATTCTCATTGACGGGGCTGTAGTGGAGCAGGTTGAGAGCTTCAAGTTCCTTGGCGTCCACATCACCAACAAACTAATATGGTCCAAGCACATCAAGACAGTCGTGAAAAGGGCATGACAAAACCTTTTCCCCCTCAGGAGACTAAAAATATTTGGCATGAGTACTCAGATCGTAAAAAGGTTTTACAGCTGCACCATCGAGATCATCTTGACGGGTTGCATCATTGCCTGGTATGGCAACTGCTTGGCCTCCGACCACAAGGCACTACAGAGGGTAGTGTGTACGGCCCAGTACATCACTGGGGCCAAGCTTTCTGCCATCCATGACCTCTATACCAGGCGGAAGGCCCTAAAAATTGTCAGACTCCAGTCACCCTAGTCATAGACTGTTCTCTCTGCTACTGCATGGCAAGCGGTACCGGAGCGCCAAGTCTAGGTCCAAGAGGCTTCTAAACAGCTTCTACCCCCAAGCCATAAGACTCCTGAACATCTAATCAAATGGCTATCCAGACTATTTGCATTGCCCCCTTCTATGCTGCTGCTACTCTCTGTTATTATCTATGCATAGTCACTTTAATAACTATACCTACATGTACATTGTAACAAACGAGACTCCCGCGGTTCCTCCTGCTCACCACCAGAGGGAACCCTCTCCTGAATATTAAGCCCTGGACTACAACTCCCACATACCTGGTCCCAATCACCGTTGCACCTGTCTCCCATTAATAGACTATTTAGGCTCTCTCTCCCTTTCTCTCCTTGCGAAAGTCTTGTTTCCTGGTGATCATTTCTGAGCGTTTTCCGTGTCTGTCATTTCGTGGTATTACTCTGGACTGTTTTTCCCTTTTGATTCTTGCTGCCTGCCCTGGACTATATTCTTTATTGGACTGATTTTTGTAAGCTTGCTGCCTGCCCTGACCTCATGCCTGTACCTGGATTACGATTAGCCTTATCCCTGCTGTTGTGTTTGCTGGCGATTGACCCTGTTTGTACGACCAAGATTGTAATAAAGCTGCAAATGGATCCTCACTCTCAGGGTGCTTCATTACAGAAGACTTCGCCACTTCGCGATCCAGCAGCTCTGGTCCAAATGTCCACGGAGATCTCCACTCAAGCAAACCAGCTCGCCGTTCATCAACAGCAGCTAACCCATCTAACTACGGTAACGGAGGAACTCGTCCGGACGCTACAGAGGTTGCAGATGTCGCTCCCGAACTCAGCCCCTCCTCAGCCGAACGCAAGTATGGGCACCTCTCCACCACCGGCACCCACAGTTAACCCACGTCTGGCTCTCCTGAGAAGTTTGACGGTAACCCCACTAAGAGTAAGGGATTTCTACTGCAATGTTCATTATTTATTGATCAACAACCAGCGATGTATGTCACTGACGCCAGCAAGATTTCCTGGTATGTTCTCTCCTCACTGGCAGAGCGTTAGAGTGGGTAACGGCGGTTTGGAGAGAGGATGGCACGGCTTTTCCATCGTTCGGTGCCTTTCTTCAACGCTTCCGGGAAGTATTTGAACACCCGGAGGGAGGCATGAGAGCCGGTGACCGACTACTCGCGTTGAACCAGGGCAGGAATACTGCAGCAGAATATGCCTTGACATTTCGCACTCTGGCAGCTCAAACCGACTGGGTTGAGAGCACGCTTAAACTGCTCTTTCGCAAGGGACTCAGTTTGGAATTACAGTCTGAACTGGCCTGCCGAGATGAAGGGAGATCGCTGAATCAGTTCATCGAACTCACCATACAGATTGACAATCTGATTCGATCACGGCCCACTCAGAACGGGACCCACCAGCACACAATGTCCCGTGACTCTTCCTCCAACCGAACCCATGCAGCTCGGATATACTCACCTGACTCGGAGGAACGTGAACGCCGCATACGTCAACATCTCTGCCTCTATTGCGGTCAACCTGGCCATCTAAGGGCGTTCTGCCCCACAAGACCACCTCCTCGTAATCCCTCTTCGGTGAGTCCGTGTGTCCAAGCACACCACTCCAGTTCTTGTATCAAAGTGCCGATTGTATTATCTCTAGAGGACAATCATATAACCACATCAGCACTATTAGACTCGGAGCAGCCGGCAACTTTATGTCTCATGAGTTTGCCCAACAACAACAAATTCCATTAATCACCTGTGACTCTCAATTGGCAGTGGAGGCGCTAGATGGACGACCTCTCGGCGATGGGAGGGTCCTGCACACCACCGTGGACCTCCGACTCCAGACCGGGACCCGCCACACGGAGGTAATTCGCTTCTACGTCATCACATCACCCCATAACCCGGTAATCCTTGGGCTTCCCTGGCTACGGCAACATAACCCGCTCATCTCATGGAGGGAGGGTCGTATCATCAGATGGGACCCGTCATGCCACTCCAACTGCTTAACTGGCAGCTCTTCACTCTCCATTCAGGCCGTTACGGTAAAGGACGAGCCAGCTCTTTTCTCCACTCTACCCATTGAATACTCTGACCTCATCGAAGCTTTCAGCAAGACCAAGGCGATGGAACTACCCCCTCACCGATCAAGCGATTGTGCCATCGAGCTGCTACCAGGTACAAAGCCACCCAAGGGCCGAATCTTTCCCCTATCTCAACCCGAATCAGAAGCCATGAAGAACTACATCGAGGAAGAACTATCGAAGGGGTTCATTAGAGCATCGACATCACCTGCAGCCGCGGGCTTCTTCTTTGTTAAAAAGAAAGACGGTGGTTTACGCCCCTGTATTGACTACCGGGTCTCAACGACATCACTGTCAAGTTTCGATATCCGTTACCGCTGGTTCCAGCTGCCCTAGAACAACTCCGCCAAGCCAAGTACTTCTCCAAACTGGACCTCCATAGCGCCTACAACCTCATTCGCATCCGGGACGGTGATGAATGGATGACAGCCTTTTCTACCAGCACTGGGCACTATGAGTATCTGGTTATGCCTTCGGGCTGTCTAATAGTCCCTCCGTGTTTCAATCATTTATCAATGACGTCTTTGGGACATGCTGAATCGCTGGGTAATTGTGTACATTGATGACATTCTCATCTATTCCCACACCTATGAAGAACATGTGCAACATGTGAGAACAGTATTGCAACGACTCATAGATCACCAGCTATACGCCAAAGCAGAGAAGTGCGAATTTCACCAGACTTCCACATCCTTTTGGGCTACATCATCAGCCAGGAGGAGTCGCCATGGGCGAGAAGAAGGTCAAGGCCGTTCTAGACTGGCCCCTGCCAGTAACCTTAAAGGAGTTACAGCGCTTCTTGGGATTTGCTAACTTTACCGACGCTTCATCAGGAATTTCAGCTCGGTAGCCGCTCCTTAACCTCTATGACTAAAAGAAACTCATCACACCTCACCTGGTCAACTACAGCACAGGAGGCTTTCGCAGAACTCAAGGCACGTTTCACATCGGCTCCCATCCTCCACCACCCTAATCCTGAACTCCCGTTTACAGTTGAGGTAGACGCATCTAATACGGGCATTGGAGCCATTCTTTCACAGCGGCACGGATCCCCACTCAAGCTCTATCCGTGCGCCTATTATTCCCGCAAACTTAGTCCAGCCGAGCAGAACTACGACGCCGGAAACCGGGAACTGTTGGCCATGAAAGCAGCTATGGAGGAGTGGCGTCATTGGCTGGAGGAGCTAAACATCCCTTCGTGATTCTAACGGACCACAAGAACCTGGAATACTTGAGGTCTGCCAAGAGACTGAACCCCAGACAAGCGAGGTGGGCACTCTTCTTCACACGATTTGACTTCACTGTTACCTATCGTCCCGGTTCCAAGAACACCAAGGCAGACGCATTATCACGCCAACACGACGGTGTAGCACCCACTGAACCCAAGGAAACCCTGCTTCCTGAATCGTTAATCGTGGCCCGATTCAGTGGGACATCATGACAGAGCTCACCCAAGCCAACTCACAAAGGACCCCTCCGCCCGAATGCCCTCCTAACAAAACGTTTGTACCTCAGGACCTCTGTCAGAAAGTGCTAAAGCAAGTTCACTCCGCACTCAGCTCCGGTCATCCGGGAATCGCGCCACGGTTCACCTGCTTCAGAACAGCTTCTGGTGGCCAACCTTGCGGGCAGACGCAATAAAGTTCATTAACGACTGCACCATCTGTAACACAAATAAACATCTCAGACAACTACCATCGGGCCTACTGCAACCACTACCAGTTCCCCACCGACCATGGTCCCATCTCGCCATAGACTTCATTACCGATCTCCCCAAGTCCAATGGGAATACCACAATACTCACTGTCATAGATCGCTTCTCCAAGGCTTGCCGGTTGATTCCACTCCCAAACTGCCTACAGCATTGGAAACTGCCGAACTCATGTGCAACCTGGTGTTCCGCTTCTATGGTCTGCCAGAGGACATCGTGTCGGACCGAGGGCCCCAATTCACATCCAGAGTATGGTCAGCATTCTTCCAACAACTCAACATCAACATTAGCCTCACTTCTGGGTATCACCCACAATCTAACGGTCAAACAGAACGCCTCAATCAAGAAATCACCCGGTTTCTCAGATCCTACTGTCATCAGAACCAAGCAGACTGGAGTCGATTCCTCATGTGGGCGGAGTATGCACAGAACTCACTCCAGAAACCCTCCACCGGTTTAACCCCATTCCAGTGTGTAATGGGCTTCCAACCTCCCCTGTTTCCCTGGTCAGGGGAACCCACCGAGGTACCCTCTGTCAATGACTGGCTCCAGAGAAGCGAGGACATCTGGAGTCAGGCCCATACCCACTTACTACATGCAGTCAGGAGACAGAGGGTGCAGGCCAATCGCCACCGCCGCCCCAACCCGAATATACTCCAGGTCAATGGGTTTGGCTATCCACTCGAGACCTACGCCTCAAACTCCCCTGCAAGAAACTCAGTCCCAGGTATGTGGGTCCTTTCCAGATAGTCAAACAAATCACACCAGTTTCCTTCCGTTTGGCATTACCCGCTAATTACCGTATCTCTCCTACTTTCCATGTATCTCTTCTCAAACCCGCTGGTGGTCCGAGAGCGGAGGAGGAGGAGCAGACCAGTGAGCAGGGCCCCCCACCCATCTTGGTGGACGGCGAGGAGGTATATCGGCTTCGAGATCTACTCGATTCCAGACGCCGGGGCAGGCTCCTCCAATATCTGGTAGATTGGGAGGGGTACGGACCGGAGGAGCGATCCTGGGTTAATGCAGAGGACATACTCGACCCGCACTCATGACTGAGTTCCATAGGGCGCACCGGAGAAACCGGCCCCCGACCTCGAGGAAGACCCGGCGTCGTTCGCCTCTTCGCGTCAGGAGCCGCTCACAGGGGGCTCTGTAACAAACGAGACTCCGCGGTTCCTCCTGCTCACCACCAGAGGGAACCCTCTCCTGAATATTAAGCCCTGGACTACAACTCCCACATACCTGGTCCCAATCACCGTTGCACCTGTCTCCCATTAATAGACTATTTAGGCTCTCTCTCCCTTTCTCTCCTTGCGTAAGTCTTGTTTCCTGGTGATCATTTCTGAGCGTTTTCCGTGTCTGTCATTTCGTGGTATTACTCTGGACTGTTTTTCCCTTTTTGATTCTTGCTGCCTGCCCTGGACTATATTCTTTATTGGACTGATTTTTGTAAGCTTGCTGCCTGCCCTGACCTCATGCCTGTACCTGGATTACGATTAGCCTTATCCCTGCTGTTGTGTTTGCTGGCGATTGACCCTGTTTGTACGACCAAGATTGTAATAAAGCTGCAAATGGATCCTCACTCTCAGGGTGCTTCATTACATACATATTACCTCAATTACCTCGACACCGGTGCCCCCGTAAATTGAATCTGTACCGGTACCCCCTGTATATAGCCCCGTTATTGTTATTTACTGCTGCTCTTTAATTATTAGTTATTCTTATCTCTTATTTTCTTAAAACTGCATTGTTGGTTAAGGGCTTGTAAGTAAGCATTTCACTGTATGGTCTACAGTTGTATTTAGCGCAAATGCTGACGTGTGACATGCCTGGTAAGTATGCAGGCCATGGAAGAATTGGTACATTTTCAGCTTTCAGGAGTTGTGAACAGATCCTTACAACATGGGGCTGTGCATTATCACGCTGAAACATGAGGTGATAGCGGCGGATGAATGGCACAACAATGAGTCTCAGGATCTCATCACGGTATCTCTGTGCATTCAAATTGCCATTGATAAAAGGCAATTGTGTTCATTGTCCGTAGCTTGGGGGGGGGCACTCTGTTCACAACGTTGACATCAAACCGCTCGCCCACCTGACTTAGAGGTGGCTTATGGTAGAAAAATTAACATTAAATTATCTGGCAACAGCTCTAGTGGACATTCCTGAAGTCAGCATGCCAATTGCACTCTCCCTCAAAGCTTGAGACATCTGTGGCATTGCTTTGTGTGACAAAACTGCACATTTTAGAGTAGCCTTTTATTGTCCCCAGCACAAGTTGCACCTGTGTAATGATCATGCTGTTTAATCAGCTTCTTGATATGCCACACCTGTCAGGTGGATGGATTATCTTGGCAAAGGAGAAATGCTCACTAACAGGGTCTTAAACAAATTTGTGCAGAATATTTGAGAGAAATAACCTTTTTGTGCATATGGAACATTTCTGGAATCTTTTATTTCAGCTCATGAAACATGGAACCAACACTTTACATGTTGCATTTCTATTTTTGCTCAGTGTATATATATTTATTTTACTCAGTCGGGATCAATTTACCCCCCATCCCCCCTCCGGACCTTACAAAATCTCAGACCCTGGCTGTGGCCCCGGATCCAGAATATATATCCCTTTGCAATGATTTCAAGGTGTCTATGAGGCACCACATGCAGAGAAGAAGCCCATCTGTCACCAAAGTGGCCTGCTCAGGCTGTTCAAATTACAGATTGGGCCTTTAGTACAGAATTGTGTAACCTTGTTGCCATCTCACTGGCTACAAAATGTACTTTGTCTTCTTTTTCCTTCATAGATGAAATGGCACCCATTCCATTGATGCACTTTCCAGAGCAATGCCACCATGTTGAGTTAAAACATGGACCTTGGCTGTCTTTGAAGATGTCCTACTGGGGCTGCGACCTGACCCACTCGGTAAGTAGTTATTACCTACACCCTATTTAAGATTGTCACTAGTCTTGAAGTCATGGGATGATGACAGTAATGGAGATAGAATATTTTGAGTTGGTGTCATCCACATTTAGCTTCTGACTGGTGAATAGGGTTGAGTATGTAGCCTAAAGCGCTCATCAGTCCAAAACGTGTCCGCATTCCTACAGCCGCATTCTAGAATATTGGACCTTTGCCTTCATACTTTTCAAATTCTCAGCACTCCTCAAATACTGTATGTGTCTCTGTGTCACAAATCAAATCAACGTTTATTTGTCACATGACAGAATACAGAACAGCTGTAAACCATACAGTGAAATTCTTACTTACAAGCTTTTTCGCAACTATAAGGAGTACAATGAATCAACACTAGGGGATGGATTCAAGCCGTAGTGTCGAAGATCAGCATTGTAGCTCGGTTGAATTGTAAAGGTAATTTTCGATTGAGCGGACATATGCAGCGTTTAAGTGACTGCAGTCTCTGGGAAAGCAGAAACTTCCTTTAAATTTAAATCAGGGTGCAACGCTGATCTGACGCTACAGAATGAATCCAGCCCTAAGTCAGACTAAAAGGTGGAAGTTGGTATTTTTTTTTTATATTTTATTACGATCCCCATTAGCTGCTGCAAAAACCACAGCTACTCTTCCTGGAGTCCACACAAAACATGACATAATACCGAAAATTAATAGACAAGAACAACTACATATCAATACATACACACAAACTATCTAGGTCAAATAGGGGAGAGGCGTTGTGCCGTGAGGTGTTGCTTTATCAGTTTTTTTTAAACCAGGTTTGCTGTTTATTTGAGCAATATGAGATGGAACGGAGTTCCATGCAATAATGGCTCTATATAATAATGTAAGCTTTCTTGAATTTGTTGTGGATTTGAGGACTGTGAAAAGACCCCCTGGTGGCGTATCTGGTGCGGTAAGTGTGTGTGTCAGAGCTGTGTGTAAGTTGACAATGCAATCGATTTGGGATTTTAATCACATTAATGTTTCTTATAAAAAGAAGAAGTAATGAAGTAAGTCTCTCCTTAACTCTTAGCCAAGAGAGAGTGGCATGCATAGTATTTATATCAACCCTCTTATTATAATGAAGAGCAAGATGTGTCTCTCTGTTCTGGGCCAGCTGCAGCTTAACTAGGTCTTTCCTTGCAGCACTCGACCACACGACTGGACAGTAATCAAGATAAAACAAAACTAGAGCCTGACTCGCTTTTTGGAGTGTGGTGTCAAAAAAGCAGAGCATCTCTTTATTACGGACAGACCTCTCCCCATCTTTACAACCATTGAATGTTTTGACCGTGACAGTTTACAATCTAAGGTCACACCAAGTAATTTAGTCTCCTCAACTTGTTAAACAGCAACACCATTCATTACCAGATTCAGCTGAGGTCTAGAACTTAGGGAATGATTTGTACCCAATACAATTCTCTTAGTTTTAGAGATGCTCAGGACCAGTTTTCACTGGCCACCCATTCCAAAACAGACTGCAACTCATTGTTAAGGGTTTCAGTGACTTCATTAGCTGTGGTTGCTGATGCGTATATGGTTGAATCATCAGCATACATGGACACACATGCTTTGTGTCGCCCCGTAGCACTCACTTCTGTCATCATGAAGTGCTTTGAGAGACTAGTCAAGGATCATATCACCTTATTTGACACCGTAGACCCACTTCAATTTGCTTACCTCCTCAATAAATCCACAGACGATGCAATCGCACTGCACACTGCACTATCCCATCTGGACAAGAGGAATGCCTACGTAAGAATGCTGTTCATTGACTATAGCTCAGAATTCAACACCATAGTACCCTCCAAGCTCATCATTAAGCTTGCGGCTCTGGGTCTAAACCCTGCCCTGTGCTACTGGGTCCTGGACTTCCTGACGGGCCGCCCCCCAGATGGTGAAGGTAGGAAACAACACCTCCACTTCGCTGATCCTCAACACTGGGGCCCCACAAGGGTACGTTCTCAGCCCCCTCCTGTACTCCCTGTTCACCCATAACTGCCAGGCCATGCATGCCTCCAACTCAATCATAAAGTTTGCAGACGACACAACAGTAGTCGGCTTGAATACTAACAAAAACGAGACAGCCTACAGGGAGGAGGTGAGGGCTCTGGGAGTGTGATGCCAGGAAAATGACCTCCCACTCAACGTCAACAAAAAACAAAGGAGATGATCGTGGACTTCAGGAAACAGCAGAGGGAGCACCCCCATATCCACATCGAGGGGACCACAGTGGAGAATGTGTTCCTCGGGGGTACACATCACTGACGAACTGAAATGGTCCACCCACACAGACAGTGTGGTGAGGAAGGCGCAACAGCATCTCTTCAACCTCAGGAGGCTGAAGAAATTTGTCTTGGCACCTAAAACCCTGAAACTTTTACAGATGCACAATTGGGAGCATCCTGTCAGGCTGTATCACCACCTGGTACGGCAGCTGCACCGCCCACAACCGCAGGGCTCTCCAGAGGGTGGTGTGGTCTGCCCAAAGCATCACTGGAGGCAAACTACCTGCCCTCCAGGACACCTACAGCACTCGATGTTACAGGAAGGCCAAAAAGATCATCAAGGACAACAACCACCCGAGCCACTGCCTGTTCACCCCGCTATCATACAGAAGGCGAGGTCAGTACAGGCTCATCACAGCTGGGACAGAGAGACTGAAATACAGCTTCTATCTCAAGGCCATCAGACTGTTAAATAGCCATCACTAGCACAATAGGCTGCTGCCTATATACATAGACTTGATATCACTGTTCACATTAATAAATTGAACACTAGTCACTTTAATAATGTTTACATATTTTGCATTACTCCTCTCATAGGTACAGTGGGGCAAAAAAGTATTTAGTCAGCCACCAATTGTGCAAGTTCTCCAACTTAAAAAGATGAGAGAGTCCTGTAATTTTCATCATAGGTACACTTCAACTATGACAGATGAAATGAGAAAAAGAAATCCAGAAAATCACATTGTAGGATTTTTATTTATTTATTTGCAAATTATGGTGGAAAATAAGTATTTGGTCAATAACAAAAGTTTATCTCAATACTTTGTTATATACCCTTTGTTGGCAATGACAGAGGTCAAACGTTTTCTGTAAGTCTTCACAAGGTTTTCACACACTGTTGCTGGTATTTTGGCCCATTCCTCCATGCAGATCTCCTCTAGAGCAGTGATGTTTTGGGGCTGTTGCTGGGCAACACAGACTTTCAACTCCCTCCAAAGATCTTCTATGGGGTTGAGATCTGGAGACTGGCTAGGCCACTCCAGGACCTTGAAATGCATCTTACAAAGCCACTCCTTCGTTGCCCGGGCGGTGTGTTTGGGATCATTGTCATGCTGAAAGACCCAGCCACGTTTCATCTTCAATGCCCTTGCTGATGGAAGGAGGTTTTCACTCAAAATCTCTTGATACATGGCCCCATTCATTCTTTCCTTTACACGGATCAGTCGTCCTGGTCCCTTTGCAGAAAAACAGCCCCAAAGCATGATGTTTCCACCCCCATGCTTCACAGTAGGTATGGTGTTCTTTGGATGCAACTCAGCATTCTTTGTCCTCCAAACACGACGAGTTGAGTTTTTACCAAAAAGTTATATTTTGGTTTCATCTGACCATATGACATTCTCCCAATCCTCATCTGGATCATCCAAATGCTCTCTAGCAAACTTCAGACGGGCCTGAACATGTACTGGCTTAAGCAGGGGGACACGTCTGGCACTGCAGGATTTGAGTCCCTGGCGGCGTAGTGTGTTACTGATGGTAGGCTTTGTTACTTTGGTCCCAGCTCTCTGCAGGTCATTCACTAGGTCCCCGTCTGGGATTTTTGCTCACCGTTCTTGTGATCATTTTGACCCCACGGGTGAGATCTTGCGTGGAGCCCCAGATCGAGGAAGATTATCAGTGGTCTTGTATGTCTTCCATTTCCTAATAATTGCTCCCACAGTTGATTTCTTCAAACCAAGCTGCTTACCTATTGCAGATTCAGTCTTCCCAACCTGGTGCAGGTCTACAATTTTGTTTCTGGTGTCCTTTGACAGCTCTTTGGTCTTGGCCATAGTGGAGTTTGGAGTGTGACTGTTTGAGGTTGTGGACAGGTGTCTTTTATACTGATAACAAGTTCATACAGGTGCCATTAATACAGGTAACGAGTGGAGGACAGAGGAGCCTCTTAAAGAAGAAGTTACAGGTCTGTGAGAGCCAGAAATCTTGCTTGTTTGTATGTGACCAAATACTTATTTTCCACCATAATTTGCAAATAAATTCATTAAAAATCCTACAATGTGATTTTCTGGATTTTTTTTCCTAATTTTGTCTGTCATAGTTGAAGTGTACCTATGATGAAAATTACAGGCCTCTCTCATCTTTTTAAGTGAGAGAACTTGCACAATTGGTGGCTGACTAAATACTTTTTTGCCCCACTGTATATACTGTATTATATTATATCTTAGTCTATGCCGCTTTGACATTGCTCATCCATATATTTATATATTCTTAAATCAATTCCTTTACTTAGAGTTGTATGTATTGTGTGTATTGTTGTGAAATTGTTAGATATTACTTGTTAGATATTACTGCACTGTTGGAGCTAGAAACACAAGCATTTCGCTACACCCACAATAACATCTGCTAAACACGTGTATGTGACCAATAAGATTTGATTTGTTTAATACCAGAGGCAGGTCATTGATAAAAATAAAAAGAGTAGATGGCCTAGAGAGCTGCCTTGCAGTACACCACACTTTACATGTTTGACATTAAAGAAGCTTCCATTAAAGTAAACCTTTTTAGTTCTATTAGATAGATGGCTCTAAATCCACAATATGGCAGAGGTTGAAAAGCCATAACACATACATTTTCTCAACGACAGGTTATGGTCAATAATCTCATAGGCTGCACTGAAATCTAACAATACAGCTCCTACAAACTTCTTATTATCAATTTCTTTCAACCAATCATCAGTCATTTGAGTCAGTGCAGAACAAGTTGAGTGCCCTTCTCTATAAGCATGCTGAAAGTCTGTTGTTAATTTGTTGCTTTACCACTCTTGGGTAGCCAAATTACGTTGGCTTCCCTACAGGCCTGAGGATAAAGACTTTCCTCTAGGCTCAGATAAAAAACATGACAGATAGGAGTGGCTATAGAGTCAGCTACCATCCTCAGTAGCTTTCCATCTAAGTTGTCAATGCCAGGGGATTTGTCATTATTGATCTAAACAATCATTTTTCCACCTCTCCCAAATTGAATCTTGCAATGCTTTTTTTAATGCATTTATAGGATGGCTCGCTGTTCGTTGTTGGAATTTCCTGCCTAAGTTTGCCCACTTTGCCAATGGAGTAATCATTAAAATAACTGGTAACATCAAATGGTTTTGCGATAAATAAGCCAACTGATTTGATGAAGATAGAGTTGAATTTGTCTTTCTGCCCATAATTTCATTTAAAGTACTTAAAGCACTTTTTTGAATCATACATTTTGGCTTCATAATATAGTTTATTCTTCTTTTTGTTGAGTTTAGTCACATCATTTCTCAATTTGCAGTAAGTCAGCCAGTTAGATGTGCAGCCAGACTTGTTAGCAACTCCTTTTGCCCCATCTCTTACAGTTTTTCAATTCATCATCCACCCATGCAGCCTTAACAGTTCTAACAGTCAGTTTGTTAACTATTGTTTATCAATAATTGGGAGAAGCAATTTCATAAATTCATCAAGTGCAGCACCTGGATGCTCCTTATTAATCACAGACCAACAAATATTTTTAATATCATCCACATAAGAGTCACAGCAAAATATTTTGTATGATCTCTTCTACACTATTTTAGACCCAGCTTTCCTGGATATAGCCACTATATTGTGATCACTGCATCCAATGGGTACGAATACAGCTTTAGAACAAAGTTCTAAAGTATTAGTAAAAATCTGATCGATACATGTGGATGATCTTGTTCTTGTAGTGACATGTCTAGTGAGTATGCAGGCCATGGAAGAACTAGATATTTTGGGGCCATGCATGGGGCCATGCATTTTCATGCTGAAACATGAGGTGATGGCGGCGAATGAATGGCATGACAATGGGCCTCAGGATCTCGTCACGATATCTCTGTGCATTCAAATTGCCATCGATAAAAATAAATTGTCTTTGTTGCCTGTAGCTTATGCCTTTCCATACCATAACCCCACCGTAACCATGGGGCACTCTGTTCACTACGTTGACATCAGCAAAATGCTCGCCCACACGATGCCATACACATTGTTTGACATCTGCCTGGTACATTTGAAACCGGGATTCATCTGTGAATTGCACACTCTTCCAGCGTGCCAGTGACCGTCGAAGGTGAGCATTTGCCTACTGAAGTCGGTCACAACACTGAACTGCAGTCAGGTCAAGACCCTGGTGCGGACGACGAGCACTTCCCTGAAACGGTTTCTGACAGTTTGTGCAGAACTCTTTGGTTGTGCAAACCCACAGTTTCATCAGTTGTCTGGGAGGCTAGTGTAGACGATCCCGCAGGTGGAGAAGATGGATGTGGAGGTCCTGGGCTGGCGTTGTTACACGTGGTCTGCGGTCGGTTGGACGTACTGTCAAATTCTCTAAAACGATGTTGGAGGCAGCTTATGGTAGAGAAATTAACATTCAATTCTCTGGCAAAAGCTCTGGTGGACATTCCTGCAGTCAGCATGCCAATTGCATGCTCCCTCAAAACTTGAGGCATCTGTGGCATTATGTTGTGTAACAAAACTGCACATTTAGAGTGGCCTTTTATTGTCTCCAGCACAAGATGCACCTATGTAATGATCATGCTGTTTAATCAGCCACACCAGTCAGGTGGATGGAGAAATGCTCACTAACAGGGATGTATTTTATTTAACCTTCATTTAACTAGGCAAGTCCCGGCCAACCCCGGCCAAACCCAGACGACTCTGGGCCAATTGTGCGCCACACTATGGGACTCTCAATCACGCTGGATATGATACAGCCTGGATTTGAACCAAGGACTGTAGTGACACATCTTACACTGAGATGCAGTGCCTTAGACCACTGCGCCACTCGGGAGCCCAAAATTGTAAACAAATTTGTGCAGAGCATTTTTGAGAAATAGGCTTTTTGTGCATATGGAACATTTCTGTGATCTTACATTTCAGTTCATAACACACTTACATGTCGTGTTTATATTTTTGTTCAGTGTATGAACTGTAACTCAGTAAAATCTTTGAAATTGTTGTATGTTGCATTTATTTTTTGTTCAGTATAGTTTATTCAAATACAATTTATGAATATCACAATGAATTAATCAAGAAGTTGAAGTCAACACTTTATTAGTTTCTGATGCAGCTGGAATCATCATCACTTGTCAGTACACTTGTAAAAAAAGATGATAAAACAATTATATACATTTGTACAACAGCTAGCGATATCTATACCACAATGCTGTTGTGAGCATACTAGGCATTCTATATTATACGAAAACATCACTAACTGAATATGGATGTTGTGTTGGTTGAATTTTTCAGGCAAGTTCCAAAATGTTCTTCAGCTAGTGAACCTCTTCTTGTATTAGGTAATGTCAGCTGGTTTAGCAAGCGTTGGGGCTGTGGTGATGTTGCCAGGGATGTTGGTTTTGGGGGGGCTGTGACTCTGGCTCCTTGTAGACAACCGTCTGGTCCTTTCTGCACTCCACAGCTATGCACACTTTCTTCACCACCCACTGCTTCTACCTTTAGCAGAAGATTTGTTTGTACTGCAAGTCTCCTGGAAAGACATGAAGACTGGTCATTAGGATGTGTAACCATACAATAAACCATGTCCATCTGTAAGCAAAAAAAGGGTCAGTAGACTCAGTATTGACTGAGTGTAACAATAGAGCATTGAGATGGGTTGTTAGCAAAGACGTGACAAGTTTGAGGGGAGCTTGACGTGTAGATAGTATAGTTGTGTATTGTTGTGCTGGTGAGTAGACAAGCACTGCCATCAATAGTGATTACAGTAGAACAGTATACTAACAGCCCCTCTCCCCAATGCCAAATAACTGACTGAAAGGGTATAAAAAGTTTGTCTTGTAGACAGTTTAGTGTTTTGGTGATTTTGTTTTCTCAAGAGGGTATTGTGCTTTTATAAATACCTTTTGCTGTCCTGACTTATTTCAAAGTTTTATGATGTTGAGTTTGAGCTTATTTCAGGCTGAAAGCGTTCATCCAATGGGTCTGCAGGCTCTGTTCTACTAAAGTGGTGTCAAGGTCATCAGCAGCAGGATTAGTTTGTAGGACACACAGTAGACAGTGATTAGCCAACATTTTACTACTTTGCCCCAAACAATAAAATAAAATCCCCACCCCAGTCAGTTACCCACACTTACTAATATCTAATTTTCTTTCAATTTAGACTATAAGCCTTGCAAGAACAATAAACTAAGCTTACATAATACAGAGAAAACTACAGTATAAGTTGTAGCCTACTTGTAAACATTAACTATGACAACAAGACACACACGGACCATGTTTATGCCTGCCTCCAGTATATTTATTTGCTCGTCATGGAAAGATTTAGTAGATTTTAGGTGACTACACTAGTTCCTGGTGCCCAACTTGATGCTGATGCCTCTGCAGATGTTGATGGGATCGGACTCTAAATAGATCACAGTCACGTTAGCCTCTGCGGTAGTTAGTTAGCTAGCTTGCTAACGGTTAGCTAACGTAACCTAATGAAGCTTCCCACAATAAGTTGGGTTAATTTTGGCCCATTCCTCCTGACAGAGCTGGTGTAACTGAGTCAGGTTTATAGGCCTCCTTGCTCGCACAAGCTTTTTCAGTTCTGCCCACAAATGTTCTATTAGATTGAGGTCAGGGCTTTGTGATGGCCACTCCAATACCTTGACTTTGTTGTCCTTAAGCCATTTTGCTACAACTTTGGAAGTATGCTTGGGGTCATTGTCCATTTGGAAGACCCATTTGCGACCAGAAAAGCACCATGATGCTGCCACCCCCATACTTCATGGTTGGGATGGTGTTCTTCAGCTTGCAAGCCTCCCCCTTTTCCTTCAAACATAACATAGTTCTATTTTTGTTTCATCAGACCAGAGAAGTACGATCTTTGTCCCCATGAGCAGTTGCAAACCGTAGTCAGGCTTTTTTAATAGCGGTTTTGGAGCAGTGGCTTCTTCCTTGCTGAGCAGCCTTTCAGCAGCCTTTCTCGTTTTACTGTGGATATAGATACTTTTGTACCTGTTTCCTCCAGCATCTTCACAAGGCCCTTTGATGTTGTTCTGGGATTGATTTGCACTTTTCGCACAAAAGTATGTTCATCTATAGGAGACAGAATGCGTCTCTATCCTGAGCGGTATAACGGCTGCATGGTCCCATGGTATTTATACTTGCGTACTATTGTTTGTACAGATGAACGTGGTACCTTCAGGCGTTTGGAAATGTCTCCCAGGGATGAACCAGACTTGTGGAGGTCTACAATTCTTATGAGGTCTTGGCTAATTTCTTTTGATTTTCCCATGATGTCAAGCAAAGAGGCACTGCATTTGAAGGTAGGCCTTAAAATAAATCCACAGGTACACCTTCAATTGACTCAAATTATGTCAATTAGCCTACCAGAAGCTTCTAAAGCCATGACATAATTTTCTGGAATTTTCCAAGGTGTTTAAAGGCACAGTCAACTTCTGACCCACTGGAATTGTGATACAGTGAATTATAAGTGAAATAATCTGTCTGTAAACAATTGTTGGAAAGATTACTTGTGTCATGCACAAAGTAGATGTCCTAACCGACTTGCCAAAACTATAGTTTGTTACAAGAAATTTGTGGAGTGGTTGAAAATCGAGTTTTAATGACTCCAACCTAAGTGTATGTAAACTTCCGACTTCAACTGTACCTGCTGGAGCGCGTGCTATGGGTGGGTGCTGCTATTGTGACCAGTGAGCTGAAATAAGGCGGGGCTTTACCTAGCAAAGACTTATAGATGACCTGGAGCCAGTGGGTTTGGCAACGAATATGAAGCGAGGGCCAGCCAATGAGAGCATACAGATCGCAGTAGTGGGTAGTTTTGGGGGCTTTGGTGACAAAACGGATGGCACTGTGATAGACTGCATCCAGTTTGCTGAGTAGAGTGTTGGAGGCTATTTTGTAAATGACATTGCCGAAGTCAAGGATCGTAGAGTAGTCCGTTTTACGGGGGTATGTTTGGCAGCATGGGTGAAGGATGCTTTGTTGCGAAATAGGAATAGTACTTTACTTCACTTGTTCAACCAACTTTAAAAAATGAATTCAAAATAAGATAAATGCATAATCTAATTGTGTGTAAAAACAACTACAAGGACTTACATTTTCATAATATTTCCTTTCAACTTAAGATTTTAAGTTCTTCCAACAACTTGCAGTGTGGCTCTGTTGTCAGGATTTTGGGTAAAAAAACATTTTTGTACTTTGCTATACTTTTACACAACGTTGTATGCATGTTTGAAGAATGAAAAGCACATTTATATTTTAGTATCAAACAGTTTGTTATGCTATGAGGTGTTATGGATCATGATGAACAGATATCAAAGCCATCGGACAAAATTGACATTCAATGATGAGACCACCCATTCTCACAATTAGTATGGTCATATGCACCACTCTTGACAGAGGCAAATACATCAAGCCTCAATGCTTGCGGTTTTACCTCCAGCTAGTGGAACCTGATAAAGTGTATAGAAATGTCAAGAGATTAAGTACTGTACATAAAGCCATGTTTAACACTAACACATGATCAATGAAAGTAACTAATCAGAACAATTAAGTAGATCTAATGTACAGTTGTGGACAAAAGTTTTGAGAATGACACATACATTTTCACAAAGTCTGCTGCCTCAGTTCGTATGATGGCAATTTGCATATACTCCAGAATGTCATGAAGAGTGATCAGATGAATTGCAATTAATTGCAAAGTCCCTCTTTGCCATGCAAATGACGGAATCCCCCCAAAACATTTCCACTGCATTTCAGCCCTGCCACAAAAGGACCAGCTGACATCATGTCAGTGATTCTCTCGTTAGCACAGGCGTGAGTGTTGATGAGGACAAGGCTGGAGATCACTCTGTCATGCTGATTGAGTTCGAATAACAGACTGGAAGCTTCAAAAGGAGGGTGGTGCTTGGAATCATTGTTATTCCTCTTTCAACCATGGTTACCTGCAAGGAAACAAGTGCTGTTATCATTGCACAAAAAGGGTTTCACAGGCAAGGATATTGCTGCCAGTAAGATTGCACCTAAATCAACCATTTATCGGATCATCAAGAACTTCAAGGAGAGCGGTTAAATTTTTGTGAAGAAGGCTTCTGGGTGCCCAAGAAAGTCCAGCAAGCGCCAGGACCATCTCCTAAAATTGGTTCAGCTGCGGGCTTGGGGCACCACCAGTACAGAGATTGCTCAGGAATGGCAGCAGGCAGGAGTGAGTGCATCTGCACGCACAGTGAGGGGAAGACTTTTAGAGGATGGCCTGGTGTCAAGAAGGGCAGCAAAGAGCCACTTCTCTCCAGGAAAACAATCAGGGACAGACTGATATTCTGAAAAAGGTACAGGGATTGGACTGCTGAGGACTTCGGTAAAGTCATTTTCTCTGATGAATCCCTTTTCCGATTGTTTGGGGCATCCGGAAAAAAGCTTGTCCGTAGAAGACAAGGTGAGCGCTACCATCAGTCCTGTGTCATGCCAACAGTAAAGCATCCTGAGACCATTCATGTGTGGGGTTGCTTCCCAGCCAAGGGAGTGGGCTCACTCACAATTTTGCCTAAGAACACAGCCATGAATAAAGAATGGTACCAACACATCCTCCGAGAGCAACTTCTCCCAACCATCCAGGAACAGTTTGGTGACAAACAATGCCTTTTCCAGCATGATGGAGAACATTGCCATAAGGCAAAAGTGATAACTAAGTGGCTCGGGGAACAAAACATGGATATTTTGGGTCCATGGCCAGGAAACTCCCCAGACCTTAATCCCATTGAGAACTTGTGGTCAATCCCCAAGAGGCGGGTGGACAAACAAAAACCCAAAAATTCTGACAAACTCCAGGCATTGATTATGCAAGAATGGGCTGCCATCAGTCAGGATGTAGCCCAGAAGTTAATTGACAGCATGCCAGGGCGGATTGTAGAGGTCTTGAAAAAGAAGGGTCAACACTGCAAATATTTACTCTTTGCATCAACTTGATGTAATTGTCAATAAAAGCCTTTGACACTTATGAAATGCTTGTAATTATACTTCAGTATTCCATAGTAACATCTGACAAAAATATCTAAATGAAATCAAATACAATTTTATTTGTCACATACACATGGTTAGCAGATGTTAATGCGAGTGTAGCGAAATGCTTGTGCTTCTAGTTCCGACCATGCAGTAGTATCTAACAAGTAATCTAACAAATTCACAACAACTACCTTAAACACACAAGAGTAAAGATATGAATACGAGTATGTACATATAAATATATGGATGAGCGATGGCTGATCGGCGTAGGCAAGATGCAGTAGATGGTACAGAGTACAGCATATACATATGAGATTAGTAATGTAGGATATGTAAACATTATATAAATGCATCGTTTAAAGTGGCTAGTGATACATTTATTTCATCCAATTATAATTATTAAAGTGGCTAGAGATTTGAGTCGATGGCCAACCGGCATAGGCAAGATTCAGTAGATGGTTTGTTGGCAGCAGCCACTCAATGTTAGTGATGGCTGTTTAACAGTCTGATGGCCTTGAGGTAGAAGCTGTTTTTCAGTCTCTCGGTCCCAGCTTTCATACACCTGTACTGACCTCAGCTTCTGGATGATAGCGGGGTGAACAGGCAGTGGCTCGGGTGGTTGTTGTCCTTGATGATCTTCTTGGCCTTCCTGTGACATCGGGTGGTGTAGGTGTCCTGAAGGGCAGGTAGTTTACCCCCGGTGATGTGTTGTGCAGTCCTCACTACCCTCTGGAGAGCCTTACGGTTGTGGGCGGAGCAGTTGCCGTACCAGGCGGTGATACAGCTCGACAGGATGCTCTCGATGTAGAAGTTTGTAAGTGATTTTGGTGACAAGCCAATTTTCTTCAGCCTCCTGAGGTTGAAGAGGCGCTGTTGCGCCTTCTTCACCACGCTGTCTGTGTGGGTGGTCCAATTCAGTTTGTCCGTGATGTGTACACAGAGGAACTTAAAACTTTCCACCTTCTTCACTACTGTCCCGTCGATGTGGATAGGGGGGTGCTCCTTCTCCTGTTTCCTGAAGTCCACGATCATCTCCTTTGTTTTGTTGACATTGAGTGAGAGGTTATTTTCCTGACACCACACTCCGAGGGCCCTCACCTCCTCCCTGTAGGCCGTCTCGTCGTTGTTGGTAATCAAGCCTACCACTGTAGTGTCGTCAGCAAACTTGATGATTGAGTTGAATGCGTGCTTGGCCACGCAGTCATGGGTAAACAGGGAGTACAGGAGAGGGCTGAGAACGCACCCTTGTGGGTCCCCAGTGTTGAGGATCAGCGGGGTGGAGGTGTTGTTTCCTACCCTCACTACCTGGGGCAGGCCCGTCAGCAAGTCCATTACCTAGTTGCACATGCCGGGCCTATGCCGGGTCAAGACCTAGGGTCTCGAGCTTAATGACGAGCTTGGAGGGAACTATGGTGTTAAATGCTGAGCTGTAGTCGATGAACAGCATTCTTACATAAGTATTTATCTTGTCCAGATGGGTTAGGGCAGTATGCAGTGTAATTGCGATTGCATCGTCTGTGGACCTATTGGGACGGTAAGCAAATTGGAGTGGGTCCAGGGTGTCTGTCAGGATGGAGGTGATATGATCCTTGACTAGTCTCTCAAAGCACTTCATGATGACGGAAGTGAGTGCTACGGTGCGATAGTCATTTAGCTCAGTCACCTTAGCTTTCTTGGGAACAGGAACAATGGTGGCCCTCTTGAAGCATGTGGGAACAGCAGACTGGGATAGGGACTGGTTGAATACCAGCACACCAGCCAGCTGGTCTGCTGGTCTGCGCATGCTCTGAGGACACGGCCAGGGATGCCATCTGGGCCAGCAGCCCTGCGAGGGTTAACACATTTAAATGTTTTCCTCACGTTGGCTGCGGTGAAGGTGAGCCCGCAGGTTTTGGTAGCGGGCCGTGTCGGTGGCACTGTATTATCCTCAAAGCGAGCAAAGAAGTTGTTTAGTTTGTCTGGGAGCAGGACGTCGTGGTCCGTGACGGGGCTGATTTTCTTTTTGTAGTCCGTGATTGACTGTAGACCCTGCCACATTCCTCTCGTGTCTGAGCCGTTGAATTGTGACTCTACTTTGTCTCTATATTGACGCTTAGCTTGTTTGATTGCCTTGCGGAGGGAATAGCTACACTGTTTGTATTCAGTCATGTTTCCACTGAAGCAGCAAACTTTGTGGAAATTAATATTTGTGTCATTCTCAAAACTTTTGGCCACGACTGTACAATAACAGTTCTGGATTTGATACAATTAAGTTGGATATTAGCCATTGTTTTTATGCTGGACACTACAAGGTAAGTATATTATACGTAAAATTTAATAATGTTGGAAATACTCAAAAAGCTGATGCAAATAGTAGCCTACATTTTTTAAGGTGGAACTAGTACAATATTTTTTTACAGTGCACTGTGAGTTAAAGTTAAGCTTGAACATTGCTAGTTCTGCAGTTGTAATGACATAAGTCCATGTGATACCAAAGACTACTAAACTTTCATTGTTAAGACAGTCACCATTTTATTACAATATTATGTTTTATATTTGTCATACATTTTAATAAAAAAATATATTTAATAAATACATTTAAAATGCATGATGGAATATATTTTACAACACATTTCCAAATACATTTTAAAGTCTATCTACCAAATAGTCTTTAAATATATTTCTGTCCTGTATGGCCATATTGTCATGCTCTCTGTAGACCCAGGGTGGCGTCCATCAGCACTCTGTGAAAGTGCAGTACTTTGACCGCCTTCTCATGAGGAATGTGTCTGGCACGGCAACTTGTCAGACTCCCATCTCCAACTCTGTTCCACCAACATTGTGGCTGCCCCAAGTCACCTGTGGGAAAACAGATATGACTGTGAAACTACCTGCTGGAATACTGATAGATGTGAAGGTGCTTGGTAAGTATTGATAATTAATGTTTCCACTGAATTAATTGTGATTATTTGGTGTCCATACTAATCTGATGACATGTTTCACATATTGGAGAAATGTATCTAAAATTGGGTCATTTTACTGGGCATTCTTGGAAAAATGGAGGGAAGTCTTGACTTTTCTGAAGGTGATGCCTACAAAGATTTCTGATCAGGATTAGCTAATGTTGGAGCTCAGGACAAACACGGTTTAGATTTAATGTAGTTTACTTTATTTATTTTTAAAAATGCATTGCTACTGTATGACATGTAGCAAATCTTGGTGTGGATGGCTGGTTACTTTGTTTTGACCTCTCAGACAGCACAATTCTGATATTTTCATTGGTAATTACTGGCAAAAGATCTGATCTCATTGGCCAAAAGACCAATTAGTGGCATAAGATCAGAATTGGACTCCCTGTGTAAACTCATCCTTTGTGCTCACAGATCTGAAAAGACTGCTTATGTGGATGCAACATGGTAGCAGCTACACTTGACCTATTGGAAGACTAGGTGGTTCCATCACCATATTGCTTATGTCTACTTTCAACCCTTTGAACATTGAACCAAAATGGAAACTGGCCCGTTATTTTAAATTCTGGCCCTTATCATAACTTACCAGACTCAACTACAATGTAATGTGAAATACTTTATTTTAAAAAGTTGGCTCTGATATTAATGCTGTTTTGCAGGTCCAGAGGCATTGTTGCACGTTCATGATGGATACGTTGTAACTCAGTGGAAAAGTCTGAATGCCTTGTTTGTAAAATTTTCCCAATCAAAGGTGGAGGTAAGTCCTGGGGCCTCATTTATCAATATTGCGTAGAACAGGGCTCTCCAACCCTGTAGCTGGAGAGCTACCATCCTGTAGCTTGACTCCAACTCTAATCTAGCACACCCGATTCTAATAATTAGCTATTTGATAAGCTGGGGTTGGAGTGAAAACCTACAGAAGGGTAGCTCTCCAGGAACAGGGTTGGAGACCTTTGGTGTAGAAACTATTCTAAAATACTTCTTTCAAACAGAATTTTGAATGCTGAAAAAAGTGTGATTTATCAAACAATCCTACACCGGTATGAGATCATCATAGTTAAATGCCAATTGTTTGAATGCCGAGTTCACATGCTAGTCGGAACTAGGAAACACTAACTGGCTTTCAACCAGTTAGCAAGTCGAAAATGTCAGAGTTTTCTAAATCAAATCAAATTTTATTTGTCACATACACATGGTTAGCAGATGTTAATGCGAGTGTAGCGAAATGCTTGTGCTTCTAGATCCGACCATGCATTAGTATCTAACAAGTAATCTAACAAATTCACAACAACTACCTTATACACGCAAGAGTAAAGGAATGAATACGAGTATGTACATATAAATATATGGATGAGCGATGGCTGATCGGCGTAGGCAAGATGCAGTAGATGGTATGGAGTATAGTATATACATATGAGATGAGTAATGTAGGATATGTAAACATTATATAAATGGCATCGTTTAAAGTGGCTAGTGATACATTTATTTCATCCAATTATAATTATTAAAGTGGCTAGAGATTTGAGTCGATGGCCGAACGGCATAGGCAAGATTCAGTAGATGGTTTAGAGTACGGTGTATACATTTGATATGATTCTAGTTCCGATTAGCACGTGAACGCGGCACCAGCCTCAGCGTTCGTGCACAAACTTGTCTAGTTGCATTTCGAAACGCCCCTAATTAACCATATATGGCCATAAGCATCCCTTTAAAGCCTGTGGGGAATACGCTGCCCAACCCAAAAAAGCTACGAAAAATGTAATATTTCCTAGACTGAAATAGAGGTGCTAGTGTCAGAGATTGAGTACAACCAAAAGGTTTTATTTGACTTGTTAGCTAAAAGGTTTAAGGTTAGGGTTAGGGGAAGAGTAAACTAAAAGGGTTAAGGTTAGGGTTAGCTAACATGCCAAGTAGTTGAAAAGTTGTCCGTGATGACATTTGAACTCGCAACCTTTGGGTTGCTAGACGTTTGCGTTATACGGCCAACCCATCCACCCCGATCATACTAAATCGAGTTCCTGGATTTATATTTACTATGTTACGTCTAGTCTATGAGACCTTGCTGTATGGAAATTGTTTGCAACTGCTCATGTTGCTGATGATTGCATCCTGCTGAAAAGTGCCCATTGTCAAAAACCCGAGGGTGGACAGCATTTGGATGTGCACCGGAAGTACCACCTATCTCTAAAAACACTCTGCTAAATGCAGATTTAGCAAAATCCTCCAACAGAGCAGGATAAGCCATCCATTATCTTTCAAACATGCCTTTAATTGAACAAATGACTGTACTTTATATGGATTATAATTGTATCAAATTCACTGAATTATATGATATTGCTTGTCAAGATATGTTGCAATCACAATTTCACAAATTTGAATATATGAAAATGGACTAAAAAGCACATATGATTATTTGTTGCAGGAGTTGAACATTTCGTTGTAAGGTTTGAACATAACATTTAACTTGTGCTGGTGATTGCAGTTGCCCTTAACTACTTCCTCTTCCACAGTCTGGCAGTCTCTCTCTTCAACTGGTATATCAGAACTCTGCTGGAGAGTTGTCCACTACCATGATATCCTGTTCCCCTCAAACTATCGACTCAAGTAATGTAGAAGAACTCTTTGGAGATTTTGGGGGCTTCCCAAATATTCCCACCACTTCTTCAACATCTGCAGCATCCACCCCAAAAGGATTTGACTTGTGGGGCTTCCCACACATTCCTCCTGGAGAATCAACCATTGCTACAGGAACTCCAGCCACAACGACTGCCACTACCACAACTGCTAGTACCAAAACAGCAGCTGCTGCCACCACAACAGAAATGGGAGAGTTTGACTTGTGGGGCTTCCCATACATTCCGACTGGACCTTTTATTCCTTGTAAAGAATCAAACACTCCAGCCACTACAACTTCCGCTACAACAACTCATTACACTACAACTGACGCTATTATCCCTGTCACCACAACTGCAGTCACTACAACAGTCTCTGCCACCATAACAGCAAAAACCACTACGATAGCTGCTGCCACCACAACTGCTGCCACCACAACTGCAGCAGCTACCACAACAGTCACTGACACCATGACAGCAATAGCCACTACGATAGCTGCTGCCACCACAACTGCACCAGCTACAACAACAACCACTGCCGAAACCACAACTGCAGCTACTCCAACAACAGCCGCAGCCACCACAACTGCAGCCACCACTACAAAAGCCCCTGTCACCACAATTGCAGCCCACACTACGACAGCCGCTGCCACCACAACTTCAGCTGCCACTACAAAAGCAGCCGATGCCACCACAACTGCTGCTACCACAACGGCAGCAGCCACCACAACAGTCTCTGCCAACACAACAGCAACAGCTACTACAACATCCACAGCCACCACAACCGCTGCCACCACAACTGCAGCTGCCACTACGACAGCAGCCGCTGCCACCACAACTGCTGTCACCACATCTGCAGCTGCTACTACAACAGCAGCCACCACTCCAACTTCTCCTGTCACCACAACTGCAACCCACACTACAACAGCCGCTGCCACCACAACTGCAGCTGCCACCACAACAGTCCCAGCCACAAAAACTGCAATCACGACTACAACAGCCACCACAACTGCTCCCACCACTACTACAGCCCCTCTCACCACAACTGTAGCCGCAAATACGACATCCCCAGCCACCACAACTGCAGATGCTACTACAACAGCAGCCACCACTACAAAAGCCCCTGTCACCACAACTGCAGCCCACACTACGATAGCCGATGCCACCACAACGGCAGCAGCCACCACAACAGTCTCTGCCAACACAACAGCAACAGCCACTACGACATCCCCAGCCACAGCAACTGCAGCAGCTACCACAACAGTCACTGCCACCACAACCGCAACCCACATTACAACAGCTACTACGACAGCTGCTGTCACCACATCTGCATCTGCCACCACAACTGCAGCTGCCACCACAAGTGCTGCCACCACAACTGCACCAGCAACAGTCATTTCCACCACAACCGCAACCCACATTACAACAGCCGATTCCACCACAACTGCAGCTGCTACTACGACAGCTGCTGCCACCACAACAGCAGCCACCACTACAAAAGCCCCTGTCACCACAACTAAAGCCCACACTACGACAGCCGTTGCCACCACAACTGCAGCTGCCACTACAACAGCAGCTGATGCCACCACAACTGCTGCCACCACAACGGCAGCAGCTACCACAACAGTCTCTGGCAACACAACAGCAACAGCCATTACGACATCCCCAGTCACCACAACTGCAGCAGCTACCACAACAGTCCCAGCAACCACAACTGCATCTGCCACCACAACTGCAGCCACCACAACTGCTGCCACCACAACGGCAGCAGCTACCACAACAGTCTCTGGCAACACAACAGCAACAGCCATTACGACATCCCCAGTCACCACAACTGCAGCAGCTACCACAACAGTCCCAGCAACCACAACTGCATCTGCCACCACAACTGCAGCCACCACAATTGCAGCCACCACTACGACAGCCGCTGCCACCACAACTTCAGCTGCCACTACAAAAGCAGCCGATGCCACCACAACTGCTGCTACCACAACGGCAGCAGCCACCACAACAGTCTCTGCCAACACAACAGCAACAGCTACTACAACATCCACAGCCACCACAACCGCTGCCACTACGACAGCAGCCGCTGCCACCACAACTGCTGTCACCACATCTGCAGCTGCTACTACAACAGCAGCCACCACTACAACTTCTCCTGTCACCACAACTGCAACCCACACTACAACAGCCGCTGCCACCACAACTGCAGCTGCCACCACAACAGTCCCAGCCACAAAACTGCAATCACCACTACAACAGCCACCACAACTGCTCCCACCACTACTACAGCCCCTCTCACCACAACTGTAGCCGCAAATACGACATCCCCAGCCACCACAACTGCAGATGCTACTACAACAGCAGCCACCACTACAAAAGCCCCTGTCACCACAACTGCAGCCCACACTACGATAGCCGATGCCACCACAACGGCAGCAGCCACCACAACAGTCTCTGCCAACACAACAGCAACAGCCACTACGACATCCCCAGCCACAACAACTGCAGCAGCTACCACAACAGTCACTGCCACCACAACCGCAACCCACATTACAACAGCTACTACGACAGCTGCAGCCACCACAACAGCAGCCACCACTACAAAGGCCCCTGTCACCACAACTGCAGCCCACACTACGACAGCCGTTGCCACCACAACTGCAGCTGCCACTACAACAGCAGCTGATGCCACCACAACTGCTGCCACCACGACGGCAGCAGCTACCACAACAGTCTCTGGCAACACAACAGCAACAGCCATTACGACATCCCCAGTCACCACAACTGCAGCAGCTACCACAACAGTCCCAGCAACCACAACTGCAGCCACCACAACTGCTGCCACCACAACGGCAGCAGCTACCACAACAGTCTCTGGCAACACAACAGCAACAGCCATTACGACTTCCCCAGTCACCACAACTGCAGCAGCTACCACAACAGTCCCAGCAACCACAACTGCATCTGCCACCACAACTGCAGCCACCACAATTGCAGCCACCACTACGACAGCCGCTGCCACCACAACTTCAGCTGCCACTACAAAAGCAACCGATGCCACCACAACTGCTGCTACCACAACGGCAGCAGCCACCACAACAGTCTCTGCCAACACAACAGCAACAGCTACTACAACATCCACAGCCACCACAACCGCTGCCACCACAACTGCAGCTGCCACTACAACAGCAGCTGATGCCACCACAACTGCTGCCACCACGACGGCAGCAGCTACCACAACAGTCTCTGGCAACACAACAGCAACAGCCATTACGACATCCCCAGTCACCACAACTGCAGCAGCTACCACAACAGTCCCAGCAACCACAACTGCAGCCACCACAACTGCTGCCACCACAACGGCAGCAGCTACCACAACAGTCTCTGGCAACACAACAGCAACAGCCATTACGACTTCCCCAGTCACCACAACTGCAGCAGCTACCACAACAGTCCCAGCAACCACAACTGCATCTGCCACCACAACTGCAGCCACCACAATTGCAGCCACCACTACGACAGCCGCTGCCACCACAACTTCAGCTGCCACTACAAAAGCAACCGATGCCACCACAACTGCTGCTACCACAACGGCAGCAGCCACCACAACAGTCTCTGCCAACACAACAGCAACAGCTACTACAACATCCACTGCCACCACAACCGCTGCCACCACAACTGCAGCTGCCACTACAACAGCAGCTGATGCCACCACAACTGCTGCCACCACGACGGCAGCAGCTACCACAACAGTCTCTGGCAACACAACAGCAACAGCCATTACGACATCCCCAGTCACCACAACTGCAGCAGCTACCACAACAGTCCCAGCAACCACAACTGCATCTGCCACCACAACTGCAGCCACCACAACTGCTGCCACCACAACGGCAGCAGCTACCACAACAGTCTCTGGCAACACAACAGCAACAGCCATTACGACATCCCCAGTCACCACAACTGCAGCAGCTACCACAACAGTCCCAGCAACCACAACTGCATCTGCCACCACAACTGCAGCCACCACAACTGCTGCCACCACAACGGCAGCAGCTACCACAACAGTCTCTGGCAACACAACAGCAACAGCCATTACGACATCCCCAGTCACTACATCTGCAGCAGCTACCACAACAGTCCCAGCAACCACAACTGCATCTGCCACCACAACTGCAGCCACCACAATTGCAGCCACCACTACGACAGCCGCTGCCACCACAACTTCAGCTGCCACTACAAAAGCAGCCGATGCCACCACAACTGCTGCTACCACAACGGCAGCAGCCACCACAACAGTCTCTGCCAACACAACAGCAACAGCTACTACAACATCCACAGCCACCACAACCGCTGCCACTACGACAGCAGCCGCTGCCACCACAACTGCTGTCACCACATCTGCAGCTGCTACTACAACAGCAGCCACCACTACAACTTCTCCTGTCACCACAACTGCAACCCACACTACAACAGCCGCTGCCACCACAACTGCAGCTGCCACCACAACAGTCCCAGCCACAAAAACTGCAATCACCACTACAACAGCCACCACAACTGCTCCCACCACTACTACAGCCCCTCTCACCACAACTGTAGCCGCAAATACGACATCCCCAGCCACCACAACTGCAGATGCTACTACAACAGCAGCCACCACTACAAAAGCCCCTGTCACCACAACTGCAGCCCACACTACGATAGCCGATGCCACCACAACGGCAGCAGCCACCACAACAGTCTCTGCCAACACAACAGCAACAGCCACTACGACATCCCCAGCCACAACAACTGCAGCAGCTACCACAACAGTCACTGCCACCACAACCGCAACCCACATTACAACAGCTACTACGACAGCTGCTGTCACCACATCTGCATCTGCCACCACAACTGCAGCTGCCACCACAAGTGCTGCCACCACAACTGCTGCCAACACAACTGCACCAGCAACAGTCATTTCCACCACAACCGCAACCCACATTACAACAGCCGATTCCACCACAACTGCAGCTGCTACTAAGACAGCTGCAGCCACCACAACAGCAGCCACCACTACAAAAGCCCCTGTCACCACAACTGCAGCCCACACTACGACAGCCGTTGCCACCACAACTGCAGCTGCCACTACAACAGCAGCTGATGCCACCACAACTGCTGCCACCACGACGGCAGCAGCTACCACAACAGTCTCTGGCAACACAACAGCAACAGCCATTACGACATCCCCAGTCACCACAACTGCAGCAGCTACCACAACAGTCCCAGCAACCACAACTGCATCTGCCACCACAACTGCAGCCACCACAACTGCTGCCACCACAACGGCAGCAGCTACCACAACAGTCTCTGGCAACACAACAGCAACAGCCATTACGACATCCCCAGTCACTACATCTGCAGCAGCTACCACAACAGTCCCAGCAACCACAACTGCATCTGCCACCACAACTGCAGCCACCACAATTGCAGCCACCACTACGACAGCCGCTGCCACCACAACTTCAGCTGCCACTACAAAAGCAGCCGATGCCACCACAACTGCTGCCACCACAACGGCAGCAGCCACCACAACAATCTCTGCCAACACAACAGCAACAGCCACTACGACATCCCCAGCCACAACAACTGCAGCAGCTACCACAACAGTCACTGCCACCACAACCGCAACCCACATTACAACAGCTACTACGACAGCTGCTGTCACCACATCTGCATCTGCCACCACAACTGCAGCTGCCACGACAAGTGCTGCCACCACAACTGCTGCCAACACAACTGCACCAGCAACAGTCATTTCCACCACAACCGCAACCCACATTACAACAGCCGATTCCACCACAACTGCAGCTGCTACTAAGACAGCTGCAGCCACCACAACAGCAGCCACCACTACAAAGCCCCTGTCACCACAACTGCAGCCCACACTACGATAGGCCGTTGCCACCACAACTGCAGCTGCCACTACAACAGCAGCTGATGCCACCACAACTGCTGCCACCACGACGGCAGCAGCTACCACAACAGTCTCTGGCAACACAACAGCAACAGCCATTACGACATCCCCAGTCACCACAACTGCAGCAGCTACCACAACAGTCCCAGCAACCACAACTGCAGCCACCACAACTGCTGCCACCACAACGGCAGCAGCTACCACAACAGTCTCTGGCAACACAACAGCAACAGCCACTACGACATCCCCAGCCACAACAACTGCAGCAGCTACCACAACAGTCACTGCCACCACAACCGCAACCCACATTACAACAGCTACTACGACAGCTGCTGTCACCACATCTGCATCTGCCACCACAACTGCAGCTGCCACGACAAGTGCTGCCACCACAACTGCTGCCAACACAACTGCACCAGCAACAGTCATTTCCACCACAACCGCAACCCACATTACAACAGCCGATTCCACCACAACTGCAGCTGCTACTAAGACAGCTGCAGCCACCACAACAGCAGCCACCACTACAAAAGCCCCTGTCACCACAACTGCAGCCCACACTACGATAGCCGCTGCCACCACAACTTCAGCTGCCACTACAAAAGCAGCCGATGCCACCACAACTGCTGCCACCACAACGGCAGCAGCCACCACAACAATCTCTGCCAACACAACAGCAACAGCCACTACGACATCCCCAGCCACAACAACTGCAGCAGCTACCACAACAGTCACTGCCACCACAACCGCAACCCACATTACAACAGCTACTACGACAGCTGCTGTCACCACATCTGCATCTGCCACCACAACTGCAGCTGCCACGACAAGTGCTGCCACCACAACTGCTGCCAACACAACTGCACCAGCAACAGTCATTTCCACCACAACCGCAACCCACATTACAACAGCCGATTCCACCACAACTGCAGCTGCTACTAAGACAGCTGCAGCCACCACAACAGCAGCCACCACTACAAAAGCCCCTGTCACCACAACTGCAGCCCACACTACGATAGCCGTTGCCACCACAACTGCAGCTGCCACTACAACAGCAGCTGATGCCACCACAACTGCTGCCACCACGGCGCAGCAGCTACCACAACAGTCTCTGGCAACACAACAGCAACAGCCATTACGACATCCCCAGTCACCACAACTGCAGCAGCTACCACAACAGTCCCAGCAACCACAACTGCAGCCACCACAACTGCTGCCACCACAACGGCAGCAGCTACCACAACAGTCTCTGGCAACACAACAGCAACAGCCACTACGACATCCCCAGCCACAACAACTGCAGCAGCTACCACAACAGTCACTGCCACCACAACCGCAACCCACATTACAACAGCTACTACGACAGCTGCTGTCACCACATCTGCATCTGCCACCACAACTGCAGCTGCCACGACAAGTGCTGCCACCACAACTGCTGCCAACACAACTGCACCAGCAACAGTCATTTCCACCACAACCGCAACCCACATTACAACAGCCGATTCCACCACAACTGCAGCTGCTACTAAGACAGCTGCAGCCACCACAACAGCAGCCACCACTACAAAAGCCCCTGTCACCACAACTGCAGCCCACACTACGATAGCCGTTGCCACCACAACTGCAGCTGCCACTACAACAGCAGCTGATGCCACCACAACTGCTGCCACCACGACGGCAGCAGCTACCACAACAGTCTCTGGCAACACAACAGCAACAGCCATTACGACATCCCCAGTCACCACAACTGCAGCAGCTACCACAACAGTCCCAGCAACCACAACTGCAGCCACCACAACTGCTGCCACCACAACGGCAGCAGCTACCACAACAGTCTCTGGCAACACAACAGCAACAGCCACTACGACATCCCCAGCCACAACAACTGCAGCAGCTACCACAACAGTCACTGCCACCACAACTGCTGCCAACACAACTGCACCAGCAACAGTCATTTCCACCACAACCGCAACCCACATTACAACAGCCGATTCCACCACAACTGCAGCTGCTACTAAGACAGCTGCAGCCACCACAACAGCAGCCACCACTACAAAAGCCCCTGTCACCACAACTGCAGCCCACACTACGATAGCCGTTGCCACCACAACTGCAGCTGCCACTACAACAGCAGCTGATGCCACCACAACTGCTGCCACCACGACGGCAGCAGCTACCACAACAGTCTCTGGCAACACAACAGCAACAGCCATTACGACATCCCCAGTCACCACAACTGCAGCAGCTACCACAACAGTCCCAGCAACCACAACTGCAGCCACCACAACTGCAGCCACCACAACGGCAGCAGCTACCACAACAATCTCTGCCAACACAACAGCAACAGCCACTACGACATCCCCAGCCACAACTGCAGCAGCTACCACAACAGTCACTGCCACCACAACCGCAACCCACATTACAACAGCTACTACGACAGCTGATGTCACCACATCTGCATCTGCCACCACAACTGCAGCTGCCACCACAAGTGCTGCCACCACAACTGCTGCCAACACAACTGCACCAGCAACAGTCATTTCCACCACAACCGCAACCCACATTACAACAGCCGATTCCACCACAACTGCAGCTGCTACTCGACAGCTGCTGCCACCACAACAGCAGCCACCACTACAAAAGCCCCTGTCACCACAACTGCAGCCCACACTACGACAGCCGTTGCCACCACAACTGCAGCTGCCACTACAACAGCAGCTGATGCCACCACAACTGCTGCCACCACGACGGCGGCAGCTACCACAACAGTCTCTGGCAACACAACAGCAACAGCCATTACGACATCCCCAGTCACCACAACTGCAGCAGCTACCACAACAGTCCCAGCAACCACAACTGCATCTGCCACCACAACTGCAGCCACCACAACTGCTGCCACCACAACGGCAGCAGCTACCACAACAGTCTCTGGCAACACAACAGCAACAGCCATTACGACATCCCCAGTCACTACATCTGCAGCAGCTACCACAACAGTCCCAGCAACCACAACTGCATCTGCCACCACAACTGCAGCCACCACAATTGCAGCCACCACTACGACAGCCGCTGCCACCACAACTTCAGCTGCCACTACAAAAGCAGCCGATGCCACCACAACTGCTGCTACCACAGCGGCAGCCACCACAACAGTCTCTGCCAACACAACAGCAACAGCTACGACAACATCCACATCCACCACAACCGCTGCCACTACGACAGCAGCCGCTGCCACCACAACTGCTGTCACCACATCTGCAGCTGCTACTACAACAGCAGCCACCACTACAACTTCTCCTGTCACCACAACTGCAGCCCACACTACAACAGCCGCTGCCACCGCAACTGCAGCTGCCACCACAACAGTCCCAGCCACAAAACTGCAATCACCACTACAACAGCCACCACAACTGCTCCCACCACTACTACAGCCCCTCTCACCACAACTGTAGCCGCAAATACGACATCCCCAGCCACCACAACTGCAGATGCTACTACAACAGCAGCCACCACTACAAAAGCCCCTGTCACCACAACTGCAGCCCACACTACGATGGCCGATGCCACCACAACGGCAGCAGCCACCACAACAGTCTCTGCCAACACAACAGCAACAGCCACTACGACATCCCCAGCCACAACAACTGCAGCAGCTACCACAACAGTCACTGCCACCACAACCGCAACCCACATTACAACAGCTACTACGACAGCTGCTGTCACCACATCTGCATCTGCCACCACAACTGCAGCTGCCACCACAAGTGCTGCCACCACAACTGCTGCCAACACAACTGCACCAGCAACAGTCATTTCCACCACAACCGCAGCCCACATTACAACAGCCGATTCCACCACAACTGCAGCTGCTACTAAGACAGCTGCAGCCACCACAACAGCAGCCACCACTACAAAGCCCCTGTCACCACAACTGCAGCCCACACTACGATAGCCGTTGCCACCACAACTGCAGCTGCCACTACAACAGCAGCTGATGCCACCACAACTGCTGCCACCACGACGGCAGCAGCTACCACAACAGTCTCTGGCAACACAACAGCAACAGCCATTACGACATCCCCAGTCACCACAACTGCAGCAGCTACCACAACAGTCCCAGCAACCACAACTGCAGCCACCACAACTGCTGCCACCACAACGGCAGCAGCTACCACAACAGTCTCTGGCAACACAACAGCAACAGCCATTACGACTTCCCCAGTCACCACAACTGCAGCAGCTACCACAACAGTCCCAGCAACCACAACTGCATCTGCCACCACAACTGCAGCCACCACAATTGCAGCCACCACTACGACAGCCGCTGCCACCACAACTTCAGCTGCCACTACAAAAGCAACCGATGCCACCACAACTGCTGCTACCACAACGGCAGCAGCCACCACAACAGTCTCTGCCAACACAACAGCAACAGCTACTACAACATCCACAGCCACCACAACCGCTGCCACCACAACTGCAGCTGCCACTACAACAGCAGCTGATGCCACCACAACTGCTGCCACCACGACGGCAGCAGCTACCACAACAGTCTCTGGCAACACAACAGCAACAGCCATTACGACATCCCCAGTCACCACAACTGCAGCAGCTACCACAACAGTCCCAGCAACCACAACTGCATCTGCCACCACAACTGCAGCCACCACAACTGCTGCCACCACAACGGCAGCAGCTACCACAACAGTCTCTGGCAACACAACAGCAACAGCCATTACGACATCCCCAGTCACCACAACTGCAGCAGCTACCACAACAGTCCCAGCAACCACAACTGCATCTGCCACCACAACTGCAGCCACCACAACTGCTGCCACCACAACGGCAGCAGCTACCACAACAGTCTCTGGCAACACAACAGCAACAGCCATTACGACATCCCCAGTCACTACATCTGCAGCAGCTACCACAACAGTCCCAGCAACCACAACTGCATCTGCCACCACAACTGCAGCCACCACAATTGCAGCCACCACTACGACAGCCGCTGCCACCACAACTTCAGCTGCCACTACAAAAGCAGCCGATGCCACCACAACTGCTGCTACCACAACGGCAGCAGCCACCACAACAGTCTCTGCCAACACAACAGCAACAGCTACTACAACATCCACAGCCACCACAACCGCTGCCACTACGACAGCAGCCGCTGCCACCACAACTGCTGTCACCACAACTGCAGCTGCCACCACAACAGTCCCAGCCACAAAAACTGCAATCACCACTACAACAGCCACCACAACTGCTCCCACCACTACTACAGCCCCTCTCACCACAACTGTAGCCGCAAATACGACATCCCCAGCCACCACAACTGCAGATGCTACTACAACAGCAGCCACCACTACAAAAGCCCCTGTCACCACAACTGCAGCCCACACTACGATAGCCGATGCCACCACAACGGCAGCAGCCACCACAACAGTCTCTGCCAACACAACAGCAACAGCCACTACGACATCCCCAGCCACAACAACTGCAGCAGCTACCACAACAGTCACTGCCACCACAACCGCAGCCCACATTACAACAGCTACTACGACAGCTGCTGTCACCACATCTGCATCTGCCACCACAACTGCAGCTGCCACCACAAGTGCTGCCACCACAACTGCTGCCAACACAACTGCACCAGCAACAGTCATTTCCACCACAACCGCAACCCACATTACAACAGCCGATTCCACCACAACTGCAGCTGCTACTAAGACAGCTGCAGCCACCTAACAGCAGCCACCACTACAAAAGCCCCTGTCACCACAACTGCAGCCCACACTACGACAGCCGTTGCCACCACAACTGCAGCTGCCACTACAACAGCAGCTGATGCCACCACAACTGCTGCCACCACGACGGCAGCAGCTACCACAACAGTCTCTGGCAACACAACAGCAACAGCCATTACGACATCCCCAGTCACCACAACTGCAGCAGCTACCACAACAGTCCCAGCAACCACAACTGCAGCCACCACAACTGCTGCCACCACAACGGCAGCAGCTACCACAACAGTCTCTGGCAACACAACAGCAACAGCCATTACGACATCCCCAGTCACTACATCTGCAGCAGCTACCACAACAGTCCCAGCAACCACAACTGCATCTGCCACCACAACTGCAGCCACCACAATTGCAGCCACCACTACGACAGCCGCTGCCACCACAACTTCAGCTGCCACTACAAAAGCAGCCGATGCCACCACAACTGCTGCTACCACAACGGCAGCAGCTACCACAACAGTCTCTGGCAACACAACAGCAACAGCCATTACGACATCCCCAGTCACCACAACTGCAGCAGCTACCACAACAGTCCCAGCAACCACAACTGCAGCCACCACAACTGCTGCCACCACAACGGCAGCAGCTACCACAACAGTCTCTGGCAACACAACAGCAACAGCCATTACGACATCCCCAGTCACTACATCTGCAGCAGCTACCACAACAGTCCCAGCAACCACAACTGCATCTGCCACCACAACTGCAGCCACCACAATTGCAGCCACCACTACGACAGCCGCTGCCACCACAACTTCAGCTGCCACTACAAAAGCAGCCGATGCCACCACAACTGCTGCTACCACAACGGCAGCAGCCACCACAACAGTCTCTGCCAACACAACAGCAACAGCTACTACAACATCCACAGCCACCACAACCGCTGCCACTACGACAGCAGCCGCTGCCACCACAACTGCTGTCACCACATCTGCAGCTGCTACTACAACAGCAGCCACCACTACAACTTCTCCTGTCACCACAACTGCAACCCACACTACAACAGCCGCTGCCACCAACTGCAGCTGCCACCACAACAGTCCCAGCCACAAAACTGCAATCACCACTACAACAGCCACCACAACTGCTCCCACCACTACTACAGCCCCTCTCACCACAACTGTAGCCGCAAATACGACATCCCCAGCCACCACAACTGCAGATGCTACTACAACAGCAGCCACCACTACAAAAGCCCCTGTCACCACAACTGCAGCCCACACTACGATGGCCGATGCCACCACAACGGCAGCAGCCACCACAACAGTCTCTGCCAACACAACAGCAACAGCCACTACGACATCCCCAGCCACAACAACTGCAGCAGCTACCACAGCAGTCACTGCCACCACAACCGCAGCCCACATTACAACAGCTACTACGACAGCTGCTGTCACCACATCTGCATCTGCCACCACAACTGCAGCTGCCACCACAAGTGCTGCCACCACAACTGCTGCCAACACAACTGCACCAGCAACAGTCATTTCCACCACAACCGCAACCCACATTACAACAGCCGATTCCACCACAACTGCAGCTGCTACTAAGACAGCTGCAGCCACCACAACAGCAGCCACCACTACAAAAGCCCCTGTCACCACAACTGCAGCCCACACTACGACAGCCGTTGCCACCACAACTGCAGCTGCCACTACAACAGCAGCTGATGCCACCACAACTGCTGCCACCACGACGGCAGCAGCTACCACAACAGTCTCTGGCAACACAACAGCAACAGCCATTACGACATCCCCAGTCACCACAACTGCAGCAGCTACCACAACAGTCCCAGCAACCACAACTGCAGCCACCACAACTGCTGCCACCACAACGGCAGCAGCTACCACAACAGTCTCTGGCAACACAACAGCAACAGCCATTACGACTTCCCCAGCAACCACAACTGCATCTGCCACCACAACTGCAGCCACCACAATTGCAGCCACCACTACGACAGCCGCTGCCACCACAACTTCAGCTGCCACTACAAAAGCAACCGATGCCACCACAACTGCTGCTACCACAACGGCAGCAGCCACCACAACAGTCTCTGCCAACACAACAGCAACAGCTACTACAACATCCACAGCCACCACAACCGCTGCCACCACAACTGCAGCTGCCACTACAACAGCAGCTGATGCCACCACAACTGCTGCCACCACGACGGCAGCAGCTACCTAACAGTCTCTGGCAACACAACAGCAACAGCCATTACGACATCCCCAGTCACCACAACTGCAGCAGCTACCACAACAGTCCCAGCAACCACAACTGCATCTGCCACCACAACTGCAGCCACCACAATTGCAGCCACCACTACGACAGCCGCTGCCACCACAACTTCAGCTGCCACTACAAAAGCAGCCGATGCCACCACAACTGCTGCTACCACAACGGCAGCAGCCACCACAACAGTCTCTGCCAACACAACAGCAACAGCTACTACAACATCCACAGCCACCACAACCGCTGCCACTACGACAGCAGCCGCTGCCACCACAACTGCAGCTGCCACCACAACAGTCCCAGCCACAAAAACTGCAATCACCACTACAACAGCCACCACAACTGCTCCCACCACTACTACAGCCCCTCTCACCACAACTGTAGCCGCAAATACGACATCCCCAGCCACCACAACTGCAGATGCTACTACAACAGCAGCCACCACTACAAAAGCCCCTGTCACCACAACTGTAGCCGCAAATACGACATCCCCAGCCACCACAACTGCAGATGCTACTACAACAGCAGCCACCACTACAAAAGCCCCTGTCACCACAACTGCAGCCCACACTACGATAGCCGATGCCACCACAACGGCAGCAGCCACCACAACAGTCTCTGCCAACACAACAGCAACAGCCACTACGACATCCCCAGCCACAACAACTGCAGCAGCTACCACAACAGTCACTGCCACCACAACCGCAACCCACATTACAACAGCTACTACGACAGCTGCTGTCACCACATCTGCATCTGCCACCACAACTGCAGCTGCCACCACAAGTGCTGCCACCACAACTGCTGCCAACACAACTGCACCAGCAACAGTCATTTCCACCACAACCGCAGCCCACATTACAACAGCCGATTCCACCACAACTGCAGCTGCTACTAAGACAGCTGCAGCCACCACAACAGCAGCCACCACTACAAAGCCCTGTCACCACAACTGCAGCCCACACTACGACAGCCGTTGCCACCACAACTGCAGCTGCCACTACAACAGCAGCTGATGCCACCACAACTGCTGCCACCACGACGGCAGCAGCTACCACAACAGTCTCTGGCAACACAACAGCAACAGCCATTACGACATCCCCAGTCACCACAACTGCAGCAGCTACCACAACAGTCCCAGCAACCACAACTGCAGCCACCACAACTGCTGCCACCACAACGGCAGCAGCTACCACAACAGTCTCTGGCAACACAACAGCAACAGCCATTACGACTTCCCCAGTCACCACAACTGCAGCAGCTACCACAACAGTCCCAGCAACCACAACTGCATCTGCCACCACAACTGCAGCCACCACAATTGCAGCCACCACTACAACAGCCGCTGCCACCACAACTGCAGCTGCCACCACAACAGTCCCAGCCACAAAAACTGCAATCACCACTACAACAGCCACCACAACTGCTCCCACCACTACTACAGCCCCTCTCACCACAACTGTAGCCGCAAATACGACATCCCCAGCCACCACAACTGCAGATGCTACTACAACAGCAGCCACCACTACAAAAGCCCCTGTCACCACAACTGCAGCCCACACTACGATAGCCGATGCCACCACAGCGGCAGCAGCCACCACAACAGTCTCTGCCAACACAACAGCAACAGCCACTACGACATCCCCAGCCACAACAACTGCAGCAGCTACCACAACAGTCACTGCCACCACAACCGCAACCCACATTACAACAGCTACTACGACAGCTGCTGTCACCACATCTGCATCTGCCACCACAACTGCAGCTGCCACCACAAGTGCTGCCACCACAACTGCTGCCAACACAACTGCACCAGCAACAGTCATTTCCACCACAACCGCAACCCACATTACAACAGCCGATTCCACCACAACTGCAGCTGCTACTAAGACAGCTGCAGCCACCACAACAGCAGCCACCACTACAAAGCCCTGTCACCACAACTGCAGCCCACACTACGACAGCCGTTGCCACCACAACTGCAGCTGCCACTACAACAGCAGCTGATGCCACCACAACTGCTGCCACCACGACGGCAGCAGCTACCACAACAGTCTCTGGCAACACAACAGCAACAGCCATTACGACATCCCCAGTCACCACAACTGCAGCAGCTACCACAACAGTCCCAGCAACCACAACTGCAGCCACCACAACTGCTGCCACCACAACGGCAGCAGCTACCACAACAGTCTCTGGCAACACAACAGCAACAGCCATTACGACTTCCCCAGTCACCACAACTGCAGCAGCTACCACAACAGTCCCAGCAACCACAACTGCATCTGCCACCACAACTGCAGCCACCACAATTGCAGCCACCACTACGACAGCCGCTGCCACCACAACTTCAGCTGCCACTACAAAAGCAACCGATGCCACCACAACTGCTGCTACCACAACGGCAGCAGCCACCACAACAGTCTCTGCCAACACAACAGCAACAGCTACTACAACATCCACAGCCACCACAACCGCTGCCACCACAACTGCAGCTGCCACTACAACAGCAGCTGATGCCACCACAACTGCTGCCACCACGACGGCAGCAGCTACCACAACAGTCTCTGGCAACACAACAGCAACAGCCATTACGACATCCCCAGTCACCACAACTGCAGCAGCTACCACAACAGTCCCAGCAACCACAACTGCAGCCACCACAACTGCTGCCACCACAACGGCAGCAGCTACCACAACAGTCTCTGGCAACACAACAGCAACAGCCATTACGACTTCCCCAGTCACCACAACTGCAGCAGCTACCACAACAGTCCCAGCAACCACAACTGCATCTGCCACCACAACTGCAGCCACCACAATTGCAGCCACCACTACGACAGCCGCTGCCACCACAACTTCAGCTGCCACTACAAAAGCAACCGATGCCACCACAACTGCTGCTACCACAACGGCAGCAGCCACCACAACAGTCTCTGCCAACACAACAGCAACAGCTACTACAACATCCACAGCCACCACAACCGCTGCCACCACAACTGCAGCTGCCACTACAACAGCAGCTGATGCCACCACAACTGCTGCCACCACGACGGCAGCAGCTACCACAACAGTCTCTGGCAACACAACAGCAACAGCCATTACGACATCCCCAGTCACCACAACTGCAGCAGCTACCACAACAGTCCCAGCAACCACAACTGCATCTGCCACCACAACTGCAGCCACCACAACTGCTGCCACCACAACGGCAGCAGCTACCACAACAGTCTCTGGCAACACAACAGCAACAGCCATTACGACATCCCCAGTCACCACAACTGCAGCAGCTACCACAACAGTCCCAGCAACCACAACTGCATCTGCCACCACAACTGCATCTGCCACCACAACTGCTGCCACCACAACGGCAGCAGCTACCACAACAGTCTCTGGCAACACAACAGCAACAGCCATTACGACATCCCCAGTCACTACATCTGCAGCAGCTACCACAACAGTCCCAGCAACCACAACTGCATCTGCCACCACAACTGCAGCCACCACAATTGCAGCCACCACTACGACAGCCGCTGCCACCACAACTTCAGCTGCCACTACAAAAGCAGCCGATGCCACCACAACTGCTGCTACCACAACGGCAGCAGCCACCACAACAGTCTCTGCCAACACAACAGCAACAGCTACTACAACATCCACAGCCACCACAACCGCTGCCACTACGACAGCAGCCGCTGCCACCACAACTGCTGTCACCACATCTGCAGCTGCTACTACAACAGCAGCCACCACTACAACTTCTCCTGTCACCACAACTGCAACCCACACTACAACAGCCGCTGCCACCACAACTGCAGCTGCCACCACAACAGTCCCAGCCACAAAACTGCAATCACCACTACAACAGCCACCACAACTGCTCCCACCACTACTACAGCCCCTCTCACCACAACTGTAGCCGCAAATACGACATCCCCAGCCACCACAACTGCAGATGCTACTACAACAGCAGCCACCACTACAAAAGCCCCTGTCACCACAACTGCAGCCCACACTACGATGGCCGATGCCACCACAATGGCAGCAGCCACCACAACAGTCTCTGCCAACACAACAGCAACAGCCACTACGACATCCCCAGCCACAACAACAACTGCAGCAGCTACCACAACAGTCACTGCCACCACAACCGCAACCCACATTACAACAGCTACTACGACAGCTGCTGTCACCACATCTGCATCTGCCACCACAACTGCAGCTGCCACCACAAGTGCTGCCACCACAACTGCTGCCAACACAACTGCACCAGCAACAGTCATTTCCACCACAACCGCAACCCACATTACAACAGCCGATTCCACCACAACTGCAGCTGCTACTAAGACAGCTGCAGCCACCACAACAGCAGCCACCACTACAAAGCCCTGTCACCACAACTGCAGCCCACACTACGACAGCCGTTGCCACCACAACTGCAGCTGCCACTACAACAGCAGCTGATGCCACCACAACTGCTGCCACCACGACGGCAGCAGCTACCACAACAGTCTCTGGCAACACAACAGCAACAGCCATTACGACATCCCCAGTCACCACAACTGCAGCAGCTACCACAACAGTCCCAGCAACCACAACTGCAGCCACCACAACTGCTGCCACCACAACGGCAGCAGCTACCACAACAGTCTCTGGCAACACAACAGCAACAGCCATTACGACTTCCCCAGTCACCACAACTGCAGCAGCTACCACAACAGTCCCAGCAACCACAACTGCATCTGCCACCACAACTGCAGCCACCACAATTGCAGCCACCACTCGACAGCCGCTGCCACCACAACTTCAGCTGCCACTACAAAAGCAACCGATGCCACCACAACTGCTGCTACCACAACGGCAGCAGCCACCACAACAGTCTCTGCCAACACAACAGCAACAGCTACTACAACATCCACAGCCACCACAACCGCTGCCACCACAACTGCAGCTGCCACCACAACAGCAGCTGATGCCACCACAACTGCTGCCACCACGACGGCAGCAGCTACCACAACAGTCTCTGGCAACACAACAGCAACAGCCATTACGACATCCCCAGTCACCACAACTGCAGCAGCTACCACAACAGTCCCAGCAACCACAACTGCAGCCACCACAACTGCTGCCACCACAACGGCAGCAGCTACCACAACAGTCTCTGGCAACACAACAGCAACAGCCATTACGACTTCCCCAGTCACCACAACTGCAGCAGCTACCACAACAGTCCCAGCAACCACAACTGCATCTGCCACCACAACTGCAGCCACCACAATTGCAGCCACCACTCGACAGCCGCTGCCACCACAACTTCAGCTGCCACTACAAAAGCAACCGATGCCACCACAACTGCTGCTACCACAACGGCAGCAGCCACCACAACAGTCTCTGCCAACACAACAGCAACAGCTACTACAACATCCACAGCCACCACAACCGCTGCCACCACAACTGCAGCTGCCACTACAACAGCAGCTGATGCCACCACAACTGCTGCCACCACGACGGCAGCAGCTACCACAACAGTCTCTGGCAACACAACAGCAACAGCCATTACGACATCCCCAGTCACCACAACTGCAGCAGCTACCACAACAGTCCCAGCAACCACAACTGCATCTGCCACCACAACTGCAGCCACCACAACTGCTGCCACCACAACGGCAGCAGCTACCACAACAGTCTCTGGCAACACAACAGCAACAGCCATTACGACATCCCCAGTCACCACAACTGCAGCAGCTACCACAACAGTCCCAGCAACCACAACTGCATCTGCCACCACAACTGCAGCCACCACAACTGCTGCCACCACAACGGCAGCAGCTACCACAACAGTCTCTGGCAACACAACAGCAACAGCCATTACGACATCCCCAGTCACTACATCTGCAGCAGCTACCACAACAGTCCCAGCAACCACAACTGCATCTGCCACCACAACTGCAGCCACCACAATTGCAGCCACCACTACGACAGCCGCTGCCACCACAACTTCAGCTGCCACTACAAAAGCAGCCGATGCCACCACAACTGCTGCTACCACAACGGCAGCCACCACAACAGTCTCTGCCAACACAACAGCAACAGCTACTACAACATCCACAGCCACCACAACCGCTGCCACTACGACAGCAGCCGCTGCCACCACAACTGCTGTCACCACATCTGCAGCTGCTACTACAACAGCAGCCACCACTACAACTTCTCCTGTCACCACAACTGCAACCCACACTACAACAGCCGCTGCCACCACAACTGCAGCTGCCACCACAACAGTCCCAGCCACAAAACTGCAATCCACCACTACAACAGCCACCACAACTGCTCCCACCACTACTACAGCCCCTCTCACCACAACTGTAGCCGCAAATACGACATCCCCAGCCACCACAACTGCAGATGCTACTACAACAGCAGCCACCACTACAAAAGCCCCTGTCACCACAACTGCAGCCCACACTACGATAGCCGATGCCACCACAACGGCAGCAGCCACCACAACAGTCTCTGCCAACACAACAGCAACAGCCACTACGACATCCCCAGCCACAACAACTGCAGCAGCTACCACAACAGTCACTGCCACCACAACCGCAACCCACATTACAACAGCTACTACGACAGCTGCTGTCACCACATCTGCATCTGCCACCACAACTGCAGCTGCCACCACAAGTGCTGCCACCACAACTGCTGCCAACACAACTGCACCAGCAACAGTCATTTCCACCACAACCGCAACCCACATTACAACAGCCGATTCCACCACAACTGCAGCTGCTACTAAGACAGCTGCAGCCACCACAACAGCAGCCACCACTACAAAAGCCCCTGTCACCACAACTGCAGCCCACACTACGACAGCCGTTGCCACCACAACTGCAGCTGCCACTACAACAGCAGCTGATGCCACCACAACTGCTGCCACCACGACGGCAGCAGCTACCACAACAGTCTCTGGCAACACAACAGCAACAGCCATTACGACATCCCCAGTCACCACAACTGCAGCAGCTACCACAACAGTCCCAGCAACCACAACTGCAGCCACCACAACTGCTGCCACCACAACGGCAGCAGCTACCACAACAGTCTCTGGCAACACAACAGCAACAGCCATTACGACTTCCCCAGTCACCACAACTGCAGCAGCTACCACAACAGTCCCAGCAACCACAACTGCATCTGCCACCACAACTGCAGCCACCACAATTGCAGCCACCACTCGACAGCCGCTGCCACCACAACTTCAGCTGCCACTACAAAAGCAACCGATGCCACCACAACTGCTGCTACCACAACGGCAGCAGCCACCACAACAGTCTCTGCCAACACAACAGCAACAGCTACTACAACATCCACAGCCACCACAACCGCTGCCACCACAACTGCAGCTGCCACTACAACAGCAGCTGATGCCACCACAACTGCTGCCACCACGACGGCAGCAGCTACCACAACAGTCTCTGGCAACACAACAGCAACAGCCATTACGACATCCCCAGTCACCACAACTGCAGCAGCCACCACAACAGTCCCAGCAACCACAACTGCATCTGCCACCACAACTGCAGCCACCACAACTGCTGCCACCACAACGGCAGCAGCCACCACAACAGTCTCTGGCAACACAACAGCAACAGCCATTACGACATCCCCAGTCACCACAACTGCAGCAGCTACCACAACAGTCCCAGCAACCACAACTGCATCTGCCACCACAACTGCAGCCACCACAACTGCTGCCACCACAACGGCAGCAGCTACCACAACAGTCTCTGGCAACACAACAGCAACAGCCATTACGACATCCCCAGTCACCACAACTGCAGCAGCTACCACAACAGTCCCAGCAACCACAACTGCATCTGCCACCACAACTGCAGCCACCACAATTGCAGCCACCACTACGACAGCCGCTGCCACCACAACTTCAGCTGCCACTACAAAAGCAGCCGATGCCACCACAACTGCTGCTACCACAACGGCAGCAGCCACCACAACAGTCTCTGCCAACACAACAGCAACAGCTACTACAACATCCACAGCCACCACAACCGCTGCCACCGCAACTGCAGCTGCCACTACGACAGCAGCCGCTGCCACCACAACTGCTGTCACCACATCTGCAGCTGCTACTACAACAGCAGCCACCACTACAACTTCTCCTGTCACCACAACTGCAACCCACACTACAACAGCCGCTGCCACCACAACTGCAGGAGCCACCACAACAGTCCCAGCCACAAAAACTGCAATCACCACTACAACAGCCACCACAACTGCTCCCACCACTACTACAGCCCCTCTCACCACAACTGTAGCCGCAAATACGACATCCCCAGCCACCACAACTGCAGATGCTACTACAACAGCAGCCACCACTACAAAAGCCCCTGTCACCACAACTGCAGCCCACACTACGATAGCCGATGCCACCACAACGGCAGCAGCCACCACAACAATCTCTGCCAACACAACAGCAACAGCCACTACGACATCCCCAGCCACAACAACTGCAGCAGCTACCACAACAGTCACTGCCACCACAACCGCAACCCACATTACAACAGCTACTACGACAGCTGATGTCACCACATCTGCATCTGCCACCACAACAGCAGCCACCACTACAAAGGCCCCTGTCACCACAACTGCAGCCCACACTACGACAGCCGTTGCCACCACAACTGCAGCTGCCACTACAACAGCAGCTGATGCCACCACAACTGCTGCCACCACGACGGCAGCAGCTACCACAACAGTCTCTGGCAACACAACAGCAAGTCATCCCCAGTCACCACAACTGCAGCAGCTACCACAACAGTCCCAGCAACCACAACTGCAGCTGCCACTACAACAGCAGCTGATGCCACCACAACTGCTGCCACCACAACGGCAGCAGCTACCACAACAGTCTCTGGCAACACAACAGCAACAGCCATTACGACATCCCCAGTCACCACAACTGCAGCAGCTACCACAACAGTCCCAGCAACCACAACTGCATCTGCCACCACAACTGCAGCCACCACAACTGCTGCCACCACAACGGCAGCAGCTACCACAACAGTCTCTGGCAACACAACAGCAACAGCCATTACGACATCCCCAGTCACTACAACTGCAGCAGCTACCACAACAGTCCCAGCAACCACAACTGCATCTGCCACCACAACTGCAGCCACCACAATTGCAGACACCACTACGACAGCCGCTGCCACCACAACTTCAGCTGCCACTACAAAAGCAGCCGATGCCACCACAACTGCTGCTACCACAACGGCAGCAGCCACCACAACAGTCTCTGCCAACACAACAGCAACAGCTACTACAACATCCACAGCCACCACAACCGCTGCCACCACAACTGCAGCTGCCACTACAACAGCAGCTGATGCCACCACAACTGCTGCCACCACGACGGCAGCAGCTACCCCCATCCCCAGTCACCACAACTGCAGCAGCTACCACAACAGTCCCAGCAACCACAACTGCATCTGCCACCACAACTGCAGCCACCACAACTGCTGCCACCACAACGGCAGCAGCTACCACAACAGTCTCTGGCAACACAACAGCAACAGCCATTACGACATCCCCAGTCACCACAACTGCAGCAGCTACCACAACAGTCCCAGCAACCACAACTGCATCTGCCACCACAACTGCAGCCACCACAACTGCTGCCACCACAACGGCAGCAGCTACCACAACAGTCTCTGGCAACACAACAGCAACAGCCATTACGACATCCCCAGTCACCACAACTGCAGCAGCTACCACAACAGCCGCTGCCACCACAACTTCAGCTGCCACTACAAAAGCAGCCGATGCCACCACAACTGCTGCTACCACAACGGCAGCAGCCACCACAACAGTCTCTGCCAACACAACAGCAACAGCTACTACAACATCCACAGCCACCACAACCGCTGCCACCGCAACTGCAGCTGCCACTACGACAGCAGCCGCTGCCACCACAACTGCTGTCACCACAACGGCAGCAGCTACCACAACAGTCTCTGCCAACACAACAGCAACAGCCATTACAACATCCCCAGTCACCACAACTGCAGCAGCTACCACAACAGTCCCAGCAACCACAACTGCATCTGCCACCACAACTGCAGCCACCACAATTGCAGCCACCACTACGACAGCAGCTGCCACCACAACTTCAGCTGCCACTACAAAAGCAGTCGATGCCACCACAACGGCAGCAGCCACCACAACAGTCTCTGGCAACACAACAGCAACAGCCATTACGACATCCCCAGTCACCACAACTGCAGCAGCTACCACAACAGTCCCAGCAACCACAACTGCATCTGCCACCACAACTGCAGCCACCACAATTGCAGCCACCACTACAACAGCCACTGCCACCACAACTTCAGCTGCCACTACAAAAGCAGTCGATGCCACCACAACTGCTGTCACCACATCTGCAGCTGCTACTACAACAGCAGCCACCACTACATCTTCTCCTGTCACCACAACTGCAACCCACACTACAACAGCCGCTGCCACCACAACTGCAGCTGCCACCACAACAGTCCCAGCCACAAAAACTGCAATCACCACTACAACAGCCACCACAACTGCTCCCACCACTACTACAGCCCCTCTCACCACAACTGTAGCCGCAAATACGACATCCCCAGCCACCACAACTGCAGATGCTACTACAACAGCAGCCACCACTACAAAGCCCCTGTCACCACAACTGCAGCCCACACTACGATAGCCGATGCCACCACAACGGCAGCAGCCACCACAACAGTCTCTGCCAACACAACAGCAACAGCCACTACGACATCCCCAGCCACAACAACTGCAGCAGCTACCACAACAGTCACTGCCACCACAACCGCAACCCACATTACAACAGCTACTACGACAGCTGCTGTCACCACATCTGCATCTGCCACCACAACTGCAGCTGCCACCACAAGTGCTGCCACCACAACTGCTGCCAACACAACTGCACCAGCAACAGTCATTTCCACCACAACCGCAACCCACATTACAACAGCCGATTCCACCACAACTGCAGCTGCTACTACGACAGCTGCTGCCACCACAACAGCAGCCACCACTACAAAAGCCCCTGTCACCACAACTGCAGCCCACACTACGACAGCCGTTGCCACCACAACTGCAGCTGCCACTACAACAGCAGCTGATGCCACCACAACTGCTGCCACCACGACGGCAGCAGCTACCACAACAGTCTCTGGCAACACAACAGCAACAGCCATTACGACATCCCCAGTCACCACAAACTGCAGCAGCTACCACAACAGTCCCAGCAACCACAACTGCATCTGCCACCACAACTGCAGCCACCACAACTGCTGCTACCACAACGGCAGCAGCTACCACAACAGTCTCTGGCAACACAACAGCAACAGCCATTACGACATCCCCAGTCACCACAACTGCAGCAGCTACCACAACAGTCCCAGCAACCACAACTGCATCTGCCACCACAACTGCAGCCACCACAATTGCAGCCACCACTACGACAGCCGCTGCCACCACAACTTCAGCTGCCACTACAAAAGCAGCCGATGCCACCACAACTGCTGCTACCACAACGGCAGCAGCCACCACAACAGTCTCTGCCAACACAACAGCAACAGCTACTACAACATCCACAGCCACCACAACCGCTGCCACCACAACTGCAGCTGCCACTACGACAGCAGCCGCTGCCACCACAACTGCTGTCACCACATCTGCAGCTGCTACTACAACAGCAGCCACCACTACAACTTATCCTGTCACCACAACTGCAACCCACACTACAACTGCAGCTGCCACCACAACAGTCCCAGCCACAAAAACTGCAATCACACCTACAACAGCCACCACAACTGCTCCCACCACTACTACAGCCCCTCTCACCACAACTGTAGCCGCAAATACGACATCCCCAGCCACCACAACTGCAGATGCTACTACAACAGCAGCCACCACTACAAAAGCCCCTGTCACCACAACTGCAGCCCACACTACGATAGCCGATGCCACCACAACGGCAGCAGCCACCACAACAGTCTCTGCCAACACAACAGCAACAGCCACTACGACATCCCCAGCCACAACAACTGCAGCAGCTACCACAACAGTCACTGCCACCACAACCGCAACTCCACATTACAACAGCTACTACGACAGCTGCTGTCACCACATCTGCATCTGCCACCACAACTGCAGCTGCCACCACAAGTGCTGCCACCACAACTGCTGCCAACACAACTGCACCAGCAACAGTCATTTCCACCACAACCACAACTCCACATTACAACAGCCGATTCCACCACAACTGCAGCTGCTACTACGACAGCTGCTGCCACCACAACAGCAGCCACCACTACAAAGCCCCTGTCACCACAACTGCAGCCCACACTACGACAGCCGTTGCCACCACAACTGCAGCTGCCACTACAACAGCAGCTGATGCCACCACAACTGCTGCCACCACGACGGCAGCAGCTACCACAACAGTCTCTGGCAACACAACAGCAACAGCCATTACGACATCCCCAGTCACCACAACCGCAGCAGCTACCACAACAGTCCCAGCAACCACAACTGCATCTGCCACCACAACTGCAGCCACCACAACTGCTGCTACCACAACGGCAGCAGCTACCACAACAGTCTCTGGCAACACAACAGCAACAGCCATTACGACATCCCCAGTCACCACAACTGCAGCAGCTACCACAACAGTCCCAGCAACCACAACTGCATCTGCCACCACAACTGCAGCCACCACAATTGCAGCCACCACTACGACAGCCGCTGCCACCACAACTTCAGCTGCCACTACAAAAGCAGCCGATGCCACCACAACTGCTGCTACCACAACGGCAGCAGCCACCACAACAGTCTCTGCCAACACAACAGCAACAGCTACTACAACATCCACAGCCACCACAACCGCTGCCACCACAACTGCAGCTGCCACTACGACAGCAGCCGCTGCCACCACAACTGCTGTCACCACATCTGCAGCTGCTACTACAACAGCAGCCACCACTACAACTTATCCTGTCACCACAACTGCAACCCACACTACAACTGCAGCTGCCACCACAACAGTCCCAGCCACAAAAACTGCAATCACACCTACAACAGCCACCACAACTGCTCCCACCACTACTACAGCCCCTCTCACCACAACTGTAGCCGCAAATACGACATCCCCAGCCACCACAACTGCAGATACTACTACAACAGCAGCCACCACTACAAAAGCCCCTGTCACCACAACTGCAGCCCACACTACGATAGCCGATGCCACCACAACGGCAGCAGCCACCACAACAATCTCTGCCAACACAACAGCAACAGCCACTACGACATCCCCAGCCACAACAACTGCAGCAGCTACCACAACAGTCACTGCCACCACAATCAAGAACCCACATTACAACAGCTACTACGACAGCTGCTGTCACCGCATCTGCATCTGCCACCACAACTGCAGCTGCCACCACAAGTGCTGCCACCACAACTGCTGCCAACACAACTGCACCAGCAACAGTCATTTCCACCACTACCACAACCCACATTACAACAGCCGATTCCACCACAACTGCAGCTGCTACTCGACAGCTGCTGCCACCACAACAGCAGCCACCACTACAAAAGCCCCTGTCACCACAACTGCAGCCCACACTACGACAGCCGTTGCCACCACAACTGCAGCTGCCACTACAACAGCAGCTGATGCCACCACAACTGCTGCCACCACGACGGCAGCAGCTACCACAACAGTCTCTGGCAACACAACAGCAACAGCCATTACGACATCCCCAGTCACCACAACTGCAGCAGCTACCACAACAGTCCCAGCAACCACAACTGCAGCTGCCACTACAACAGCAGCTGATGCCACCACAACTGCTGCCACCACAACGGCAGCAGCTACCACAACAGTCTCTGGCAACACAACAGCAACAGCCATTACGACATCCCCAGTCACCACAACTGCAGCAGCTACCACAACAGTCCCAGCAACCACAACTGCATCTGCCACCACAACAGCAACAGCCATTACGACATCCCCAGTCACTACAACTGCAGCAGCTACCACAACAGTCCCAGCAACCACAACTGCATCTGCCACCACAACTGCAGCCACCACAATTGCAGACACCACTACGACAGCCGCTGCCACCACAACTTCAGCTGCCACTACAAAAGCAGCCGATGCCACCACAACTGCTGCTACCACAACGGCAGCAGCCACCACAACAGTCTCTGCCAACACAACAGCAACAGCTACTACAACATCCACAGCCACCACAACCGCTGCCACCACAACTGCAGCTGCCACTACGACAGCAGCCGCTGCCACCACAACTGCTGTCACCACATCTGCAGCTGCTACTACAACAGCAGCCACCACTACAACTTCTCCTGTCACCACAACTGCAACCCACACTACAACAGCCGCTGCCACCACAACTGCAGCTGCCACCACAACAGTCCCAGCCACAAAAACTGCAATCACCACTACAACAGCCACCACAACTGCTCCCACCACTACTACAGCCCCTCCCACCACAACTTTAGCCGCAAATACGACATCCCCAGCCACCAGAACTGCAGATGCTACTACAACAGCAGCCACCACTACAAAAGCCCCTGTCACCACAACTGCAGCCCACACTACGATAGCCGATGCCACCACGACGGCAGCAGCTACCACAACAGTCTCTGGCAACACAACAGCAACAGCCATTACGACATCCCCAGTCACCACAACTGCAGCAGCTACCACAACAGTCCCAGCAACCACAACTGCATCTGCCACCACAACTGCAGCCACCACAACTGCTGCTACCACAACGGCAGCAGCTACCACAACAGTCTCTGGCAACACAACAGCAACAGCCATTACGACATCCCCAGTCACCACAACTGCAGCAGCTACCACAACAGTCCCAGCAACCACAACTGCATCTGCCACCACAACTGCAGCCACCACAATTGCAGCCACCACTACGACAGCCGCTGCCACCACAACTTCAGCTGCCACTACAAAAGCAGCCGATGCCACCACAACTGCTGCTACCACAACGGCAGCAGCCACCACAACAGTCTCTGCCAACACAACAGCAACAGCTACTACAACATCCACAGCCACCACAACCGCTGCCACCACAACTGCAGCTGCCACTACGACAGCAGCCGCTGCCACCACAACTGCTGTCACCACATCTGCAGCTGCTACTACAACAGCAGCCACCACTACAACTTATCCTGTCACCACAACTGCAACCCACACTACAACTGCAGCTGCCACCACAACAGTCCCAGCCACAAAACTGCAATCACACCTACAACAGCCACCACAACTGCTCCCACCACTACTACAGCCCCTCTCACCACAACTGTAGCCGCAAATACGACATCCCCAGCCACCACAACTGCAGATACTACTACAACAGCAGCCACCACTACAAAAGCCCTGTCACCACAACTGCAGCCCACACTACGATAGCCGATGCCACCACAACGGCAGCAGCCACCACAACAATCTCTGCCAACACAACAGCAACAGCCACTACGACATCCCCAGCCACAACAACTGCAGCAGCTACCACAACAGTCACTGCCACCACAACCGCAACCCACATTACAACAGCTACTACGACAGCTGCTGTCACGCATCTGCATCTGCCACCACAACTGCAGCTGCCACCACAAGTGCTGCCACCACAACTGCTGCCAACACAACTGCACCAGCAACAGTCATTTCCACCACTACCACAACCCACATTACAACAGCCGATTCCACCACAACTGCAGCTGCTACTACGACAGCTGCTGCCACCACAACAGCAGCCACCACTACAAAAGCCCCTGTCACCACAACTGCAGCCCACACTACGACAGCCGTTGCCACCACAACTGCAGCTGCCACTACAACAGCAGCTGATGCCACCACAACTGCTGCCACCACGACGGCAGCAGCTACCACAACAGTCTCTGGCAACACAACAGCAACAGCCATTACGACATCCCCAGTCACCACAACTGCAGCAGCTACCACAACAGTCCCAGCAACCACAACTGCAGCTGCCACTACAACAGCAGCTGATGCCACCACAACTGCTGCCACCACAACGGCAGCAGCTACCACAACAGTCTCTGGCAACACAACAGCAACAGCCATTACGACATCCCCAGTCACCACAACTGCAGCAGCTACCACAACAGTCCCAGCAACCACAACTGCATCTGCCACCACAACAGCAACAGCCATTACGACATCCCCAGTCACTACAACTGCAGCAGCTACCACAACAGTCCCAGCAACCACAACTGCATCTGCCACCACAACTGCAGCCACCACAATTGCAGACACCACTACGACAGCCGCTGCCACCACAACTTCAGCTGCCACTACAAAAGCAGCCGATGCCACCACAACTGCTGCTACCACAACGGCAGCAGCCACCACAACAGTCTCTGCCAACACAACAGCAACAGCTACTACAACATCCACAGCCACCACAACCGCTGCCACCACAACTGCAGCTGCCACTACGACAGCAGCCGCTGCCACCACAACTGCTGTCACCACATCTGCAGCTGCTACTACAACAGCAGCCACCACTACAACTTCTCCTGTCACCACAACTGCAACCCACACTACAACAGCCGCTGCCACCACAACTGCAGCTGCCACCACAACAGTCCCAGCCACAAAAACTGCAATCACCACTACAACAGCCACCACAACTGCTCCCACCACTACTACAGCCCCTCCCACCACAACTTTAGCCGCAAATACGACATCCCCAGCCACCAGAACTGCAGATGCTACTACAACAGCAGCCACCACTACAAAAGCCCCTGTCACCACAACTGCAGCCCACACTACGATAGCCGATGCCACCACAACGGCAGCAGCCACCACAACAATCTCTGCCAACACAACAGCAACAGCCACTACGACATCCCCAGCCACAACAACTGCAGCAGCTACCACAACAGTCACTGCCACCACAACCGCAACCCACATTACAACAGCTACTACGACAGCTGCTGTCACCACATCTGCATCTGCCACCACAACTGCAGCTGCCACCACAAGTGCTGCCACCACAACTGCTGCCAACACAACTGCACCAGCAACAGTCATTTCCACCACAACCGCAACCCACATTACAACAGCCGATTCCACCACAACTGCAGCTGCTACTAAGACAGCTGCAGCCACCACAACAGCAGCCACCACTACAAAAGCCCCTGTCACCACAACTGCAGCCCACACTACGACAGCCGTTGCCACCACAACTGCAGCTGCCACTACAACAGCAGCTGATGCCACCACAACTGCTGCCACCACGACGGCGGCAGCTACCACAACAGTCTCTGGCAACACAACAGCAACAGCCATTACGACATCCCCAGTCACCACAACTGCAGCAGCTACCACAACAGTCCCAGCAACCACAACTGCATCTGCCACCACAACTGCAGCCACCACAACTGCTGCCACCACAACGGCAGCAGCTACCACAACAGTCTCTGGCAACACAACAGCAACATCCATTACGACATCCCCAGTCACTACATCTGCAGCAGCTACCACAACAGTCCCAGCAACCACAACTGCATCTGCCACCACAACTGCAGCCACCACAATTGCAGCCACCACTACGACAGCCGCTGCCACCACAACTTCAGCTGCCACTACAAAAGCAGCCGATGCCACCACAACTGCTGCTACCACAACGGCAGCAGCCACCACAACAGTCTCTGCCAACACAACAGCAACAGCTACTACAACATCCACAGCCACCACAACCGCTGCCACCACAACTGCAGCTGCCACTGCGACAGCAGCCGCTGCCACCACAACTGCTGTCACCACATCTGCAGCTGCTACTACAACAGCAGCCACCACTACAACTTCTCCTGTCACCACAACTGCAACCCACACTACAACAGCCGCTGCCACCACAACTGCAGCTGCCACCACAACAGTCCCAGCCACAAAACTGCAATCACCACTACAACAGCCACCACAACTGCTCCCACCACTACTACAGCCCTCTCACCACAACTGTAGCCGCAAATACGACATCCCCAGCCACCACAACTGCAGATGCTACTACAACAGCAGCCACCACTACAAAGCCCCTGTCACCACAACTGCAGCCCACACTACGATAGCCGATGCCACCACAACGGCAGCAGCCACCACAACAGTCTCTGCCAACACAACAGCAACAGCCACTACGACATCCCCAGCCACAACAACTGCAGCAGCTACCACAACAGTCACTGCCACCACAACCAGAACTCCACATTACAACAGCTACTACGACAGCTGCTGTCACCACATCTGCATCTGCCACCACAACTGCAGCTGCCACCACAAGTGCTGCCACCACAACTGCTGCCAACACAACTGCACCAGCAACAGTCATTTCCACCACAACCGCAACCCACATTACAACAGCCGATTCCACCACAACTGCAGCTGCTACTACGACAGCTGCTGCCACCACAACAGCAGCCACCACTACAAAAGCCCCTGTCACCACAACTGCAGCCCACACTACGACAGCCGTTGCCACCACAACTGCAGCTGCCACTACAACAGCAGCTGATGCCACCACAACTGCTGCCACCACGACGGCAGCAGCTACCACAACAGTCTCTGGCAACACAACAGCAACAGCCATTACGACATCCCCAGTCACCACAACTGCAGCAGCTACCACAACAGTCCCAGCAACCACAACTGCAGCCACCACAACTGCTGCCACCACAACGGCAGCAGCTACCACAACAGTCTCTGGCAACACAACAGCAACAGCCATTACGACTTCCCCAGTCACCACAACTGCAGCAGTAACCACAACAGTCCCAGCAACCACAACTGCATCTGCCACCACAACTGCAACCACCACAATTGCAGCCACCACTACGACAGCCGCTGCCACCACAACTTCAGCTGCCACTACAAAAGCAACCGATGCCACCACAACTGCTGCTACCACAAACGGCAGCAGCCACCACAACAGTCTCTGCCAACACAACAGCAACAGCTACTACAACATCCACAGCCACCACAACCGCTGCCACCACAACTGCAGCTGCCACTACAACAGCAGCTGATGCCACCACAACTGCTGCCACCACGACGGCAGCAGCTACCACAACAGTCTCTGGCAACACAACAGCAACAGCCATTACGACATCCCCAGTCACCACAACTGCAGCAGCTACCACAACAGTCCCAGCAACCACAACTGCATCTGCCACCACAACTGCAGCCACCACAACTGCTGCCACCACAACGGCAGCAGCTACCACAACAGTCTCTGGCAACACAACAGCAACAGCCATTACGACATCCCCAGTCACCACAACTGCAGCAGCTACCACAACAGTCCCAGCAACCACAACTGCATCTGCCACCACAACTGCAGCCACCACAACTGCTGCTGCCACCACAACGGCAGCAGCTACCACAACAGTCTCTGGCAACACAACAGCAACAGCCATTACGACATCCCCAGTCACCACAACTGCAGCAGCTACCACAACAGTCCCAGCAACCACAACTGCATCTGCCACCACAACTGCAGCCACCACAATTGCAGCCCCCACTACGACAGCCGCTGCCACCACAACTTCAGCTGCCACTACAAAAGCAGCCGATGCCACCACAACTGCTGCTACCACAACGGCAGCAGCCACCACAACAGTCTCTGCCAACACAACAGCAACAGCTACTACAACATCCACAGCCACCACAACCGCTGCCACGCAACTGCAGCTGCCACTACGACAGCAGCCGCTGCCACCACAACTGCTGTCACCACATCTGCAGCTGCTACTACAACAGCAGCCACCACTACAACTTCTCCTGTCACCACAACTGCAACCCACACTACAACAGCCGCTGCCACCACAACTGCAGCTGCCACCACAACAGTCCCAGCCACAAAAACTGCAATCACCACTACAACAGCCACCACAACTGCTCCCACCACTACTACAGCCCCTCTCACCACAACTGTAGCCGCAAATACGACATCCCCAGCCACCACAACTGCAGATGCTACTACAACAGCAGCCACCACTACAAACGCCCCTGTCACCACAACTGCAGCCCACACTACGATAGCCGATGCCACCACAAACGGCAGCAGCCACCACAACAATCTCTGCCAACACAACAGCAACAGCCACTACGACATCCCCAGCCACAACAACTGCAGCAGCTACCACAACAGTCACTGCCACCACAACCGCAACTCCACATTACAACAGCTACTACGACAGCTGATGTCACCACATCTGCATCTGCCACCACAACTGCAGCTGCCACCACAAGTGCTGCCACCACAACTGCTGCCAACACAACTGCACCAGCAACAGTCATTTCCACCACAACCGCAACCCACATTACAACAGCCGATTCCACCACAACTGCAGCTGCTACTACGACAGCTGCTGCCACCACAACAGCAGCCACCACTACAAAAGCCCCTGTCACCACAACTGCAACCCACACTACGACAGCCGTTGCCACCACAACTGCAGCTGCCACTACAACAGCAGCTGATGCCACCACAACTGCTGCCACCACGACGGCAGCAGCTACCACAACAGTCTCTGGCAACACAACAGCAACAGCCATTACGACATCCCCAGTCACCACAACTGCAGCAGCTACCACAACAGTCCCAGCAACCACAACTGCAGCCACCACAACTGCTGCCACCACAACGGCAGCAGCTACCACAACAGTCTCTGGCAACACAACAGCAACAGCCATTACGACTTCCCCAGTCACCACAACTGCAGCAGCTACCACAACAGTCCCAGCAACCCCAACTGCATCTGCCACCATAACTGCAGCAACCACAATTGCAGCCACCACTACGACAGCCGCTGCCACCACAACTTCAGCTGCCACTACAAAAGCAGTCGATGCCACCACAACTGGTGCTACCACAACGGCAGCAGCCACCACAACAGTCTCTGCCAACACAACAGCAACAGCTACTACAACATCCACAGCCACCACAACCGCTGCCACCACAACTGCAGCTGCCACTACGACAGCAGCCGCTGCCACCACAACTGCTGTCACCACATCTGCAGCTGCTACTACAACAGCAGCCACCACTACAACTTCTCCTGTCACCACAACTGCAACCCACACTACAACAGCCGCTGCCACCACAACTGCAGCTGCCACCACAACAGTCCCAGCCACAAAAACTGCAATCACCACTACAACAGCCACCACAACTGCTCCCACCACTACTACAGCCCCTCTCACCACAACTGTAGCCGCAAATACGACATCCCCAGCCACCACAACTGCAGATGCTACTACAACAGCAGCCACCACTACAAAAGCCCCTGTCACCACAACTGCAGCCCACACTACGATAGCCGATGCCACCACAACGGCAGCAGCCACCACAACAGTCTCTGCCAACACAACAGCAACAGCCACTACGACATCCCCAGCCACAACAACTGCAGCAGCTACCACAACAGTCACTGCCACCACAACCGCAACTCCACATTACAACAGCTACTACGACAGCTGCTGTCACCACATCTGCATCTGCCACCACAACTGCAGCTGCCACCACAAGTGCTGCCACCACAACTGCTGCCAACACAACTGCACCAGCAACAGTCATTTCCACCACAACCGCAACCCACATTACAACAGCCGATTCCACCACAACTGCAGCTGCTACTACGACAGCTGCTGCCACCACAACAGCAGCCACCACTACAAAAGCCCCTGTCACCACAACTGCAGCCCACACTACGACAGCCGTTGCCACCACAACTGCAGCTGCCACTACAACAGCAGCTGATGCCACAACTGCTGCCACCACAACGGCAGCAGCTACCACAACAGTCTCTGGCAACACAACAGCAACAGCCATTACGACATCCCCAGTCACCACAACTGCAGCAGCTACCACAACAGTCCCAGCAACCACAACTGCAGCCACCACAACTGCTGCCACCACAACGGCAGCAGCTACCACAACAGTCTCTGGCAACACAACAGCAACAGCCATTACGACTTCCTCAGTCACCACAACTGCAGCAGCTACCACAACAGTCCCAGCAACCACAACTGCATCTGCCACCACAACTGCAGCCACCACAATTGCAGCCACCACTACGACAGCCGCTGCCACCACAACTTCAGCTGCCACTACAAAAGCAGTCGATGCCACCACAACTGCTGCTACCACAACGGCAGCAGCCACCACAACAGTCTCTACCAACACAACAGCAACAGCTACTACAACATCCACAGCCACCACAACCGCTGCCACCACAACTGCAGCTGCCACTACAACAGCAGCTGATGCCACCACAACTGCTGCCACCACGACGGCAGCAGCTACCACAACAGTCTCTGGCAACACAACAGCAACAGCCATTACGACATCCCCAGTCACCACAACTGCAGCAGCTACCACAACAGTCCCAGCAACCACAACTGCATCTGCCACCACAACTGCAACCACCACAATTGCAGCCACCACTACGACAGCCGCTGCCACCACAACTTCAGCTGCCTCTACAAAAGCAACCGATGCCACCACAACTGCTGCTACCACAACGGCAGCAGCCACCACAACAGTCTCTGCCAACACAACAGCAACAGCTACTACAACATCCACAGCCACCACAACCGCTGCCACCACAACTGCAGCTGCCACTACAACAGCAGCTGATGCCACCACAACTGCTGCCACCACGACGGCAGCAGCTACCACAACAGTCTCTGGCAACACAACAGCAACAGCCATTACGACATCCCCAGTCACCACAACTGCAGCAGCTACCACAACAGTCCCAGCAACCACAACTGCATCTGCCACCACAACTGCAGCCACCACAACTGCTGCCACCACAACGGCAGCAGCTACCACAACAGTCTCTGGCAACACAACAGCAACAGCCATTACGACATCCCCAGTCACCACAACTGCAGCAGCTACCACAACAGTCCCAGCAACCACAACTGCATCTGCCACCACAACTGCAGCCACCACAACTGCTGCCACCACAACGGCAGCAGCTACCACAACAGTCTCTGGCAACACAACAGCAACAGCCATTACGACATCCCCAGTCACCACAACTGCAGCAGCTACCACAACAGTCCCAGCAACCACAACTGCATCTGCCACCACAACTGCAGCCACCACAATTGCAGCCCCCACTACGACAGCCGCTGCCACCACAACTTCAGCTGCCACTACAAAAGCAGCCGATGCCACCACAACTGCTGCTACCACAACGGCAGCAGCCACCACATCAGTCTCTGCCAACACAACAGCAACAGCTACTACAACATCCACAGCCACCACAACCGCTGCCACCGCAACTGCAGCTGCCACTACGACAGCAGCCGCTGCCACCACAACTGCTGTCACCACATCTGCAGCTGCTACTACAACAGCAGCCACCACTACAACTTCTCCTGTCACCACAACTGCAACCCACACTACAACAGCCGCTGCCACCACAACTGCAGCTGCCACCACAACAGTCCCAGCCACAAAAACTGCAATCACCACTACAACAGCCACCACAACTGCTCCCACCACTACTACAGCCCCTCTCACCACAACTGTAGCCGCAAATACGACATCCCCAGCCACCACAACTGCAGATGCTACTACAACAGCAGCCACCACTACAAACGCCCCTGTCACCACAACTGCAGCCCACACCACGATAGCCGATGCCACCACAACGGCAGCAGCCACCACAACAATCTCTGCCAACACAACAGCAACAGCCACTACGACATCCCCAGCCACAACAACTGCAGCAGCTACCACAACAGTCACTGCCACCACAACCGCGAACCCACATTACAACAGCTACTACGACAGCTGATGTCACCACATCTGCATCTGCCACCACAACTGCAGCTGCCACCACAAGTGCTGCCACCACAACTGCTGCCAACACAACTGCACCAGCAACAGTCATTTCCACCACAACCGCAACCCACATTACAACAGCCGATTCCACCACAACTGCAGCTGCTACTACGACAGCTGCTGCCACCACAACAGCAGCCACCACTACAAAAGCCCCTGTCACCACAACTGCAACCCACACTACGACAGCCGTTGCCACCACAACTGCAGCTGCCACTACAACAGCAGCTGATGCCACCACAACTGCTGCCACCACGACGGCAGCAGCTACCACAACAGTCTCTGGCAACACAACAGCAACAGCCATTACGACATCCCCAGTCACCACAACTGCAGCAGCTACCACAACAGTCCCAGCAACCACAACTGCAGCCACCACAACTACTGCCACCACAACGGCAGCAGCTACCACAACAGTCTCTGGCAACACAACAGCAACAGCCATTACGACTTCCCCAGTCACCACAACTGCAGCAGCTACCACAACAGTCCCAGCAACCACAACTGCATCTGCCACCATAACTGCAGCAACCACAATTGCAGCCACCACTACGACAGCCGCTGCCACCACAACTTCAGCTGCCACTACAAAAGCAGTCGATGCCACCACAACTGGTGCTACCACAACGGCAGCAGCCACCACAACAGTCTCTGCCAACACAACAGCAACAGCTACTACAACATCCACAGCCACCACAACCGCTGCCACCACAACTGCAGCTGCCACTCACGACAGCAGCCGCTGCCACCACAACTGCTGTCACCACATCTGCAGCTGCTACTACAACAGCAGCCACCACTACAACTTCTCCTGTCACCACAACTGCAACCCACACTACAACAGCCGCTGCCACCACAACCGCAGCTGCCACCACAACAGTCCCAGCCACAAAAACTGCAATCACCACTACAACAGCCACCACAACTGCTCCCACCACTACTACAGCCCCTCTCACCACAACTGTAGCCGCAAATACGACATCCCCAGCCACCACAACTGCAGATGCTACTACAACAGCAGCCACCACTACAAAAGCCCCTGTCACCACAACTGCAGCCCACACTACGATAGCCGATGCCACCACAACGGCAGCAGCCACCACAACAGTCTCTGCCAACACAACAGCAACAGCCACTACGACATCCCCAGCCACAACAACTGCAGCAGCTACCACAACAGTCACTGCCACCACAACCGCAACCCACATTACAACAGCTACTACGACAGCTGCTGCCACCACAACTGCAGCTGCCACTACAACAGCAGCTGATGCCACCACAACTGCTGCCACCACGACGGCAGCAGCTACCACAACAGTCTCTGGCAACACAACAGCAACAGCCATTACGACATCCCCAGTCACCACAACTGCAGCAGCTACCACAACAGTCCCAGCAACCACAACTGCATCTGCCACCACAACTGCAACCACCACAATTGCAGCCACCACTACGACAGCCGCTGCCACCACAACTTCAGCTGCCTCTACAAAAGCAACCGATGCCACCACAACTGCTGCTACCACAACGGCAGCAGCCACCACAACAGTCTCTGCCAACACAACAGCAACAGCTACTACAACATCCACAGCCACCACAACCGCTGCCACCACAACTGCAGCTGCCACTACAACAGCAGCTGATGCCACCACAACTGCTGCCACCACGACGGCAGCAGCTACCACAACAGTCTCTGGCAACACAACAGCAACAGCCATTACGACATCCCCAGTCACCACAACTACAGCAGCTACCACAACAGTCCCAGCAACCACAACTGCATCTGCCACCACAACTGCAGCCACCACAACTGCTGCCACCACAACGGCAGCAGCTACCACAACAGTCTCTGGCAACACAACAGCAACAGCCATTACGACATCCCCAGTCACCACAACTGCAGCAGCTACCACAACAGTCCCAGCAACCACAACTGCATCTGCCACCACAACTGCAGCCACCACAACTGCTGCCACCACAACGGCAGCAGCTACCACAACAGTCTCTGGCAACACAACAGCAACAGCCATTACGACATCCCCAGTCACCACAACTGCAGCAGCTACCACAACAGTCCCAGCAACCAAAACTGCATCTGCCACCACAACTGCAGCCACCACAATTGCAGCCCCCACTACGACAGCCGCTGCCACCACAACTTCAGCTGCCACTACAAAAGCAGCCGATGCCACCACAACTGCTGCTACCACAACGGCAGCAGCCACCACATCAGTCTCTGCCAACACAACAGCAACAGCTACTACAACATCCACAGCCACCACAACCGCTGCCACCGCAACTGCAGCTGCCACTACGACAGCAGCCGCTGCCACCACAACTGCTGTCACCACATCTGCAGCTGCTACTACAACAGCAGCCACCACTACAACTTCTCCTGTCACCACAACTGCAACCCACACTACAACAGCCGCTGCCACCACAACTGCAGCTGCCACCACAACAGTCCCAGCCACAAAAACTGCAATCACCACTACAACAGCCACCACAACTGCTCCCACCACTACTACAGCCCCTCTCACCACAACTGTAGCCGCAAATACGACATCCCCAGCCACCACAACTGCAGATGCTACTACAACAGCAGCCACCACTACAAACGCCCCTGTCACCACAACTGCAGCCCACACTACGATAGCCGATGCCACCACAACGGCAGCAGCCACCACAACAATCTCTGCCAACACAACAGCAACAGCCACTACGACATCCCCAGCCACAACAACTGCAGCAGCTACCACAACAGTCACTGCCACCACAACCGCAACCCACATTACAACAGCTACTACGACAGCTGATGTCACCACATCTGCATCTGCCACCACAACTGCAGCTGCCACCACAAGTGCTGCCACCACAACTGCTGCCAACACAACTGCACCAGCAACAGTCATTTCCACCACAACCGCAACCCACATTACAACAGCCGATTCCACCACAACTGCAGCTGCTACTACGACAGCTGCTGCCACCACAACAGCAGCCACCACTACAAAGCCCTGTCACCACAACTGCAACCCACACTACGACAGCCGTTGCCACCACAACTGCAGCTGCCACTACAACAGCAGCTGATGCCACCACAACTGCTGCCACCACGACGGCAGCAGCTACCACAACAGTCTCTGGCAACACAACAGCAACAGCCATTACGACATCCCCAGTCACCACAACTGCAGCAGCTACCACAACAGTCCCAGCAACCACAACTGCAGCCACCACAACTACTGCCACCACAACGGCAGCAGCTACCACAACAGTCTCTGGCAACACAACAGCAACAGCCATTACGACTTCCCCAGTCACCACAACTGCAGCAGCTACCACAACAGTCCCAGCAACCACAACTGCATCTGCCACCATAACTGCAGCAACCACAATTGCAGCCACCACTACGACAGCCGCTGCCACCACAACTTCAGCTGCCACTACAAAAGCAGTCGATGCCACCACAACTGGTGCTACCACAACGGCAGCAGCCACCACAACAGTCTCTGCCAACACAACAGCAACAGCTACTACAACATCCACAGCCACCACAACCGCTGCCACCACAACTGCAGCTGCCACTACGACAGCAGCCGCTGCCACCACAACTGCTGTCACCACATCTGCAGCTGCTACTACAACAGCAGCCACCACTACAACTTCTCCTGTCACCACAACTGCAACCCACACTACAACAGCCGCTGCCACCACAACTGCAGCTGCCACCACAACAGTCCCAGCCACAAAACTGCAATCACCACTACAACAGCCACCACAACTGCTCCCACCACTACTACAGCCCCTTTCACCACAACTGTAGCCGCAAATACGACATCCCCAGCCACCACAACTGCAGATGCTACTACAACAGCAGCCACCACTACAAAGCCCTGTCACCACAACTGCAGCCCACACTACGATAGCCGATGCCACCACAACGGCAGCAGCCACCACAACAGTCTCTGCCAACACAACAGCAACAGCCACTACGACATCCCCAGCCACAACAACTGCAGCAGCTACCACAACAGTCACTGCCACCACAACCGCAACCCACATTACAACAGCTACTACGACAGCTGCTGTCACCACATCTGCATCTGCCACCACAACTGCAGCTGCCACCACAAGTGCTGCCACCACAACTGCTGCCAACACAACTGCACCAGCAACAGTCATTTCCACCACAACCGCAACCCACATTACAACAGCCGATTCCACCACAACTGCAGCTGCTACTACGACAGGTGCTGCCACCACAACAGCAGCCACCACTACAAAAGCCCCTGTCACCACAACTGCAGCCCACACTACGACAGCCGTTGCCACCACAACTGCAGCTGCCACTACAACAGCAGCTGATGCCACCACAACTGCTGCCACCACAACGGCAGCAGCTACCACAACAGTCTCTGGCAACACAACAGCAACAGCCATTACGACATCCCCAGTCACCACAACTGCAGCAGCTACCACAACAGTCCCAGCAACCACAACTGCAGCCACCACAACTGCTGCCACCACAATTGCAGCCACCACTACGACAGCCGCTGCCACCACAACTTCAGCTGCCACTACAAAAGCAGTCGATGCCACCACAACTGCTGCTACCACAACGGCTGCAGCCACCACAACAGTCTCTACCAACACAACAGCAACAGCTACTACAACATCCACAGCCACCACAACCGCTGCCACCACAACTGCAGCTGCCACTACAACAGCAGCTGATGCCACCACAACTGCTGCCACCACGACGGCAGCAGCTACCACAACAGTCTCTGGCAACACAACAGCAACAGCCATTACGACATCCCCAGTCACCACAACCGCAGCAGCTACCACAACAGTCCCAGCAACCACAACTGCATCTGCCACCACAACTGCAGCCACCACAACTGCTGCCACCACAACGGCAGCAGCTACCACAACAGTCTCTGGCAACACAACAGCAACAGCCATTACGACATCCCCAGTCACCACAACTGCAGCAGCTACCACAACAGTCCCAGCAACCACAACTGCATCTGCCACCACAACTGCAGCCACCACAACTGCTGCCACCACAACGGCAGCAGCTACCACAACAGTCTCTGGCAACACAACAGCAACAGCCATTACGACATCCCCAGTCACCACAACTGCAGCAGCTACCACAACAGTCCCAGCAACCACAACTGCATCTGCCACCACAACTGCAGCCACCACAATTGCAGCCACCACTACGACAGCCGCTGCCACCACAACTTCAGCTGCCACTACAAAAGCAGCCGATGCCACCACAACTGCTGCTACCACAACGGCAGCAGCCACCACAACAGTCTCTGCCAACACAACAGCAACAGCTACTACAACATCCACAGCCACCACAACCGCTGCCACCACAACTGCAGCTGCCACTACCACAACTGCAGCTGCCACTACGACAGCAGCCGCTGCCACCACAACTGCTGTCACCACATCTGCAGCTGCTACTACAACAGCAGCCACCACTACAACTTCTCCTGTCACCACAACTGCAACCCACACTACAACAGCCGCTGCCACCACAACTGCAGCTGCCACCACAACAGTCCCAGCCACAAAAACTGCAATCACCACTACAACAGCCACCACAACTGCTCCCACCACTACTACAGCCCCTCTCACCACAACTGTAGCCGCAAATACGACATCCCCAGCCACCACAACTGCAGATGCTACTACAACAGCAGCCACCACTACAAAAGCCCCTGTCACCACAACTGCAGCCCACACTACGATAGCCGATGCCACCACAACGGCAGCAGCCACCACAACAATCTCTGCCAACACAACAGCAACAGCCACTACGACACCCCCAGCCACAACAACTGCAGCAGCTACCACAACAGTCACTGCCACCACAACCGCAACCCACATTACAACAGCTACTACGACAGCTGATGTCACCACATCTGCATCTGCCACCACAACTGCAGCTGCCACCACAAGTGCTGCCACCACAACTGCTGCCAACACAACTGCACCAGCAACAGTCATTTCCACCACAACCGCAACCCACATTACAACAGCCGATTCCACCACAACTGCAGCTGCTACTACGACAGCTGCTGCCACCACAACAGCAGCCACCACTACAAAAGTCCCTGTCACCACAACTGCAACCCACACTACGACAGCCGTTGCCACCACAACTGCAGCTGCCACTACAACAGCAGCTGATGCCACCACAACTGCTGCCACCACGACGGCAGCAGCTACCACAACAGTCTCTGGCAACACAACAGCAACAGCCATTACGACATCCCCAGTCACCACAACTGCAGCAGCTACTACAACAGTCCCAGCAACCACAACTGCAGCCACCACAACTGCTGCCACCACAACGGCAGCAGCTACCACAACAGTCTCTGGCAACACAACAGCAACAGCCATTACGACTTCCTCAGTCACCACAACTGCAGCAGCTACCACAACAGTCCCAGCAACCACAACTGCATCTGCCACCACAACTGCAGCCACCACAATTGCAGCCACCACTACGACAGCCGCTGCCACCACAACTTCAGCTGCCACTACAAAAGCAACCGATGCCACCACAACTGCTGCTACCACAACGGCAGCAGCCACCACAACAGTCTCTGCCAACACAACAGCAACAGCTACTACAACATCCACAGCCACCACAACCGCTGCCACCACAACTGCAGCTGCCACTACAACAGCAGCTGATGCCACCACAACTGCTGCCACCACGACGGCAGCAGCTACCACAACAGTCTCTGGCAACACAACAGCAACAACCATTACGACATCCCCAGTCACCACAACTGCAGCAGCTACCACAACAGTCCCAGCAACCACAACTGCATCTGCCACCACAACTGCAGCCACCACAACTGCTGCCACCACAACTGCAGCTGCCACTACGACAGCAGCCGCTTCCACCACAACTGCTGTCACCACATCTGCAGCTGCTACTACAACAGCAGCCACCACTACAACTTCTCCTGTCACCACAACTGCAACCCACACTACAACAGCCGCTGCCACCACAACTGCAGCTGCCACCACAACAGTCCCAGCCACAAAAACTGCAATCACCACTACAACAGCCACCACAACTGCTCCCACCACTACTACAGCCCCTCTCACCACAACTGTAGCCGCAAATACGACATCCCCAGCCACCACAACTGCAGATGCTCCTACAACAGCAGCCACCACTACAAAAGCCCCTGTCACCACAACTGCAGCCCACACTACGATAGCCGATGCCACCACAACGGCAGCAGCCACCACAACAGTCTCTGCCAACACAACAGCAACAGCCACTACGACATCCCCAGCCACAACAACTGCAGCAGCTACCACAACAGTCACTGCCACCACAACCGCAACCCACATTACAACAGCTACTACGACAGCTGCTGTCACCACATCTGCATCTGCCACCACAACTGCAGCTGCCACCACAAGTGCTGCCACCACAACTGCTGCCAACACAACTGCACCAGCAACAGTCATTTCCACCACAACCGCAACCCACATTACAACAGCCGATTCCACCACAACTGCAGCTGCTACTACGACAGGTGCTGCCACCACAACAGCAGCCACCACTACAAAAGCCCCTGTCACCACAACTGCAGCCCACACTACGACAGCCGTTGCCACCACAACTGCAGCTGCCACTACAACAGCAGCTGATGCCACCACAACTGCTGCCACCACGACGGCAGCAGCTACCACAACAGTCTCTGGCAACACAACAGCAACAGCCATTATGACATCCCCAGTCACCACAACTGCAGCATCTACCACAACAGTCCCAGCAACCACAACTGCAGCCACCACAACTGCTGCCACCACAACGGCAGCAGCTACCACAACAGTCTCTGGCAACACAACAGCAACAGCCATTACGACTTCCCCAGTCACCACAATTGCAGCAGCTACCACAACGGTCCCAGCAACCACAACTGCATCTGCCACCACAACTGCAGCCACCACAATTGCAGCCACCACTACGACAGCCGCTGCCACCACAACTTCAGCTGCCACTACAAAAGCAACCGATGCAACCACAACGGCAGCAGCCACCACAACAGTCTCTGCCAACACAACAGCAACAGCTACTACAACATCCACAACCGCTGCCACCACAACTGCAGCTGCCACTACAACAGCAGCTGATGCCACCACAACTGCTGCCACCACGACGGCAGCAGCTACCACAACAGTCTCTGGCAACACAACAGCAACAGCCATTACGACATCCCCAGTCACCACAACTGCATCTGCCACCACAACTGCAGCCACCACAACTGCTGCCACCACAACTGCAGCTGCCACTACGACAGCAGCCGCTTCCACCACAACTGCTGTCACCACATCTGCAGCTGCTACTACAACAGCAGCCACCACTACAACTTCTCCTGTCACCACAACTGCAACCCACACTACAACAGCCGCTGCCACCACAACTGCAGCTGCCACCACAACAGTCCCAGCCACAAAAACTGCAATCACCACTACAACAGCCACCACAACTGCTCCCACCACTACTACAGCCCCTCTCACCACAACTGTAGCCGCAAATACAACATCCCCAGCCACCACAACTGCAGATGCTACTACAACAGCAGCCACCACTACAAAAGCCCCTGTCACCACAACTGCAGCCCACACTACGATAGCCGATGCCACCACAACGGCAGCAGCCACCACAACAGTCTCTGCCAACACAACAGCAACAGCCACTACGACATCCCCAGCCACAACAACTGCAGCAGCTACCACAACAGTCACTGCCACCACAACCGCAACCCACATTACAACAGCTACTACGACAGCTGCTGTCACCACATCTGCATCTGCCAACACAACTGCACCAGCAACAGTCATTTCCACCACAACCGCAACCCACATTACAACAGCCGATTCCACCACAACTGCAGCTGCTACTACGACAGGTGCTGCCACCACAACAGCAGCCACCACTACAAAAGCCCCTGTCACCACAACTGCAGCCCACACTACGACAGCCGTTGCCACCACAACTGCAGCTGCCACTACAACAGCAGCTGATGCCACCACAACTGCTGTCACCACGACGGCAGCAGCTACCACAACAGTCTCTGGCAACACAACAGCAACAGCCATTACGACATCCCCAGTCACCACAACTGCAGCAGCTACCACAACAGTCCCAGCAACCACAACTGCATCTGCCACCACAACTGCAGCCACCACAACTGCTGCCACCACAACGGCAGCAGCTACCACAACAGTCTCTGGCAACACAACAGCAACAGCCATTACGACATCCCCAGTCACCACAACTGCAGCAGCTACCACAACAGTCCCAGCCACCACAACAGTCTCTGCCAACACAACAGCAACAGCTACTACAACATCCACAGCCACCACAACCGCTGCCACCACAACTGCAGCTGCCACTACGACAGCAGCCGCTGCCACCACAACTGCTGTCACCACATCTGCAGCTGCTACTACAACAGCAGCCACCACTACAACTTCTCCTGTCACCACAACTGCAACCCACACTACAACAGCCGCTGCCACCACAACTGCAGCTGCCACCACAACAGTCCCAGCCACAAAAACTGCAATCACCACTACAACAGCCACCACAACTGCTCCCACCACTACTACAGCCCCTCTCACCACAACTGTAGCCGCAAATACGACATCCCCAGCCACCACAACTGCAGATGCTACTACAACAGCAGCCACCACTACAAAGCCCCTGTCACCACAACTGCAGCCCACACTACGATAGCCGATGCCACCACAACGGCAGCAGCCACCACAACAGTCTCTGCCAACACAACAGCAACAGCCACTACGACATCCCCAGCCACAACAACTGCAGCAGCTACCACAACAGTCACTGCCACCACAACCGCAACCCACATTACAACAGCTACTACGACAGCTGCTGTCACCACATCTGCATCTGCCACCACAACTGCAGCTGCCACCACAAGTGCTGCCACCACAACTGCTGCCAACACAACTGCACCAGCAACAGTCATTTCCACCACAACCGCAACCCACATTACAACAGCCGATTCCACCACAACTGCAGCTGCTACACGACAGCTGCTGCCACCACAACAGCAGCCACCACTACAAAGCCCTGTCACCACAACTGCAGCCCACACTACGACAGCCGTTGCCACCACAACTGCAGCTGCCACTACAACAGCAGCTGATGCCACCACAACTGCTGTCACCACGACGGCAGCAGCTACCACAACAGTCTCTGGCAACACAACAGCAACAGCCATTACGACATCCCCAGTCACCACAACTGCAGCAGCTACCACAACAGTCCCAGCAACCACAACTGCATCTGCCACCACAACTGCAGCCACCACAACTGCTGCCACCACAACGGCAGCAGCTACCACAACAGTCTCTGGCAACACAACAGCAACAGCCATTACGACATCCCCAGTCACCACAACCGCAGCAGCTACCACAACAGTCCCAGCCACCACAACAGTCTCTGCCAACACAACAGCAACAGCTACTACAACATCCACAGCCACCACAACCGCTGCCACCACAACTGCAGCTGCCACTACGACAGCAGCCGCTGCCACCACAACTGCTGTCACCACATCTGCAGCTGCTACTACAACAGCAGCCACCACTACAACTTCTCCTGTCACCACAACTGCAACCCACACTACAACAGCCGCTGCCACCACAACTGCAGCTGCCACCACAACAGTCCCAGCCACAAAAACTGCAATCACCACTACAACAGCCACCACAACTGCTCCCACCACTACTACAGCCCCTCTCACCACAACTGTAGCCGCAAATACGACATCCCCAGCCACCACAACTGCAGATGCTACTACAACAGCAGCCACCACTACAAAAGCCCCTGTCACCACAACTGCAGCCCACACTACGATAGCCGATGCCACCACAACGGCAGCAGCCACCACAACAGTCTCTGCCAACACAACAGCAACAGCCACTACGACATCCCCAGCCACAACAACCGCAGCAGCTACCACAACAGTCACTGCCACCACAACCGCAACCCACATTACAACAGCTACTACGACAGCTGCTGTCACCACATCTGCATCTGCCACCACAACTGCAGCTGCCACCACAAGTGCTGCCACCACAACTGCTGCCAACACAACTGCACCAGCAACAGTCATTTCCACCACAACCGCAACCCACATTACAACAGCCGATTCCACCACAACTGCAGCTGCTACTACGACAGCTGCTGCCACCACAACAGCAGCCACCACTACAAAGCCCTGTCACCACAACTGCAGCCCACACTACGACAGCCGTTGCCACCACAACTGCAGCTGCCACTACAACAGCAGCTGATGCCACCACAACTGCTGTCACCACGACGGCAGCAGCTACCACAACAGTCTCTGGCAACACAACAGCAACAGCCATTACGACATCCCCAGTCACCACAACCGCAGCAGCTACCACAACAGTCCCAGCAACCACAACTGCATCTGCCACCACAACTGCAGCCACCACAACTGCTGCCACCACAACGGCAGCAGCTACCACAACAGTCTCTGGCAACACAACAGCAACAGCCATTACGACATCCCCAGTCACCACAACTGCAGCAGCTACCACAACAGTCCCAGCCACCACAACAGTCTCTGCCAACACAACAGCAACAGCTACTACAACATCCACAGCCACCACAACCGCTGCCACCACAACTGCAGCTGCCACTACGACAGCAGCCGCTGCCACCACAACTGCTGTCACCACATCTGCAGCTGCTACTACAACAGCAGCCACCACTACAACTTCTCCTGTCACCACAACTGCAACCCACACTACAACAGCCGCTGCCACCACAACTGCAGCTGCCACCACAACAGTCCCAGCCACAAAAACTGCAATCACCACTACAACAGCCACCACAACTGCTCCCACCACTACTACAGCCCCTCTCACCACAACTGTAGCCGCAAATACGACATCCCCAGCCACCACAACTGCAGATGCTACTACAACAGCAGCCACCACTACAAAAGCCCCTGTCACCACAACTGCAGCCCACACCACGATAGCCGATGCCACCACAACGGCAGCAGCCACCACAACAGTCTCTGCCAACACAACAGCAACAGCCACTACGACATCCCCAGCCACAACAACTGCAGCAGCTACCACAACAGTCACTGCCACCACAACCGCAACCCACATTACAACAGCTACTACGACAGCTGCTGTCACCACATCTGCATCTGCCACCACAACTGCAGCTGCCACCACAAGTGCTGCCACCACAACTGCTGCCAACACAACTGCACCAGCAACAGTCATTTCCACCACAACCGCAACCCACATTACAACAGCCGATTCCACCACAACTGCAGCTGCTACTACGACAGGTGCTGCCACCACAACAGCAGCCACCACTACAAAAGCCCCTGTCACCACAACTGCAGCCCACACTACGACAGCCGTTGCCACCACAACTGCAGCTGCCACTACAACAGCAGCTGATGCCACCACAACTGCTGCCACCACGACGGCAGCAGCTACCACAACAGTCTCTGGCAACACAACAGCAACAGCCATTATGACATCCCCAGTCACCACAACTGCAGCATCTACCACAACAGTCCCAGCAACCACAACTGCAGCCACCACAACTGCTGCCACCACAACGGCAGCAGCTACCACAACAGTCCCAGCAACCACAACTGCATCTGCCACCACAACTGCAGCCACCACAATTGCAGCCACCACTACGACAGCCGCTGCCACCACAACTTCAGCTGCCACTACAAAAGCAACCGATGCCACCACAACTGCTGCTACCACAACGGCAGCAGCCACAACAACAGTCTCTGCCAACACAACAGCAACAGCTACTACAACATCCACAGACACCACAACTGCAGCCACCACAATTGCAGCCACCACTAGGACAGCCGCTGCCACCACAACTTCAGCTGCCACTACAAAAGCAGCCGATGCCACCACAACTGCTGCTACCACAACGGCAGCAGCCACCACAACAGTCTCTGCCAACACAACAGCAACAGCTACTTCAACATCCACAGCCACCACAACCGCTGCCACCACAACTGCAGCTGCTACTACGACAGCAGCCGCTGCCACCACAACTGCTGTCACCACTACAACTTCTCCTGTCACCACAACTGCAACCCACACTACAACAGCCGCTGCCACCACAACTGCAGCTGCCACCACAACAGTCCCAGCCACAAAAACTGCAATCACCACTACAACAGCCACCACAACTGTTCCCACCACTACTACAGCCCTCTCACCACAACTGTAGCCGCAAATACGACATCCCCAGCCACCACACCTGCAGATGCTACTACAACAGCAGCCACCACTACAAAAGCCCCTGTCACCACAACTGCAGCCCACACTACGATAGCCGATGCCACCACAACGGCAGCAGCCACCACAACAGTCACTGCCACCACAACCGCAACCCACATTACAACAGCTACTACGACAGCTGCTGTCACCACATCTGCATCTGCCACCACAACTGCAGCTGCCACCACAAGTGCTGCCACCACAACTGCTGCCAACACAACTGCACCAGCAACAGTCATTTCCACCACAACCGCAACTCCACATTACAACAGCCGATTCCACCACAACTGCAGCTGCTACTACGACAGCTGCTGCCACCACAACAGCAGCCACCACTACAAAAGCCCCTGTCACCACAACTGCAGCCCACACTATGACAGCCGTTGCCACCACAACTGCAGCTGCCACTACAACAGCAGCTGATGCCACCACAACTGCTGCCACCACGACGGCAGCAGCTACCACAACAGTCTCTGGCAACACAACAGCAACAGCCATTACGACATCCCCAGTCACCACAACTGCAGCAGCTACCACAACAGTCCCAGCAACCACAACTGCATCTGCCACCACAACTGCAGCCACCACAACTGCTGCCACCACAACGGCAGCAGCTACCACAACAGTCTCTGGCAACACAACAGCAACAGCCATTACGACATCCCCAGTCACCACAACTGCAGCAGCTACCACAACAGTCCCAGCAACCACAACCGCGTCTGCCACCACAACTGCAGCCACCACAATTGCAGCCACCACTACGACAGCCGCAAATACGACTTCCTCAGTCACCACAACTGCAGCAGCTACCACAACAGTCCCAGCAACCACAACTGCATCTGCCACCACAACTGCAGCCACCACAATTGCAGCCACCACTACGACAGCCGCTGCCACCACAACTTCAGCTGCCACTACAAAAGCAACCGATGCCACCACAACTGCTGCTACCACAACGGCAGCAGCCACCACAACAGTCTCTGCCAACACAACAGCAACAGCTACTACAACATCCCCAGTCACCACAACTGCAGCAGCTACCACAACAGTCCCAGCAACCACAACTGCATCTGCCACCACAACTGCAGCCACCACAATTGCAGCCACCACTACGACAGCCGCTGCCACCACAACTTCAGCTGCCACTACAAAAGCAACCGATGCCACCACAACTGCTGCTACCACAACGGCAGCAGCCACAACAACAGTCTCTGCCAACACAACAGCAACAGCTACTACAACATCCACAGACACCACAACTGCAGCCACCACAACTGCAGCTGCCACTACAACAGCAGCTGATGCCACCACAACTGCTGCCACCACGACGGCAGCAGCTACCACAACAGTCTCTGGCAACACAACAGCAACAGCCATTACAACATCCCCAGTCACCACAACTGCAGCAGCTACCACAACAGTCCCAGCAACCACAACTGCATCTGCCACCACAGCTGCAGCCACCACAACTGCTGCCACCACAACGGCAGCAGCTACCACAACAGTCTCTGGCAACACAACAGCAACAGCCATTACGACATCCCCAGTCACCACAACTGCAGCAGCTACCACAACAGTCCCAGCAACCACAACTGCGTCTGCCACCACAACTGCAGCCACCACAATTGCAGCCACCACTACGACAGCCGCAAATACGACTTCCTCAGTCACCACAACTGCAGCAGCTACCACAACAGTCCCAGCAACCACAACTGCATCTGCCACCACAACTGCAGCCACCACAATTGCAGCCACCACTACGACAGCCGCTGCCACCACAACTTCAGCTGCCACTACAAAAGCAACCGATGCCACCACAACTGCTGCTACCACAACGGCAGCAGCCACCACAACAGTCTCTGCCAACACAACAGCAACAGCTACTACAACATCCCCAGTCACCACAACTGCAGCAGCTACCACAACAGTCCCAGCAACCACAACTGCATCTGCCACCACAACTGCAGCCACCACAATTGCAGCCACCACTACGACAGCCGCTGCCACCACAACTTCAGCTGCCACTACAAAAGCAACCGATGCCACCACAACTGCTGCTACCACAACGGCAGCAGCCACAACAACAGTCTCTGCCAACACAACAGCAACAGCTACTACAACATCCACAGACACCACAACTGCAGCCACCACAACTGCAGCTGCCACTACAACAGCAGCTGATGCCACCACAACTGCTGCCACCACGACGGCAGCAGCTACCACAACAGTCTCTGGCAACACAACAGCAACAGCCATTACGACATCCCCAGTCACCACAACTGCAGCAGCTACCACAACAGTCCCAGCAACCACAGCTGCATCTGCCACCACAGCTGCAGCCACCACAACTGCTGCCACCACAACGGCAGCAGCTACCACAACAGTCTCTGGCAACACAACAGCAACAGCCATTACGACATCCCCAGTCACCACAACTGCAGCAGCTACCACAACAGTCCCAGCAACCACAACTGCATCTGCCACCACAACTGCAGCCACCACAATTGCAGCCACCACTACGACAGCCGCTGCCACCACAACTTCAGCTGCCACTACAAAAGCAACCGATGCCACCACAACTGCTGCTACCACAACGGCAGCAGCCACAACAACAGTCTCTGCCAACACAACAGCAACAGCTACTACAACATCCACAGACACCACAACTGCAGCCACCACAATTGCAGCCACCACTACGACAGCCGCTGCCACCACAACTTCAGCTGCCACTACAAAGCAGCCGATGCCACCACAACTGCTGCTACCACAACGGCAGCAGCCACCACAACAGTCTCTGCCAACACAACAGCAACAGCTACTTCAACATCCACAGCCACCACAACCGCTGCCACCACAACTGCAGCTGCTACTACGACAGCAGCCGCTGCCACCACAACTGCTGTCACCACTACAACTTCTCCTGTCACCACAACTGCAACCCACACTACAACAGCCGCTGCCACCATAACTGCAGCTGCCACCACAACAGTCCCAGCCACAAAAACTGCAATCACCACTACAACAGCCACCACAACTGTTCCCACCACTACTACAGCCCCTCTCACCACAACTGTAGCCGCAAATACGACATCCCCAGCCACCACACCTGCAGATGCTACTACAACAGCAGCCACCACTACAAAAGCCCCTGTCACCACAACTGCAGCCCACACTACGATAGCCGATGCCACCACAACGGCAGCAGCCACCACAACAGTCACTGCCACCACAACCGCAACCCACATTACAACAGCTACTACGACAGCTGCTGTCACCACATCTGCATCTGCCACCACAACTGCAGCTGCCACCACAAGTGCTGCCACCACAACTGCTGCCAACACAACTGCACCAGCAACAGTCATTTCCACCACAACCGCGAACCCACATTACAACAGCCGATTCCACCACAACTGCAGCTGCTATTACGACAGCTGCTGCCACCACAACAGCAGCCACCACTACAAAGCCCCTGTCACCACAACTGCAGCCCACACTATGACAGCCGTTGCCACCACAACTGCAGCTGCCACTACAACAGCAGCTGATGCCACCACAACTGCTGCCACCACGACGGCAGCAGCTACCACAACAGTCTCTGGCAACACAACAGCAACAGCCATTACGACATCCCCAGTCACCACAACTGCAGCAGCTACCACAACAGTCCCAGCAACCACAACTGCATCTGCCACCACAACTGCAGCCACCACAACTGCTGCCACCACAACGGCAGCAGCTACCACAACAGTCTCTGGCAACACAACAGCAACAGCCATTACGACATCCCCAGTCACCACAACTGCAGCAGCTACCACAACAGTCCCAGCAACCACAACCGCGTCTGCCACCACAACTGCAGCCACCACAATTGCAGCCACCACTACGACAGCCGCAAATACGACTTCCTCAGTCACCACAACTGCAGCAGCTACCACAACAGTCCCAGCAACCACAACTGCATCTGCCACCACAACTGCAGCCACCACAATTGCAGCCACCACTACGACAGCCGCTGCCACCACAACTTCAGCTGCCACTACAAAAGCAACCGATGCCACCACAACTGCTGCTACCACAACGGCAGCAGCCACCACAACAGTCTCTGCCAACACAACAGCAACAGCTACTACAACATCCCCAGTCACCACAACTGCAGCAGCTACCACAACAGTCCCAGCAACCACAACTGCATCTGCCACCACAACTGCAGCCACCACAATTGCAGCCACCACTACGACAGCCGCTGCCACCACAACTTCAGCTGCCACTACAAAAGCAACCGATGCCACCACAACTGCTGCTACCACAACGGCAGCAGCCACAACAACAGTCTCTGCCAACACAACAGCAACAGCTACTACAACATCCACAGACACCACAACTGCAGCCACCACAACTGCAGCTGCCACTACAACAGCAGCTGATGCCACCACAACTGCTGCCACCACGACGGCAGCAGCTACCACAACAGTCTCTGGCAACACAACAGCAACAGCCATTACGACATCCCCAGTCACCACAACTGCAGCAGCTACCACAACAGTCCCAGCAACCACAACTGCATCTGCCACCACAGCTGCAGCCACCACAACTGCTGCCACCACAACGGCAGCAGCTACCACAACAGTCTCTGGCAACACAACAGCAACAGCCATTACGACATCCCCAGTCACCACAACTGCAGCAGCTACCACAACAGTCCCAGCAACCACAACTGCATCTGCCACCACAACTGCAGCCACCACAATTGCAGCCACCACTACGACAGCCGCTGCCACCACAACTTCAGCTGCCACTACAAAAGCAACCGATGCCACCACAACTGCTGCTACCACAACGGCAGCAGCCACAACAACAGTCTCTGCCAACACAACAGCAACAGCTACTACAACATCCACAGACACCACAACTGCAGCCACCACAATTGCAGCCACCACTACGACAGCCGCTGCCACCACAACTTCAGCTGCCACTACAAAAGCAGCCGATGCCACCACAACTGCTGCTACCACAACGGCAGCAGCCACCACAACAGTCTCTGCCAACACAACAGCAACAGCTACTTCAACATCCACAGCCACCACAACCGCTGCCACCACAACTGCAGCTGCTACTACGACAGCAGCCGCTGCCACCACAACTGCTGTCACCACTACAACTTCTCCTGTCACCACAACTGCAACCCACACTACAACAGCCGCTGCCACCATAACTGCAGCTGCCACCACAACAGTCCCAGCCACAAAACTGCAATCACCACTACAACAGCCACCACAACTGTTCCCACCACTACTACAGCCCCTCTCACCACAACTGTAGCCGCAAATACGACATCCCCAGCCACCACACCTGCAGATGCTACTACAACAGCAGCCACCACTACAAAAGCCCCTGTCACCACAACTGCAGCCCACACTACGATAGCCGATGCCACCACAACGGCAGCAGCCACCACAACAGTCACTGCCACCACAACCGCAACCCACATTACAACAGCTACTACGACAGCTGCTGTCACCACATCTGCATCTGCCACCACAACTGCAGCTGCCACCACAAGTGCTGCCACCACAACTGCTGCCAACACAACTGCACCAGCAACAGTCATTTCCACCACAACCGCAACCCACATTACAACAGCCGATTCCACCACAACTGCAGCTGCTACTACGACAGCTGCTGCCACCACAACAGCAGCCACCACTACAAAAGCCCCTGTCACCACAACTGCAGCCCACACTATGACAGCCGTTGCCACCACAACTGCAGCTGCCACTACAACAGCAGCTGATGCCACCACAACTGCTGCCACCACGACGGCAGCAGCTACCACAACAGTCTCTGGCAACACAACAGCAACAGCCATTACGACATCCCCAGTCACCACAACTGCAGCAGCTACCACAACAGTCCCAGCAACCACAACTGCATCTGCCACCACAACTGCAGCCACCACAACTGCTGCCACCACAACGGCAGCAGCTACCACAACAGTCTCTGGCAGCACAACAGCAACAGCCATTACGACATCCCCAGTCACCACAACCGCAGCAGCTACCACAACAGTCCCAGCAACCACAACCGCGTCTGCCACCACAACTGCAGCCACCACAATTGCAGCCACCACTACGACAGCCGCAAATACGACTTCCTCAGTCACCACAACTGCAGCAGCTACCACAACAGTCCCAGCAACCACAACTGCATCTGCCACCACAACTGCAGCCACCACAATTGCAGCCACCACTCACGACAGCCGCTGCCACCACAACTTCAGCTGCCACTACAAAAGCAACCGATGCCACCACAACTGCTGCTACCACAACGGCAGCAGCCACCACAACAGTCTCTGCCAACACAACAGCAACAGCTACTACAACATCCCCAGTCACCACAACTGCAGCAGCTACCACAACAGTCCCAGCAACCACAACTGCATCTGCCACCACAACTGCAGCCACCACAATTGCAGCCACCACTACGACAGCCGCTGCCACCACAACTTCAGCTGCCACTACAAAAGCAACCGATGCCACCACAACTGCTGCTACCACAACGGCAGCAGCCACAACAACAGTCTCTGCCAACACAACAGCAACAGCTACTACAACATCCACAGACACCACAACTGCAGCCACCACAACTGCAGCTGCCACTACAACAGCAGCTGATGCCACCACAACTGCTGCCACCACGACGGCAGCAGCTACCACAACAGTCTCTGGCAACACAACAGCAACAGCCATTACGACATCCCCAGTCACCACAACTGCAGCAGCTACCACAACAGTCCCAGCAACCACAACTGCATCTGCCACCACAACTGCAGCCACCACAACTGCTGCCACCACAACGGCAGCAGCTACCACAACAGTCTCTGGCAACACAACAGCAACAGCCATTACGACATCCCCAGTCACCACAACTGCAGCAGCTACCACAACAGTCCCAGCAACCACAACTGCATCTGCCACCACAACTGCAGCCACCACAATTGCAGCCACCACTACGACAGCCGCTGCCACCACAACTTCAGCTGCCACTACAAAGCAACCGATGCCACCACAACTGCTGCTACCACAACGGCAGCAGCCACAACAACAGTCTCTGCCAACACAACAGCAACAGCTACTACAACATCCACAGACACCACAACTGCAGCCACCACAATTGCAGCCACCACTACGACAGCCGCTGCCACCACAACTTCAGCTGCCACTACAAAAGCAGCCGATGCCACCACAACTGCTGCTACCACAACGGCAGCAGCCACCACAACAGTCTCTGCCAACACAACAGCAACAGCTACTTCAACATCCACAGCCACCACAACCGCTGCCACCACAACTGCAGCTGCTACTACGACAGCAGCCGCTGCCACCACAACTGCTGTCACCACTACAACTTCTCCTGTCACCACAACTGCAACCCACACTACAACAGCCGCTGCCACCATAACTGCAGCTGCCACCACAACAGTCCCAGCCACAAAAACTGCAATCACCACTACAACAGCCACCACAACTGTTCCCACCACTACTACAGCCCCTCTCACCACAACTGTAGCCGCAAATACGACATCCCCAGCCACCACACCTGCAGATGCTACTACAACAGCAGCCACCACTACAAAAGCCCCTGTCACCACAACTGCAGCCCACACTACGATAGCCGATGCCACCACAACGGCAGCAGCCACCACAACAGTCACTGCCACCACAACCGCAGAACCCACATTACAACAGCTACTACGACAGCTGCTGTCACCACATCTGCATCTGCCACCACAACTGCAGCTGCCACCACAAGTGCTGCCACCACAACTGCTGCCAACACAACTGCACCAGCAACAGTCATTTCCACCACAACCGCAACCCACATTACAACAGCCGATTCCACCACAACTGCAGCTGCTACTACGACAGCTGCTGCCACCACAACAGCAGCCACCACTACAAAAGCCCCTGTCACCACAACTGCAGCCCACACTATGACAGCCGTTGCCACCACAACTGCAGCTGCCACTACAACAGCAGCTGATGCCACCACAACTGCTGCCACCACAACGGCAGCAGCTACCACAACAGTCTCTGGCAACACAACAGCAACAGCCATTACGACATCCCCAGTCACCACAACAGCAACAGCTACTACAACATCCCCAGTCACCACAACTGCAGCAGCTACCACAACAGTCCCAGCAACCACAACTGCATCTGCCACCACAACTGCAGCCACCACAATTGCAGCCACCACTACGACAGCCGCTGCCACCACAACTTCAGCTGCCACTACAAAAGCAACCGATGCCACAACAACTGCTGCTACCACAACGGCAGCAGCCACAACAACAGTCTCTGCCAACACAACAGCAACAGCTACTACAACATCCACAGACACCACAACTGCAGCCACCACAACTGCAGCTGCCACTACAACAGCAGCTGATGCCACCACAACTGCTGCCACCACGACGGCAGCAGCTACCACAACAGTCTCTGGCAACACAACAGCAACAGCCATTACGACATCCCCAGTCACCACAACTGCAGCAGCTACCACAACAGTCCCAGCAACCACAACTGCATCTGCCACCACAACTGCAGCCACCACAACTGCTGCCACCACAACGGCAGCAGCTACCACAACAGTCTCTGGCAACACAACAGCAACAGCCATTACGACATCCCCAGTCACCACAACTGCAGCAGCTACCACAACAGTCCCAGCAACCACAACTGCGTCTGCCACCACAACTGCAGCCACCACAATTGCAGCCACCACTACGACAGCCGCAAATACGACTTCCTCAGTCACCACAACTGCAGCAGCTACCACAACAGTCCCAGCAACCACAACTGCATCTGCCACCACAACTGCAGCCACCACAATTGCAGCCACCACTACGACAGCCGCTGCCACCACAACTTCAGCTGCCACTACAAAAGCAACCGATGCCACCACAACTGCTGCTACCACAACGGCAGCAGCCACCACAATAGTCTCTGCCAACACAACAGCAACAGCTACTACAACATCCCCAGTCACCACAACTGCAGCAGCTACCACAACAGTCCCAGCAACCACAACTGCATCTGCCACCACAACTGCAGCCACCACAATTGCAGCCACCACTACGACAGCCGCTGCCACCACAACTTCAGCTGCCACTACAAAAGCAACCGATGCCACCACAACTGCTGCTACCACAACGGCAGCAGCCACCACAACAGTCTCTGCCAACACAACAGCAACAGCTACTACAACATCCACAGCCACCACAACCGCTGCCACCACAACTGCAGCTGCCACTACAACAGCAGCTGATGCCACCACAACTGCTGCCACCACGACGTCAGCAGCTACCACAACAGTCTCTGGCAACACAACAGCAACAGCCATTACGACATCCCCAGTCACCACAACTGCAGCAGCTACCACAACAGTCCCAGCAACCACAACTGCAGCCACCACAACTGCTGCCACCACAACGGCAGCAGCTACCACAACAGTCTCTGGCAACACAACAGCAACAGCCATTACGACTTCCCCAGTCACCACAATTGCAGCAGCTACCACAACGGTCCCAGCAACCACAACTGCATCTGCCACCACAACTGCAGCCACCACAATTGCAGCCACCACTACGACAGCCGCTGCCACCACAACTTCAGCTGCCACTACAAAAGCAACCGATGCCACCACAACTACTGCTACCACAACGGCAGCAGCCACCACAACAGTCTCTGCCAACACAACAGCAACAGCTACTTCAACATCCACAGCCACCACAACTGCTGCCACCACGACGGCAGCAGCTACCACAACAGTCTCTGGCAACACAGCAGCAACAGCCATTACGACATCCCCAGTCACCACAACTGCAGCAGCTACCACAACAGTCCCAGCAACCACAACTGCATCTGCCACCACAACTGCAGCCACCACAACTGCTGCCACCACAACTGCAGCTGCCACTACGACAGCAGCCGCTGCCACCACAACTGCTGTCACCACATCTGCAGCTGCTACTACAACAGCAGCCACCACTACAACTTCTCCTGTCACCACAACTGCAACCCACACTACAACAGCCGCTGCCACCACAACTGCAGCTGCCACCACAACAGTCCCAGCGACAAAAACTGCAATCACCACTACAACAGCCACCACAACTGCTCCCACCACTACTACAGCCCCTCTCACCACAACTGTAGCCGCAAATACGACATCCCCAGCCACCACAACTGCAGATGCTACTACAACTGCAGCCACCACTACAAAAGCCACTGTCACCACAACTGCAGCCCACACTACGATAGCCGATGCCACCACAACGGCAGCAGCCACCACAACAGTCTCTGCCAACACAACAGCAACAGCCACTACGACATCCCCAGCCACAACAACTGCAGCAGCTACCACAACAGTCACTGCCACCACAACCGCAACCCACATTAAAACAGCTACTACGACAGCTGCTGTCACCACATCTGCATCTGCCACCACAACTGCAGCTGCCACCACAAGTGCTGCCACCACAACTGCTGCCAACACAACTGCACCAGCAACAGTCATTTCCACCACAACCGCAACCCACATTACAACAGCCGATTCCACCACAACTGCAGCTGCTACTCGACAGCTGCTGCCACCACAACAGCAGCCACCACTACAAAAGCCCCTGTCACCACAACTGCAGCCCACACTACGACAGCCGTTGCCACCACAACTGCAGCTGCCACTACAACAGCAGCTGATGCCACCACAACTGCTGCCACCACGACGGCAGAAGCTACCACAACAGTCTCTGGCAACACAACAGCAACAGCCATTACGACATCCCCAGTCACCACAACTGCAGCAGCTACCACAACAGTCCCAGCAACCACAACTGCATCTGCCACCACAACTGCAGCCACCACAACTGCTGCCACCACAACAGCAGCAGCTACCACAACAGTCTCTGGCAACACAACAGCAACAGCCATTACGACATCCCCAGTCACCACAACTGCAGCAGCTACCACAACAGTCCCAGCAACCACAACTGCATCTGCCACCACAACTGCAGCCACCACAATTGCAGCCACCACTACGACAGCCGCTGCCACCACAACTTCAGCTGCCACTACAAAAGCAACCGATGCCACCACAACTGCTGCTACCACAACGGCAGTAGCCACAACAACAGTCTCTGCCAACACAACAGCAACAGCTAATACAACATCCACAGACACCACAACTGCAGCCACCACAATTGCAGCCACCACTACGACTGCCGCTGCCACCACAACTTCAGCTGCCACTACAAAAGCAGCCGATGCCACCACAACTGCTGCTACCACAACGGCAGCAGCCACCACAACAGTCTCTGCCAACACAACAGCAACAGCTACTACAACATCCACAGCCACCACAACCGCTGCCACCACAACTGCTGTCACCACATCTGCAGCTGCTACTACAACAGCAGCCACCACTACAACTTCTCCTGTCACCACAACTGCAACCCACACTACAACAGCCGCTGCCACCACAACTGCAGCTGCCACCACAACAGTCCCAGCCACAAAAACTGCAATCACCACTACAACAGCCACCACAACTGCTCCCACAACTCCTACAGCCCCTCTCACCACAACTGTAGCCGCAAATACGACATCCCCAGCCACCACAACTGCAGATGCTACTACAACAGCAGCCACCACTACAAAAGCCCCTGTCACCACAACTGCAGCCCACACTACGATGGCCGATGCCACCACAACGGCAGCAGCCACCACAACAGTCACTGCCACCACAACCGAACCCACATTACAACAGCTACTACGACAGCTGCTGTCACCACATCTGCATCTGCCACCACAACTGCAGCTGCCACCACAAGTGCTGCCACCACAACTGCTGCCAACACAACTGCACCAGCAACAGTCATTTCCACCACAACCGCAACCCACATTACAACAGCCGATTCCACCACAACTGCAGCTGCTATTACGACAGCTGCTGCCACCACAACAGCAGCCAACACTACAAAAGCCCCTGTCACCACAACTGCAGCCCACACTACGACAGCCGTTGCCACCACAACTGCAGCTGCCACTACAACAGCAGCTGATGCCACCACAACTGCTGCCACCACGACGGCAGCAGCTACCACAACAGTCTCTGGCAACACAACAGCAACAGCCATTACGACATCCCCAGTCACCACAACTGCAGCAGCTACCACAACAGTCCCAGCAACCACAACTGCATCTGCCACCACAACTGCAGCCACCACAACTGCTGCCACCACAACGGCAGCAGCTACTACAACAGTCTCTGGCAACACAACAGCAACAGCCATTAGGACATCCCCAGTCACCACAACTGCAGCAGCTACCACAACAGTCCCAGCAACCACAACTGCATCTGCCACCACATCTGCAGCCACCACAATTGCAGCCACCACTACGACAGCCGCTGCCACCACAACTTCAGCTGCCACTACAAAAGCAACCGATGCCACCACAACTGCTGCTACCACAACGGCAGCAGCCACCACAACAGTCTCTGCCAACACAACAGCAACAGCTACTACAACATCCACAGCCACCACAACCGCTGCCACCACAACTGCAGCTGCCACTACAACAGCAGCTGATGCCACCACAACTGCTGCCACCACGACGGCAGCACCTACCACAACAGTCTCTGGCAACACAACAGCAACAGCCATTACGACAACCCCAGTCACCACAACTGCAGCAGCTACCACAACAGTCCCAGCAACCACAACTGCATCTACCACCACAACTGCAGCCACCACAACTGCTGCCACCACAACGGCAGCAGCTACCACAACAGTCTCTGGCAACACAACAGCAACAGCCATTACGACATCCCCAGTCACCACAACTGCAGCAGCTACCACAACAGTCCCAGCAACCACAACTGCATCTGCCACCACAACTGCAGCCACCACATTTGCAGCCACCACTACGACAGCCGCTGCCACCACAACTTCAGCTGCCACTACAAAAGCAGCCGATGCCACCACAACTGCTGCTACCACAACGGCATCAGCCACCAAAACAGTCTCTGCCAACACAACAGCAACAGCTACTACAACATCCACAGCCACCACAACCGCTGCCACCACAACTGCAGCTGCCACTACAACAGCAGCCGCTGCCACCACAACTGCTGTCACCACATCTGCAGCTGCTACTACAACAACAGCCACCACTACAACTTCTCCTGTCACCACAACTGCAACCCACACTACAACAGCCGCTGCCACCACAACTGCAGCTGCCACCACAACAGTCCCAGCCACAAAAACTGCAATCACCACTACAACAGCCACCACAACTGCTCCCACCACTACTACAGCCCCTCTCACCACAACTGTAGCCGCAAATACGACATCCCCAGCCACCACAACTGCAGATGCTACTACAACAGCAGCCACCACTACAAAGGCCCCTGTCACCACAACTGCAGCCCACACTACGATAGCCGATGCCACCACAACGGCAGCAACCACCACAACAGTCTCTGCCAACACAACAGCAACAGCCACTACAACATCCCCAGCCACAACAACTGCAGCAGCTACCACAACAGTCACTGCCACCACAACTGCAGCTGCCACTACAACAGCAGCTGATGCCACCACAACTGCTGCCACCACAACGGCAGCAGCTTCCACAACAGTCTCTGGCAACACAACAGCAACAGCCATTACAACATCCCCAGTCACCACAACTGCAGCAGCTACCACAACAGTCCCAGCAACCACAACTGCATCTGCCACCACAACTGCAGCCACCACAATTGCAGCCACCACTACGACAGCCGCTGCCACCACAACTTCAGCTGCCACTACAAAAGCAGCCGATGCCACCACAACTGCTGCTACCACAACGGCAGCAGCCACCACAACAGTCTCTGCCAACACAACAGCAACAGCTACTACAACATCCACAGCCACCACAACCGCTACCACCACAACTGCAGCTGCCACTACGACAGCAGCCGCTGCCACCACAACTGCTGTCACCACATCTGCAGCTGCTACTACAACAGCAGCCACCACTACAACTTCTCCTGTCACCACAACTGCAACCCACACTACAACAGCCGCTGCCACCACAACTGCAGCAGCCACCACAACAGTCTCTGCCAACACAACAGCAACAGCCACTACGGCATCCCCAGCCACAACAACTGCAGCAGCTACCACAACAGTCACTGCCACCACAACCGCAACCCACATTACAACAGCTACTACGACAGCTGCTGTCACCACATCTGCATCTGCCACCACAACTGCAGCTGCCACTACAACAGCAGCTGATGCCACCACAACTGCTGCCACCACAACGGCAGCAGCTACCACAACAGTGTCTGGCAACACAACAGCAACAGCCATTACGACATCCCCAGTCACCACAAATGCAGCAGCTACCACAACAGTCCCAGCAACCACAACTGCATCTGCCACCACAACTGCAGCCACCACAATTGCAGCCACCACTACGACAGCCGCTGCCACCACAACTTCAGCTGCCACTACAAAAGCAGCCGATGCCACCACAACTGCTGCTACCACAACGGCAGCAGCCACCACAACAGTCTCTGCCAACACAACAGCAACAGCTACTACAACATCCACATCCACCACAACCGCTGCCACCACAACTGCAGCTGCCACTACGACAGCAGCCGCTGCCACCACAACTGCTGTCACCACATCTGCAGCTGCTACTACAACAGCAGCCACCACTACAACTTCTCCTGTCACCACAACTGCAACCCACACTACAACAGCCGCTGCCACCACAACTGCAGCTGCCACCACAACAGTCCCAGCCACAAAACTGCAATCACCACTACAACAGCCACCACAACTGCTCCCACCACTACTACAGCCCCTCTCACCACAACTGTAGCCGCAAATACGACATCCCCAGCCACCACAACTGCAGATGCTACTACAACAGCAGCCACCACTACAAAAGCCCCTGTCACCACAACTGCAGCCCACACTACGATAGCCGATGCCACCACAACGGCAGCAGCCACCACAACAATCTCTGCCAACACAACAGCAACAGCCACTACGACATCCCCAGCCACAACAACTGCAGCAGCTACCACAACAGTCACTGCCACCACAACCGCAACCCACATTACAACAGCTACTACGACAGCTGCTGTCACCACATCTGCATCTGCCACCACAACTGCAGCTGCCACCACAAGTGCTGCCACCACAACTGCTGCCAACACAACTGCACCAGCAACAGTCATTTCCACCACAACCGCAACCCACATTACAACAGCCGATTCCACCACAACTGCAGCTGCTACTACGACAGCTGCTGCCACCACAACAGCAGCCACCACTACAAAAGCCCCTGTCACCACAACTGCAGCCCACACTACGACAGCCGTTGCCACCACAACTTCAGCTGCCACTACAAAAGCAACCGATGCCACCACAACTGCTGCTACCACAACGGCAGCAGCCACAACAACAGTCTCTGCCAACACAACAGCAACAGCTACTACAACATCCACAGACACCACAACCGCTGCCACCAAAACTGCAGCTGCCACTACAACAGCAGCTGATGCCACCACAACTGCTGCCACCACGACGGCAGCAGCTACCACAACAGTCTCTGGCAACACAACAGCAACAGCCATTACGACATCCCCAGTCACCACAACTGCAGCAGCTACCACAACAGTCCCAGCAACCACAACTGCATCTGCCACCACAACTGCAGCCACCACAACTGCTGCCACCACAACTGCAGCTGCCACTATGACAGCAGCCGCTGCCACCACAACTGCTGTCACCACATCTGCAGCTGCTACTACAACAGCAGCCACCACTACAACTTCTCCTGTCACCACAACTGCAACCCACACTACAACAGCCGCTGCCACCACAACTGCAGCTGCCACCACAATAGTCCCAGCCACAAAAACTGCAATCACCACTACAACAGCCACCACAACTGCTCCCACCACTACTACAGCCCCTCTCACCACAACTGTAGCCGCAAATACGACATCCCCAGCCACCACAACTGCAGATGCTACTACAACAGCAGCCACCACTACAAAAGCCCCTGTCACCGCAACTGCAGCCCACACTACGATAGCCGATGCCACCACAACGGCAGCAGCCACCACAACAATCTCTGCCAACACAACAGCAACAGCCACTACGACATCCCCAGCCACAACAACTGCAGCAGCTACCACAACAGTCACTGCCACCACAACCGCAACCCACATTACAACAGCTACTACGACAGCTGCTGTCACCACATCTGCATCTGCCACCACAACTGCAGCTGCCACCACAAGTGCTGCCACCACAACTGCTGCCAACACAACTGCACCAGCAACAGTCATTTCCACCACAACCGCAACCCACATTACAACAGCCGATTCCACCACAACTGCAGCTGCTACTACGACAGCTGCTGCCACCACAACAGCAGCCACCACTACAAAAGCCCCTGTCACCACAACTGCAGCCCACACTACGACAGCCGTTGCCACCACAACTTCAGCTGCCACTACAAAAGCAACCGATGCCACCACAACTGCTGCTACCACAACGGCAGCAGCCACAACAACAGTCTCTGCCAACACAACAGCAACAGCTACTACAACATCCACAGACACCACAACCGCTGCCACCACAACTGCAGCTGCCACTACAACAGCAGCTGATGCCACCACAACTGCTGCCACCACGACGGCAGCAGCTACCACAACAGTCTCTGGCAACACAACAGCAACAGCCATTACGATATCCCCAGTCAACACAACTGCAGCAGCTACCACAACAGTCCCAGCAACCACAACTGCAACTGCCACCACAACTGCAGCCACCACAACTGCTGCCACCACAACGGCAGCAGCTACCACAACAGTCTCTGGCAACACAACAGCAACAGCCATTACGACATCCCCAGTCACCACAACTGCAGCAGCTACAACAACAGTCCCAGCAACCACAACTGCATCTGCCACCACAACTGCAGCCACCACAATTGCAGCCACCACTACGACAGCCGCTGCCACCACAACTTCAGCTGCCACTACAAAAGCAACCGATGCCACCACAACTGCTGCTACCACAACGGCAGCAGCCACCACAACAGTCTCTGCCAACACAACAGCAACAGCTACTACAACATCCACAGCCACCACAACCGCTGCCACCACAACTGCAGCTGCCACTACAACAGCAGCTGATGCCACCACAACTGCTGCTACCACAACAGTCTCTGGCAACACAACAGCAACAGCCATTACGACATCCCCAGTCACCACAACTGCAGCAGCTACCACAACAGTCCCAGCAACCACAACTGCATCTGCCACCACAACTGCAGCCACCACAACTGCTGCCACCACAACGGCAGCAGCTACCACAACAGTCTCTGGCAACACAACAGCAACAGCCATTACGACATCCCCAGTCACCACAACTGCAGCAGCTACCACAACAGTCCCAGCAACCACAACTGCATCTGCCACCACAACTGCAGCCACCACAATTGCAGCCACCACTACGACAGCCGCTGCCACCACAACTTCAGCTGCCACTACAAAAGCAGCCGATGCCACCACAACTGCTGCTACCACAACGGCAGCAGCCACCACAACAGTCTCTGCCAACACAACAGCAACAGCTACTACAACATCTACAGCCACCACAACCGCTGCCACCACAACTGCAGCTGCCACTACGACAGCAGCCGCTGCCACCACAACTGCTGTCACCACATCTGCAGCTGCTACTACAACAGCAGCCACCACTACAACTTCTCCTGTCACCACAACTGCAACCCACACTACAACAGCCGCTGCCACCACAACTGCAGCTGCCACCACAACAGTCCCAGCCACAAAAACTGCAATCACCACTACAACAGCCACCACAACTGCTCCCACCACTACTACAGCCCCTCTCACCACAACTGTAGCCGCAAATACGACATCCCCAGCCACCAAAACTGCAGATGCTACTACAACAGCAGCCACCACTACAAAAGCCCCTGTCACCACAACTGCAGCCCACACTACGATAGCCGATGCCACCACAACGGCAGCAGCCACCACAACAGTCTCTGCCAACACAACAGCAACAGCCACTACGACATCCCCAGCCACAACAACTGCAGCAGCTACCACAACAGTCACTGCCACCACAACCGCAACCCACATTACAACAGCTACTACGACAGCTGCTGTCACCACATCTGCATCTGCCACCACAACTGCAGCCGCCACTACAACAGCAGCTGATGCCACCACAACTGCTGCCACCACAACGGCGGCAGCTACCACAACAGTCTCTGGCAACACAACAGCAACAGCCATTACGACATCCCCAGTCACCACAACTGCAGCAGCTACCACAACAGTCCCAGCAACCACAACTGCATCTGCCACCACAACTGCAGCCACCACAATTGCAGCCACCACTACGACAGCCGCTGCCACCACAACTTCAGCTGCCACTACAAAATCAGCCGATGCCACCACAACTGCTGCTACCACAACGGCAGCAGCCACCACAACAGTCTCTGCCAACACAACAGCAACAGCTACTACAACATCCACAGCCACCACAACCGCTGCCACCACAACTGCAGCTGCCACTACGACAGCAGCCGCTGCCACCACAACTGCTGTCACCACATCTGCAGCTGCTACTACAACAGCAGCCACCACTACAACTTCTCCTGTCACCACAACTGCAACCCACACTACAACAGCCGCTGCCACCACAACTGCAGCTGCCACCACAACAGTCCCAGCCACAAAAACTGCAATCACCACTACAACAGCCACCACAACTGCTCCCACTACTACTACAGCCCCTCTCACCACAACTGTAGCCGCAAATACGACATCCCCAGCCACCACAACTGCAGATGCTACTACAACAGCAGCCACCACTACAAAAGCCCCTGTCACCACAACTGCAGCCCACACTACGATAGCCGATGCCACCACAACGGCAGCAGCCACCACAACAGTCTCTGCCAACACAACAGCAACAGCTACTACAACATCCACAGCCACCACAACCGCTGCCACCACAACTGCAGCTGCCACTACGACAGCAGCCGCTGCCACCACAACTGCTGTCACCACATCTGCAGCTGCTACTACAACAGCAGCCACCACTACAACTTCTCCTGTCACCACAACTGCAACCCACACTACAACAGCCACTGCCACCACAACTGCAGCTGCCACCACAACAGTCCCAGCCACAAAAACTGCAATCACCACTACAACAGCCACCACAACAGTCTCTGCCAACACAACAGCAACAGCCACTACGACATCCCCAGCCACAACAACTGCAGCAGCTACCACAACAGTCACTGCCACCACAACCGCAACCCACATTACAACAGCTACTACGACAGCTGCTGTCACCACATCTGCATCTGCCACCACAACTGCAGCTGCCACCACAAGTGCTGCCACCACAACTGCTGCCAACACAACTGCACCAGCAACAGTCATTTCCACCACAACCGCAACCCACATTACAACAGCCGATTCCACCACAACTGCAGCTGCTACTACGACAGCTGCTGCCACCACAACAGCAGCCACCACTACAAAAGCCCCTGTCACCACAACTGCAGCCCACACTACGACAGCCGTTGCCACCACAACTGCAGCTGCCACTACAACAGCAGCTGATGCCACCACAACTGCTGCCACCACAACGGCAGCAGCTACCACAACAGTCTCTGGCAACACAACAGCAACAGCCATTACGACATCCCCAGTCACCACAACTGCAGCAGCTACCACAACAGTCCCAGCAACCACAACTGCATCTGCCAACACAACAGCAACAGCTACTACAACATCCACAGCCACCACAACCGCTGCCACCACAACTGCAGCTGCCACTACGACAGCAGCCGCTGCCACCACAACTGCTGTCACCACATCTGCAGCTGCTACTACAACAGCAGCCACCACTACAACTTCTCCTGTCACCACAACTGCAACCCACACTACAACAGCCGCTGCCACCACAACTGCAGCTGCCACCACAACAGTCCCAGCCACAAAAACTGCAATCACCACTACAACAGCCCCTCTCACCACAACTGTAGCCGCAAATACGACATCCCCAGCCACCACAACTGCAGATGCTACTACAACAGCAGACCACACTACAAAAGCCCCTGTCACCACAACTGCAGCCCACACTACGATAGCCGATGCCACCGAAACGGCAGCAGCCACCACAACAGTCTCTGCCAACACAACAGCAACAGCCACTACGACATCCCCAGCCACAACAACTGCAGCAGCTACCACAACAGTCACTGCCACCACAACCGCAACCCACATTACAACAGCTACTACGACAGCTGCTGTCACCACATCTGCATCTGCCACCACAACTGCAGCTGCCACTACAACAGCAGCTGATGCCACCACAACTGCTGCCACCACAACGGCAGCAGCTACCACAACAGTCTCTGGCAACACAACAGCAACAGCCATTACGACATCCCCAGTCACCACAACTGCAGCAGCTACCACAACAGTCCCAGCAACCACAACTGCATCTGCCACCACAACTGCAGCCACCACAATTGCAGCCACCACTACGACAGCTGCTGCCACCACAACTTCAGCTGCCACTACAAAAGCAGCCGATGCCACCACAACTGCTGCTACCACAACGGCAGCAGCCACCACAACAGTCTCTGCCAATACAACAGCAACAGCTACTACAACATCCAAAGCCACCACAACCGCTGCCACCACAACTGCAGCTGCCACTACGACAGCAGCCGCTGCCACCACAACTGCTGTCACCACATCTGCAGCTGCTACTACAACAGCAGCCACCACTACAACTTCTCCTGTCACCACAACTGCAACCCACACTACAAAAGCCGCTGCCACCACAACTGCAGCTGCCACCACTTTAGTCCCAGCCACAAAAACTGCAATCACCACTACAACAGCCACCACAACTGCTCCCACCACTACTACAGTCCCTCTCACCACAACTGTAGCCGCAAATACGACATCCCCAGCCACCACAACTGCAGATGCTACTACAACAGCAGCCACCACTACAAAAGCCCCTGGCACCACAACTGCAGCCCACACTACGATAGCCGATGGCACCACAACGGCAGCAGCCACCACAACGGCAGCAGCCACCACAACGGCAGCAGCCACCACAACAGTCTCTGCCAACACAACAGCAACAGCCACTACGACATCCCCAGCCACAACAACTGCAGCAGCTACCACAACAGTCACTGCCACCACAACCGCAACCCACATTACAACAGCTACTACGACAGCTGCTGTCACCACATCTGCATCTGCCACCACAACTGCAGCTGCCACCACAAGTGCTGCCACCACAACTGCTGCCAACACAACTGCACCAGCAACAGTCATTTCCACCACAACCGCAACCCACATTACAACAGCCGATTCCACCACAACTGCAGCTGCTACTACGGCAGCTGCTGCCACCACAACAGCAGCCACCACTACAAAAGCCCCTGTCACCACAACTGCAGCCCACACTACGACAGCCGTTGCCACCACAACTGCAGCTGCCACTACAACAGCAGCTGATGCCACCACAACTGCTGCCACCACAACGGCAGCAGCTACCACAACAGTCTCTGGCAACGCAACAGCAACAGCCATTACGACATCCACAGTCACCACAACTGCAGCAGCTACCACAAAAGTCCCAGCAACCACAACTGCATCTGCCACCACAACTGCAGCCACCACAATTGCAGCAGGTATCACAACAGTCACTGCCAACACAACCGCAACCCACACTACAACAACCGCTGCCACCACAACTGCAGCCGCTCCTACGACAGATGCTGCCAACACAACAGCAGCCAACACTACGACAGACCCTGTCACCACAACTGCAGCCCACACTACGACAGCCGCTGCCGCCACAACCGCAGCTGCCACTACGACAGCAACCGATGCCACCACACCTGTTACAACCACAACAGTCTCGTCCCAACACAACAGCAACAGGCACTTTGACATCCACAGCCACCACAACGGCAGCACCTACCACAACAATACCAGCCACCACAAATGCATCTGCCACCACAACTGCAGCTGCCACCACAACTGCAGCTGCCACTACAACTGCAGCAGCAACCACAACAGTCACTGCCACCACAACCGCAACCCACATTACAACAGCTACTACGACAGCTGCTGTCACCACATCTGCATCTGCCACCACAACTGCAGCTGCCACCACAACTGCTGCCAACACAACTGCACCAGCAACAGTCATTTCCACCACAACCGCAACCCACATTACAACAGCCGATTCCACCACAACTGCAGCTGCTACTACGACAGCTGCTGCCACCACAACAGCAGCCACCACTACAAAAGCCCCTGTCACCACAACTGCAGCCCACACTACGACAGCCGTTGCCACCACAACTGCAGCTGCCACTACAACAGCAGCTGATGCCACCACAACTGCTGCCACCACAACGGCAGCAGCTACCACAACAGTCTCTGGCAACACAACAGCAACAGCCATTACGACATCCCCAGTCACCACAACCGCAGCAGCTACCACAACAGTCCCAGCAACCACAACTGCATCTGCCACCACAACTGCAGCCACCACAATTGCAGCCACCACTACGACAGCTGCTGCCACCACAACTTCAGCTGCCACTACAAAAGCAGCCGATGCCACCACAACTGCTGCTACCACAACGGCAGCAGCCACCACAACAGTCTCTGCCAATACAACAGCAACAGCTACTACAACATCCAAAGCCACCACAACCGCTGCCACCACAACTGCAGCTGCCACTACGACAGCAGCCGCTGCCACCACAACTGCTGTCACCACATCTGCAGCTGCTACTACAACAGCAGCCACCACTACAACTTCTCCTGTCACCACAACTGCAACCCACACTACAAAGCCGCTGCCACCACAACTGCAGCTGCCACCACTTTAGTCCCAGCCACAAAACTGCAATCACCACTACAACAGCCACCACAACTGCTCCCACCACTACTACAGCCCCTCTCACCACAACTGTAGCCGCAAATACGACATCCCCAGCCACCACAACTGCAGATGCTACTACAACAGCAGCCACCACTACAAAAGCCCCTGTCACCACAACTGCAGCCCACACTACGATAGCCGATGGCACCACAACGGCAGCAGCCACCACAACGGCAGCAGCCACCACAACGGCAGCAGCCACCACAACAGTCTCTGCCAACACAACAGCAACAGCCACTACGACATCCCCAGCCACAACAACTGCAGCAGCTACCACAATAGTCACTGCCACCACAACCAGAACTCCACATTACAACAGCTACTACGACAGCTGCTGTCACCACATCTGCATCTGCCACCACAACTGCAGCTGCCACCACAAGTGCTGCCACCACAACTGCTGCCAACACAACTGCACCAGCAACAGTCATTTCCACCACAACCGCGAACCCACATTACAACAGCCGATTCCACCACAACTGCAGCTGCTACACGGCAGCTGCTGCCACCACAACAGCAGCCACCACTACAAAGCCCTGTCACCACAACTGCAGCCCACACTACGACAGCCGTTGCCACCACAACTGCAGCTGCCACTACAACAGCAGCTGATGCCACCACAACTGCTGCCACCACAACGGCAGCAGCTACCACAACAGTCTCTGGCAACGCAACAGCAACAGCCATTACGACATCCACAGTCACCACAACTGCAGCAGCTACCACAAAAGTCCCAGCAACCACAACTGCATCTGCCACCACAACTGCAGCCACCACAATTGCAGCAGGTATCACAACAGTCACTGCCAACACAACCGCAACCCACACTACAACAACCGCTGCCACCACAACTGCAGCCGCTCCTACGACAGATGCTGCCAACACAACAGCAGCCAACACTACGACAGACCCTGTCACCACAACTGCAGCCCACACTACGACAGCCGCTGCCGCCACAACTGCAGCTGCCACTACGACAGCAACCGATGCCACCACACCTGTTACAACCACAACAGTCTCGTCCAACACAACAGCAACAGGCACTTTGACATCCACAGCCACCACAACGGCAGCACCTACCACAACAATACCAGCCACCACAAATGCATCTGCCACCACAACTGCAGCTGCCACCACAACTGCAGCTGCCACTACAACTGCAGCAGCAACCACAACAGTCACTGCCACCACAACCGCAACCCACATTACAACAGCTACTACGACAGCTGCTGTCACCACATCTGCATCTGCCACCACAACTGCAGCTGCCACCACAACTGCTGCCAACACAACTGCACCAGCAACAGTCATTTCCACCACAACCGCAACCCACATTACAACAGCCGATTCCACCACAACTGCAGCTGCTACGACAGCTGCTGCCACCACAACAGCAGCCACCACTACAAAAGCCCTGTCACCACAACTGCAGCCCACACTACGACAGCCGTTGCCACCACAACTGCAGCTGCCACTACAACAGCAGCTGATGCCACCACAACTGCTGCCACCACAACGGCAGCAGCTACCACAACAGTCTCTGGCAACACAACAGCAACAGCCATTACGACATCCCCAGTCACCACAACTGCAGCAGCTACCACAACAGTCCCAGCAACCACAACTGCATCTGCCACCACAACTGCAGCCACCACAATTGCAGCAGGTATCACAACAGTCACTGCCAACACAACCGCAACCCACACTACAACAACCGCTGCCACCACAACTGCAGCCGCTCCTACGACAGATGCTGCCAACACAACAGCAGCCAACACTACGACAGACCCTGTCACCACAACTGCAGCCCACACTACGACAGCCGCTGCCGCCACAACTGCAGCTGCCACTACGACAGCAACCGATGCCACCACACCTGTTACAACCACAACAGTCTCGCCCAACACAACAGCAACAGGCACTTTGACATCCACAGCCACCACAACGGCAGCACCTACCACAACAATACCAGCCACCACAAATGCATCTGCCACCACAACTGCAGTTGCCACCACAACTGCAGCTGCCACTACAACTGCAGCAGCAACCACAACAGTCACTGCCACCACAACCGCAACCCACATTACAACAGCTACTACGACAGCTGCTGTCACCACATCTGCATCTGCCACCACAACTGCAGCTGCCACCACAACTGCTGCCAACACAACTGCACCAGCAACAGTCATTTCCACCACAACCGCAACCCACATTACAACAGCCGATTCCACCACAACTGCAGCTGCTACTACGACAGATGCTGCCACCACAACAGCAGCCACCACTACAAAAGCCCCTGTCACCACAACTGCAGCCCACACTACGACAGCCGTTGCCACCACAACTGCAGCTGCCACTACAACAGCAGCTGATGCCACCACAACTGCTGCCACCACAACGGCAGCAGCTACCACAACAGTCTCTGGCAACAAAACAGCAACAGCCATTACGACATCCCCAGTCACCACAACTGCAGCAGCTACCACAACAGTCCCAGGAACCACAACTGCATCTGCCACCACAACTGCAGCCACCACAATTGCAGCCACCACTACGACAGCCGCTGCCACCACAACAACCGCTGCCACCACAACTGCAGCTGCTACTACGACAGCAGCCGCTGCCACCACAACTGCTGTCACCACATCTGCAGCTGCTACTACAACAGCAGCCACCACTACAACTTCTCCTGTCACCACAACTGCAACCCACACTACAACAGCCGCTGCTACCACAACTGCAGCTGCCACCACTTTAGTCACAGCCACAAAAACTGCAATCACCACTACAACAGCCACCACAACTGCTCCCACCACTACTACAGCCCCTCTCACCACAACTGTAGCCGCAAATACGACATCCCCAGCCACCACAACTGCAGATGCTACTACAACTGCAGCCACCACTACAAAAGCCCCTGTCACCACAACTGCAGCCCACACTACGATAGCCGATGCCACCACAACGGCAGCAGCCACCACAACGGCAGCAGCCACCACAACAGTCTCTGCCAACACAACAGCAACAGCCACAACGACATCCCCAGCCACAACAACTGCAGCAGCTACCACAACAGTCACTGCCACCACAACCGCAACCCATATTACAACAGCTACTACGACAGCTGCTGTCACCACATCTGCATCTGCCACCACAACTGCAGCTGCCACCACAAGTGCTGCCACCACAACTGCTGCCAACACAACTGCACCAGCAACAGTCATTTCCACCACAACCGCAACCCACATTACAACAGCCGATTCCACCACAACTGCAGCTGCTACTACGGCAGCTGCTGCCACCACAACAGCAGCCACCACTACAAAAGCCCCTGTCACCACAACTGCAGCCCACACTACGACAGCCGTTGCCACCACAACTGCAGCTGCCACTACAACAGCAGCTGATGCCACCACAACTGCTGCCACCACAACGGCAGCAGCTACCACAAAAGTCTCTGGCAACGCAACAGCAACAGCCATTACGACATCCACAGTCACCACAACTGCAGCAGCTACCACAAAAGTCCCAGCAACCACAACTGCATCTGCCACCACAACTGCAGCCACCACAATTGCAGCAGGGATCACAACAGTCACTGCCAACACAACCGCAACCCACACTACAACAACCGCTGCCACCACAACTGCAGCCGCTCCTACGACAGATGCTGCCAACACAACAGCAGCCACCACTACGACAGACCCTGTCACCACAACTGCAGCCCACACTACGACAGCCGCTGCCGCCACAACTGCAGCTGCCACTACGACAGCAACCGATGCCACCACACCTGTTACAACCACAACAGTCTCGTCCCAACACAACAGCAACAGGCACTTTGACATCCACAGCCACCACAACGGCAGCACCTACCACAACAATACCAGCCACCACAAATGCATCTGCCACCACAACTGCAGCTGCCACCACAACTGCAGCTGCCACTACAACCGCAGCAGCAACCACAACAGTCACTGCCACCACAACCGCGAACCCACATTACAACAGCTACTACGACAGCTGCTGTCACCACATCTGCATCTGCCACCACAACCGCAGCTGCCACCACAACTGCTGCCAACACAACTGCACCAGCAACAGTCATTTCCACCACAACCGCAACCCACATTACAACAGCCGATTCCACCACAACTGCAGCTGCTACTACGACAGATGCTGCCACCACAACAGCAGCCACCACTACAAAAGCCCTGTCACCACAACTGCAGCCCACACTACGACAGCCGTTGCCACCACAACTGCAGCTGCCACTACAACAGCAGCTGATGCCACCACAACTGCTGCCACCACAACGGCAGCAGCTACCACAACAGTCTCTGGCAACACAACAGCAACAGCCATTACGACATCCACAGTCACCACAACTGCAGCAGCTACCACAAAAGTCCCATCAACCACAACTGCATCTGCCACCACAACTGCAGCCACCACAATTGGAGCAGGTATCACAACAGTCACTGCCAACACAACCGCAACCCACACTACAACAACCGCTGCCACCACAACTGCAGCCGCTCCTATGACAGATGCTGCCAACACAACAGCAGCCCACACTACGACAGCCGCTGCCGCCACAACTGCAGCTGCCACAACGACAGCAACCGATGCCACCACACCTGTTGCAACCACAACAGTCTCGTCCAACACAAAAGCAACAGGCACTTTGACATCCACAGCCACCACAACGGCAGCACCTACCACAACAATAGCAGCCACCACAAATGCATCTGCCACCACAACTGCAGCTGCCACCACAACTGCAGCTGCCACTACAACTGCAGCAGCAACCACAACAGTCACTGCCACCAAAACCGCAACCCACATTACAACAGCTACTACGACAGCTGCTGTCACTACATCTGCATCTGCCACCACAACTGCAGCTGCCACCACAACTGCTGCCAACACAACTGCACCAGCAACAGTCATTTCCACCACAACCGCAACAGTCCCAGCAACCACAACTGCATCTGACACCACAACTGCAGCAACCACAATTGCAGCCACCAGTACGACAGCCGCTGCCACCACAACTTCAGCTGCCACTACAAAAGCAGCCGATGCCACCACAACTGCTGCTACCACAACGGCAGCAGCCACCACAACAGTCTCTGCCAACACAACAGCAACAGCTACTACAACATCCACAGCCACCACAACCGCTGCCACCACAACTGCAGCTGCCACTACCACAACTGCAGCTGCCACTACGACAGCAGCCGCTGCCACCACAACTGCTGTCACCACATCTGCAGCTGCTACTACAACAGCAGCCACCACTACAACTTCTCCTGTCACCACAACTGCAACCCACACTACAACAGCCGCTGCCACCAAAACTGCAGCTGCCACCACAACAGTCCCAGCCACAAAAACTGCAATCACCACTACAACAGCCACCACAACTGTTCCCACCACTACTACAGCCCCTCTCACCACAACTGTAGCCGCAAATACGACATCCCCAGCCACCACAACTGCAGATGCTACTACAACAGCAGCCACCACTACAAAAGCCCCTGTCACCACAACTGCAGCCCACACTACGACAGCCGTTGCCACCACAACTGCAGCTGCCACTACAACAGCAGCTGATGCCACCACAACTGCTGCCACCACAACGGCAGCAGCTACCACAACAGTCTCTGGCAACACAACAGCAACAGCCATTACGACATCCCCAGCCACAACAACTGCAGCAGCTACCACAACAGTCACTGCCACCACAACCGCAACCGACATTACAACAGCTACTACGACAGCTGCTGTCACCACATCTGCATCTGCCACCACAACTGCAGCTGCCACCATAAGTGCTGCCACCACAACTGCTGCCAACACAACTGCACCAGCAACAGTCATTTCCACCACAACCGCAACCCACATTACAACAGCCGATTCCACCACAACTGCAGCTGCTACTACGGCAGCTGCTGCCACAACAACAGCAGCCACCACTACAAAAGCCCCTGTCACCACAACTGCAGCCCACACTACGACAGCCGTTGCCACCACAACTGCAGCTGCCACTACAACAGCAGCTGATGCCACCACAACTGCTGCCACCACAACGGCAGCAGCTACCACAACAGTCTCTGGCAACACAACAGCAACAGCCATTACGACATCCCCAGTCACCACAACTGCAGCAGCTACCACAACAGTCCCAGCAACCACAACTGCATCTGCCACCACAACTGCAGCCACCACAATTGCAGCCACCACTACGACAGCCGCTGCCACCACAACTTCAGCTGCCACTACAAAAGCAGCCGATGCCACCACAACTGCTGCTACCACAACGGCAGCAGCCACCACAACAGTCTCTGCCAACACAACAGCAACAGCTACTACAACATCCACAGCCACCACAACCGCTGCCACCACAACTGCAGCTGCCACTACCACAACTGCAGCTGCCACTACGACAGCAGCCGCTGCCACCACAACTGCTGTCACCACATCTGCAGCTGCTACTACAACAGCAGCCACCACTACAACTTCTCCTGTCACCACAACTGCAACCCACACTACAACAGCCGCTGCCACCACAACTGCAGCTGCCACCACAACAGTCCCAGCCACAAAAACTGCAATCACCACTACAACAGCCACCACAACTGCTCCCACCACTACTACAGCCCTCTCACCACAACTGTAGCCGCAAATACGACATCCCCAGCCACCACAACTGCAGATGCTACTACAACAGCAGCCACCACTACAAAAGCCCCTGTCACCACAACTGCAGCCCACACTACGACAGCCGTTGCCACCACAACTGCAGCTGCCACTACAACAGCAGCTGATGCCACCACAACTGCTGCCACCACAACGGCAGCAGCTACCACAACAGTCTCTGGCAACACAACAGCAACAGCCATTACGACATCCCCAGCCACAACAACTGCAGCAGCTACCACAACAGTCACTGCCACCACAACCGCAACCCACATTACAACAGCTACTACGACAGCTGCTGTCACCACATCTGCATCTGCCACCACAACTGCAGCTGCCACCACAACTGCTGCCAACACAACTGCACCAGCAACAGTCATTTCCACCACAACCGCAACCCACATTACAACAGCCGATTCCACCACAACTGCAGCTGCTACTACGGCAGCTGCTGCCACAACAACAGCAGCCACCACTACAAAAGCCCCTGTCACCACAACTGCAGCCCACACTACGACAGCCGTTGCCACCACAACTGCAGCTGCCACTACAACAGCAGCTGATGCCACCACAACTGCTGCCACCACAACGGCAGCAGCTACCACAACAGTCTCTGGCAACACAACAGCAACAGCCATTACGACATCCCCAGTCACCACAACTGCAGCAGCTACCACAACAGTCCCAGCAACCACAACTGCATCTGCCACCACAACTGCAGCCACCACAATTGCAGCCACCACTATGACAGCCGCTGCCACCACAACTTCAGCTGCCACTACAAAAGCAGCCGATGCCACCACAACTGCTGCTACCACAACGGCAGCAGCCACCACAACAGTCTCTGCCAACACAACAGCAACAGCTACTACAACATCCACAGCCACCACAACCGCTGCCACCACAACTGCAGCTGCCACTACCACAACTGCAGCTGCCACTACGACAGCAGCCGCTGCCACCACAACTGCTGTCACCACATCTGCAGCTGCTACTACAACAGCAGCCACCACTACAACTTCTCCTGTCACCACAACTGCAACCCACACTACAACAGCCGCTGCCACCACAACTGCAGCTGCCACCACAACAGTCCCAGCCACAAAACTGCAATCACCACTACAACAGCCACCACAACTGCTCCCACCACTACTACAGCCCCTCTCACCACAACTGTAGCCGCAAATACGACATCCCCAGCCACCACAACTGCAGATGCTACTACAACAGCAGCCACCACTACAAAGCCCTGTCACCACAACTGCAGCCCACACTACGACAGCCGCTGCCACCACAACTGCAGCTGCCACTACAACAGCAGCTGATGCCACCACAACTGCTGCCACCACAACGGCAGCAGCTACCACAACAGTCTCTGGCAACACAACAGCAACAGCCATTACGACATCCCCAGCCACAACAACTGCAGCAGCTACCACAACAGTCACTGCCACCACAACCGCGAACCCACATTACAACAGCTACTACGACAGCTGCTGTCACCACATCTGCATCTGCCACCACAACTGCAGCTGCCACCACAACTGCTGCCAACACAACTGCACCAGCAACAGTCATTTCCACCACAACCGCAACTCCACATTACAACAGCCGATTCCACCACAACTGCAGCTGCTACACACGGCAGCTGCTGCCACAACAACAGCAGCCACCACTACAAAAGCCCCTGTCACCACAACTGCAGCCCACACTACGACAGCCGTTGCCACCACAACTGCAGCTGCCACTACAACAGCAGCTGATGCCACCACAACTGCTGCCACCACAACGGCAGCAGCTACCACAACAGTCTCTGGCAACACAACAGCAACAGCCATTACGACATCCCCAGTCACCACAACTGCAGCAGCTACCACAACAGTCCCAGCAACCACAACTGCATCTGCCACCACAACTGCAGCCACCACAATTGCAGCCACCACTACGACAGCCGCTGCCACCACAACTTCAGCTGCCACTACAAAAGCAGCCGATGCCACCACAACTGCTGCTACCACAACGGCAGCAGCCACCACAACAGTCTCTGCCAACACAACAGCAACAGCTACTACAACATCCACAGCCACCACAACCGCTGCCACCACAACCGCAGCTGCCACTACCACAACTGCAGCTGCCACCACGACAGCAGCCGCTGCCACCACAACTGCTGTCACCACATCTGCAGCTGCTACTACAACAGCAGCCACCACTACAACTTCTCCTGTCACCACAACTGCAACTCCACACTACAACAGCCGCTGCCACCACAACCGCAGCTGCCACCACAACAGTCCCAGCCACAAAAACTGCAATCACCACTACAACAGCCACCACAACTGCTCCCACCACTACTACAGCCCTCTCACCACAACTGTAGCCGCAAATACGACATCCCCAGCCACCACAACTGCAGATGCTACTACAACAGCAGCCACCACTACAAAAGCCCCTGTCACCACAACTGCAGCCCACACTACGACAGCCGTTGCCACCACAACTGCAGCTGCCACTACAACAGCAGCTGATGCCACCACAACTGCTGCCACCACAACGGCAGCAGCTACCACAACAGTCTCTGGCAACACAACAGCAACAGCCATTACGACATCCCCAGCCACAACAACTGCAGCAGCTACCACAACAGTCACTGCCACCACAACCGCAACCCACATTACAACAGCTACTACGACAGCTGCTGTCACCACATCTGCATCTGCCACCACAACTGCAGCTGCCACCACAACTGCTGCCAACACAACTGCACCAGCAACAGTCATTTCCACCACAACCGCAACCCACATTACAACAGCCGATTCCACCACAACTGCAGCTGCTACTACGGCAGCTGCTGCCACAACAACAGCAGCCACCACTACAAAGCCCCTGTCACCACAACTGCAGCCCACACTACGACAGCCGTTGCCACCACAACTGCAGCTGCCACTACAACAGCAGCTGATGCCACCACAACTGCTGCCACCACAACGGCAGCAGCTACCACAACAGTCTCTGGCAACACAACAGCAACAGCCATTACGACATCCCCAGTCACCACAACTGCAGCAGCTACCACAACAGTCCCAGCAACCACAACTGCATCTGCCACCACAACTGCAGCCACCACAATTGCAGCCACCACTACGACAGCCGCTGCCACCACAACTTCAGCTGCCACTACAAAAGCAGCCGATGCCACCACAACTGCTGCTACCACAACGGCAGCAGCCACCACAACAGTCTCTGCCAACACAACAGCAACAGCTACTACAACATCCACAGCCACCACAACCGCTGCCACCACAACCGCAGCTGCCACTACCACAACTGCAGCTGCCACTACGACAGCAGCCGCTGCCACCACAACTGCTGTCACCACATCTGCAGCTGCTACTACAACAGCAGCCACCACTACAACTTCTCCTGTCACCACAACTGCAACCCACACTACAACAGCCGCTGCCACCACAACTGCAGCTGCCACCACAACAGTCCCAGCCACAAAAACTGCAATCACCACTACAACAGCCACCACAACTGCTCCCACCACTACTACAGCCCCTCTCACCACAACTGTAGCCGCAAATACGACATCCCCAGCCACCACAACTGCAGATGCTACTACAACAGCAGCCACCACTACAAAAGCCCCTGTCACCACAACTGCAGCCCACACTACGACAGCCGTTGCCACCACAACTGCAGCTGCCACTACAACAGCAGCTGATGCCACCACAACTGCTGCCACCACAACGGCAGCAGCTACCACAACAGTCTCTGGCAACACAACAGCAACAGCCATTACGACATCCCCAGTCACCACAACTGCAGCAGCTACCACAACAGTCCCAGCAACCACAACTGCATCTGCCACCACAACTGCAGCCACCACAATTGCAGCCACCACTACGACAGCCGCTGCCACCACAACTTCAGCTGCCACTACAAAAGCAGCCGATGCCACCACAACTGCTGCTACCACAACGGCAGCAGCCACCACAACAGTCTCTGCCAACACAACAGCAACAGCTACTACAACATCCACAGCCACCACAACCGCTGCCACCACAACTGCAGCTGCCACTACCACAACTGCAGCTGCCACCACGACAGCAGCCGCTGCCACCACAACTGCTGTCACCACATCTGCAGCTGCTACTACAACAGCAGCCACCACTACAACTTCTCCTGTCACCACAACTGCAACCCACACTACAACAGCCGCTGCCACCACAACTGCAGCTGCCACCACAACAGTCCCAGCCACAAAACTGCAATCACCACTACAACAGCCACCACAACTGCTCCCACCACTACTACAGCCCCTCTCACCACAACTGTAGCCGCAAATACGACATCCCCAGCCACCACAACTGCAGATGCTACTACAACAGCAGCCACCACTACAAAAGCCCCTGTCACCACAACTGCAGCCCACACTACGACAGCCGCTGCCACCACAACTGCAGCTGCCACTACAACAGCAGCTGATGCCACCACAACTGCTGCCACCACAACGGCAGCAGCTACCACAACAGTCTCTGGCAACACAACAGCAACAGCCATTACGACATCCCCAGCCACAACAACTGCAGCAGCTACCACAACAGTCACTGCCACCACAACCGCAACTCCACATTACAACAGCTACTACGACAGCTGCTGTCACCACATCTGCATCTGCCACCACAACTGCAGCTGCCACCACAACTGCTGCCAACACAACTGCACCAGCAACAGTCATTTCCACCACAACCGCAACCCACATTACAACAGCCGATTCCACCACAACTGCAGCTGCTACTACGGCAGCTGCTGCCACAACAACAGCAGCCACCACTACAAAGCCCTGTCACCACAACTGCAGCCCACACTACGACAGCCGTTGCCACCACAACTGCAGCTGCCACTACAACAGCAGCTGATGCCACCACAACTGCTGCCACCACAACGGCAGCAGCTACCACAACAGTCTCTGGCAACACAACAGCAACAGCCATTACGACATCCCCAGTCACCACAACTGCAGCAGCTACCACAACAGTCCCAGCAACCACAACTGCATCTGCCACCACAACTGCAGCCACCACAATTGCAGCCACCACTACGACAGCCGCTGCCACCACAACTTCAGCTGCCACTACAAAAGCAGCCGATGCCACCACAACTGCTGCTACCACAACGGCAGCAGCCACCACAACAGTCTCTGCCAACACAACAGCAACAGCTACTACAACATCCACAGCCACCACAACCGCTGCCACCACAACCGCAGCTGCCACTACCACAACTGCAGCTGCCACTACGACAGCAGCCGCTGCCACCACAACTGCTGTCACCACATCTGCAGCTGCTACTACAACAGCAGCCACCACTACAACTTCTCCTGTCACCACAACTGCAACCCACACTACAACAGCCGCTGCCACCACAACTGCAGCTGCCACCACAACAGTCCCAGCCACAAAACTGCAATCACCACTACAACAGCCACCACAACTGCTCCCACCACTACTACAGCCCCTCTCACCACAACTGTAGCCGCAAATACGACATCCCCAGCCACCACAACTGCAGATGCTACTACAACAGCAGCCACCACTACAAAAGCCCTGTCACCACAACTGCAGCCCACACTACGACAGCCGTTGCCACCACAACTGCAGCTGCCACTACAACAGCAGCTGATGCCACCACAACTGCTGCCACCACAACGGCAGCAGCTACCACAACAGTCTCTGGCAACACAACAGCAACAGCCATTACGACATCCCCAGCCACAACAACTGCAGCAGCTACCACAACAGTCACTGCCACCACAACCGCAACCCACATTACAACAGCTACTACGACAGCTGCTGTCACCACATCTGCATCTGCCACCACAACTGCAGCTGCCACCACAACTGCTGCCAACACAACTGCACCAGCAACAGTCATTTCCACCACAACCGCAACCCACATTACAACAGCCGATTCCACCACAACTGCAGCTGCTACTACGACAGATGCTGCCACCACAACAGCAGCCACCACTACAAAAGCCCCTGTCACCACAACTGCAGCCCACACTACGACAGCCGTTGCCACCACAACTGCAGCTGCCACTACAACAGCAGCTGATGCCACCACAACTGCTGCCACCACAACGGCAGCAGCTACCACAACAGTCTCTGGCAACACAACAGCAACAGCCATTACGACATCCCCAGTCACCACAACTGCAGCAGCTACCACAACAGTCCCAGCAACCACAACTGCATCTGCCACCACAACTGCAGCCACCACAATTGCAGCCACCACTACGACAGCCGCTGCCACCACAACTTCAGCTGCCACTACAAAAGCAGCCGATGCCACCACAACTGCTGCTACCACAACGGCAGCAGCCACCACAACAGTCTCTGCAAACACAACAGCAACAGCTACTACAACATCCACAGCCACCACAACCGCTGCCACCACAACTGCAGCTGCCACTACCACAACTGCAGCTGCCACTACGACAGCAGCCGCTGCCACCACAACTGCTGTCACCACATCTGCAGCTGCTACTACAACAGCAGCCACCACTACAACTTCTCCTGTCACCACAACTGCAACCCACACTACAACAGCCGCTGCCACCACAACTGCAGCTGCCACCACAACAGTCCCAGCCACAAAAACTGCAATCACCACTACAACAGCCACCACAACTGCTCCCACCACTACTACAGCCCCTCTCACCACAACTGTAGCCGCAAATACGACATCCCCAGCCACCACAACTGCAGATGCTACTACAACAGCAGCCACCACTACAAAAGCCCCTGTCACCACAACTGCAGCCCACACTACGACAGCCGTTGCCACCACAACTGCAGCTGCCACTACAACAGCAGCTGATGCCACCACAACTGCTTCCACCACAACGGCAGCAGCTACCACAACAGTCTCTGGCAACACAACAGCAACAGCCATTACGACATCCACAGTCACCACAACTGCAGCAGCTACCACAAAAGTCCCATCAACCACAACTGCATCTGCCACCACAACTGCAGCCACCACAATTGGAGCAGGTATCACAACAGTCACTGCCAACACAACCGCAACCCACACTACAACAACCGCTGCCACCACAACTGCAGCCGCTCCTATGACAGATGCTGCCAACACAACAGCAGCCCACACTACGACAGCCGCTGCCGCCACAACTGCAGCTGCCACAACGACAGCAACCGATGCCACCACACCTGTTGCAACCACAACAGTCTCGTCCAACACAAAAGCAACAGGCACTTTGACATCCACAGCCACCACAACGGCAGCACCTACCACAACAATAGCAGCCACCACAAATGCATCTGCCACCACAACTGCAGCTGCCACCACAACTGCAGCTGCCACTACAACTGCAGCAGCTACCACAACAGTCACTGCCACCACAACCGCAACCGACATTACAACAGCTACTACGACAGCTGCTGTCACCACATCTGCATCTGCCACCACAACTGCAGCTGCCACCACAACTGCTGCCAACACAACTGCACCAGCAACAGTCATTTCCACCACAACCGCAACCCACATTACAACAGCCGATTCCACCACAACTGCAGCTGCTACTACGGCAGCTGCTGCCACAACAACAGCAGCCACCACTACAAAAGCCCCTGTCACCACAACTGCAGCCCACACTACGACAGCCGTTGCCACCACAACTGCAGCTGCCACTACAACAGCAGCTGATGCCACCACAACTGCTGCCACCACAACGGCAGCAGCTACCACAACAGTCTCTGGCAACACAACAGCAACAGCCATTACGACATCCACAGTCACCACAACTGCAGCAGCTACCACAAAAGTCCCATCAACCACAACTGCATCTGCCACCAAAACTGCAGCCACCACAATTGGAGCAGGTATCACAACAGTCACTGCCAACACAACCGCAACCCACACTACAACAACCGCTGCCACCACAACTGCAGCCGCTCCTATGACAGACGCTGCCAACACAACAGCAGCCACCACTACGACAGACCCTGTCACCACAACTGCAGCCCACACAACGACAGCCGCTGCCACCACAACTGCAGCTGCCACTACGACAGCAACCGATGCCACCACACCTGTTGCAACCACAACAGTCTCGTCCAACACAACAGCAACAGGCACTTTGACATCCACAGCCACCACAACGGCAGCACCTACCACAACAATAGCAGCCACCACAAATGCATCTGCCACCACAACTGCAGCTGCCACTACAACTGCAGCAGCCACTACAACTGCAGCAGCAACCACAACAGTCACTGCCACCACAACCGCAACCCACATTACAACAGCTACTACGACAGCTGCTGTCACCACATCTGCATCTGCCACCACAACTGCAGCTGCCACCACAACTGCTGCCAACACAACTACACCAGCAACAGTCATTTCCACCACAACCTCAACCCACATTACAACAGCCGATTCCACCACAACTGCAGCTGCTACTACGACAGCTGCTGCCACCACAACAGCAGCCACCACTACAAAAGCCCCTGTCACCACAACTGCAGCCCACACTACGACAGCCGTTGCCACCACAACTGCAGCTGCCACTACAACAGCAGCTGATGCCACCACAACTGCTGCCACCACAACGGCAGCAGCTACCACAACAGTCTCTGGCAACACAACAGCAACAGCCATTACGACATCCCCAGTCACCACAACTGCAGCAGCTACCACAACAGTCCCAGCAACCACAACTGCATCTGCCACCACAACTGCAGCCACCACAATTGCAGCCACCACTACGACAGCTGCTGCCACCACAACTTCAGCTGCCACTACAAAAGCAGCCGATGCCACCACAACTGCTGCTACCACAACGGCAGCAGCCACCACAACAGTCTCTGCCAATACAACAGCAACAGCTACTACAACATCCACAGCCACCACAACCGTTGCCACCACAACTGCAGCTGCCACTACGACAGCAGTCGCTGCCACCACAACTGCTGTCACCACATCTGCAGCTGCTACTACAACAGCAGCCACCACTACAACTTCTCCTGTCACCACAACAGCAACCCACACTACAAAAGCCGCTGCCACCACAACTGCAGCTGCCACCACTTTAGTCCCAGCCACAAAAACTGCAATCACCACTACAAAAGCCACCACAACTGCTCCCACCACTACTACAGCCCCTCTCACCACAACTGTAGCCGCAAATACGACATCCCCAGCCACCACAACTGCAGATGCTACTACAACAGCAGCCACCACTACAAAAGCCCCTGTCACCACAACTGCAGCCCACACTACGATAGCCGATGGCACCACAACGGCAGCAGCCACCACAACGGCAGCAGCCACCACAACAGTCTCTGCCAACACAACAGCAACAGCCACTACGACATCCCCAGCCACAACAACTGCAGCAGCTACCACAACAGTCACTGCCACCACAACCGCAACCCACATTACAACAGCTACTACGACAGCTGCTGTCACCACATCTGCATCTGCCACCACAACTGCAGCTGCCACCACAAGTGCTGCCACCACAACTGCTGCCAACACAACTGCACCAGCAACAGTCATTTCCACCACAACCGCAACTCCACATTACAACAGCCGATTCCACCACAACTGCAGCTGCTACTACGGCAGCTGCTGCCACCACAACAGCAGCCACCACTACAAAAGCCCCTGTCACCACAACTGCAGCCCACACTACGGCAGCCGTTGCCACCACAACTGCAGCTGCCACTACAACAGCAGCTGATGCCACCACAACTGCTGCCACCACAACGGCAGCAGCTACCACAACAGTCTCTGGCAACACAACAGCAACAGCCATTACGACATCCCCAGTCACCACAACTGCAGCAGCTACCACAAAAGTCCCAGCAACCACAACTGCATCTGCCACCACAACTGCAGCCACCACAATTGCAGCAGGTATCATAACAGTCACTGCCAACACAACCGCAACCCACACTACAACAAAGGCTGCCACCACAACTGCAGCCGCTCCTACGACAGATGCTGCCAACACAACAGCAGCCACCACTACGACAGACCCTGTCACCACAACTGCAGCCCACACTACGACAGCCGCTGCCGCGACAACTGCAGCTGCCACTACGACAGCAACCGATGCCACCACACCTGTTACAACCACAACAGTCTCGTCCAACACAACAGCAACAGGCACTTTGACATCCACAGCCACCACAACGGCAGCACCTACCACAACAATACCAGCCACCACAAATGCATCTGCCACCACAACTGCAGCTGCCACCACAACTGCAGCTGCCACCACAACCGCAACCCACATTACAACAGCTACTACGACAGCTGCTGTCACCACATCTGCATCTGCCACCACAACTGCAGCTGCCACCACAACTGCTGCCAACACAACTACACCAGCAACAGTCATTTCCACCACAACCGCAACCCACATTACAACAGCCGATTCCACCACAACTGCAGCTGCTACTACGACAGCTGCTGCCACCACAACAGCAGCCACCACTACAAAAGCCCCTGTCACCACAACTGCAGCCCACACTACGACAGCCGTTGCCACCACAACTGCAGCTGCCACTACAACAGCAGCTGATGCCACCACAACTGCTGCCACCACAACGGCAGCAGCTACCACAACAGTCTCTGGCAACACAACAGCAACAGCCATTACGACATCCACAGTCACCACAACTGCAGCAGCTACCACAACAGTCCCAGCAACCACAACTGCATCTGCCACCACAACTGCAGCCACCACAATTGCAGCAAGTAACAAAACATTCACTGCCAACACAACCGCAAGCCACACTACAACAACCGCTGCCACCACAGCTGCAGCTGCTCCTACGACAGATGCTGCCACCACAACAGCAGCCACCCCTACGGCAGACCCTGTCACCACAGATGCAGCTGCCACTACGACAGCAACCGATGCCACCACACCTGTTGCAACCACAACAGTCTCCAACACAACAGCAACAGCCACTTTGACATCCCCAGCCACCACAACGGCAGCACCTACCACAACAATACCAGCCACCACAACTGCATCTGCCACCAAAACTGCAGCTGCCACCACAACTGCAGCTGCAACCATATCAGTCACTGCCACCACAACCGCAACCCACACTACAACATCCAGTGCCACCACAACTGCAGCTGCTTCTACAAATGCTGCTGACACCACAACAGCAGCAGCCACTACAAATGCACCTGTCACAACAACTGCAGCCCACACTACGACAGCCGATGACACCACAACTGCAGCTGCCACCACAACGGCAACAGCTACCACAACAGTCTCTGCCAGCACAACAGCAACAGCCACGACGACATCCCCAGCCACCACAACTGCAGCCACCACCACAACAGTCCCAGCCACAAAAACTGCAATCAACACTACAACAGCCACCACAACTGCTCCCACCACTTCTACAGCCCCTCTCACCACAACTGTAGCCGCAAATACGACATACCCAGCCACCACAAATGCAGCCGCTACTACAACAGCAGCCGGCATTACAACTGCAGCTTCTCCTACGACAGGTGCCGCAACTACAACAGCAGCCGCCATTACAACTTCTCCTGTCACCACAACTGCTACACACACCACAACAGCCGCTGCCACCACAACTGCAGCTTCTCCTACGACAGGTGCCGCAACTACAACAGCGGCCGCCATTACAACTTCTCCTGTCACCACAACTGCTACACACACCACAACAGCAGCTGCCACCACAACTGCAGCTTCTACTACGACAGCACCTACCATAACAATACCAGCCACCACAACTGCATCTATCACCACAACTGCAGCTGCCACCACAACTGCTGCCACCACAACTGCAGCAGCAACCACAACAGTCACTGCCACCACAACCGCAAGCCACACTACAACATCCAGTGCCACCACAACTGCAGCTGCTTCTACGACAGCACCTACCATAACAATACCAGCCACCACAACTGCATCTATCACCACAACTGCAGCTGCCACCACAACTGCTGCCACCACAACTGCAGCAGCAACCACAACAGTCACTGCCACCACAACCGCAAGCCACACAACAACATCCAGTGCCACCACAACTGCAGCTGCTTCTACGACAGCTGCTGCCACCACAACAGCAGCCACCTCTACAAAAGCACCTGTCACAACTGCAGCCCACACAATGACAGCCGCTGCCACCACAACTGCAGCTGCCACCACAACGGCAGCAGCTACCACAACAGTCTCTGCCAGCACAACAGCAACAGCCACTACGACATCCCCAGCCACCACAACTGCAGCCACCACCACAACAGTCCCAGCCTTAAAAACTGCAATCAACACTAATACAGCCACCACAACTGCTCCCACCACTTCTACAGCCCCTCTCACCACAACTGTAGCCGCAAATACGACATACCCAGCCACCACAAATGCAGCCGCTACTACAACAGCAGCCGACATTACAACTTCTCCTGTGACCACAACTGCTACACACACTACAACAGCATCTGCCACCACAACTGCAGCTTCTCCTACGACAGGAGCCGCAACTACAACAGCAGCCGCCATTACAACTTCTCCTGTCACCATAACTGCTACACACACCACAACAGCATCTGCCACCACAACTGCAGCTTCTCCTACGACAGGTGCCGCAACTACAACAGCAGCCGCCATTACAACTTCTCCTGTCACCACAACTGCTACACACACCACAACAGCCGCTGCCACCACAACTGCAGCCTCTCTTACGACAGCTGCTGCCACTACAACTGCAGCTGCTACTACAACTTCCCCTGTCACCACAACTGCAGCCCACTCTACAACAGCCGCTGCCACCACAACTGCAGCTCACACCACAAATGCAGCCATCACCACAATAGTTCCAGCTACCACAACTGTAGCCACCACTACGACAGCGGCTACAGTAGTGGAAACTACAACTGCAGATGCTACTACGTCAGCCAATGCCACAACAACTACAGTCGCAACTACGACAGCTCCTTCCACTGCAATTACAGATGCTACCACAACAGAAACCACCACTGCGACATCCCCAGCCACCACAACAGCAGTCGCCACTACAACTTCCCCTGTCACCACAACTACAACCCACACTACAACAGCCGCTGCCACCACAACTGCCGTCGCTTCTACGACACGTGCTGCCACTACATTTTCCCCTGTCACTACAACTGCAGCCCACACCACAACAACTGCTGCCACCACAACTGCAGATTCTACTACAACAGCAGTCGCCAATACAACTTCCCCTGTCACCACAACTGCATTCCACAATACAACAGCCACTGCCATCACAAATGTAGCCGCTCCTACGACAGCTGCTACAACTACAAATGCAGCATCTACTACAACTTCAAATGTCACCACAACTGCAGCCCACACTACAACAGCCGCTGACACCACAACTGCAGATGCCACAACAACAGCAGTCGACACTACAACAACCACTGCCACCACAACTGCTTCCACCACTACTACAGCCCTTCTCACAACGACTGAAGCCGCAACTACGACATACCCAGCCACCACAAATGCAGCCGCTACTACAACAGCAGCCGCCATTACAACTTCTCCTGTCACCACAACTGCAACCCACACTACAACAGCAGCTGCCACCACAACAGCAGCCTCTCCTACGACAGCCGCTGCCACTACAACTGCAGCTGCTACTAAGACTTCCCCTGTCTCCACAATTGCAGCTCACTCTACAACAGCCGCTGACACCACAACTGCTTCCACACCTACTACAGCCCCTCTCACCACAACTGTAGCTGCAACTACGACTTCACTAGCAACCAAAACGGGAGCTGCTTCTATGAAAGCAGCCTCCACCACAACTTCCGCTGTCACCACAACTTCCCCAGTCAACATAACTGCAACCCACACTACAACAGCCGCTGCAACTGCAGCCGCATCTACGACAGGTGCTGCCAATACAACTTCCCCTGTCACCACAACTGCAGCCCACACCACAGCCACTGCCACCACAGCTGCAGATGCTACTACAACAGCAGCCACCACTACAACTTCCCCTGTCACTACAACTGCAGCCCACACAACAGCCGCTGCCACCACAACTGCAGCCTCTCCTACGACAGCTGCTGCCACTACAACAGCAGCCGCCATTACAACTTCTCCTGTCACCACAACTGCTACACACACCACACCAGTCTCGTCCAACACAACAACAACAGCCACTTTGACATCCCCAGCCACCACAACGGCAGCCCTTACCACAACAGTACCAGCAACCACAACAGTCACTGCCACCACAACCGCAACCCACACTACAACATCCAGTGTCACCACAACTGCAGTCTCTCCTACGACAGCCCTTGCCACCACAACTGCAGCCACCACCACAACAGTCCCAGCCACAAAAACTGCAATCACAACTGCAGCCGCCAGCACAACTGCAGCCGCCAGCACAACTGCAGCCGCCAGCATAACTGCAGCCGCCAGCATAACTGCAGCCGCCACCACAACAGTCCAAGCCACCACAACCGCAACCCACACTACAACATCCAGTGCCACCACAACTGCAGCCTCTCCTACGACAGCCCTTGCCACTACAACTGCAGCTGCTACTACAACTTCCCCTGTCACTACAACTGCAGCTCACTCTACAACAGCCGCTGCTACCACAACTGCAGCTGACACCACAACTGCAGCCGTCACCACAATAGTTCCAGCTACCACAACTGTAGCCGCCACTACGACAGCGGCTACAGTAGTGGCAACTACAACTGCAGATGCTACTAAGTCAGCCAATGCCACCACAACTGCAGCCGCTCTAACAACAGGTGCTGCCACCACAACAGCAGCCACCACTACAAAAGACCCTGTCACCACTACTGCAGCCCACACTACGACAGCCGCTGTCACCACAACTGCAGCTGCCACTACGACAGTCCAAGCCACCACAAATGTAATCACCACCACAACAGCCACTGACACCACAACTGCTTCCACCACTACTACAGCCCCTCTCACCACAATTGTAGACGCCACTACAACCCCCCCTGTAACTACAACTACAGCTGCTACTACGTCAGCCAATGCCACCACAACTAAAATCGCAACAACAACAACAACTCCTTCCACTGCAATTACAGATGCTACCACAACAGCAGGCGCCACTACAACTTCCCCTGCCACCACAACTGCAGTCGCATCTACGACAGGTGCTATCACTACAAATTCCCCTGACATTACAACTGCAGCCCACACCACAACTGCAACTGCCACTACGACAGCAACTGATGCCACCACAACTGCTGCCACCACAACAGTCTCTTCCAACACAACAGCTACAGCCACTTTGACATCCCCAGCCACCACAACGGCAGCACCTACCACAACAATCCCAGCCACCACAACTGCATCTGCCACCACAACTGCAGCTGTCTCAACTGCTGCCACCACAACTGCAGCTGCATCTACGACAGATGCTGCCACCACAACAGAAGCCACCAGTACAAAAGCCCCTGTCACCACAACTGCAGCCCACACTACGACAGCCGATGCCACCACAACTGCAGATGCCACCTCAACGGCAGCAGCTACCACTACAGTCTCTGCCAACACAACTGCAACAGCCACTACGACATCCACAGTCACCACAACGGCAGCACCTACCACAACAATCCAAGCAACCACAACTGCATCTGCCACCACAACTGGAGCTGCCACCACAACTGCTGCCACCACAACTGCTGCCAAAACAACTGTACCAGCAACCACAACAGTCACTTCCACCACAACCACAACCCATATTACAACAGCCACTGCCACCACAACTGCAGCTGCTTCCATGACAGCTGCTGCCACCACAACAGCAGCCACCACTACGAATGCCCCTGTCACCACAACTGCAGCTGCTACTACGACAGGTGCTGCCACTAAAACAGGTGCTGTCACCACAACTGAAGCTGCCTACACAACTGCAGCCACTCCTACAACAGCTGCTACGACAACAATTGCAGCTGCTACTACAACTTCCCCTGTCACCACAACTGCAGCACACACTACATCAGCCGCTGCCACCACAACTGCAGCAGACACCACAACTGCAACTGCCACCACAACTGCAGCTGCCACCACAAAATTCCAAGCTACCACAACTGTAGCCACCACTACGAATGTCCCTGTCACCACAACTGCAGCTGCTACTACGACAGCCAATGCCACCACAACTACAGTCGCAACTACAACAGCTCCTTCCACTACAATTACAGATGCTACTACAGCAACCGCCACAACGACATCCCATGTCACCACAACTGCAGCCCACACTACAACAGCCACTGCCAGCACAACTGCAGCCGCCTCCACAACAGTCCCAGCCACCACTACAACAGCCACCACAACTGCTCACACCACTACTACAGCCACTCTCACCACAACTGCAGCTGCAACTATGACATCCCCAGCCACCACATCTGCAACCCACACAACAACAGCAGCTGCCACCACAACTGCAGCAGCCCCTAAGACAGCAGCCGCCACTACAACTTCCCATGCCACCACAACTGCAGCCCACACTACAACAGCCACTGCCAGCACAACTGCAGCCGCCTCCACAACAGTCCCAGCCACGACTACAACAGCCACCACAACTGCTCACACAACTACTACAGCCACTCTCACCACAACTGCAGCTGCAACTATGACATCCCCAGCCACCACATCTGCAACCCACACAACAACAGCCGCAGCCACCACAACTGGAGCCGCTCCTCGACAGGTGCTGCCACTACAACAGGTGCTGTCACCACAACTGAAGCTGCCTACACAACTGCAGCCGCTCCTACAACAGCTGCTACGACAACAATTGCAGCTGCTACTACAACTTCCCATGTCACCACATCTGCAGCACACACTACATTAGCCGCTGCCTCCACAACTGCAGCAGACACCACAACTGCAACTGCCACCACAACTGCAGCTGCCATAACAAAATTCCAAGCGACCACAACTGTAGCCACCACTACGAATGCCCCTGTCACCACAACTGCAGCTGCTACTACGACATTTGCTGCAACTACAACAGGTGCTGTCACCACAACTGAAGCTGCCTACACAACTGCAGCCGCTCCTACAACAGCTGCTACGACAACAATTGCAGCTGCTACTACAACTTCCCCTGTCACCGCAACTGCAGCACACACTACAGGAGCCGCTGCCTCCACAACTGCAGCAGACACCACAACTGCAGCAGACACCACAACAGCAACTGCCACCACAACTGCAACTGCCACCACAAAATTCCAAGCTACCACAACTGTAGCCAGTGCTACGAATGCCCCTGTCACCACAACTGCAGCTGCTACTACGACAGCCAATGCCACCACAACTACAGTCGCAACTACAACAGCTCCTTCCACTACAATTACAGACGCTACTACAGCAACGGCCACAACGACATCCCCAGCCACCACAACAGCAGCCCCCACTACAATTTCCCTTCTCACCACAACTGCAGCCCACACTACAACAGACGCTGGGACCACAACAGCAGCCAAAACCACAACTGCATCCACCCCCACAACTGCAGCAGCCCCTAAGAAAGGTGCCGCTACTAAAACAGTAACCGCCACTACAACTTCCCCTGTCCGCACAAATAGAACCCACACCACAACAGCCGCTGCCTACACAACTGCAGCTGCTACTACGACAGCCAATGCCACCACAACTACAGTCGCAACTACAACAGCTCCTTCCACTACAATTACAGACGCTACTACAGCAACCGCCACAACGACATCCCCAGCCACCACAACAGCAGCCCCCACTACAATTTCCCTTCTCACCACAACAGCAGCCCACACTACAACAGACGCTGGGACCACAACAGCAGCCAAAACCACAACTGCATCCGCCCCCACAACTGCAGCAGCCCCTAAGAAAGGTGCCGCTACTAAAACAGTAACCGCCACTACAACTTCCCCTGTCCTCACAAATAGAACCCACACCACAACAGCCGCTGCCTACACAACTGCAGCCGCCACCACAACTTCCCCTGTCACCACAACTGCAACCCACACTACAACAGCCGCTGCCACCACAATTGCAGCCGCAACTACAACAGGTGCTACCAGTACAACTGCATACGCTACTACAACTTCCCATGCCACCACAACTGCAGCCCACACTACAACAGCCACTGCCAGCACAACTGCAGCCGCCTCCACAACAGTCCCAGCCACCACTACAACAGCCACCACAACTGCTCACACCACTACTACAGCCACTCTCACCACAACTGCAGCTGCAACTATGACATCCCCAGCCACCACATCTGCAACCCACACAACAACAGCCGCAGCCACCACAACTGGAGCCGCTCCTACGACAGGTGCTGCCACTACAACAGGTGCTGTCACCACAACTGAAGCTGCCTACACAACTGCAGCCGCTCCTACAACAGCTGCTACGACAACAATTGCAGCTGCTACTACAACTTCCCCTGTCACCACAACTGCAGCACACACTACATCAGCCGCTGCCTCCACAACTGCAACTGCCACCACAAGTGCAGCTGCCGTCACAAAATTCCAAGCTACCACAACTGTAGCCACCACTACGAATGCCCCTGTCACCACAACTGCAGCTGCTACTACGACAGGTGCTGCCACTAAAACAGGTGCTGTCACCACAACTGAAGCTGCCTACACAACTGCAGCCACTCCTACAACAGCTGCTACGACAACAATTGCAGCTGCTACTACAACTTCCCCTGTCACCACAACTGCAGCACACACTACATCAGCCGCTGCCTCCACAACTGCAGCAGACACCACAACTGCAGCAGACACCACAACTGCAGCTGCCATAACAAAATTCCAAGCTACCACAACTGTAGCCACCACTACGAATGCCCCTGTCACCACAACTGCAGCTGCTACTACGACATTTGCTGCAACTACAACAGGTGCTGTCACCACAACTGAAGCTGCCTACACAACTGCAGCCGCTCCTACAACAGCTGCTACGACAACAATTGCAGCTGCTACTACAACTTCCCCTGTCACCGCAACTGCAGCACACACTACAGGAGCCGCTGCCTCCACAACTGCAGCAGACACCACAACTGCAGCAGACACCACAACAGCAACTGCCACCACAACTGCAGCTGCCACCACAAAATTCCAAGCTACCACAACTGTAGCCACCGCTACGAATGCCCCTGTCACCACAACTGCAGCTGCTACTACGACAGCCAATGCCACCACAACTACAGTCGCAACTACAACAGCTCCTTCCACTACAATTACAGACGCTACTACAGCAACCGCCACAACGACATCCCCAGCCACCACAACAGCAGCCCCCACTACAATTTCCCCTCTCACCACAACTGCAGCCCACACTACAACAGACGCTGGGACCACAACAGCAGCCAAAACCACAACTGCATCCGCCCCCACAACTGCAGCAGCCCCTAAGAAAGGTGCCGCTACTAAAACAGTAACCGCCACTACAACTTCCCCTGTCCGCACAAATAGAACCCACACCACAACAGCCGCTGCCTACACAACTGCAGCCGCCACCACAACTTCCCCTGTCACCACAACTGCAACCCACACTACAACAGCCGCTGCCACCACAATTGCAGCCGCAACTACAACAGGTGCTGCCAGTACAACTGCATACGCTACTACAACTTCCCATGCCACCACAACTGCAGCCCACACTACAACAGCCACTGCCAGCACAACTGCAGCCGCCTCCACAACAGTCCCAGCCACCACTACAACAGCCACCACAACTGCTCACACCACTACTACAGCCACTCTCACCACAACTGCAGCTGCAACTATGACATCCCCAGCCACCACATCTGCAACCCACACAACAACAGCAGCTGCCAGCACAACTGCAGCAGCCCCTAAGACAGCAGCCGCCACTACAACTTCCCATGCCACCACAACTGCAGCCCACACTACAACAGCCACTGCCAGCACAACTGCAGCCGCCTCCACAACAGTCCCAGCCACCACTACAACAGCCACCACAACTGCTCACACCACTACTACAGCCACTCTCACCACAACTGCAGCTGCAACTATGACATCCCCAGCCACCACATCTGCAACCCACACAACAACAGCCGCAGCCACCACAACTGGAGCCGCTCCTACGACAGGTGCTGCCACTACAACAGGTGCTGTCACCACAACTGAAGCTGCCTACACAACTGCAGCCGCTCCTACAACAGCTGCTACGACAACAATTGCAGCTGCTACTACAACTTCCCCTGTCACCACAACTGCAGCTGCCACCACAAAATTCCAAGCTACTACAACTGTAGCCACCACTACGAATGCCCCTGTCACCACAACTGCAGCTGCTACTACGACAGCCAATTCCACCACAATTACAGTCGCAACTACAACATCTCCTTCCACTACAATTACAGATGCTACTATAGCAACCACCACAACGACATCCCATGTCACCACAACTGCAGCCGACACTACAACAGCCACTGCCAGCACAACTGCAGCCGCCTCCACAACAGTCCCAGCCACCACTACAACAGCCACCACAACTGCTCACACCACTACTACAGCCACTCTCACCACAACTGCAGCTGCAACTATGACATCCCCAGCCACCACATCTGCAACCCACACAACAACAGCAGCTGCCAGCACAACTGCAGCAGCCCCTAAGACAGCAGCCGCCACTACAACTTCCCATGCCACCACAACTGCAGCCCACACTACAACAGCCACTGCCAGCACAACTGCAGCCGCCTCCACAACAGTCCCAGCCACCACTACAACAGCCACCACAACTGCTCACACCACTACTACAGCCACTCTCACCACAACTGCAGCTGCAACTATGACATCCCCAGCCACCACATCTGCAACCCACACAACAACAGCCGCAGCCACCACAACTGGAGCCGCTCCTACGACAGGTGCTGCCACTACAACAGGTGCTGTCACCACAACTTCCCATGTCACCACATCTGCAGCAGACACCACAACTGCAACTGCCACCACAACTGCAGCTGCCATAATAAAATTCCAAGCTACCACAACTGTAGCCACCACTACGAATGCCCCTGTCACCACAACTGCAGCTGCTACTACGACATTTGCTGCAACTACAACAGGTGCTGTCACCACAACTGAAGCTGCCTACACAACTGCAGCCGCTCCTACAACAGCTGCTACGACAACAATTGCAGCTGCTACTACAACTTCCCCTGTCACCGCAACTGCAGCACACACTACAGGAGCCGCTGCCTCCTGGCTGCAGCAGACACCACAACTGCAGCAGACACCACAACTGCAACTGCCACCACAACTGCAGCTGCCACCACAAAATTCCAAGCTACCACAACTGTAGCCACCACTACGAATGCCCCTGTCACCACAACTGCAGCTGCTACTACGACAGCCAATGCCACCACAACTACAGTCGCAACTACAACAGCTCCTTCCACTACAATTACAGACGCTACTACAGCAACCGCCACAACGACATCCCCAGCCACCACAACAGCAGCCCCCACTACAACTTCCCCTCTCACCACAACTGCAGCCCACACTACAACAGACGCTGGGACCACAACAGCAGCCAAAACCACAACTGCATCCGCCCCCACAACTGCAGCAGCCCCTAAGAAAGGTGCCGCTACTAAAACAGTAACCGCCACTACAACTTCCCCTGTCCGCACAAATAGAACCCACACCACAACAGCCGCTGCCTACACAACTGCAGCCGCCACCACAACTTCCCCTGTCACCACAACTGCAACCCACACTACAACAGCCGCTGCCACCACAATTGCAGCCGCAACTACAACAGGTGCTGCCAGTACAACTGCAGCCGCCTCCACAACAGTCCCAGCCACCACTACAACAGCCACCACAACTGCTCACACCACTACTACAGCCACTCTCACCACAACTGCAGCTGCAACTATGACATCCCCAGCCACCACATCTGCAACCCACACAACAACAGCCGCAGCCACCACAACTGGAGCCGCTCCTACGACAGGTGCTGCCACTACAACAGGTGCTGTCACCACAACTGAAGCTGCCTACACAACTGCAGCCGCTCCTACAACAGCTGCTACGACAACAATTGCAGCTGCTACTACAACTTCCCCTGTCACCACAACTGCAGCACACACTACATCAGCCGCTGCCTCCACAACTGCAGCAGACACCACAACTGCAGCAGACACCACAACTGCAACTGCCACCACAACTGCAGCTGCCACCACAAAATTCCAAGCTACCACAACTGTAGCCACCACTACGAATGTCCCTGTCACCACAACTGCAGCTGCTACTACGACAGCCAATGCCACCACAACTACAGTCGCAACTACAACAGCTCCTTCCACTACAATTACAGATGCTACTACAGCAACCGCCACAACGACATCCCATGTCACCACAACTGCAGCCCACACTACAACAGCCACTGCCAGCACAACTGCAGCCGCCTCCACAACAGTCCCAGCCACCACTACAACAGCCACCACAACTGCTCACACCACTACTACAGCCACTCTCACCACAACAGCAGCTGCAACTATGACATCCCCAGCCACCACATCTGCAACCCACACAACAACAGCAGCTGCCAGCACAACTGCAGCAGCCCCTAAGACAGCAGCCGCCACTACAACTTCCCATGCCACCACAACTGCAGCCCACACTACAACAGCCACTGCCAGCACAACTGCAGCCGCCTCCACAACAGTCCCAGCCACGACTACAACAGCCACCACAACTGCTCACACCACTACTACAGCCACTCTCACCACAACTGCAGCTGCAACTATGACATCCCCAGCCACCACATCTGCAACCCACACAACAACAGCCGCAGCCACCACAACTGGAGCCGCTCCACGACAGGTGCTGCCACTACAACAGGTGCTGTCACCACAACTGAAGCTGCCTACACAACTGCAGCCGCTCCTACAACAGCTGCTACGACAACAATTGCAGCTGCTACTACAACTTCCCATGTCACCACATCTGCAGCACACACTACATTAGCCGCTGCCTCCACAACTGCAGCAGACACCACAACTGCAACTGCCACCACAACTGCAGCTGCCATAACAAAATTCCAAGCTACCACAACTGTAGCCACCACTACGAATGCCCCAGACACCACAACTGCAGCTGCTACTACGACATTTGCTGCAACTACAACAGGTGCTGTCACCACAACTGAAGCTGCCTACACAACTGCAGCCGCTCCTACAACAGCTGCTACGACAACAATTGCAGCTGCTACTACAACTTCCCCTGTCACCGCAACTGCAGCACACACTACATCAGCCGCTGCCTCCACAACTGCAGCAGACACCACAACTGCAGCAGACACCACAACTGCAACTGCCACCACAACTGCAGCTGCCACCACAAAATTCCAAGCTACCACAACTGTAGCCACCGCCACGAATGCCCCTGTCACCACAACTGCAGCTGCTACTACGACAGCCAATGCCACCACAACTACAGTCGCAACTACAACAGCTCCTTCCACTACAATTACAGACGCTACTACAGCAACCGCCACAACGACATCCCCAGCCACCACAACAGCAGCCCCCACTACAACTTCCCCTCTCACCACAACTGCAGCCCACACTACAACAGCCACTGCCAGCACAACTGCAGCCGCCTCCACAACAGTCCCAGCCACCACTACAACAGCCACCACAACTGCTCACACCACTACTACAGCCACTCTCACCACAACTGCAGCTGCAACTATGACATCCCCAGCCACCACATCTGCAACCCACACAACAACAGCCGCAGCCACCACAACTGGAGCCGCTCCTCGACAGGTGCTGCCACTACAACAGGTGCTGTCACCACAACTGAAGCTGCCTACACAACTGCAGCCGCTCCTACAACAGCTGCTACGACAACAATTGCAGCTGCTACTACAACTTCCTGTCACCACAACTGCGGCACACACTACATCAGCCGCTGCCTCCACAACTGCAACTGCCACCACAAGTGCAGCTGCCATCACAAAATTCCAAGCTACCACAACTGTAGCCACCACTACGAATGCCCCTGTCACCACAACTGCAGCTGCTACTACGACAGGTGCTGCCACTAAAACAGGTGCTGTCACCACAACTGAAGCTGCCTACACAACTGCAGCCACTCCTACAACAGCTGCTACGACAACAATTGCAGCTGCTACTACAACTTCCCCTGTCACCACAACTGCAGCACACACTACATCAGCCGCTGCCTCCACAACTGCAGCAGACACCACAACTGCAGCAGACACCACAACTGCAACTGCCACCACAACTGCAGCTGCCACCACAAAATTCCAAGCTACCACAACTGTAGCCACCACTACGAATGTCCCTGTCACCACAACTGCAGCTGCTACTACGACAGCCAATGCCACCACAACTACAGTCGCAACTACAACAGCTCCTTCCACTACAATTACAGATGCTACTACAGCAACCGCCACAACGACATCCCATGTCACCACAACTGTAGCCCACACTACAACAGCCACTGCCAGCACAACTGCAGCCGCCTCCACAACAGTCCCAGCCACCACTACAACAGCCACCACAACTGCTCACACCACTACTACAGCCACTCTCACCACAACTGCAGCTGCAACTATGACATCCCCAGACACCACAACTGCAACTGCCACCACAACTGCAGCTGCCACCACAAAATTCCAAGCTACCACAACTGTAGCCACCACTACGAATGTCCCTGTCACCACAACTGCAGCTGCAACTATGACATCCCCAGCCACCACATCTGCAACCCACACAACAACAGCAGCTGCCAGCACAACTGCAGCAGCCCCTAAGACAGCAGCCGCCACTACAACTTCCCATGCCACCACAACTGCAGCCCACACTACAACAGCCACTGCCAGCACAACTGCAGCCGCCTCCACAACAGTCCCAGCCACCACTACAACAGCCACCACAACTGCTCACACCACTACTACAGCCACTCTCACCACAACTGCAGCTGCAACTATGACATCCCCAGCCACCACATCTGCAACCCACACAACAACAGCCGCAGCCACCACAACTGGAGCCGCTCCTACGACAGGTGCTGCCACTACAACAGGTGCTGTCACCACAACTGAAGCTGCCTACACAACTGCAGCCGCTCCTACAACAGCTGCTACGACAACAATTGCAGCTGCTACTACAACTTCCCATGTCACCACATCTGCAGCACACACTACATTAGCCGCTGCCTCCACAACTGCAGCAGACACCACAACTGCAACTGCCACCACAACTGCAGCTGCCATAACAAAATTCCAAGCTACCACAACTGTAGCCACCACTACGAATGCCCCTGTCACCACAACTGCAGCTGCTACTACGACATTTGCTGCAACTACAACAGGTGCTGTCACCACAACTGAAGCTGCCTACACAACTGCAGCCACTCCTACAACAGCTGCTACGACAACTTCCCCTGTCACCACAACTGAAGCACACACTACATCAGCCGCTGCCTCCACAACTGCAGCAGACACCACAACTGCAGCAGACACCACAACTGCAACTGCCACCACAACTGCAGCTGCCACCACAAAATTCCAAGATACCACAACTGTAGCCACCACTACGAATGTCCCTGTCACCACAACTGCAGCTGCTACTACGACAGCCAATGCCACCACAACTACAGTCGCAACTACAACAGCTCCTTCCACTACAATTACAGATGCTACTACAGCAACCGCCACAACGACATCCCATGTCACCACAACTGCAGCCCACACTACAACAGCCACTGCCAGCACAACTGCAGCCGCCTCCACAACAGTCCCAGCCACCACTACAACAGCCACCACAACTGCTCACACCACTACTACAGCCACTCTCACCACAACTGCAGCTGCAACTATGACATCCCCAGCCACCACATCTGCAACCCACACAACAACAGCAGCTGCCAGCACAACTGCAGCAGCCCCTAAGACAGCAGCCGCCACTACAACTTCCCATGCCACCACAACTGCAGCCCACACTACAACAGCCACTGCCAGCACAACTGCAGCCGCCTCCACAACAGTCCCAGCCACCACTACAACAGCCACCACAACTGCTCACACCACTACTACAGCCACTCTCACCACAACTGCAGCTGCAACTATGACATCCCCAGCCACCACATCTGCAACCCACACAACAACAGCAGCTGCCAGCACAACTGCAGCAGCCCCTAAGACAGCAGCCGCCACTACAACTTCCCATGTCACCACAACTGCAGCCCACACTACAACAGCCACTGCCAGCACAACTGCAGCCGCCTCCACAACAGTCCCAGCCACCACTACAACAGCCACCACAACTGCTCACACCACTACTACAGCCACTCTCACCACAACTGCAGCTGCAACTATGACATCCCCAGTCACCACATCTGCAACCCACACAACAACAGCCGCAGCCACCACAACTGGAGCCGCTCCTACGACAGGTGCTGCCACTACAACAGGTGCTGTCACCACAACTGAAGCTGCCTACACAACTGCAGCCGCTCCTACAACAGCTGCTACGACAACAATTGCAGCTGCTACTACAACTTCCCCTGTCACCACAACTGCGGCACACACTACATCAGCCGCTGCCTCCACAACTGCAACTGCCACCACAAGTGCAGCTGCCATCACAAAATTCCAAGCTACCACAACTGTAGCCACCACTACGAATGCCCCTGTCACCACAACTGCAGCTGCTACTACGACAGGTGCTGCCACTAAAACAGGTGCTGTCACCACAACTGAAGCTGCCTACACAACTGCAGCAGACACCACAACTGCAGCAGACACCACAACTGCAACTGCCACCACAACTGCAGCTGCCACCACAAAATTCCAAGCTACCACAACTGTAGCCACCACTACGAATGTCCCAGTCACCACAACTGCAGCTGCTACTACGACAGCCAATGCCACCACAACTACAGTCGCAACTACAACAGCTCCTTCCACTACAATTACAGATGCTACTACAGCAACCGCCACAACGACATCCCATGTCACCACAACTGCAGCCCACACTACAACAGCCACTGCCAGCACAACTGCAGCCGCCTCCACAACAGTCCCAGCCACCACTACAACAGCCACCACAACTGCTCACACAACTACTACAGCCACTCTCACCACAACTGCAGCTGCAACTATGACATCCCCAGCCACCACATCTGCAACCCACACAACAACAGCCGCAGCCACCACAACTGGAGCCGCTCCTACGACAGGTGCTGCCACTACAACAGGTGCTGTCACCACAACTGAAGCTGCCTACACAACTGCAGCCGCTCCTACAACAGCTGCTACGACAACAATTGCAGCTGCTACTACAACTTCCCATGTGACCACATCTGCAGCACACACTACATTAGCCGCTGCCTCCACAACTGCAGCAGACACCACAACTGCAACTGCCACCACAACTGCAGCTGCCATAACAAAATTCCAAGCTACCACAACTGTAGCCACCACTACGAATGCCCCTGTCACCACAACTGCAGCTGCTACTACGACATTTGCTGCAACTACAACAGGTGCTGTCACCAAAACTGAAGCTGCCTACACAACTGCAGCCGCTCCTACAACAGCTGCTACGACAACAATTGCAGCTGCTACTACAACTTCCCCTGTCACCGCAACTGCAGCACACACTACAGGAGCCGCTGCCTCCACAACTGCAGCAGACACCACAACTGCAGCAGACACCACAACTGCAACTGCCACCACAACTGCAGCTGCCACCACAAAATTCCAAGCTACCACAACTGTAGCCACCACTACGAATGCCCCTGTCACCACAACTGCAGCTGCTACTACGGCAGCCAATGCCACCACAACTACAGTCGCAACTACAACAGCTCCTTCCACTACAATTACAGACGCTACTACAGCAACCGCCACAACGACATCCCCAGCCACCACAACAGCAGCCCCCACTACAACTTCCCCTCTCACCACAACTGCAGCCCACACTACAACAGACGCTGGGACCACAACAGCAGCCAAAACCACAACTGCATCCGCCCCCACAACTGCAGCAGCCCCTAAGAAAGGTGCCGCTAGTAAAACAGTAACCGCCACTACAACTTCCCCAGCCACCACAACAGCAGCCGCCACTACAACGTCCCCTCTCACCACAACTGCAGCCCACACTACAACAGCCACTGCCAGCACAACTGCAGCCGCCTCCACAACAGTCCCAGCCACCACTACAACAGCCACCACAACTGCTCACACCACTACTACAGCCACTCTCACCACAACTGCAGCTGCAACTATGACATCCCCAGTCACCACATCTGCAACCCACACAACAACAGCCGCAGCCACCACAACTGGAGCCGCTCCTACGACAGGTGCTGCCACTACAACAGGTGCTGTCACCACAACTGAAGCTGCCTACACAACTGCAGCCGCTCCTACAACAGCTGCTACGACAACAATTGCAGCTGCTACTACAACTTCCCCTGTCACCACAACTGCGGCACACACTACATCAGCCGCTGCCTCCACAACTGCAACTGCCACCACAAGTGCAGCTGCCATCACAAAATTCCAAGCTACCACAACTGTAGCCACCACTACGAATGCCCCTGTCACCACAACTGCAGCTGCTACTACGACAGGTGCTGCCACTAAAACAGGTGCTGTCACCACTACTGAAGCTGCCTACACAACTGCAGCCACTCCTACAACAGCTGCTACGACAACAATTGCAGCTGCTACTACAACTTCCCCTGTCACCACAACTGCAGCACACACTACATCAGCCGCTGCCTCCACAACTGCAGCAGACACCACAACTGCAGCAGACACCACAACTGCAACTGCCACCACAACTGCAGCTGCCATAACAAAATTCCAAGCTACCACAACTGTAGCCACCACTACGAATGCCCCTGTCACCACAACTGCAGCTGCTACTACGACATTTGCTGCAACTACAACAGGTGCTGTCACCACAACTGAAGCTGCCTACACAACTGCAGCCACTCCTACAACAGCTGCTACGACAACTTCCCCTGTCACCACAACTGAAGCACACACTACATCAGCCGCTGCCTCCACAACTGCAGCAGACACCTCAACTGCAGCAGACACCACAACTGCAACTGCCACCATAACTGCAGCTGCCACCACAAAATTCCAAGATACCACAACTGTAGCCACCACTACGAATGTCCCTGTCACCACAACTGCAGCTGCTACTACGACAGCCAATGCCACCACAACTACAGTCGCAACTACAACAGCTCCTTCCACTACAATTACAGATGCTACTACAGCAACCGCCACAACGACATCCCATGTCACCACAACTGCAGCCCACACTACAACAGCCACTGCCAGCACAACTGCAGCCGCCTCCACAACAGTCCCAGCCACCACTACAACAGCCACCACAACTGCTCACACCACTACTACAGCCACTCTCACCACAACTGCAGCTGCAACTATGACATCCCCAGCCACCACATCTGCAACCCACACAACAACAGCCGCAGCCACCACAACTGGAGCCGCTCCTACGACAGGTGCTGCCACTACAACAGGTGCTGTCACCACAACTGAAGCTGCCTACACAACTGCAGCCGCTCCTACAACAGCTGCTACGACAACAATTGCAGCTGCTACTACAACTTCCCATGTCACCACATCTGCAGCACACACTACATTAGCCGCTGCCTCCACAACTGCAGCAGACACCACAACTGCAGCTGCCATAACAAAATTCCAAGCTACCACAACTGTAGCCACCACTACGAATGCCCCTGTCACCACAACTGCAGCTGCTACTACGACATTTGCTGCAACTACAACAGGTGCTGTCACCACAACTGAAGCTGCCTACACAACTGCAGCCGCTCCTACAACAGCTGCTACGACAACAATTGCAGCTGCTACTACAACTTCCCCTGTCACCACAACTGCAGCTGCCACCACAAAATTCCAAGCTACTACAACTGTAGCCACCACTACGAATGCCCCTGTCACCACGCAAACTGCAGCTGCTACTACGACAGCCAATTCCACCACAACTACAGTCGCAACTACAACAGCTCCTTCCACTACAATTACAGATGCTACTACAGCAACCGCCACAACGACATCCCATTTCACCACAACTGCAGCCCACACTACAACAGCCACTGCCAGCACAACTGCAGCCGCCTCCACAACAGTCCCAGCCACCACTACAACAGCCACCACAACTGCTCACACCACTACTACAGCCACTCTCACCACAACTGCAGCTGCAACTATGACATCCCCAGCCACCACATCTGCAACCCACACAACAACAGCAGCTGCCAGCACAACTGCAGCAGCCCCTAAGACAGCAGCCGCCACTACAACTTCCCATGCCACCACAACTGCAGCCCACACTACAACAGCCACTGCCAGCACAACTGCAGCCGACTCCACAACAGTCCCAGCCACCACTACAACAGCCACCACAACTGCTCACACCACTACTACAGCCACTCACCACAACTGCAGCTGCAACTATGACATCCCCAGCCACCACATTTGCAACCCACACAACAACAGCCGCAGCCACCACAACTGGAGCCGCTCCTACGACAGGTGCTGCCACTACAACAGGTGCTGTCACCACAACTGAAGCTGCCTACACAACTGCAGCCGCTCCTACAACAGCTGCTACGACAACAATTGCAGCTGCTACTACAACTTCCCATGTCACCACATCTGCAGCACACACTACATTAGCCGCTGCCTCCACAACTGCAGCAGACACCACAACTGCAACTGCCACCACAACTGCAGCTGCCATAACAAAATTCCAAGCTACCACAACTGTAGCCACCACTACGAATGCCCCTGTCACCACAACTGCAGCTGCTACTACGACATTTGCTGCAACTACAACAGGTGCTGTCACCACAACTGAAGCTGCCTACACAACTGCAGCCGCTCCTACAACAGCTGCTACGACAACAATTGCAGCTGCTACTACAACTTCCCCTGTCACCGCAACTGCAGCACACACTACAGGAGCCGCTGCCTCCACAACTGCAGCAGACACCACAACTGCAGCAGACACCACAACTGCAACTGCCACCACAACCGCAGCTGCCACCACAAAATTCCGCTACCACAACTGTAGCCACCACTACGAATGCCCCTGTCACCACAACTGCAGCTGCTACTACGACAGCCAATGCCACCACAACTACAGTCGCAACTACAACAGCTCCTTCCACTACAATTACAGACGCTACTACAGCAACCGCCACAACGACATCCCCAGCCACCACAACAGCAGCCCCCACTACAACTTCCCCTCTCACCACAACTGCAGCCCACACTACAACAGACGCTGGGACCACAACAGCAGCCAAAACCACAACTGCATCCGCCCCCACAACTGCAGCAGCCCCTAAGAAAGGTGCCGCTACTAAAACAGTAACCGCCACTACAACTTCCCCTGTCCGCACAAATAGAACCCACACCACAACAGCCGCTGCCTACACAACTGAAGCCGCCACCACAACTTCCCCTGTCACCACAACTGCAACCCACACTACAACAGCCGCTGCCACCACAATTGCAGCCGCAACTACAACAGGTGCTGCCAGTACAACTGCATACGCTACTACAACTTCCCCTCTCACCACAACTGCAGCCCACACTACAACAGACGCTGGGACCACAACAGCAGCCAAAACAACAACTGCATCCGCCCCCACAACTGCAGCAGCCCCTAAGAAAGGTGCCGCTACTAAAACAGTAACCGCCACTACAACTTCCCCTGTCCGCACAAATAGAACCCACACCACAACAGCCGCTGCCTACACAACTGCAGCCGCCCCCACAACTTCCCCTGTCACCACAACTGCAACCCACACTACAACAGCCGCTGCCACCACAATTGCAGCCGCAACTACAACAGGTGCTGCCAGTACAACTGCATATGCTACTACAACTTCCCATGTCACCACAACTGCAGCCCACACTACAACAGCCACTGCCACCACAACTACAGTCGCAACTACAACAGCTCCTTCCACTACAATTATAGATGCTACTACAGCAACCGCCACAACGACATCCCATGTCACCACAACTGCAGCCCACACTACAACAGCCACTGCCAGCACAACTGCAGCTGCCTCCACAACAGTCCCAGCCACCACTACAACAGCCACCACAACTGCTCACACCACTACTACAGCCACTCTCACCACAACTGCAGCTGCAACTATGACATCCCCAGCCACCACATCTGCAACCCACACAACAACAGCAGCTGCCAGCACAACTGCAGCAGCCCCTAAGACAGCAGCCGCCACTACAACTTCCCCTGTCACCACAACTGCAACCCACACTACAACAGCCGCTGCCACCACAACTGCAGCAGCCCCTAAGAAAGGTGCCGCTAGTAAAACAGTAACCGCCACTACAACTTCCCCTGTCCGCACAAATAGAACCCACACCACAACAGCCGCTGCCTACACAACTGCAGCCGCCACCACAACTTCCCCTGTCACCACAACTGCAACCCACACTACAACAGCCGCTGCCACCACAATTGCAGCCGCAACTACAACAGGTGCTGCCAGTACAACTGCATATGCTACTACAACTTCCCATGACACCACAACTGCAGCCCACACTACAACAGCCACTGCCACCACAACTGCAGCTGCTTCCACAACAGCAGCCGCCACTTCCACTGTCACCACAAATGTAACCCACACTACAACTGCCGCAGCCAGCACAATTTCAGCCGCATCTACGACAGATGCTGCCACTACAACTGCAGATATTACTACTAATTCCCATGTCACCAAACCTGCAGCCCACACCACAACAGCCGCTGCCACCACAACTACAGCTGGTACTACAACAGCAGTCGCCAATACAACGTTCCCTGTCACCACAACTGCAACCCACACTCTAACAGCCGCAGCCACCACAACTGGAGCCGCTCCTACGACAGGTGCTGCCACTACAACAGGTGCTGTCACCACAACTGAAGCTGCCTACACAACTGCAGCCACTCTTACAACAGCTGCAACGACAACAATTGCAGCTGCTACTACAACTTCCCCTGTCACCACAACTGCAGCACACACTACATCAGCCGCTGCCTCCACAATTGCAACTGCCACCACAAGTGCAGCTGCCACCACAAAATTCCAAGCTACCACAACTGTAGCCACCACTACGAATGCCCCTGTCACCACAACTGCAGCTGCTACTACGACAGGTGCTGCCACTACAACAGGTGCTGTCACCACAACTGAAGCTGCCTACACAACTGCAGCCACTCTTACAACAGCTGCAACGACAACAATTGCAGCTGCTACTACAACTTCCCCTGTCACCACAACTGCAGCACACACTACATCAGCCGCTGCCTCCACAATTGCAACTGCCACCACAAGTGCAGCTGTCACCACAAAATTCCAAGCTACCACAACTGTAGCCACCACTACGAATGCCCCTGTCACCACAACTGCAGCTGCTACTACGACAGGTGCTGCCACTACAACAGGTGCTGTCACCACAACTGAAGCTGCCTACACAACTGCAGCCACTCTTACAACAGCTGCTACGACAACAATTGCAGCTGCTACTACAACTTCCCCTGTCACCACAACTGCAGCACACACTATATCAGCCGCTGCCTCCACAACTGCAGCAGACAGAACAACTGCAACTGCCACCACAACTGCAGCTGTCACCACAACTGCAACCCACACTACAACAGCCGCTGCCACCACAACTGCAGCAGCGCCTAAGAAAGGTGCCGCTAGTAAAACAGTAACCGCCACCACAACTTCCCCTGTCACCACAACTGCAACCCACACTACAACAGCCGCTGCAACCACAATTGCAGCCGGAACTACAACAGGTGCTGCCAGTACAACTGCATACGCTACTACAACTTCCCATGCCACCACAACTGCAGCCCACACTACAACAGCCACTGCCAGCACAACTGCAGCCGCCTCCACAACAGTCCCAGCCACCACTACAACAGCCACAACAATTGCTCACACCACTACTACAGCCACTCTCACCACAACTGCAGCTGCAACTATGACATCCCCAGCCACCACATCTGCAACCCACACAACAACAGCCGCAGCCACCACAACTGGAGCCGCTCCTACGACAGGTGCTGCCACTACAACAGGTGCTGTCACCACAACTGAAGCTGCCTACACAACTGCAGCCGCTCCTACAACAGCTGCAACGACAACAATTGCAGCTGCTACTACAACTTCCCCCGTCACCACAACTGCAGCACACACTACATCAGCCGCTGCCTCCACAACTGCAACTGCCACCACAAGTGCAGCTGCCACCACAAAATTCCAAGCTACCACAACTGTAGCCACCACTACGAATGCCCCTGTCACCACAACTGCAGCACACACTATATCAGCCGCTGCCTCCACAACTGCAGCAGACAGAAAAACTGCAACTGCCACCACAACTGCAGCTGCCACCACAACTGCAGCTGCCACCACAAATTTCCAAGCTACCACAACTGTAGCCACCACTACGAATGCCCCTGTCACCACAACTGCAGCTGCTACTACGACAGGTGCTGCCACTACAACAGGTGCTGTCACCACAACTGAAGCTGCCTACAAAACTGCAGCCGCTCCTACAACAGCTGCTACGACAACAATTGCAGCTGCTACTACAACTTCCCCTGTCACCACAACTGCAGCTGCCACCACAAAATTCCAAGCTACTACAACTGTAGCCACCACTACGAATGCCCCTGTCACCACAACTGCAGCTGCTACTACGACAGGTGCTGCCACTACAACAGGTGCTGTCACCACAACTGAAGCTGCCTACACAACTGCAGCCACTCCTACAACAGCTGCTACGACAATTGCAGCTGCTACTACAACTTCCCCTGTCACCACAACTGCAGCACACACTATATCAGCCGCTGCCTCCACAACTGCAGCAGACACCACAACTGCAACTGCCACCACAACTGCAGCTGCCACCACAACTGCAGCTGCCACCACAAAATTCCAAGCTACCACAACTGTAGCCACCACTACGAATGCCCCTGTCACCACAACTGCAGCTGCTACTACGACAGCCAATGCCACCACAACTACAGTCGCAACTACAACAGCTCCTTCCACTACAATTACAGATGCTACTACAGCAACCGCCACAACGACATCCCATGTCACCACAACTGCAGCCCACACTACAACAGCCACTGCCAGCACAACTGCAGCCGCCTCCACAACAGTCCCAGCCACCACTACAACAGCCACCACAACTGCTCAGACCACTACTACAGCCACTCTCACCACAACTGCAGCTGCAACTATGACATCCCCAGCCACCACATCTGCAACCCACACAACAACAGCCGCTGCCAGCACAACTGCAGCAGCCCCTAAGACAGCAGCCGCCACTACAACTTCCCCTGTCACCACAACTGCAACCCACACTACAACAGCCGCTGCCACCACAACTGCAGCAGCCCCTAAGAAAGGTGCCGCTACTAAAACAGTAACCGCCACTACAACTTCCCCTGTCCCCACAAATAGAACCCACACAACAACAGCCGCTGCCTACACAACTGCAGCCGCCACCACAACTTCCCCTGTCACCACAACTGCAACCCACACTACAACAGCCGCTGCCACCACAATTGCAGCCGCAACTACAACAGGTGCTGCCAGTACAACTGCATATGCTACTACAACTTCCCATGTCACCACAACTGCAGCCCACACTACAACAGCCACTGCCACCACAACTGCAGCTGCTTCCACAACAGCAGCCGCCACTTCCACTTCCACTGTCACCACAAATGTAACCCACACTACAACAGCCGCAGCCACCACAATTTCAGCCGCATCTACGACAGATGCTGCCACTACAACTGCAGATATTACTACTAATTCACCTGTCACCAAACCTGCAGCCCACACCACAACAGCCGCAGCCACCACAACTGGAGCCGCTCCTACGACAGGTGCTGCCACTACAACAGGTGCTGTCACCACAACTGAAGCTGCCTACACAACTGCAGCCGCTCCTACAACAGCTGCAACGACAACAATTGCAGCTGCTACTACAACTTCCCCCGTCACCACAACTGCAGCACACACTACATCAGCCGCTGCCTCCACAACTGCAACTGCCACCACAAGTGCAGCTGCCACCACAAAATTCCAAGCTACCACAACTGTAGCCACCACTACGAATGCCCCTGTCACCACAACTGCAGCTGCTACTACGACAGGTGCTGCCACTACAACAGGTGCTGTCACCACAACTGAAGCTGCCTACACAACTGCAGCCACTCCTACAACAGCTGCTACGACAACAATTGCAGCTGCTACTACAACTTCCCCTGTCACCACAACTGCAGCACACACTATATCAGCCGCTGCCTCCACAACTGCAGCAGACAGAAAAACTGCAACTGCCACCACAACTGCAGCTGCCACCACAAATTTCCAAGCTACCACAACTGTAGCCACCACTACGAATGCCCCTGTCACCACAACTGCAGCTGCTACTACGACAGGTGCTGCCACTACAACAGGTGCTGTCACCACAACTGAAGCTGCCTACAAAACTGCAGCCGCTCCTACAACAGCTGCTACGACAACAATTGCAGCTGCTACTACAACTTCCCCTGTCACCACAACTGCAGCTGCCACCACAAAATTCCAAGCTACTACAACTGTAGCCACCACTACGAATGCCCCTGTCACCACAACTGCGGCTGCTACTACGACAGCCAATGCCACCACAACTACAGTCGCAACTACAACAGCTCCTTCCACTACAAATACAGATGCTACTACAGCAACCGCCACAACGACATCCCATGTCACCACAACTGCAGCCCACACTACAACAGCCACTGCCAGCACAACTGCAGCCGCCTCCACAACAGTCCCTGCCACCACTACAACAGCCACCCCAACTGCTCACACCACTACTACAGCCACTCTCACCACAACTGCAGCTGCAACTATGACATCCCCAGCCACCACATCTGCAACCCACACAACAACAGCAGCTGCCAGCACAACTGCAGCAGCCCCTAAGACAGCAGCCGCCACTACAACTTCCCCTGTCACCACAACTGCAACCCACACTACAACAGCCGCTGCCACCACAACTGCAGCAGCCCCTAAGAAAGGTGCCGCTAGTAAAACAGTAACCGCCACTACAACTTCCCCTGTCCGCACAAATAGAACCCACACCACAACAGCCGCTGCCTACACAACTGCAGCCGCCACCACAACTTCCCCTGTCACCACAACTGCAACCCACACTACAACAGCCGCTGCCACCACAATTGCAGCCGCAACTACAACAGGTGCTGCCAGTACAACTGCATATGCTACTACAACTTCCCATGTCACCACAACTGCAGCCCACACTACAACAGCCACTGCAACCACAACTGCAGCTGCTTCCACAACAGCAGCCGCCACTTCCACTTCGCCTGTCACCACAAATGTAACCCACACTACAACTGCCGCAGCCACCACAATTTCAGCCGCATCTACGACAGGTGATGCCACTACAACTGCAGATATTACTACTAATTCCCCTGTCACCACAACTGCAGCCCAAACCACAACAGCCGCTGCCACCACAACTACAGCTGGTTCTACAACAGCAGTCGCCAATACAACGTCCCCTGTCACCACAACTGCAACCCACACTCTAACAGCCGCAGCCACCACAACTGGAGCCGCTCCTACGACAGGTGCTGCCACTACAACAGGTGCTGTCACCACAACTGAAGCTGCCTACACAACTGCAGCCGCTCCTACATCAGCTGCTACGACAACAATTGCAGCTGCTACTACAACTTCCCCTGTCACCACAACTGCAGCACACACTACATCAGCCGCTGCCTCCACAACTGCAGCAGACACCACAACTGCAGCAGACACCACAACTGCAACTGCCACCACAACTGCAGCTGCCATAACAAAATTCCAAGCTACCACAACTGTAGCCACCACTACGAATGCCCCTGTCACCACAACTGCAGCTGCTTCTACGACAGGTGCTGCCACTACAACAGGTGCTGTCACCACAACTGAAGCTGCCTACACAACTGCAGCCGCTCCTACAACAGCTGCTACGACAACAATTGCAGCTGCTACTACAACTACCCCTGTCACTACAACTGCAGCACACACTACAGGAGCCGCTGCCTCCACAACTGCAGCAGACACCACAACTGCAACTGCCACCACAACTGCAGCTGCCACCACAAAATTCAAGCTACCACAACTGTAGCCACCACTACGAATGCCCCTGTCACCACAACTGCAGCTGCTACTACGACAGCCAATGCCACCACAACTACAGTCGCAACTACAACAGCTCCTTCCACTACAATTACAGATGCTACTACAGCAACCGCCACAACGACATCCCCAGCCACCACAACAGCAGCCCCCACTACAACTTCTCCTCTCACCACAACTGCAGCCCACACTACAACAGCCGCTGGGACCACAACAGCAGCCACAACCACAACTGCATCCGCCCCCACAACTGAAGCAGCCAACTCTACAGTCCAAGCCACCACAACTGCAATCATCACTACAACAGACACTGCCAGCACAACTGCAGCTGCCTCCACAACAGTCCCAGCCACCACTACAACAGCCACCACAACTGCTCACACCACTACTACAGCCACTCTCACCACAACTGCAGCTGCAACTATGACATCCCCAGCCACCACATCTGCAACCCACACAACAACAGCAGCTGCCAGCACAACTGCAGCAGCCCCTAAGACAGCAGCCGCCACTACAACTTCCCCTGTCACCACAACTGCAACCCACACTACAACAGCCGCTGCCACCACAACTGCAGCAGACCCTAAGAAAGGTGCCGCTAGTAAAACAGTAACCACCACTACAACTTCCCCTGTCCGCACAAATAGAACCCACACCACAACAGCCGCTGCCTACACAACTGCAGCCGCCACCACAACTTCCCCTGTCACCACAACTGCAACCCACACTACAACAGCCGCTGCCACCACAATTGCAGCCGCAACTACAACAGGTGCTGCCAGTACAACTGCATATGCTACTACAACTTCCCATGTCACCACAACTGCAGCCCACACTACAACAGCCACTGCCACCACAACTGCAGCTGCTTCTACAACAGCAGCCGCCACTTCCACTTCCCCTGGCACCACAAATGTAACCCACACTACAACTGCCGCAGCCACCACAATTTCAGCCGCATCTACGACAGGTGATGCCACTACAACTGCAGATATTACTACTAATTCCCTGTCACCACAACTGCAGCCCACACCACAACAGCCGCTGCCACCACAACTACAGCTGGTACTACAACAGCAGTCGCCAATACAACGTCCCTTGTCACCACAACTGCAACCCACACTCTAACAGCCGCAGCCACCACAACTGGAGCCGCTCCACGACAGGTGCTGCCACTACAACAGGTGCTGTCACCACAACTGAAGCTGCCTACACAACTGCAGCCGCTCCATACAACAGCTGCTATGACAACAATTGCAGCTGCTACTACAACTTCCTGTCACCACAACTGCAGCACACACTACATCAGCCGCTGCCTCCACAACTGCAGCAGACACCACAACTGCAGCAGACACCACAACTGCAACTGCCACCACAACTGCAGCTGCCATAACAAAATTCAAGCTACCACAACTGTAGCCACCACTACGAATGCCCTGTCACCACAACTGCAGCTGCTACTACGACAGGTGCTGCCACTACAACAGGTGCTGTCACCACAACTGAAGCTGCCTACACAACTGCAGCCGCTCCTACAACAGCTGCTACGACAACAATTGCAGCTGCTACTACAACTACCCCTGTCACCACAACTGCAGCACACACTACAGGAGCCGCTGCCTCCACAACTGCAGCAGACACCACAACTGCAGCAGACACCACAACTGCAACTGCCACCACAACTGCAGCTGCCATAACAAAATTCCAAGCTACCACAACTGTAGCCACCACTACGAATGCCCCTGTCACCACAACTGCAGCTGCTTCTACGACAGGTGCTGCCACTACAACAGGTGCTGTCACCACAACTGAAGCTGCCTACACAACTGCAGCCGCTCCTACAACAGCTGCTACGACAACAATTGCAGCTGCTACTACAACTACCCCTGTCACTACAACTGCAGCACACACTACAGGAGCCGCTGCCTCCACAACTGCAGCAGACACCACAACTGCAACTGCCACCACAACTGCAGCTTCCACCACAAAATTCCAAGCTACCACAACTGTAGCCACCACTACGAATGCCCCTGTCACCACAACTGCAGCTGCTACTACGACAGCCAATGCCACCACAACTACAGTCGCAACTACAACAGCTCCTTCCACTACAATTACAGATGCTACTACAGCAACCGCCACAACGACATCCCCAGCCACCACAACAGCAGCCCCCACTACAACTTCTCCTCTCACCACAACTGCAGCCCACACTACAACAGCCGCTGGGACCACAACAGCAGCCACAACCACAACTGCATCCGCCCCCACAACTGAAGCAGCCAACTCTACAGTCCAAGCCACCACAACTGCAATCATCACTACAACAGACACTGCCAGCACAACTGCAGCTGCCTCCACAACAGTCCCAGCCACCACTACAACAGCCACCACAACTGCTCACACCACTACTACAGCCACTCTCACCACAACTGCAGCTGCAACTATGACATCCCCAGCCACCACATCTGCAACCCACACAACAAACAGCAGCTGCCAGCACAACTGCAGCAGCCCCTAAGACAGCAGCCGCCACTACAACTTCCCCTGTCACCACAACTGCAACCCACACTACAACAGCCGCTGCCACCACAACTGCAGCAGACCCTAAGAAAGGTGCCGCTAGTAAAACAGTAACCACCACTACAACTTCCCTGTCCGCACAAATAGAACCCACACCACAACAGCCGCTGCCTACACAACTGCAGCCGCCACCACAACTTCCCCTGTCACCACAACTGCAACCCACACTACAACAGCCGCTGCCACCACAATTGCAGCCGCAACTACAACAGGTGCTGCCAGTACAACTGCATATGCTACTACAACTTCCCATGTCACCACAACTGCAGCCCACACTACAACAGCCACTGCCACCACAACTGCAGCTGCTTCTACAACAGCAGCCGCCACTTCCACTTCCCCTGGCACCACAAATGTAACCCACACTACAACTGCCGCAGCCACCACAATTTCAGCCGCATCTACGACAGGTGATGCCACTACAACTGCAGATATTACTACTAATTCCCCTGTCACCACAACTGCAGCCCACACCACAACAGCCGCTGCCACCACAACTACAGCTGGTACTACAACAGCAGTCGCCAATACAACGTCCCTTGTCACCACAACTGCAACCCACACTCTAACAGCCGCAGCCACCACAACTGGAGCCGCTCCTACGACAGGTGCTGCCACTACAACAGGTGCTGTCACCACAACTGAAGCTGCCTACACAACTGCAGCCGCTCCTACAACAGCTGCTATGACAACAATTGCAGCTGCTACTACAACTTCCCCTGTCACCACAACTGCAGCACACACTACATCAGCCGCTGCCTCCACAACTGCAGCAGACACCACAACTGCAGCAGACACCACAACTGCAACTGCCACCACAACTGCAGCTGCCATAACAAAATTCCAAGCTACCACAACTGTAGCCACCACTACGAATGCCCCTGTCACCACAACTGCAGCTGCTACTACGACAGGTGCTGCCACTACAACAGGTGCTGTCACCACAACTGAAGCTGCCTACACAACTGCAGCCGCTCCTACAACAGCTGCTACGACAACAATTGCAGCTGCTACTACAACTACCCCTGTCACCACAACTGCAGCACACACTACAGGAGCCGCTGCCTCCACAACTGCAGCAGACACCACAACTGCAGCAGACACCACAACTGCAACTGCCACCACAACTGCAGCTGCCACCACAAAATTCCAAGCTACCACAACTGTAGCCACCACTACGAATGCCCCTGTCACCACAACTGCAGCTGCTACTACGACATCCCCAGCCACCACATCTGCAACCCACACAACAACTTCTCCTCTCACCACAACTGCAGCCCACACTACAACAGCCGCTGGGACCACAACAGCAGCCACAACCACAACTGCATCCGCCCCCACAACTGAAGCAGCCAACTCTACAGTCCAAGCCACCACAACTGCAATCATCACTACAACAGACACTGCCAGCACAACTGCAGCTGCCTCCACAACAGTCCCAGCCACCACTACAACAGCCACCACAACTGCTCACACCACTACTACAGCCACTCTCACCACAACTGCAGCTGCAACTATGACATCCCCAGCCACCACATCTGCAACCCACACAACAACAGCAGCTGCCAGCACAACTGCAGCAGCCCCTAAGACAGCAGCCGCCACTACAACTTCCCCTGTCACCACAACTGCAACCCACACTACAACAGCCGCTGCCACCACAACTGCAGCAGACCCTAAGAAAGGTGCCGCTAGTAAAACAGTAACCACCACTACAACTTCCTGTCCGCACAAATAGAACCCACACCACAACAGCCGCTGCCTGCACAACTGCAGCCGCCACCACAACTTCCCCTGTCACCACAACTGCAACCCACACTACAACAGCCGCTGCCACCACAATTGCAGCCGCAACTACAACAGGTGCTGCCAGTACAACTGCATATGCTACTACAACTTCCCATGTCACCACAACTGCAGCCCACACTACAACAGCCACTGCCACCACAACTGCAGCTGCTTCTACAACAGCAGCCGCCACTTCCACTTCCCCTGGCACCACAAATGTAACCCACACTACAACTGCCGCAGCCACCACAATTTCAGCCGCATCTACGACAGGTGATGCCACTACAACTGCAGATATTACTACTAATTCCCCTGTCACCACAACTGCAGCCCACACCACAACAGCCGCTGCCACCACAACTACAGCTGGTACTACAACAGCAGTCGCCAATACAACGTCCCTTGTCACCACAACTGCAACCCACACTCTAACAGCCGCAGCCACCACAACTGGAGCCGCTCCTACGACAGGTGCTGCCACTACAACAGGTTCTGTCACCACAACTGAAGCTGCCTACACAACTGCAGCCGCTTCTACAACAGCTGCTACTACAACTTCCCCTGTCACCACAACTGCAGCACACACTACATCAGCCGCTGCCTCCACAACTGCAGCAGACACCACAACTGCAGCAGACACCACAACTGCAACTGCCACCACAACTGCAGCTGCCACCACAAAATTCCAAGTTACCACAACTGTAGCCACCACTACGAATGCCCCTGTCACCACAACTGCAGCTGCTACTACGACAGGTGCTGCCACTACAACAGGTGCTGTCACCACAACTGAAGCTGCCTACACAACTGCAGCCGCTCCTACAACAGCTGCTACGACAACAATTGCAGCTGCTACTACAACTTCCCCTGTCACCACAACTGCAGCACACACTACATCAGCCGCTGCTTCCACAACTGCAGCAGACACCACAACTGCAGCAGACACCACAACTGCAACTGCCACCACAACTGCAACTGCCACCACAAAATTCCAAGCTACCACAACTGTAGCCACCACTACGAATGCCCCTGTCACCACAACTGCAGCTGCTACTACGACAGGTGCTGCCACTACAACAGGTGCTGTCACCACAACTGAAGCTGCCTACACAACTGCAGCCACTCCTACAACAGCTGCTACGACAACAATTGCAGCTGCTACTACAACTTCCCCTGTCACCACAACTGCAGCACACACTACATCAGCCACTGCCTCCACAACTGCAGCAGACACCACAACTGCAGCAGACACCACAACTGCAACTGCCACCACAACTGCAGCTGCCATAACAAAATTCCAAGCTACCACAACTGTAGCCACCACTACGAATGCCCCTGTCACCACAACTGCAGCTGCTACTACGACAGGTGCTGCCACTACAACAGGTGCTGTCACCACAACTGAAGCTGCCTACACAACTGCAGCCGCTCCTACAACAGCTGCTACGACAACAATTGCAGCTGCTACTACAACTTCCCCTGTCACCACAACTGCAGCACACACTACATCAGCCGCTGCCTCCACAACTGCAGCAGACACCACAACTGCAACTGCCACCACAACTGCAGCTGCCATAACAAAATTCCAAGCTACCACAACTGTAGCCACCACTACGAATGCCCCTGTCACCACAACTGCAGCTGCTACTACGACAGCCAATGCCAGCACAACTACAGTCGCAACTACAACAGCTCCTTCCACTACAATTACAGATGCTACTACAGCAACCGCCACAACGACATCCCCAGCCACCACAACAGCAGCCCCCACTACAACTTCCCCTCTCACCACAACTGCAGCCCACACTACAACAGACACTGCCAGCACAACTGCAGTCGCCTCCACAACAGTCCCAGCCACCACTACAACAGCCACCACAACTGCTCACACCACTACTACAGCCACTCTCACCACAACTGCAGCTGCAACTATGACATCCCCAGCCACCACATCTGCAACCAACACAACAACAGCAGCTGCCAGCACAACTGCAGCAGCCCCTAAGACAGCAGCCGCCACTACAACTTCCCCTGTCACCACAACTGCAACCCACACTACAACAGCCGCTGCCACCACAACTGCAGCAGCCCCTAAGAAAGGTGCCACTACTAAAACAGTAACCGCCACTACAACTTACCCTGTCCCCACAAATAGAACCCACACCACAACAGCCGCTGCTCACACAGCTGCAGCCGCCACCACATCTTCCTGTCACCACAACTGCAACCCACACTACAACAGCCGCTGCCACCACAATTGCAGCCGCAACTACAACAGGTGCTGCCAGTACAACTGCATATGCTACTACAACTTCCCATGTCACCACAACTGCAGCCCACACTACAACAGCCACTGCCACCACAACTGCAGCTGCATCCACAACAGCAGCCGCCACTTCCACTTCCCTGTCACCACAAATGTAACCCACACTACAACTGCCGCTGCCACCACAAGTTCAGCCGCATCTACGACAGGTGCTGCCACTACAACTGCAGATATTACTACTAATTCCCCTGTCACCACATCTGCAGCCCACACCACAACAGCCGCTGCCACCACAACTACAGCTGGTACTACAACAGCAGTCGCCAATACAACATCCCCTGTCACCACAACTGCAACCCACACTCTAACAGCCGCAGCCACCACAACTGGAGCCGCTCCTACGACAGGTGCTGCCACTACAACAGGTGCTGTCACCACAACTGAAGCTGCCTACACAACTGCAGCCGCTCCTACAACAGCTGCTACGACAACAATTGCAGCTGCTACTACAACTTCCCCTGTCACCACAACTGCAGCCCACACTACATCAGCCGCTGCCTCCACAACTGCAGCAGACACCACAACTGCAGCAGACACCACAACTGCAACTGCCACCACAACTGCAGCTGCCATAACAAAATTCCAAGCTACCACAACTGTAGCCACCACTACGAATGCCCCTGTTACCACAACTGCAGCTGCTACTACGACAGGTGCTGCCACTACAACAGGTTCTGTCACCACAACTGAAGCTGCCTACACAACTGCAGCCGCTCCTACAACAGCTGCTACGACAACAATTGCAGCTGCTACTACAACTTCCCCTGTCACCACAACTGCAGCACACACTACATCAGCCGCTGCCTCCACAACTGCAGCAGACACCACAACTGCAGCAGACACCACAACTGCAACTGCCACCACAACTGCAGCTGCCACCACAAAATACCAAGCTACCACAACTGTAGCCACCACTACGAATGCCCCTGTCACCACAACTGCAGCTGCTACTACGACAGGTGCTGCCACTACAACAGGTTCTGTCACCACAACTGAAGCTGCCTACACAACTGCAGCCGCTCCTACAACAGCTGCTACGACAACAATTGCAGCTGCTACTACAACTTCCCCCGTCACCACAACTGCAGCACACACTACATCAGCCGCTGCCTCCACAACTGCAGCAGACACCACAACTGCAGCAGACACCACAACTGAAACTGCCACCACAACTGCAGCTGCCACCACAAAATTCCAAGCTACCACAACTGTAGCCACCAATACGAATGCCCCTGTCACCACAACTGCAGCTGCTACTACGACAGCCAATGCCACCACAACTACAGTCGCAACTACAACAGCTCCTTCCACTACAATTACAGATGCTACTACAGCAACCGCCACAACGACATCCCCAGCCACCACAACAGCAGCCCCCACTACAACTTCCCCTCTCACCATAACTGCAGCCCACACTACAACAGCCGCTGGGACCACAACAGCAGCCACAACAACAACTGCAGCCGCCCCCACAACTGCAGCAGCCAACTCTACAGTCCAAGCCACCACAACTGCAATCATCACTACAACAGACACTGCCAGCACAACTGCAGTCGCCTCCACAACAGTCCCAGCCACCACTACAACAGCCACCACAACTGCAACCCACACTACTACAGCCACTCTCACCACAACTGCAGCTGCAACTATGACATCCCCAGCCACCACATCTGCAACCCACACAACAACAGCAGCTGCCAGCACAACTGCAGCAGCCCCTAAGACAGCAGCCGCCACTACAACTTCCCCTGTCACCACAACTGCAACCCACACTACAACAGCCGCTGCCACCACAACTGCAGCAGCCCCCTAAGAAAGGTGCCGCTACTAAAACAGTAACCGCCACTACAACTTACCCTGTCCCCACAAATAGAACCCACACCACAACAGCCGCTGCCTACACAACTGCAGCCGCCACCACATCTTCCCCCCTGTCACCACAACTGCACCCCACACTACAACAGCCGCTGCCACCACAATTGCAGCCGCAACTACAACAGGTACTGCCAGTACAACTGCATATGCTACTACAACTTCCCATGTCACCACAACTGCAGCCCACACTACAACAGCCACTGCCACCACAACTGCAGCTGCATCCACAACAGCAGCCGCCACTTCCACTTCCCCTGTCACCACAAATGTAACCCACACTACAACTGCCGCTGCCACCACAAGTTCAGCCGCATCTACGACAGGTGCTGCCACTACAACTGCAGATATTACTACTAATTCCCCTGTCACCACAACTGCAGCCCACACCACAACAGCCGCTGCCACCACAACTACAGCTGGTACTACAACAGCAGTCGCCAATTCAACATCCCCTGTCACCACAACTGCAACCCACACTCTAACAGCCGCAGCCACCACAACTGGAGCCGCTCCTACGACAGGTGCTGCCACTACAACAGGTTCTGTCACCACAACTGAAGCTGCCTACACAACTGCAGTCGCTCCTACAACAGCTGCTACGACAACAATTGCAGCTGCTACTACAACTTCCCCTGTCACCACAACTGCAGCACACACTACATCAGCCGCTGCCTCCACAACTGCAGCAGACACCACAACTGCAACTGCCACCGCAACTGCAGCTGCCACCACAAAATTTCAAGCTACCACAACTGTAGCCACCACTACGAATGCCCCTGTCACCACAACAGCAGCTGCTACTACGACAGGTGCTGCCACTACAACAGGTGCTGTCACCACAACTGAAGCTGCCTACACAACTGCAGCCGCTCCTACAACAGCTGCTACGACAACAATTGCAGCTGCTACTACAACTTCCCCTGTCACCACAACTGCAGCCCACACTACAGGAGCCGCTGCCTCCACAACTGCAGCAGACACCACAACTGCAGCAGACACCACAAAATTCCAAGCTACCACAACTGTAGCCACCAATACGAATGCCCCTGTCACCACAACTGCAGCTGCTACTACGACAGCCAATGCCACCACAACTACAGTCGCAACTACAACAGCTCCTTCCACTACAATTACAGATGCTACTACAGCAACCGCCACAACGACATCCCCAGCCACCACAACAGCAGCCCCCACTACAACTTCTCCTCTCACCACAACTGCAGCCCACACTACAACAGCCGCTGGGACCACAACAGCAGCCACAACCACAACTGCAGCCGCCCACAACTGCAGCAGCCCCTAAGAAAGGTGCCGCTACTAAAACAGTAACCGCCACTACAACTTCCCTGTCCGCACAAATAGAACCCACACCACAACAGCCGCTGCCTCACACAACTGCAGCCGCCACCACAACTGCAATCATCACTACAACAGACACTGCCAGCACAACTGCAGTTGCCTCCACAACAGTCCCAGCCACCACTACAACAGCCACCACAACTGCTCACACCACTACTACAGCCACTCTCATCACAACTGCAGCTGCAACTAAGACATCCCCAGCCACCACATCTGCAACCCACACAACAACAGCAGCTGCCAGCACAACTGCAGCAGCCCCTAAGACAACAGCCGCCACTACAACTTCCACTGTCACCACAACTGCAACCCACACTACAACAGCCGCTGCCACCACAACTGCAGCAGCCCCTAAGAAAGGTGCCGCTACTAAAACAGTAACCGCCACTACAACTTCCCCTGTCCCCACAAATAGAACCCACACCACAACAGCCGCTGCCTACACAACTGCAGCCGCCACCACAACTTTCCCTGTCACCACAACTGCAACCCACACTACAACAGCCGCTGCCACCACAATTGCAGCCGCAACTATAACAGGTGCTGCCAGTACAACTGCATATGCTACTACAACTTACCATGTCACCACAACTGCAGCCCACACTACAACAGCCACTGCCACCACAACTGCAGCTGCATCCACAACAGCAGCCGCCACTTCCACTTCCCATGTCACCACAAATGTAACCCACACTACAACTGCCGCTGCCACCACAATTTCAGACGCATCTCGACAGGTGCTGCCACTACAACCCAGATATTACTACTAATTCCCTGTCACCACAACTGCAGCCCACACCACAACAGCCGCTGCCACCACAACTACAGCTGGTACTACAACAGCAGTCGCCAATACAACGTCCCCTGTCACCACAACTGCAACCCACACTCTAACAGCCGCAGCCACCACAACTGGAGCCGCTCCTACGACAGGTGCTGCCACTACAACAGGTGCTGTCACCACAACTGAAGCTGCCTACACAACTGCAGCCGCTCCTACAACAGCTGCTACGACAACAATTGCAGCTTCTACTACAACTTCCCCTGTCACCACAACAGTATCTGCCACCACATCAACTGCATTTGCGACTTCGACAACTCCCAATGTCACCACGACTGTAAACACCATCCCAACAGTATCAGCCACCACAACTACAATCGCCACAACAACAGACACTTCCTCCACAACTGCTCCCACCTCTACTACTGCCCATCTCACCACAACTGTAGCCGCAACTACGTCAGCCCCTGCCACACCACCTTCAGCTGCTACCACAACAGCATCTGCCACTACGACAGTAGCCACTACCACTACAAGCACTGCTACAACTAGTACATCACCTACCACAATTGTAACCGCCACTACGACAGCCCCTGCCACCACAACTACAGTCGCTACTACGACAGCTCCTGCCACTAGAATTGCAGATTCTACCACAACTGCATCTGCCACTACAACAACAACCGCAACAACCACAACAGCTGCCACAACAACTGCTACTACCATAATAGCCACTGTCACGCCTGCTACCACAACAGCAGCCGCTACTACAACTTCCTGTCACCACAACTGCAGCCCACACTACAACAGCCGCTGCCACAGCAACTGTAACCTCCACTGTCACCACAACTGAAGCTGCCACAACAACGGCTGCCGCAGAACCACAACTGCAGCTGCCACTACAAGAGCAGCCCTGCCACCACAACTGCTCCCACCATTACAACAGCCGCTGCCACCACAACTGCAGCTGCTACTACGACAGCAGCAGCTGCCACCACAACTGCAGCTGCTACTACGACAGCAGCAGCTGCCACCACAACTGCTGCCACCACAACTGCAGCAGCTACCACATCAGTCTCTGCCAGCACAACAGCAACCGCCACTACGACATCCCCAGCCACCACAACTGCAGCTGCTGCCACAACAGCAGCCGCTGCTACAACTTCTCCGGTCACCACAACTGCAACCAACACCACAAAAGCTGCTGCCACCACAACTGCAGCTACTCCTACGACAGCTGATGCCACTATAACTGCAGCTGCTTCTACAACTTCCCCTGTCACCACAACTGCAGCCCACACTACAACAGCCGCTGCCACCACAACTGCAGCTGCCACCACAACTGCAGCAGCTACCACAACAGTCCGTGCCACTACAAGACCAACCCAAACAATTACAGCAGCTGCCACCACAACTGCTGCCACCACAACTGCAGCAGCTACCACATCAGTCTCTGCCAGCACAACTGCAACCAACACCACAAAAGCTGCTGCCACCACAACTGCAGCTGCTACTACAACTTCCCCTGTCACCACAACTGCAGCCCACACTACAACAGCCGCTGCCACCACAACTGCAGCTGCCACCACAACTGCAGCAGCCCCTAAGAAAGGTGCCGCTACTAAAACAGTAACCGCCACTACAACTTCCCCTGTCCCCACAAATAGAACCCACACCACAACAGCCGCTGCCTACACAACTGCAGCCGCCACCACATCTTCCCCTGTCACCACAACTGCAACCCACACTACAACAGCCGCTGCCACCACAATTGCAGCCGCAACTACAACAGGTACTGCCAGTACAACTGCATATGCTACTACAACTTCCCATGTCACCACAACTGCAGCCCACACTACAACAGCCACTGCCACCACAACTGCAGCTGCATCCACAACAGCAGCCGCCACTTCCACTTCCCCTGTCACCACAAATGTAACCCACACTACAACTGCCGCTGCCACCACAAGTTCAGCCGCATCTACGACAGGTGCTGCCACTACAACTGCAGATATTACTACTAATTCCCCTGTCACCACAACTGCAGCCCACACCACAACAGCCGCTGCCACCACAACTACAGCTGGTACTACAACAGCAGTCGCCAATTCAACATCCCCTGTCACCACAACTGCAACCCACACTCTAACAGCCGCAGCCACCACAACTGGAGCCGCTCCTACGACAGGTGCTGCCACTACAACAGGTTCTGTCACCACAACTGAAGCTGCCTACACAACTGCAGCCGCTCCTACAACAGCTGCTACGACAACAATTGCAGCTGCTACTACAACTTCCCCTGTCACCACAACTGCAGCACACACTACATCAGCCGCTGCCTCCACAACTGCAGCAGACACCACAACTGCAACTGCCACCGCAACTGCAGCTGCCACCACAAAATTTCAAGCTACCACAACTGTAGCCACCACTACGAATGCCCCTGTCACCACAACAGCAGCTGCTACTACGACAGGTGCTGCCACTACAACAGGTGCTGTCACCACAACTGAAGCTGCCTACACAACTGCAGCCGCTCCTACAACAGCTGCTACGACAACAATTGCAGCTGCTACTACAACTTCCCCTGTCACCACAACTGCAGCACACACTACATCAGCCGCTGCCTCCAAAACTGCAGCAGACACCACAACTGCAGCAGACACCACAAAATTCCAAGCTACCACAACTGTAGCCACCAATACGAATGCCCCTGTCACCACAACTGCAGCTGCTACTACGACAGCCAATGCCACCACAACTACAGTCGCAACTACAACAGCTCCTTCCACTACAATTACAGATGCTACTACAGCAACCGCCACAACGACATCCCCAGCCACCACAACAGCAGCCCCCACTACAACTTCTCCTCTCACCACAACTGCAGCCCACACTACAACAGCCGCTGGGACCACAACAGCAGCCACAACCACAACTGCAGCCGCCCCCACAACTGCAGCAGCCCCTAAGAAAGGTGCCGCTACTAAAACAGTAACCGCCACTACAACTTCCTGTCCGCACAAATAGAGCCCACACCACAACAGCCGCTGCCTACACAACTGCAGCCGCCACCACAACTGCAATCATCACTACAACAGACACTGCCAGCACAACTGCAGTTGCCTCCACAACAGTCCCAGCCACCACTACAACAGCCACCACAACTGCTCACACCACTACTACAGCCACTCTCATCACAACTGCAGCTGCAACTAAGACATCCCCAGCCACCACATCTGCAACCCACACAACAACAGCAGCTGCCAGCACAACTGCAGCAGCCCCTAAGACAATAGCCGCCACTACAACTTCCACTGTCACCACAACTGCAACCCACACAACAACAGCAGCTGCCACCACAACTGCAGCAGCCCCTAAGAAAGGTGCCGCTACTAAAACAGTAACCGCCACTACAACTTCCCCTGTCCCCACAAATAGAACCCACACCACAACAGCCGCTGCCTACACAACTGCAGCCGCCACCACAACTTCCCCTGTCAACACAACTGCAACCCACACTACAACAGCCGCTGCCACCACAATTGCAGCCGCAACTATAAAAGGTGCTGCCAGTACAACTGCATATGCTACTACAACTTCCCATGTCACCACAACTGCAGCCCACACTACAACAGCCACTGCCACCACAACTGCAGCTGCATCCACAACAGCAGCCGCCACTTCCACTTCCCATGTCACCACAAATGTAACCCACACTACAACTGCCGCTGCCACCACAATTTCAGCCGCATCTACGACAGGTGCTGCCACTACAACTCCAGATATTACTACTAATTCCCCTGTCACCACAACTGCAGCCCACACCACAACAGCCGCTGCCACCACAACTACAGCTGGTACTACAACAGCAGTCGCCAATACAACGTCCCCTGTCACCACAACTGCAACCCACACTCTAACAGCCGCAGCCACCACAACTGGAGCCGCTCCTACGACAGGTGCTGCCACTACAACAGGTGCTGTCACCACAACTGAAGCTGCCTACACAACTGCAGCCGCTCCTACAACAGCTGCTACGACAACAATTGCAGCTTCTACTACAACTTCCCCTGTCACCACAACTGCAGCCCACACTACATCAGCCGCTGCCTCCACAACTGCAGCAGACACCACAACTGCATATGCTACTACAACTTACCATGTCACCACAACTGCAGCCCACACTACAACAGCCACTGCCACCACAACTGCAGCTGCATCCACAACAGCAGCCGCCACTTCCACTTCCCATGTCACCACAAATGTAACCCACACTACAACTGCCGCTGCCACCACAATTTCAGCCGCATCTACGACAGGTGCTGCCACTACAACTCCAGATATTACTACTAATTCCCTGTCACCACAACTGCAGCCCACACCACAACAGCCGCTGCCACCACAACTACAGCTGGTACTACAACAGCAGTCGCCAATACAACGCCCTGTCACCACAACTGCAACCCACACTCTAACAGCCGCAGCCACCACAACTGGAGCCGCCCACGACAGGTGCTGCCACTACAACAGGTGCTGTCACCACAACTGAAGCTGCCTACACAACTGCAGCCGCTCCTACAACAGCTGCTACGACAACAATTGCAGCTTCTACTACAACTTCCCCTGTCACCACAACTGCAGCCCACACTACATCAGCCGCTGCCTCCACAACTGCAGCAGACACCACAACTGCAACTGCCACCGCAACTGCAGCTGCCACCACAACTGTAGCCACCACTACGAATGCCCCTGTCACCACAACAGCAGCTGCTACTACGACAGGTGCTGCCACTACAACAGGTGCTGTCACCACAACTGAAGCTGCCTACACAACTGCAGCCGCTCCTACAACAGCTGCTACGGCAACAATTGCAGCTGCTACTACAACTTCCCCTGTCACCACAACAGTATCTGCCACCACATCAACTGCATTTGCGACCCGACAACTCCCAATGTCACCACGACTGTAAACACCATCCCAACAGTATCAGCCACCACAACTACAATCGCCACAACAACAGACACTTCCTCCACAACTGCTCCCACCTCTACTACTGCCCATCTCACCACAACTGTAGCCGCAACTACGTCAGCCCCTGCCACACCACCTTCAGCTGCTACCACAACAGCATCTGCCACTACGACAGTAGCCACTACCACTACAAGCACTGCTACAACTAGTACATCACCTACCACAATTGTAACCGCCACTACGACAGCCCCTGCCACCACAACTACAGTCGCTACTACAACAGCTCCTGCCACTAGAATTGCAGATTCTACCACAACTGCATCTGCCACTACAACAACAACCGCAACAACCACAACAGCTGCCACAACAACTGCTACTACCATAATAGCCACTGTCACGCCTGCTACCACAACAGCAGCCGCTACTACAACTTCCCCTGTCACCACAACTGCAGCCCACACTACAACAGCCGCTGCCACAACAACTGTAACCTCCACTGTCACCACAACTGAAGCTGCCACAACAACGGCTGCCGCAACCACAACTGCAGCTGCCACTACAAGAGCAGCCCCTGCCACCACAACTGCTCCCACCATTACAACAGCCGCTGCCACCACAACTGCAGCTGCTACTACGACAGCAGCAGCTGCCACCACAACTGCAGCTGCTACTACGACAGCAGCAGCTGCCACCACAACTGCTGCCACCACAACTGCAGCAGCTACCACATCAGTCTCTGCCAGCACAACAGCAACCGCCACTACGACATCCCCAGCCACCACAACTGCAGCTGCTGCCACAACAGCAGCCGCTGCTACAACTTCTCCGGTCACCACAACTGCAACCAACACCACAAAAGCTGCTGCCACCACAACTGCAGCTGCTCCTACGACAGCTGATGCCACTATAACTGCAGCTGCTTCTACAACTTCCCCTGTCACCACAACTGCAGCCCACACTACAACAGCCGCTGCCACCACAACTGCAGCTGCCACCACAACTGCAGCAGCTACCACAACAGTCCGTGCCACTACAAGACCAACCCAAACAATTACAGCAGCTGCCACCACAACTGCTGCCACCACAACTGCAGCAGCTACCACATCAGTCTCTGCCAGCACAACTGCAACCAACACCACAAAAGCTGCTGCCACCACAACTGCAGCTGCTACTACAACTTCCCCTGTCACCACAACTGCAGCCCACACTACAACAGCCGCTGCCACCACAACTGCAGCTGCCACCACAACTGCAGCAGCCCCTAAGAAAGGTGCCGCTACTAAAACAGTAACCGCCACTACAACTTCCCCTGTCCCCACAAATAGAACCCACACCACAACAGCCGCTGCCTACACAACTGCAGCCGCCACCACATCTTCCCCCTGTCACCACAACTGCAACCCACACTACAACAGCCGCTGCCACCACAATTGCAGCCGCAACTACAACAGGTACTGCCAGTACAACTGCATATGCTACTACAACTTCCCATGTCACCACAACTGCAGCACACACTACAACAGCCACTGCCACCACAACTGCAGCTGCATCCACAACAGCAGCTGCCACTTCCACTTCCCCCTGTCACCACAAATGTAACCCACACTACAACTGCCGCTGCCACCACAAGTTCAGCCGCATCTACGACAGGTGCTGCCACTACAACTGCAGATATTACTACTAATTCCCCTGTCACCACAACTGCAGCCCACACCACAACAGCCGCTGCCACCACAACTACAGCTGGTACTACAACAGCAGTCGCCAATTCAACATCCTGTCACCACAACTGCAACCCACACTCTAACAGCCGCAGCCACCACAACTGGAGCCGCTCCTACGACAGGTGCTGCCACTACAACAGGTTCTGTCACCACAACTGAAGCTGCCTACACAACTGCAGCCGCTCCTACAACAGCTGCTACGACAACAATTGCAGCTGCTACTACAACTTCCCCTGTCACCACAACTGCAGCACACACTACATCAGCCGCTGCCTCCACAACTGCAGCAGACACCACAACTGCAACTGCCACCGCACTGCAGCTGCCACCACAAAATTTCAAGCTACCACAACTGTAGCCACCACTACGAATGCCCCTGTCACCACAACAGCAGCTGCTACTACGACAGGTGCTGCCACTACAACAGGTGCTGTCACCACAACTGAAGCTGCCTACACAACTGCAGCCGCTCCTACAACAGCTGCTACGACAACAATTGCAGCTGCTACTACAACTTCCCCTGTCACCACAACTGCAGCACACACTACATCAGCCGCTGCCTCCACAACTGCAGCAGACACCACAACTGCAGCAGACACCACAAAATTCCAAGCTACCACAACTGTAGCCACCAATACGAATGCCCCTGTCACCACAACTGCAGCTGCTACTACGACAGCCAATGCCACCACAACTACAGTCGCAACTACAACAGCTCCTTCCACTACAATTACAGATGCTACTACAGCAACCGCCACAACGACATCCCCAGCCACCACAACAGCAGCCCCCACTACAACTTCTCCTCTCACCACAACTGCAGCCCACACTACAACAGCCGCTGGGACCACAACAGCAGCCACAACCACAACTGCAGCCGCCCCCACAACTGCAGCAGCCCCTAAGAAAGGTGCCGCTACTAAAACAGTAACCGCCACTACAACTTCCCCTGTCCGCACAAATAGAACCCACACCACAACAGCCGCTGCCTACACAACTGCAGCCGCCACCACAACTTCCCCTGTCACCACAACTGCAACCCACACTACAACAGCCGCTGCCACCACAACTGCAATCATCACTACAACAGACACTGCCAGCACAACTGCAGTTGCCTCCACAACAGTCCCAGCCACCACTACAACAGCCACCACAACTGCTCACACCACTACTACAGCCACTCTCATCACAACTGCAGCTGCAACTAAGACATCCCCAGCCACCACATCTGCAACCCACACAACAACAGCAGCTGCCAGCACAACTGCAGCAGCCCCTAAGACAACAGCCGCCACTACAACTTCCACTGTCACCACAACTGCAACCCACACTACAACAGCCGCTGCCACCACAACTGCAGCAGCCCCTAAGAAAGGTGCCGCTACTAAAACAGTAACCGCCACTACAACTTCCCCTGTCCCCACAAATAGAACCCACACCACAACAGCCGCTGCCTACACAACTGCAGCCGCCACCACAACTTTCCCTGTCACCACAACTGCAACCCACACTACAACAGCCGCTGCCACCACAATTGCAGCCGTATAACAGGTGCTGCCAGTACAACTGCATATGCTACTACAACTTACCATGTCACCACAACTGCAGCCCACACTACAACAGCCACTGCCACCACAACTGCAGCTGCATCCACAACAGCAGCCGCCACTTCCACTTCCCATGTCACCACAAATGTAACCCACACTACAACTGCCGCTGCCACCACAATTTCAGCCGCATCTCGACAGGTGCTGCCACTACAACTCCAGATATTACTACTAATTCCCCTGTCACCACAACTGCAGCCCACACCACAACAGCCGCTGCCACCACAACTACAGCTGGTACTACAACAGCAGTCGCCAATACAACGTCCCCTGTCACCACAACTGCAACCCACACTCTAACAGCCGCAGCCACCACAACTGGAGCCGCTCCTACGACAGGTGCTGCCACTACAACAGGTGCTGTCACCACAACTGAAGCTGCCTACACAACTGCAGCCGCTCCTACAACAGCTGCTACGACAACAATTGCAGCTTCTACTACAACTTCCCCTGTCACCACAACTGCAGCCCACACTACATCAGCCGCTGCCTCCACAACTGCAGCAGACACCACAACTGCAACTGCCACCGCAACTGCAGCTGCCACCACAAAATTTCAAGCTACCACAACTGTAGCCACCACTACGAATGCCCCTGTCACCACAACAGCAGCTGCTACTACGACAGGTGCTGCCACTACAACAGGTGCTGTCACCACAACTGAAGCTGCCTACACAACTGCAGCCGCCCTACAACAGCTGCTACGGCAACAATTGCAGCTGCTACTACAACTTCCCCTGTCACCACAACAGTATCTGCCACCACATCAACTGCATTTGCGACTTCGACAACTCCCAATGTCACCACGACTGTAAACACCATCCCAACAGTATCAGCCACCACAACTACAATCGCCACAACAACAGACACTTCCTCCACAACTGCTCCCACCTCTACTACTGCCCATCTCACCACAACTGTAGCCGCAACTACGTCAGCCCCTGCCACACCACCTTCAGCTGCTACCACAACAGCATCTGCCACTACGACAGTAGCCACTACCACTACAAGCACTGCTACAACTAGTACATCACCTACCACAATTGTAACCGCCACTACGACAGCCCCTGCCACCACAACTACAGTCGCTACTACAACAGCTCCTGCCACTAGAATTGCAGATTCTACCACAACTGCATCTGCCACTACAACAACAACCGCAACAACCACAACAGCTGCCACAACAACTGCTACTACCATAATAGCCACTGTCACGCCTGCTACCACAACAGCAGCCGCTACTACAACTTCCCCTGTCACCACAACTGCAGCCCACACTACAACAGCCGCTGCCACAACAACTGTAACCTCCACTGTCACCACAACTGAAGCTGCCACAACAACGGCTGCCGAACCACAACCTGCAGCTGCCACTACAAGAGCAGCCCCTGCCACCACAACTGCTCCCACCATTACAACAGCCGCTGCCACCACAACTGCAGCTGCTACTACGACAGCAGCAGCTGCCACCACAACTGCAGCTGCTACTACGACAGCAGCAGCTGCCACCACAACTGCTGCCACCACAACTGCAGCAGCTACCACATCAGTCTCTGCCAGCACAACAGCAACCGCCACTACGACATCCCCAGCCACCACAACTGCAGCTGCTGCCACAACAGCAGCCGCTGCTACAACTTCTCCGGTCACCACAACTGCAACCAACACCACAAAGCTGCTGCCACCACAACTGCAGCTGCTCCTACGACAGCTGATGCCACTATAACTGCAGCTGCTTCTACAACTTCCCTGTCACCACAACTGCAGCCCACACTACAACAGCCGCTGCCACCACAACTGCAGCTGCCACCACAACTGCGCAGCAGCTACCACAACAGTCCGTGCCACTACAAGACCAACCCAAACAATTACAGCAGCTGCCACCACAACTGCTGCCACCACAACTGCAGCAGCTACCACATCAGTCTCTGCCAGCACAACTGCAACCAACACCACAAAAGCTGCTGCCACCACAACTGCAGCTGCTACTACAACTTCCCTGTCACCACAACTGCAGCCCACACTACAACAGCCGCTGCCACCACAACTGCAGCTGCCACCACAACTGCAGCAGCCCCTAAGAAAGGTGCCGCTACTAAAACAGTAACCGCCACTACAACTTCCCCTGTCCCCACAAATAGAACCCACACCACAACAGCCGCTGCCTACACAACTGCAGCCGCCACCACATCTTCCTGTCACCACAACTGCAACCCACACTACAACAGCCGCTGCCACCACAATTGCAGCCGCAACTACAACAGGTACTGCCAGTACAACTGCATATGCTACTACAACTTCCCATGTCACCACAACTGCAGCCCACACTACAACAGCCACTGCCACCACAACTGCAGCTGCATCCACAACAGCAGCCGCCACTTCCACTTCCCCTGTCACCACAAATGTAACCCACACTACAACTGCCGCTGCCACCACAAGTTCAGCCGCATCTACGACAGGTGCTGCCACTACAACTGCAGATATTACTACTAATTCCTGTCACCACAACTGCAGCCCACACCACAACAGCCGCTGCCACCACAACTACAGCTGGTACTACAACAGCAGTCGCCAATTCAACATCCCCTGTCACCACAACTGCAACCCACACTCTAACAGCCGCAGCCACCACAACTGGAGCCGCTCCTACGACAGGTGCTGCCACTACAACAGGTTCTGTCACCACAACTGAAGCTGCCTACACAACTGCAGCCGCTCCTACAACAGCTGCTACGACAACAATTACAGCTGCTACTACAACTTCCCCTGTCACCACAACTGCAGCACACACTACATCAGCCGCTGCCTCCACAACTGCAGCAGACACCACAACTGCAGCAGACACCACAAAATTCCAAGCTACCACAACTGTAGCCACCAATACGAATGCCCCTGTCACCACAACTGCAGCTGCTACTACGACAGCCAATGCCACCACAACTACAGTCGCAACTACAACAGCTCCTTCCACTACAATTACAGATGCTACTACAGCAACCGCCACAACGACATCCCCAGCCACCACAACAGCAGCCCCCACTACAACTTCTCCTCTCACCACAACTGCAGCCCACACTACAACAGCCGCTGGGACCACAACAGCAGCCACAACCACAACTGCAGCCGCCCCCACAACTGCAGCAGCCCCTAAGAAAGGTGCCGCTACTAAAACAGTAACCGCCACTACAACTTCCCCTGTCCGCACAAATAGAACCCACACCACAACAGCCGCTGCCTACACAACTGCAGCCGCCACCACAACTGCAATCATCACTACAACAGACACTGCCAGCACAACTGCAGTTGCCTCCACAACAGTCCCAGCCACCACTACAACAGCCACCACAACTGCTCACACCACTACTACAGCCACTCTCATCACAACTGCAGCTGCAACTAAGACATCCCCAGCCACCACATCTGCAACCCACACAACAACAGCAGCTGCCAGCACAACTGCAGCAGCCCCTAAGACAATAGCCGCCACTACAACTTCCACCTGTCACCACAACTGCAACCCACACTACAACAGCCGCTGCCACCACAATTGCAGCCGCAACTATAACAGGTGCTGCCAGTACAACAGCATATGCTACTACAACTTACCATGTCACCACAACTGCAGCCCACACTACAACAGCCACTGCCACCACAACTGCAGCTGCATCCACAACAGCAGCCGCCACTTCCACTTCCCATGTCACCACAAATGTAACCCACACTACAACTGCCGCTGCCACCACAATTTCAGCCGCATCTACGACAGGTGCTGCCACTACAACTCCAGATATTACTACTAATTCCCCTGTCACCACAACTGCAGCCCACACCACAACAGCCGCTGCCACCACAACTACAGCTGGTACTACAACAGCAGTCGCCAATACAACGTCCCTGTCACCACAACTGCAACCCACACTCTAACAGCCGCAGCCACCACAACTGGAGCCGCTCCTACGACAGGTGCTGCCACTACAACAGGTGCTGTCACCACAACTGAAGCTGCCTACACAACTGCAGCCGCTCCTACAACAGCTGCTACGACAACAATTGCAGCTTCTACTACAACTTCCCTGTCACCACAACTGCAGCCCACACTACATCAGCCGCTGCCTCCACAACTGCAGCAGACACCACAACTGCAACTGCCACCGCAACTGCAGCTGCCACCACAAAATTTCAAGCTACCACAACTGTAGCCACCACTACGAATGCCCCTGTCACCACAACAGCAGCTGCTACTACGACAGGTGCTGCCACTACAACAGGTGCTGTCACCACAACTGAAGCTGCCTACACAACTGCAGCCGCTCTACAACAGCTGCTACGGCAACAATTGCAGCTGCTACTACAACTTCCTGTCACCACAACAGTATCTGCCACCACATCAACTGCATTTGCGACTTGACAACTCCCAATGTCACCACGACTGTAAACACCATCCCAACAGTATCAGCCACCACAACTACAATCGCCACAACAACAGACACTTCCTCCACAACTGCTCCCACCTCTACTACTGCCCATCTCACCACAACTGTAGCCGCAACTACGTCAGCCCCTGCCACACCACCTTCAGCTGCTACCACAACAGCATCTGCCACTACGACAGTAGCCACTACCACTACAAGCACTGCTACAACTAGTACATCACCTACCACAATTGTAACCGCCACTACGACAGCCCCTGCCACCACAACTACAGTCGCTACTACGACAGCTCCTGCCACTAGAATTGCAGATTCTACCACAACTGCATCTGCCACTACAACAACAACCGCAACAACCACAACAGCTGCCACAACAACTGCTACTACCATAATAGCCACTGTCACGCCTGCTACCACAACAGCAGCCGCTACTACAACTTCCCCTGTCACCACAACTGCAGCCCACACTACAACAGCCGCTGCCACAACAACTGTAACCTCCACTGTCACCACAACTGAAGCTGCCACAACAACGGCTGCCGCAACCACAACTGCCACTACAAGAGCAGCCCCTGTCACCACAACTGCAGCCCACACTACAACAGCCGCTGCCACAACAACTGTAACCTCCACTGTCACCACAACTGAAGCTGCCACAACAACGGCTGCCGCAACCACAACTGCCACTACAAGAGCAGCCCCTGCCACCACAACTGCTCCCACCATTACAACAGCCGCTGCCACCACAACTGCAGCTGCTACTACGACAGCAGCAGCTGCCACCACAACTGCTGCCACCACAACTGCAGCAGCTACCACATCAGTCTCTGCCAGCACAACAGCAACCGCCACTACGACATCCCCAGCCACCACAACTGCAGCTGCTGCCACAACAGCAGCCGCTGCTACAACTTCTCCGGTCACCACAACTGCAACCAACACCACAAAAGCTGCTGCCACCACAACTGCAGCTGCTCCTACGACAGCTGATGCCACTATAACTGCAGCTGCTTCTACAACTTCCCCTGTCACCACAACTGCAGCCCACACTACAACAGCCGCTGCCACCACAACTGCAGCTGCCACCACAACTGCAGCAGCTACCACAACAGTCCGTGCCACTACAAGACCAACCCAAACAATTACAGCAGCTGCCACCACAACTGCTGCCACCACAACTGCAGCAGCTACCACATCAGTCTCTGCCAGCACAACTGCAACCAACACCACAAAAGCTGCTGCCACCACAACTGCAGCTGCTACTACAACTTCCCCTGTCACCACAACTGCAGCCCACACTACAACAGCCGCTGCCACCACAACTGCAGCTGCCACCACAACTGCAGCAGCTACCACAACAGTCCGTGCCACTACAAGAGCAACCCAAACAATTACAGCCGCTGCCACCACAACTGCAGCCCCTACTACAACATCCTCAGCCATCACAACTGCAGCAACTACCACAACTGCATCTGCCACCACGACAGCCCCTGTCACCACAACTGCAGTCTCTACTATGACAGCCCCTGCCATCACTAATATAGTAGAACTACTACGACAGCGCCTGCCACTACAATTGCAGATGCTAACCACAACCAAATCTGCCACTATGACAGCAGCCGCTGCCACCACAACTTCAGCCGCTACCACAACAGTATCTGCCACAACATCAACTGCATTTGCAACTTCAACAACTCCCAATGTCACCACGACTGCAAACACCATCCCAACAGTATCAGCCACCACAACTACAATCGCCACAACAACAGACACTTCCTCCACAACTGCTCCCACCTCTACTACTGCCCATCTCACCACAACTGTAGCCGCAACTACGTCAGCCCCTGCCACACCACCTTCAGCTGCTACCACAACAGCATCTGCCACTACGACAGTAGCCACTACCACTACAAGCACTGCTACAACTAGTACATCACCTACCACAATTGTAACCGCCACTACGACAGCCCCTGCCACCACAACTACAGTCGCTACTACGACAGCTCCTGCCACTAGAATTGCAGATTCTACCACAACTGCATCTGCAACTACAACAACAACCGCAGCAACCACAACAGCTGCTACAACAACTGCTACTACCATAATAGCCACTGTCACGCCTGCTACCACAACAGCAGCCGCTACTACAACTTCCCCTGTCACCACAACTGCAGCCCACACTACAACAGCCGCTGCCACCACAACTGCAGCAGCCACCACAACTGCAGCAGCCACCACAACTGCAGCAGCCACCACAACTGTAGCAGCTACCACAACAGTCCGTGCCACTACAAGACCAACCCAAACAATTACAGCAGCTGCCACCACAACTGCTGCCACCACAACTGCAGCAGCTACCACATCAGTCTCTGCCAGCACAACAGCAACCACCACTACGACATCCCCTGTCACCACAACTGCAACCAACACCACAAAAGCTGCTGCCACCACAACTGCAGCTGCTCCTACGACAGCTAATGCCACTATAACTGCAGCTGCTACTACAACTTCACCTGTCACCACAACTGCAGCCCACACTACAACAGCCGCTGCCACCACAACTGCAGCAGCTACCACAACAGTCCGTGCCACTACAAGAGCAACCCAAACAATTACAGCCGCTGCCACCACAACTGCAGGCCCTACTACAACAGTAACTCCCAATGCCACCACGACTGCAAACACCATCCCAACAGTATCAGCCACCACAACTGCAATCACCACAACAACAGCCACTTCCTCCACAACTGCTCCCACCACTACTACAGCCCCTCTCACCACAACTGTAGCCACAACTACGTCAGCCCCTGCCACCACAACTGAAGCTATTGCCACAACAGCAGCCGCCACAACAACTTCCCCTGTCACCATAACTGCAACCAACACTAAAACAGCCACTGCCACCACAACTGCAGCCGCTCATGCGACAGCTGCTAATACTACAACTGCAGCTTCTACTACAACAGTCAGTGCCACTTCAAGAGCAACCGCAACTACGACAGCCGGGGCCACCATAATCCCAGCCACCACAACTGCTGCTGCTACCACATCTGCATCTGTCACTACAACAGTAGCCACATCCACTACAAGCACTGCTACAACTAGTACATCACCTACCACAACTGCATATGCCACTACAACAACAACCGCAGCCACCACAAAAGCTGCCACTACAACTGCTACTACCATAATAGCCACTGACACCACAACTGCAGTCCACACTACGACAGCCATGGTCACGACAACTGCAGCTGCCACTACGACAACAGCAGCACTCCCCACAACTGCTGCCACCACAACTGCAGGGGCTGCTGTTATAATGGAAGATGCAGTTGTGGAAGATGCATCTATTTCAGCCCAAGCCACCACAACTGCAGCAGCAGCTGCCGCAACTACAACTGCATCTGCAACGACAACAATAGATGCTGTCACGCCTGCTACCACAACAGCAGCCGCTGCTACAAAAGCCCCTGTCACCACAACTGCAACCTACACTACAACAGCCGCTGCCACCACACCTGTAACCTCCACTGTCACCACAACGGTAGCTGCCACAACAACGGCTGCCGCAACCACAACTGCAGCTGCCACTACAACAGCAGCCCCTGCCACCACAACTGCTGCCACCACAACTGCATCACCTACCACAATAGTCCATGACACCAAATCAGCAACTGCCACTACAACATCCCCAGCCACCACAACTTCTGCTGCTACTACAACAGCAGCTGCCACTACAACTTCCCCTGTCACAACAACTACAGCCCACACTACGGCAGCCGCTGCCACCACAACTGCAGCTGCTACTACAACTGCAACAACCACCACTACAACAGTCCCTGCCAACACAAGTGCAGCTGCTACCTCAAAAGCAGCTGCCGCAACCACAACTGCAGCTGCCACTACAATAATAGCCACTACCACCACAACTGCAGCCCACACTACAACTGCTGCTGTCACCACAACTGCAGCTGCCACTACAACAACAACCGCAGCCACCACAACTGCTGCCACCACAACTGCAGGGGCTGCTGTTATAATTGAAGATGCAGTTGTGGAAGCTGCATCTATGTCAGCCCCTGCCACCACAACTGCAGCTGGTACAACAACTGCAAATACCACTATGACAGCCCCTGCCACCAAATCTGCAGCCGCTTATACGCCAGCTGCTGCCACTACAACTGCAGCTGCTACTACGACAGCCAGGGCCACCACTACTGTAGCTGCCACAACAACTACAGCCCACACTACGGAAGCCGCTGCCACCACAACTGCAGCTGCTACAACAACTGCAACAACCACCACTACAACAGTCCCTGCCAACACAAGTGCAGCTGCTACCACAAAAGCAGCTGCTGCCACCACAACTGCAGCTGCTACTACGACAACAACCGCAGCCACCACAACTGCTGCCACCACAACTGCATTGGCTGCTGTTATAATTGAATATGCAGTTGTGGAAGCTGCATCTATGTCAGCCCCTGCCACCACAACTGCAGCAGGTACAACAACTGCAACCACCACTATGACAGCCCCTGCCACCAAAAGTGCAGCTGCTACCACAACTGCCGCAACTACAACTGCATCTACTATGACAACAATAGCCGTTGTCACCACAACAGCAGCCGACACTACAAAAATCCCTGCCAACGCAACTGCTTTCACTATAGCTGCAGCCGCTCCTACAACAGCATCTGCCGCAACTGCAGCTGCTACTACCATAATAGTCACTGACACCACAACTGCAGCTGCCACCACGACAACAGCAGTACTCCCCACAACTGCTGCCACCACAACTGCAGGGGCTGCTGTTATAATGGAAGATGCAGTTATGGAAGATGAATCTATGTCAGCCCAAGCCACCACAACTGCAGCTGCTACAACAACTGCAACCACCACTACGCCAGCCCCTGCCACCACAACAGCAGCTGCTACCACAACAGCAGCTGCCGCAACTACAACTGCATCTGCAACGACGACAATAGATGCTGTCACGCCTGCTACCACAACAGCAGCCGCTGCTACAAAAGCCCCTGTCACCACAACTACAACCTACACTACAACAGCCGCTGCCACCACACCTGTAACCTCCACTGTCACCACAACTGTAGCTGCCACAATAATGGCTGCCGCAACCACAACTGCAGCTGCCACTACAACAGCAGCTCCTGCCACCACAACTGCTGCCACCACAACTGCATCACCTACCACAATAGTCCATGACACCAAATCAGCAACTGCCACTACAACATCCCCAGCCACCACAACTTCTGCTGCTACTACAACAACAGCTGCCACTACAACTTCCCCTGTCATCACAACAGTAACCTACAAAACCACAGCCGCTGCCACCACAACTGCAGCCGCTTATACGCCAGCTGCTGCCACTACAACTGCAGCTGCTACTACGACAGCCAGGGCCACCCCTACTGTAGCTGCCACAACAACTACAGCCCACACTACGGCAGCCGCTGCCACCACAACTACAGCTGCTACAACAACTGCAACAACCACCACTACAACAGTCCCTGCCAACACAAGTGCAGCTGCTACCACAAAAGCAGCTTCCGCAACCACAACTGCAGCTGCCACTACAATAATAGCCACTACCACCACAACTGCAGCCCACACTACAACTGCTGCTGTCACCACAACTGCAGCTGCCACTACAACAACAACCGCATTCACCACAACTGCTGCCAACACAACTGCAGGGGCTGCTGTTATAATTGAATATGCAGTTGTGGAAGCTGCATCTATGTCAGCCCCTGCCACCACAACTGCAGCTGGTACAACAACTGCAACCACCACTATGACAGCCCCTGCCACCAAAAGTGCAGATGCTACCACAATAGCAACTGCCGCAACTACAACTGCATCTGCTATAACGACAATAGCCGCAGACACCACAACAGCAGCCGACACTACAAAAGTCCCTGCCACTACGACAACTGCAATCTCAAATACGACAGCCCCTCAATTAACAACTGCAGCTGCTTCAAAAGCACCTGTCACCACAACTGCAGCCCACACTATGACAGCCACTGCCACCACAACTGCAGTTGCCACTACAATAGCAACCGCTGCCACCACAACCGCTGTCACAACAATTGCAGCAGCTACCACCACAACTGTTGAAAGTACAACGACTGCAACGACCACTACAACAGCTCCTGCCACCACAAGTGCATCTGCTATCACAACTGTAGTTACCACTAAAACAGCCCACACCACTACAGCAGCATCTGGTACTACGACAACAGCCACTGTCACCACGACTGCAGCCGCCACAACAAAAGCCCCTGTCACCAGAACTGCAGCCCACACTACGTCAGCTGCTGCAACCACAATTGCAGCAGCTACCATAACAGTCCCTGCCACCACAACAGCAGCCCACACTACAACAGCCGCTGCAACCACAACTGCAGCTGCCACTACGACATTGCCAGCCACCACAACTGCAGCTGCTACTACAACACCATCTGACACTACAACTTCCCCTGTCACCACAACGGCAACCCACACTACGACAGCCGCTGCCACCACAACAGCAGCTGCGACAACGAAAGCCCCTGTCACCACAACTGCAGCCCACACTACGACAGCCGCTGCAACCACAACTGCAGCAGCTACCACAGCAGTCCCTGCCACCACAACTGCAGCCGCCATTACAGCAGCAGCTACTGCCATCACAACTGCTAACACCAAAAGTGCAGCTGAAGCCACAACAGCATCTGCCAGCACCTCAACTCCATTTATCACTCCCTCTGCCACCACAACTGTAGCCGCCACCACAACAATCCCATCCACCACAACTGCAATCACCACTACGACAGCCACTGCCACCACAACTGCAGCTGCTACCACAACAGCAGCTGCTGCAACCACAATTGCAGCAGCTACCATAACAGCCGCTGCCACCACAACTGCAGCTGCCACTACGACATTGCCAGCCACCAGAACTGCAGCTGCTACTACAACACCATCTGCCACTACAACTTCCCCTGTCACCACAACGGCAACCCACACTATGACAGCCGCTGCCACCACAACAGCAGCTGCCACAACAAAAGCCCCTGTCACTACAACTGCAGCCCACACTACGACAGCCGCTGCAACCACAACTGCAGCAGCTACCACAGCAGTCCCTGCCACCACAACTGCAGCCGCCATTACAGCAGCAGCTACTGCCATCACAACTGCTAACACCAAAAGTGCAGCTGAAGCCACAACAGCATCTGCCAGCACCTCAACTCCATTTATCACTCCCTCTGCCACCACAACTGTAGCCGCCACCACAACAATCCCATCCACCATAACTGCAATCACCACTACGACAGTCACTGCCACCACAACTGCAGCTGCTACCACAACAGCAGCTGCTGCAACCACAATTGCAGCAGCTACCATAACAGTCCCTGCCACCACAACAGCAGCCCACACTACAACAGCCGCTGCCACCACAACTGCAGCTGCCACTACGACATTGCCAGCCACCACAACTGCAGCTGCTACTACAACACCATCTGACACTACAACTTCCCCTGTCACCACAACGGCAACCCACACTACGACAGCCGCTGCCACCACAACAGCAGCTGCCACAACGAAAGCCCCTGTCACCACAACTGCAGCCTACACTACGACAGCCGCTGCAATCACAACTGCAGCAGCTACCACAGCAGTCCCTGCCACCACAACTGCAGCCGCCATTACAGCAGCAGCCACTGCCATCACAACTGCTAACACCAAAAGTGCAGCTGCAGCCACAACAGCATCTGCCAGCACCTCAACTCCATTTATCACTCCCTCTGCCACCACAACTGTAGCCGCCACCACAACAATCCCATCCACCATAACTGCAATCACCACTACGACAGCCACTGCCACCACAACTGCAACCACAACAGCAGCTGTTGCAACCACAATTGCAGCAGCTACCATAACAGTCCCTGCCACCACAACAGCAGCCCACACTCCAAGAGCCGCTGCCACCACAACTGCAGCTGCTACTACAACACCATCTGCCACTACAACTTCCCCTGTCACCACAACGGCAACCCACACTATGACAGCCGCTGCCACCACAATGGCAGCTGCCACTAAAACATCCCCAGCCACCACAACCGCAGCCCACACTAATACAGCCGCTGTCACCACAACTGCAGCTGCCACTACGACAGCAGCCGCTGCCACTACGACAACAGCCACTGCTACTACAACACCATCTGCCACTACAACTTCCCCTGTCACCACAACGGCAACCCACACTATGACAGCCGCTGCCACCACAATGGCAGCTGCCACTACAACATCCCCAGCCACCACAACCGCAGCCCACACTAATACAGCCGCTGTCACCACAACTGCAGCTGCCACTACGACAACAGCCACTGCCACCACAATTGCAGCCGCTCCTCTGACAGCTGCCACCACAACTGCAGCTCATACTACAACTTCCCCTGTGACCACAATTGCAGTCGCTACTACGACAGCTCATGCCACTACAACTGCAGTTGCTACCACAACAGTCCATGCCACCACAACAGCAACCGCCACAATGACACCCCCAGCCACCACAACTGCAGCTGCTAATATAACAGCAGCCGCGACTACAACCTCCCCTGTCACCCTAACTGCAGCCGTTCCTCTGACAGCTGCCACCACAACTGCAGCGCCTACTACAACTTCCCATGTAACCACAACGGCAACCCACACTATGACAGCAAATGCCACCACAATGGCAGCTGCCACTAAAACATCCCCAGCCACCACAACCGCAGCCCACACTAATACAGCCGCTGTCACCACAACTGCAGCTGCCACTACGACAGCAGCCGCTGCCACTACGACAACAGCCACTGCTACTACAACACCATCTGCCACTACAACTTCCCCTGTCACCACAACGGCAACCCACACTATGACAGCCGCTGCCACCACAATGGCAGCTGCCACTACAACATCCCCAGCCACCACAACCGCAGCCCACACTAATACAGCCGCTGTCACCACAACTGCAGCTGCCACTACGACAACAGCCACTGCCACCACAATTGCAGCCGCTCCTCTGACAGCTGCCACCACAACTGCAGCTCATACTACAACTTCCCCTGTGACCACAATTGCAGTCGCTACTACGACAGCTCATGCCACTACAACTGCAGTTGCTACCACAACAGTCCATGCCACCACAACAGCAACCGCCACAATGACACCCCCAGCCACCACAACTGCAGCTGCTAATATAACAGCAGCCGCGACTACAACCTCCCCTGTCACCCTAACTGCAGTCGTTCCTCTGACAGCTGCCACCACAACTGCAGCGCCTACTACAACTTCCCATGTAACCACAAGTGTAGCTGTTGCCACAACAGCATCTGCCACCACAACTGCAGCCGATACCACAACAGTCCCAGCCAACACAATTTCATCTGCAACTACAAAAGTAGCCCTTGCCACCACAGTTGCTGCCACAAATACTTTAGCCGATACCACAACAGTCCCAGCCACCACAACTGCATCTGCCACTACAATAATAGCCCTTGCCAACTCATCTTCCAAAACCACAACTGCATTTGCGACTTTGACAACTCCCAGTGCCACCACAACTGCAGCCGCAACCCCGACTGTACCAGCCACCACACCCACCACTAAAACACCCGCTGCCAACACAACTACCGTTGCCATTATAACAGCAGCTGGGACAACAACAACAGCATCTGCTGCTAAGACAACAGCCGCTGTCACCACAACAGCAGCCGCAACTATAAAAGCCCCTGTCACCACAACTACAGGCCACACTACGACAGCCGCCACCACCACAACTGCAGCTGCCACTACGACAACAGCCGCCGCCACCGCAACTACAGCAGAAACCACAAGAGTCCCTGCCACCACAACAGCAACCGCCACTACGACAGGAGCTGCCACCACAACTGTAGCTGCCACTACGACAGCAGCCGCTGCCACCATAACTGCAGCAGCTACCACAACAGTCCTTGCCACCACACCTGCAGCCCACACTACAACATCCCCAGCCACCACAACTGCAGCTGCTACTACGACAGTCCCTGCCACCACAACTGCAGCTGCCACTACAACAGCAGCCACTGCCATCACAACTGCAGCAGCTACCACAACAGTCCCTGCCATCACAACAGCAACTGCCACTACAACATCCCCAGCCACCACAACTGCTGCCACCACAACTGCCACTACGACAGCCACTACCACCACACCTGCAGCCCCCACTACAACATCCACAGCCACCACACCTGCAGCTACTACTACGACAGTCCCTGCCACCAAAACTGCAGCCGCAACAACGACAGTACATGCCACTACAATTGCAGATGCCACCACAACTGTACCAGCCACCACAATCACAACTACAACAGCCACTGCCACCACAACTGCTGCTGGTACAACAACTGCAACAACCACTACGACAGCTCCGGCCACCACAAGTGCATCTGCTATCACAATAGTAGTCATCACTACAACAGCCCCCACCACTATCACAGCAACTGCTACTACAATAGCACCTGCAACCACAAATGCAGTCACTACTACAACAGCTCCTTCCACTAGAAGTGCATCTGCTACTGCGACAGCAGCCACAGCCACCACAACTGCTGCCACCGCAAGTGAAGCCACTGCCACAACAGCATCTGCCACCACAACTGCATTTGCCACTACTAAAGCCCCTCTCACCACAACTGTAGCAGCAACTACGTCAGCCCCTGTCACCACAATTGCAGCAGCTACCACAACAGCCCCTGCCACCACAACAGCAACCGCCACTACGACAGCCGCTACCACCACAACTGCAGCCCCCACTACAACATCGCCAGCTACCACAACTACAGCCACTCCTACTACAGTAGCTGCCGCAACCGAAACTGCAGCTGCCACTACAATAATAGCCACTGCCACCACAACTGCAGCCCACACTATGACAGCCCCTGTCACAACAACTGTAGCCACCACTATGAAAGCCCCCAAAATCACAACTGCAGCTGCTACTACGATAGTCCATGCCACCACAATTGCAGTCGCTACTATGACAGCCCCTGCCACTACAATTGAAGCTGCTACCACAACTGCATCTGCCACTATGACAGCAGCCGCAGCCACCACAACTGCAGAAGCTACAGCAACTGCCATTACGACAGCCACTCTCACCACAAATGCAGCTGCTTCGACAACTGCAACCGCCATTATGACAGCCCCTCTCACATCAACTGTAGCCGCAACTACATCAGCCCCTGCCACCACAACTGCAGCAGCTACTACGACAACCGCCACTGTCATCACAACTGAAACTGGAACTACAAAAGTCCTTGTCTCCACAACTGCAGCTGCAACTACAACAGCTGCTAAAACCACAACTGCCTCTTCTACCACAAGAACAGCTGCCGCAACCAGAACTGCAGCTGCCAATACGACAGCAGCCACTGCAGCCGCAACTACTACAGCTGCTATCACCACAACTGCAACCACCACTACTACAGCTCCTGCCACCAAAAGTGCATCCGCTATCACAACTGTAGCCACCACTACAACAGCAACTGCCACTACGACAGCAGCCGCTGCCACTACAACTGCAGCCACCACTAGTACAGCCCATGCCACCACAACTGCAGCATCCACTACAAGAACAGCCACTGCCACCACAACTGGAGCCACGACTACGCCGGCCCGCTGCAAACAGAACTGCAGCTGCTACCACAACAGCCCTTGCCACCAGAACTGCAGCTGCTCCAACGAAATCTGCTTCAAGCAGAACTGCAGCTGCTACCACAACAGCAGGATCAACAACCACAACTGCAGATGCCACTTCATCTGCAACTACAACTGTAGCTGCAACTACGACAGCCCCCGCCACCACAACTGCAGCCGCTACTCCTACAGCCCCAGCCAACACAACTGCAGCCGCCACCACAACTGCATCTGCCACCACATCTGTAGCCGCAACCACAACTGTAGCCTCTACTCCTACAGCCCCCACCACCACAACTGCAGCCACTACCAAAACTGCTGCCAGCACAACTGCAGCCTACACCACAACTGCATCCGCTACCACAACTGTAGCCGCTACCACAACTTTAGCCGCCACCATAACTGTAGCCACCACCACCACTGCAGCCGCCACCACAACTGTAGCCGCAACCACAACTGTAGCCGCCACTATGACAGCCCCTGCCACCACAACTGCAGCCTCCACCGCAACTGCATCCGCCACCACAATTGCAGCCTCCACCACAACTGCATCTGCCACCACAACTGTAGCCGCAACCACAACTATAGCCGCTTCTCCTACAGCCCCCACCACCACAACTGCAGCCGCCACAACTGCTGCCACCAGAAATGCAGCCGCAACTACGACAGTCCCCGCTACCACAACTGCAGCCTCCACCACAACTGCATCCGCTACCACAATTGTAGCCGCCACCACAACTGCAGCCGCCACCACAACTGTAGCCGCAAACACAACTGTAGCCGCCACTATGACAGCCCCCGCCACCACAACTGCAGCCTCCACCACAACTGCATCTGCCACCACAACTCTAGCCGCAACCACAGCTGTAGCCGCTACTCCTACAGCCCCCGAAACCACAACTGCAGCCGCCACCACAACTGCTGCCACCAGAACTGCAGCCGCAACTACGACAGTCCCCGCCACCACAACTGCATCCTCCACCACAACTGCATCCGCTACCACAATTGCAGCCGCCACCACAACTGCAGCCACCACCACAGCTGTAGCTGCCACTATGACAGCCCCCGCCACCACAACTGCAGACTCCACCACAACTGCATCTGCCACCACAACTCTAGCCGCAACCACAACTGTAGCCGCTACTCCTACAGCCACCACAACTGCAGCCGCCACCACAACTGCTGCCACCAGAACTGCAGCCACAACTACGACAGTCCCCTCCACCACAACTCCAGCCTCCACCACATCTGCATCCGCCACCACAAACGCATTCTTCACCACAACTGTAGCCGTAACCACAACTGTAGCCGCTACTCCTACAGCCACCGCCACCACAACTGTAGCCGCCGCTACAACTGCAGCCGCAACCACAACTGTAGCCGCCACCACAACTGCAGCTGCTATCACAACAGTTGCTGCAACCACAACTGTAGCTGACACAATGACAGCCCCCTGCAATCACAACTGCAGCCGCCACCACAACTGCACCAGCTATCACAACTGTAGCCGCCACTATGACAGACCCTGCCACAACAACAGCATTTGCTACCACAACTTTAGCCATTGCGACAACAGTCGCAGCCACCACAACTGAAGCTGCCACTAAGACAGCAGCCACTGCCACCACAACTGCCACCACAACAGCAGCCACTGCCACCACAACACAACTAGTGCAGCTGCCATTTAGACAATAGCCAATGACACCCCAACGGCAACCTCCACTATGACAGTGTTTCCCTACCCTGGTCCTCGACAGTACACAGTTCCTTTATAAAACACCTCATTCAACCTGGTGAAGGTGTGATGATTAGTTGACAAGTTGAATCAGGTGTGCTTGTCCAGAGCTACAGTGTTACCACAGCCCTTGCCACCACAACTGCAGCTGCCAATACAACAACCCCTACCCCCACAACTGTATCTGCCACTACAACAGCAGCCGCTGCCACCAGATCTGCAGCTTCTACCACAAAAGCAGCTGCCGCAAACAACAACTGCACCTACCACCACAACTGCAGCCACTACAGCCTCTGCTACAACAGACCCTGCGACCACAACTGCAGACACCACTACGACAGCAGCTGCCACCACAGCTGCAGCTGCAACAACAGCATCTGCCTCCACCACAACTGCCACATTGACAACAGCAACTGCCATCACAACTGCATTTTCCTCTATGTCAGCCCCTGCCACCACAACAGCAGCTGCTGCAACCACAACTGTGGCTGCCACTACGTTAGCAGCCACTGCCACCACAACTGCAGCTGTCACTGCTACTACAGCATCTGCCACCACAACTGCAGCTGCTACCACAATTGCATCTGCCACTACGACAGTAGCCGCTATCACCACAAGTGCTGCAAACACAACTGCAGATGCTACCACAACAGCAGCTGCTGCAACCACAACTGCAGCTGACTTCACAACTGTATCCTCTACCACAAAAGTAGCCGCCATTAAAACAGCCCCTGCCACCACAACTGCAACCGCCACTACGACAGCAGCTGCCACCACAACTGCAAGTGCCACTAAAATAGCAGCCACTGCCACCACAACTGCTGCTACCCCAACTGCATCCGCTACCACAACAGTACCTGCCATTACCACAGCCCTCGCCACCACAAATTCAGCCACTACTATGACAGCCCCTGACACCACAACTGCAGCTGCTACCACAACTGCATCTGCCACTACGACAGTAGTCACTAACACCACAAGTGCTGCAAACACAACTGCAGATACTACCACAACAGCAGCTACTGCAACCACAACTGCAGCTACCGATACGATAACAGCTAATGCCACCACAACTGCAGCCACTACGACAGCTGCTGCGACCACTACGACAGCTGCTGCCACCACAACTGCAGCTGGCACAACGACAGCCCCTGCCACTTCAACTGCAGCAGCTGTTACCAAAACTGCAGCTGCCACTAGGAGAATAGTCGCTGCCACCACAAATGAAACATAAACTACGACAGGACCTGCGACAACTTCAGCCGCTACTACGACAGCCCCTGCCACCATAACTGCAACTGCCACTACGACAGCAGCTTCCACCACAACTGCAAGTGCCACTAAAATAGCAGCCACCGCCACCACAACTGCTGCTACCACAACTGCATCTGCTACCACAACAGTAGCTGCCATTACCACAGCCCTCGCCACCACAACTGCAGCTGCCACTATGACATCTGCTTCCACCACAACTGCAGCAACCACTACAACAGCCAATTTCACCACAACTGCAGCCACTCCTACGACAGCTGCTGCCACCACAACTGCAGCCACCTCTACGAAAGCCCATGCCACACCACAACAGTAGCCGATAGTCCTGTGGATGCTGCCACCCGAACTACTGCTGCCATCTCAACTGCAGCCACTCCTATGACAGCTGCAGTTGCAACCACAACTGCATCTGCCACTATGACAGAAGCTGCTACCACCACAAGTGCTGCAACCCCAACTGCATAAGCTCCAACAACTTTAGTTGTCACCACTTCAATTGTAGCGAGCACTACAACAGCCCCTGCCATCACACTTGCTGCAACCTCAACTGTAGCGTCTTCCACCACAACTTTAGAGGCCACTATGACAGCAGCCGCTGTCACCACAATTGCAGCTGCCAATACAACAGCAGCCGCTTTCACCAAAACTGCAGCTGCAACTATGAAAGCCCTTGCCACCACAACACCAGCTGCTACCACAACTGCATCTGCCACTATGACAGTAGCCACTACCATTAAAAGTGCTGCCACTACAACTGCATCCGCTACCACAACTTTAGTTGCTGCCACCACAACTAGAGCCACCCCTGCCACCACAATTGCAGCCGCTACTATGACAGCCCCTACAACCACAACTGCATCTGCCACTACGACAACAGCTACCACAACTGCAGCTGCTGCCACTACGACAGCCCCTGCCACCACAACTGCAGATGCCACTACGACAACAGCCGCTGGCACCGCACCTGCTGCCAACACAACTGCACCTGCCAATATGATGGTAGCTGCTGCCACCACAGCTGCTGCCACCACAACTGCAGCCACTACCACAACAGCATCTGCCCCACCACAGCTGCAGCTGCCACTTCGACAACAGCCGCTGCCACCACAACTGCAGCCACCACTACAACAGCCAATGCCACCACAATTTCACCACAACTGCAGCCACTACCACAACAGTATCTGCCCCACCACAGCTGCAGCTGCCACTTCGACAACAGCTGCTGCCACCACAACTGCAGCCACCTCTAAGAAAGCCGCTGCCACCACAACTGCAGTACTATGGATGCTGCCACCCGAACTACAGCTGCCGCTTCAACAGCAACCGCTGCCACCATTACTGCTGACAACACAACTGCAGCTGACAATATGACAGTAGCCGCTGCCACCACAACTGCTGCCACCAAAAGTGCAGCCACTACCACAACAGCATCTGCCACCACCTCAACTGCATTTGCCACTTCGATAACAGCCAATGCCACCACAACTGCACCTGCCACTACGACAGCAGCCGCCACCACGACAGCACCTGCCATTATGACAGTAGACGCTGCCACCAAAATTGCTGTTACCATACCAATAGCCACTCCTATGACAGCTGTTTCCACCACAACTGCAGCTGCTACCACAACACCCAAGCGAAGAAAGTATATTAATGTATACTTAAATATATTAAATTAAAATAATATACTTAAAAAACAATATGTATTTTTCTAATATATCTTAAGTATACTATACATATAACAATTACACTTCAACACACTTATTAAAAGTGTACTTTATATTCATAGTTTTTATCAGCCTTTTACTATACTATTTTTATGCAATGATCACACTTCAATACACTTATTAAAAGTGTACTTTAAATTCATTGTTTTAAGTCTTTAAGTATACAATATGTTCACTATCATTAAACTTAAACACAATCATAACTGTATTTCAATTTCAAAGCTTTTATTGTATTGTAGTATATTCATAAAAAATACACTTAAAGTTGTTTTTAAATTGAAGCTTTTTTTTATGAAACTCTGCTTCTGAATGATCAAGTACACTAGGAGTATACAGTGCCTTGCAAAAGTATTTATACCCCTTGGATTTCTTAATTTTTTTGTGTGAACAATGAACTCAAAATACTCTGTAATGTCAACGTGGGAAAACGTGATAACTAAAATATAGTAATTGCATAAATATTCAGTTACATGGACCCTTCCCCTGTCCCCCATAAATACAACATCTGTAAGGTCCATCAGTCAAGTATTGAATTTCAAGCACAGATTCAACTACAAAGACCAGGGAGCCTTTCGAAAGCCTCATAAAAGGGCAGTGATTGGTAAATCGGTAACAATATCAAATCAGACATTGAAAATCTATTTAAGCATGGTCAAGTGAATAATTATGCTGTGCATTATGTATTAAACCACCCAGACACATCAAAGAAAACAGTCGTCCTTCTGAACTGAGCTGCAGGACAGGAATTAAACTTCTCAGGGATGTTACCCTGAGGGCATTGGTGATTGTAAAGCAGTTAAAGTGTTCAATGGCTGTGAAGGGAAAAAACTGATGATGGATCAACAACATTGTAGTGACTCCACAAGAGTGAAAATAATAATACAAATTTAAAAATAAATATATTCCAAAACATACATTTTGTATGCAACAGGGCAATAAAGTAATACTGCCTTTATGTTTGGGGCAAATCCAACACAACACATCACTGAGTAACTGCCACCTTGTCAAGCATGGTGGTGGCTGCATCATGATATGGGTATGCTTGACATCCGCAAATACTGGGGATTTTTCTGGATAAAAAGAAACGGGATGGAGCTAAGCATGGGCAAAATCCTAGAGGAAAATCTGCTTCAGTCTGTTTTACAACAGTTATTGGGAGAGGAATTCAGCAGGACAATAACCTACAACACAAGGCCAAATCTACACTGGAGTTGCTTACCAAGAAGACAGTGAATGTTCCTGAGTGGCCAAGTTACAATTTTCACTTATATCTGCTTGAAAATCTATGGCAAGATTAGAAAATTGCTGTGTAGCCATGAGCACCAACATCTTTTCAGAGCATGACGAATTATGAAAAGAATAAAGGGATAATATTGAACAACCCAAGTGTGTAAAGCTCTTGGAGACTTACAGTACACAAGAAGACTCACTGCTTCCAATGGTGTTTCTAGCATGTATGGACTCAGGGAGCATGCAATGACTATATTTTAGTCATTTAATTTCTTTAAATCTACCACTTTGACATTAGAGTATTTTGTTTAGATAGTTGACAAAGAATTACAATTAAATACATTTTAATCCCACTTTGTAAGAACAAAATGTGAATAAATCCAAGACACTGGAGTTTCAGTGCCATTAGTAAGTTTCTTTCTGTATTCCTGTTGAGAAGAGCAATGAGAATGTTGACAATGATAACGATTGTTTATTGCACAATTGAGGAACATGCTTCCTGAGAGTATACTTTTTCATATCTCATATTTAAAAAAAAGTATATTTAACTTAAACGTCCACAAAATATATTTCAAGTATAATTTCAAAAACGCTTGTGCACATTCCCCAGCATCATTTTCTTCAGCTAAAGTTTTGATTTATAATATGATATTGTTTTGATGTTCATTTTCAGACTGAATAATATTGTGACTATGACATCTGCTGCCACCACATCCTCAGCTACAACCACGACAGCAGCTGCTGCCTCCACAACTGTTGCCACCACTACTGCAGTTGCTACCGCAACAATATCTGCCACCAACACAACTGCAGCTGACACTTCAACAACAGCCCCTGCCACCACAACTGCAACCCCCACTACGACAGCAGCTGCCACCACAACTGCCATTGCAACAACAGCCGCTGTCACCACAACTGCTGCTACCACAACTGCATCAGCTACCACATCAGTAGCCGCCATTACCACAGCCCCTGCTGCCACAACTGCAGTTGCTACCACATCTGCATCTGCTACTATGACTGTAGCCGCTACCATCACAAGTGCTGCAAACACAGTTGCATCAGCTACCACAACTTTAGTCACCGCCACCACAACTGTAGCCACCACTACAACAGCCCCAGCTGCTACCACAACTGCAAGTAACATTACAACAGCAGCCGCTGCCACCACAACTGCTGCCACCACAACTGTGGAAGCTACCACTATAATAAATGCCACCACCACAACTGCAGCTGTGAAAACAGCTGCTGCCACCACAACTGCAGCTACCGATGCCAACACAGCTACTGCCACCTCACCTACAGAAACTCCTACAGCAGCTGCTGCCACCACAACTGCAGATTCTACCACAACAGAAGCTACCGCAACCACAACTGCAGCTGCCGATATGATAACAGCTACTGCCACCACAACTGCAGTCTCCACTACGACAGCGTCTGCCACCACAACTGCTGCGGCTGCTACGATAGTCCCTGACACCCAAAAGCAGCTGCTTCCACCACAACTGAAGCTGGAACAATGAAATCCCCTGCCACCACAACTGCAGCTGCCACTAGGAAAATAGTCACTTCCACCACAACTGAAGCATCCGCTACGACAGCCACTACCACTACAACTGCAGCGGCCACTACGACAGCCACTGCCACTACAAATGCAGCTGCAACTAGGACAGTAGACACTGATACCACAACAGCTGCAACCACACCTATAGCCGCTACTACAACAGCTGCTGCCACCACAACTGCAGCTGGCACAAAGACATCCCCTGCCACCACAACTGCAGCTGCCACTAGGAAAATAGTCACTTCCACCACAACTGAAGCATCCACTACAACAACCACTGCAACAACTGCAGCGGCCACTACGACAGCCCCTGCCACCACAACTGCAGCTGCTACCACAATTACATCTGCCACTACAACAGTAGACGCTATCACCACAAGTGCTGCCTCCACAACTGCATCCGCTACCAGAACAATAGCCATCGTTACCACAGCCCTTGCCACCACAACTGCAGCCGCTACTACGACAGCCCCTGCCACCACAACTGCAACCGCCACTACGACAGCAGCTGCCACCACAACTGCCATTGCAACAACAGCCACTGTCACCACAACTGCTGCTACCACAACTGCATCAGCTGCCACCACAACTGCAAGTAACATTACAACAGCAGCCACTGCCACCACAACTGCTGCCACCACAAAAGCAGCTGCCGCAACAACAGCTGCAGCTGCCGAAACGATAACAGCTACTGCCAACTCAACTACAGGAACTCCTACAACAGCTTCTGACACCACAACTGCAGATGCTACAACAACAGAAGCTACCACAACCACAACTGCAGCTGCCGATACGATAACAGCTACTGCCACCACAACTGCAGCCTCCACTACGTCAGCCTCTGCCACCACAACTGCTGCGGCCACTACAATAGTCCCTGACACCCAACTGCAGCTGCTACCACAAAAGCAGCGTCTTCCACCACAACTGCAGCTGGAACAATGAGATCCCCTGCCACCACAACTTCAGCAGCTGCCACTAGGAGAATAGTCGCTTCCACCAGAACTGAAGCATCCACTACAACAGCCACTGCAACAACTGCAGTGGCCACTACGACAGCCATTGCAACTACAAATGCAGCTGTCACTAGGACAGTAGACACTGATACCACAACAGCTGCAACCACACCTTCAGTTACAGTTCAGCAATATTCTTGGGATGTCTCGTGTGCTGCTCTCTTGAGGTCATGCCACAACATCTCAATCGGGTTGAGGCCAGGACTCTGACTCTGCACTCCAGAAGGCGTATTTTCTTCTGTTGAATCCATTCTGTTGTTGATTTTCTTCTGTGTTTTGGGTCGTTGTCCTGTTGCCTCACCCAACTTCTGTTAAGCTTCAATTGGTGGACAGATAGCCTTACATTCTCCTGCTAAATGTCTTGATAAACTTGGGAATTCATTTTTCTGTCGATAATAGCAAGCTGTCTAGGCCCTGAGGCAGCAAAGCAGCCCCAAACCATCATGCACCCTCCACCATACTTTACAGTTGGGTTGAAATTTTGATGTTGGTTTGCTGTGTCAACTGTGTCGGTAGAATGTCAACTCACAGGCTGCCTCTGGGGCCTTCCAATTGATTTTTTTCTGCAACAGTTCCATCTGTGTGTTGCTGATGGTCAACTGTATTTGTTGCACATTCACCCCTTGTGACCAATAAAGAGCTGCGGGGGCCAGTGGTTGGAGCTGAGGTGGTGGTGGTTGGAGGAGCTGAGGTGGTGGTGGTTGGAGGAGCTGAGGTGGTGGGGTTGGACGGGCTGAGGTGGTGGGGTTGGACGGGCTGAGGTGGTGGGGTTGGAAGGGCTGAGGTGGTGGTGGTGGCTGAGGTGGTGGTGGTGGTGGTGGTGTTGGAGGGGCTGAGGTGGTGGTGTTGGAGGTGCTGAGGTGGTGGTGGTGGTGGTTGGAGAAGCTGAGATGATGGCTTGAGAGGTGATGGTGGTTGAAGCTGGGGCAAACGAATCCCTTACTGCTGTCACATTAGCCCTCTGCATTGCCAGGGAACCCGAGACGAACAACTGCAGAGGTGACTATAATTGTTCAAACCTTAGCCAATGGTGGTTCCACTGACTGGCAAACACAGCAAGATCTCTGTTCACCCGTGGCAGGAACAGAAAGTGCAGCAGGTTCACCTCATCGTTGATGTTGATGATCTGCTCCTTCTCCAAACAATTGAACAGGTCATGGTAAACGTGGGAGACTCCATGCCAGACGTCCCCCCACAGCCGCTCTATGCTCTGGTTGTGAGTGCTCCTTCCCCTGAGGGCACTTCCTCTCTCACCACCCCTGACCTGCACCATGAAGGCACAGATAGGGTTGTTTTCACCAGCCTGGTAACATCTCACCCGGGATGGCACTCCGGAGCTGGTGATGGCTGCTACGAATAACTCCATTACTGTGGCACACCTGCTCCAAGACCTCAGACTGGGGCAAAGGTTCACCTTCCAAAGGCACAACGACCTTAAGCCCACAGGCAAGACAACGCAGGACTGGCTTAGGGACAAGTCTCTGAATGTCCTTGAGTGGCCCAGCCAAAGCCCGGACTTGTACTCGATCGAACATCTCTGGAGAGACCTGAAAATAGCTGTGCAACAACGCTCCCCTTCCAACCTGACAGAGCTTGAGAGGATCTGCAGAGAAGAATGGGAGAAACTCCACAAATACAGGTGTGCCAAGCTTGTAGCGTCATAGCCAAGAATACTTGTGGCTGTAATCGCTGCCAAAGGTGCTTCAACAAAGTACAGCGTAAAGGGTCTGAACACTTATGTAAATGTGATATATATAAATTTGCTAACATTTCAAAAAAATAATTTTTACTTTGTCATTATGGGGTAGTGTGTGTAGATTGATGAGGGGAAAAAAAAACAATGTAATACATTTTAGAGTAAGGCTGTAATGTAACAAAATGTGGAAAAAGTCAAGGGTCTGAATACCTTCCGAATGCACTGTATAGGCCTATGGGCTACATGATAGGCTATTGACTATTTGAAAAAGTTGCAAAAAAAGCTTACGTTCTGTTCCTTGCCTCTGTTCCTTGAACATGATCACTTGATGTTCTGACATCAAGTGATCATGTTCAACCATCAGACTATTCTCAATTGCATCTTGTCTTCACTGATATGCAACAAAAAAAATGTGATTTACAATGACCAATTTTCAAATGGGTAGGAACAGGGCAGGGGAAAAAACCTAATCCGTATGCACTCGCTTTCCCGCAGTTTAAATCATGCCAGGTAGCCTACTCAGGTGATATTCCACTCAAACTCTGCATGCCATGGGCTCTCAAACAATGCTTGTTTGGGAACATCGATAGTAGCATGTTTTCATAACTAAACATATTTCATTAAACTGTTGACAAATTGTATTTGTCACATGCGACGAAAACAACAGATGTAGATTAGCCACTCATCGCCTGATCCTCACAAGGCACCCCGATCTCCTCCTGCAAAACCTCTGTCTCTTTCTCCTGCGAATCACGGGGATGAGGGCCTGTTTGGGTGTCTGGAGTTAATCCCTCTTGTCCGACTCATTAACAAAGAAAAATGATTAGTTATGTACAAAATAAGTTACAAACAACGCGAAAAAAAACTAAATAGCATGGTTGGTTAAGAGCCTATAAAACGGCAGCCATCCTCTCCGGCGCCATTACATGCCAGACCCTATCTCTGCCCACTCGAGATAGGAATGAAGAAGAGAGAGGAGGAGATAGTGGTGAGATATTCTGTAGCTAAAGATAATGTATCAGCCTATTAATTATGAAAATATTTTTAAAAAATGCCCTATTACTAAGCTATTCAAAATCAAATACAAATTCACTATACTTGTAGGCTAACTCTGTAAGCCGCCCTGCACAATCAATGAACAAACAGCATCGCCTAGGCATCTACATTCTCTCCCAAACTCATGGATACAAAGTTTGGAGTGCAGCATAAGGTAACCAACCCATCCAATATGCATAAAAATACAGTCCACACTCTAAGGCGATTAGTCAAATTTATTTAATTTTGAAGTATATTCTTGACCAATTATGTACCAAAGACATAATAATAATTATTATTATTTATGTTTTTCTGCAGTGAGTAAAATGCGGTAGGCTATGTATTGTATAACGACAAAATCATTATTTTAATTTTGGGGGGGTTTCGGGCTTGGGCTCATACAGAGCCTTCAGAAAGAATTCACAAGCCTTGACTTTTTCAACTTTGACTACCTCATCCCTATACCCCACACATACAATTACAGTGGGGGAAAAAAGTATTTAGTCAGCCACCAATTGTGCAAGTTCTCTCACTTAAAAAGATTAGAGAGGCCTGTAATTTTCATCATAGGTACACTTCAACTATGACAGACAAAAAATCCAGAAAATCACATTGTAGGATTTTTTATGAATTTATTTGCAAATTATGGTGGAAAATAAGTATTTGGTCACATACCAACAAGCAAGATTTCTGGCTCTCACAGACCTGTAACTTCTTCTTTAAGAGGCTCCTCTGTCCTCCACTCGTTACCTGTATTAATGGCACCTGTTTGAACTTGTTATCAGTATAAAAGACACCTGTCCACAACCTCAAACAGTCACACTCCAAACTCCACTATGGCCAAGACCAAAGAGCTGTCAAAGGACACCAGAAACAAAATTGTAGACCTGCACCAGGTTGGGAAGACTGAATCTGCAATAGGTAAGCAGCTTGGTTTGAAGAAATCAACTGTGAGAGCAATTATTAGGAAATGGAAGACGTACAAGACCACTGATAATCTTCCTCGATCTGGGGCTCCACGCAAGATCTCACCCCATGGGGTCAAAATGATCACAAGAACGGTGAGCAAAAATCCCAGAACCACACGGGGGGACCTAGTGAATGACCTGCAGAGAGCTGGGACCAAAGTAACAAAGCCTACCATCAGTAACACACTACGCCGCCAGGGACTCAAATCCTGCAGTGCCAGACGTGTCCCCCTGCTTAAGCCAGTACATGTTCAGGCCCGTCTGAAGAGCATTTGGATGATCCAGATGAGGATTGGGAGAATGTCATATGGTCAGATGAAACCAAAATATAACTTTTTGGTAAAAACTCAACTCGTCGTGTTTGGAGGACAAAGAATGCTGAGTTGCATCCAAAGAACACCATACCTACTGTGAAGCATGGGGGTGGAAACATCATGCTTTGGGGCTGTTTTTCTGCAAAGGGACAAGGACGACTGATCCGTGTAAAGGAAAGAATGAATGGGGCCATGTATCGTGAGATTTTGGGTGAAAACCTCCTTCCATCAGCAAGGGCATTGAAGATGAAACGTGGCTGGGTCTTTCAGCATGACAATTATCCCAAACACACCGCCCGGGCAACGAAGGAGTGGCTTCGTAAGAAGCATTTCAAGGTCCTGGAGTGGCCTAGCCAGTCTCCAGATCTCAACCCCATAGAAAATCTTTGGAGGGAGTTGAAAGTCCGTGTTGCCCAGCGACAGCCCCAAAACATCACTGCTCTAGAGGAGATCTGCATGGAGGAATGGGCCAAAATACCAGCAACAGTGTGTGAAAACCTTGTGAAGACTTACAGAAAACGTTTGACCTCTGTCATTGCCAACAAAGGGTATATAACAAAGTATTGAGATAAACTTTTGTTATTGACCAAATACTTATTTTCCACCATAATTTGCAAATAAATAAATTAAAAATCCTACAATGTGATTTTCTGGATTTCTTTTTCTCATTTCGTCTGTCATAGTTGAAGTGTACCTATGATGAAAATTACAGGCCTCTCTCATCTTTTTAAGTTGGAGAACTTGCACAATTGGTGGCTGACTAAATACTTTTCCCCCCACTGTATCTGTAAGGTACCTCAGTTGAGGAGTGAATTTCAAACACAGATTCAACCACAAAGACCAGGGACGTTTTCAAATGCCTCACAAAGGTCACCTATTGGTAGATGGGTAAAACATTTTAAAGCAGACATTGAATATTCCTTTGAGCATGGTTATTAATAACACTTTGGATGGTGTATCAATACACCCAGTCACTACAAAGATACAGGTGTCAATCCCAAATCAGTTGCCGGAGAGGAAGGAAACCGCTCAGGGATTTCATCATGAGGCCAACGGTGACTTTACACAGTATAATGGCTGTGATAGGAGAAAACTGAGAATGGATCAACAACATTGTAGTGACTCCACAATACTAACCTAAATGACAGAATGGTCAGTGTCAGAGGAGGAAGAGGGCAGCAGAATGAGGGTCCGCTTCTCAACATCCCTCCGCTATCCCTCTCCTCTGCTGAACAAAAAGGGACACAGTCTTCCAGCTGATGGTGAAACTCAAGAAGCGCCGCATTATTTCTGCCTCATGCACAAATTCATGTTGTTACTCCTATGAACAGAGAAAGTGAAATATTCATTGATATTAAAAAAGACCCAAGCCGCTAATATTAACAACACATGCCTATCGATACACTATCGATACACAAATTCATACTTATTCGTTACACTTACAGTGCTGGTTGTAGCGTGAGTGGAAGTAGGAAGAACAAATATTTTATGTTATATAAAAGTGTTGAATAAAAATTGTTGACAAGGCTGAGTAAGAACTTAACTCAAAAACAGCAACTCTTTGCTGTATCAAATCAAATAAAATGTATTTATAAAGCCCCCCTTACATCAGCTGATGTCACAGAGTGCTGTACAGAAACCCAGCCTAAAACCCCAAACAGTAAGCAATGCAGGTGTAAAAGCACGGTGGTTAGGAAAAACTCCCTAGAAAGACCAGAACCTAGGAAGAAACCTAGAGAGGAACCAGGCTGTGAGGGGTGGCCAGTCCTCTTCTGGCTGTGCCGGGTGCAGATTATAACAGAACATGGACAAGATTTTAAAATGTTAATAGAACAGGCAGAACAGTTGAAACTGGAGAAGCAGCACAACCAGGTGGACTGGGGACATCAAGGAGTCATCAGGCCAGGTAGGCCTTGAGGAATGGTCCTAACGCTCAGGTCCTGAGAGAGAGAGAGAGAGAGAGAGAGAGAGAGAGAGAGAGAGAGAGAGAGAGAGAGAGAGAGAGAGAGAAAGGAGAGATAATTAGAGAGTATACTTAAATTCACACAGGACACCGGATAAGAGGGGAGAAATACTCCAGATATAACAGACGGACCCTAGCCCCCGACACATAAACTACTACTACTGCAGCGTAAATACTGGAGGCTGAGACAGGAGGGGCCCCGTCAGACGATACCCCCGGACAGGGCCAAACAGGCAGGATATAACCCACCCACTCTGCCAAAGCACAGCCCCCACACCACTAGAGGGATATCTCCAACCACCAACTTACCAGGCCGAGTATAGCCCACAAAGATCTCCGCCATGGCACAACCCAAGGGGTGCAACCCGGACAGGAAGATCACGTCAGTGACTCAACCCACTCAAGCGACGCATCCCCCCCAGGGACGGCATGAATTTGTTGACAATCACGCTCTAGTCATCGTTTAACATTTTTTTAAATTTAACACTATTAACTTTGCTGTAGCTTTATTTTACTCCTGCTACGTTACTGCAGACATGGTAATCTCAACAATCCGATTGGCCAGTGGTAGGCCAACTTCGCCTACCCGGCGCGCAGGGCAGCTGAATCGGGTGCACCTACAGCCAACAGCATGAGAAGAGGCTTTATTGTTGGGTACTTTACAGAAATGTTTGGCGATCGACTAGGAATGCCTTGGAGATCGACCAGTCGACATTGGTCTAAAGTATTTTGTTCGTAGCCTGTTTGTTCTTTTTAAGTTGCAATCGCAATTACTGGAAAACAATATTATAACTCTCTCTCACATATAACGAGACCACAAAGAATGATCTGGACCATCAGGGAGTCCAAGAGGGGATTCATGTTCGATCAGCCAGGGCACCCACTATGCCCGGTGGCATCACTGCCCGGAGAACACCCTTGCATTTTATCTCCATCAAAGGAGAGGAGAGTGTGTCAGGGACTCGATCTGGTACACGTCAGAGCTGATGGGTGTAAACTATCTGTCAGCACTGCTACCCAAGATCTCCAGGGCCGCAGGAACAACTACGTAAACAAATCACAGCATCAGAACCACTACAGTCTAGAAACCAATGCTGGTTTAGAAACGAAGGAGATCATGTCAGTGAGTAGGCATTGGTGCGAAAGTTCATTTCAGAGGTACTGGCATCCCTCACTTACGGAGCAACACTGGAGCAACATCCTTGCTGAAAACAAAGAGAACACTGCACCATCAACACTGAAAAGGCTGAAGCAAGGCAGCAGTTCTAGTAGCACAGAACCTGACAGACATTTCAACCAATCAAATCATTTTCAGATCAAATAAAATAAAATGTTAGTTGTCACGTTTTGTAAACAACAGGTGTGGACTAACAGTGAAATGCTTACTTACGGCCCTTCCCAACAATGCAGAGAGAAAGAAAATCGATAAATAATATAAAAGTAAAACACATAATAATAGATACACAATGAGTAACAATAATGTGGCTATATACAAGGGGTACCAGTACAGAGTTGTTGTGCAGGGGTACAAGGTAATTGAGATAGATATATACAAACATTACATGACCAAAAGTGTGTGGACACCTGCTCATCGAACATCTCATTCCAAAATCATGGGCATTAATATGGAGTTGCTTCACCCTTTGCTGCTATAACAACCTTCACTCTTCTGGGAAGGCTTTCCACTAGATGTTGCTGCGGGGACTTGCATCCATTCAGCCACAAGAGCATTTGTGCGGTCGGGCACTGATGTTCGGCGATTAGGCCCACGTTCCAATTCAACCCAAAGGTGTTCGATGGGGTTGAGGTCAGGGCTCTGTGCAGGCCAGTCAAGTTCTTCCACACCGATCTCGACAAACCATTTTTGTATGGACCTTGCTTTGTGCATGGGGGCACTGTCATGCTGAAACAGGAAAAGGCCTTGCCCAAACTGTTGCCACAAAGTTCGTCTAGAATGTAGAATCGTCTAGAATGTCATTGTATGCTGTAGTGTTAAGAGATCCCTTCACTGGAACTAAGGGGCCTAGCCCGAACCATGAAAAACTGCCCCAGACCATTATTCCTCTTCCATCAAACTTTACAGTTGGTACTATGCATTGGGGCAGTTAGCGTTCTCCTGGCATCCGCCAAACCCAGATTTGTCCGTCAAGACTGCCTAGGAGCAATCGGGGGATCGGAACACATTGAGAAAAAACGTGTCAAACACAACATGGTAGCGCAGCAGACAGAGTAAACAGCCTACTGTCTATGGTGGTGAAACAGACAGCACTCTTCAAGGTTCTAATTAAATCAAAGCATTTTAGACGTCACTGCAGTACGCCCACATACTTGAGTATAGCTGCGGGGCTTACACAAGTCTGAATTTCTTATAGCCAAATTTTTTAGACATCAATGTACAGCAACACTGCAGAACACCTGCCATATGCACACATACTCAGCTGTTGGCCTTACAAGACCCGAATTTAATATCATTTTCAAGACATCAATGTAGCAGTAGAACAAATATCACAATATCGGAAAATACTTCAAATAAAATACATCAATGTAGGCTACAGCAGAACACACATGAGAATATATAGGCGTCCTATATAATATAAAGCACATATTCAGATTACCTTCACAGTACCGAACAAGTTTTTAAAGAAAAGAAAATCCTACTTTAGTTTCAAAGCCTCCCACAATGACTCTCCCCATGTCAAGTCCATTTAACTCCTGAGAGTCAGCTTCTTGCTCAAAGCCATATATAGGCGTCCTGTGGCTGTGACGTTTAGCCTCCTAATGCTGTTCTGAAGACTCTGGCTGTAGTGTCTATTTTTTCATTTTGAGTGTTAACTATAACCTGGGTGTCCTCTTTAGCCTTGTTTACAAGGCTTGCTGCCACCAAATGCACCTTGTTTAGGGCATGTTCAAAAACCTTTTATCTGAGTGCTCGTTGTTGTTTTTTTTTTTTTTTACATCTGAGGCATAGGATGTTAATTTACTGTACAACCCACCCACTCTTTTGCTAGTGTAATCCCTCCAGTCGTTTCTAGACCCAAGCTCCCTACCTTTTTGCATGTTGTACAGCCCAACTTCAAATTCTCATGACAAGCCAGGGGTTATACGTTTGTTTGTTCTTGAACTGGCTACGTTCTGTAACATGATTACGTAGGGACCTATTCACTAACAGACCACCACTATCTAGACCTGTGTCAAGATCAGTTACTCAATTTTATACACCTGTCAGCAATGGGAGTTTGGCTGAAATTGTCAAATCCACTCATTTGAAGGAGTGTCCACATACTTTTACATATGTAGTGTATAACTAGAAATAAAGTGACAGATAGTAAACAGTAGCAGTAGCATACAGTATGTGGTGAGTCAAAAAAGGTCAATGCAGATGGTCCGGGTAGCTATTTGGTAAAACTATTTAATTAACTATTTAGCAGTCTTATGGCTTGGGAGTAGAAGCTATTCAGGGTCCTGTTGGATCCAGACTTGCCGTGCGGTAGCAAAGAGTCTAAGACTAGGGTGGCTGGAGTCTTTGACCATTTTTAGGGCCTTCCTCTGGCACCGCCTGGTAGAGAGGTCCTGGGTGGCAGGAAGCTTGGCCGTATGCAGTACTCTCTGTAGTGCCTTGCGGTCGGAAGCCAAGCAGTTGCTAAACCAGGCAGTGATGCAACTAGTCAGGATGCTCTCGATGGTGCAGCTGTAGAACCTTTTGAGGATCTGAGGACCCATTCCAAATCTTTTCAGTCTCCTGAGGGGGAATAGGCTTTGTCGTGCCCTCTTCACTACTGTCTTAGTGTGTTTGGACCATGAAAGTTTCTTGGTGATGTGGACACCAAGGAACTTCAAGCTCTCAACCTGATCCACTACAGCCCCGTCGCCCCCGTGACAATTTCTAGGGCTTTCCTCTGACACCATTTAGGCTGATGTACAGATAAATGGGACATTCAATAAGTAGATAGTTGTGATATCAGCTGTGGTGGATAACAAAGGGAATGTATAGTTTCATTGATTAAATCAGTTCAAATTAATGTTATAGCTTGTCTTTATTTTGTTTAGTATAGCCATTTAGCTTAGATAGCTAGGCTAGCGTGGCATAGAATGCATACTACTAATGACCAGTTGGCTTGGCTGGCAGCAATCCAATAGAATGAACAACCAGCCGGCTTGGATGGAAACAATGCCAATCGAACATACAACCAGACGGCTTGGGTAGCAACCCTAGAGTTGTGCAGGGACTATATAAACTCAGCAAAAAAAGAAACGTCCTCTCACTGTCAACTGCGTTTATTTTCAGCAAACTTAACGTGTAAATATTTGTATGAACATAACAAGATTCAACAACTGAGACATGAACTGAACAAGTTCCACAGACATGTGACTAACAGAAATTGAATAATGTGTCCCTGAACAAAGGGGGGGGGGTCAAAATAAAAAGTAACAGTCAGTATCTGATGTGACCACCAGCTGCATTAAGTACTGCAGTGCATCTCCTCCTCATGGAATGCACTTGTCACGAGGAGGGGGGTTATTTCACCTTTATTTAACCAGGTAGGCTAGTTACAACTGCGACCTGGCCAAGATAAAGCAAACAGTGCAACACAAACAACAACACAGAGTTACACATGGAATAAACAAAACATACAGTCAATAACACAATAGAAAAAGTCTATATACAGTGTGCGACAATGAGGTAAGATAAGGAAGGTAAGGCAATAAATAGGCCATAGTAGCAAAATAATTACAATATAGCAATTAAACACTGGAGTGATAGATGTGCAGAAGATGAATGAGCAAGTAGAGATACTTGGGAAGGATGGTGCGTTCCTGGAGTAACTCGGGCAGTTGTTGTTGCCATCCTGTATCTGTCCCGCAGGTGCGATGTCTCTGATGTACCGATCCTGTGCAGGTGTTGTTACACGTGGTCTGCCACTGCGAGGACGATCAGCTGTCCGTCCTGTCTCCCTGTAGTGCTGTCTTAGGTGTCTCACAGTACGGACATTGCAATTAATTGCCCTGGCCACATCTGCAGTCCTCATGCCTCCTTGCAGCATGCCTAAGGCACGTTCACGCAGATGAGCAGGGACCCTTGGCATCTTTCTTTTGGTGTTTTTCAGAGTCAGTAGAAAGGCCTCTTAAGTGTCCTAAGTTTTCATAACTGTGACCTTAATTGCCTACCGTCTGTCAGCTGTTAGCGTATTAACGACCGTTCCACAGGTGCATGTTAATTAATTATGTATGGTTTATTGAACAAGCATGGGAAACAGTGTTTTTTTTATTTTTACGAATTATCTTTGAAAGTCAGGGTCCTGAAAAAGTTTCCTTTTTTGCTGAGTTTATCTTGGAAGGATGAAATGGTATGAATAAATTTGTAAAATAATTTCAATATGTTGGGAGCCATGGTTTGGAGGATATATTGGTTCGGTTTGTGGTTTGAAGCATATATTGGTATGGTGTGCTTCTCGGGCATTATCACTTAAGTAGAGTATGTACTGTAATAACCACACCCAGTCCTAATTTGATTACAGGTGGATGGGTGTTTGTTTTGGACAGGTAAAGTAGGGCAGAGAGATGAGACAATGGGTGACAATGAATGGATGTGAGAGAGAGCAAGAAAGGGGGTACTGTGGGATTCGTTAATCAGTTTGGCTCATTGGACAGGTCAAAGTCTATGTTTGTCACGTCCAGGCCAGAGTTTAGGCTGGCGTGTTTTTGTTTCATTTTGGTGTAGGGTTATTTTGGTTCTAGTTTGTCTATTTCTATGTTGGGGTAATGGTTCCCAATTAGGGGCAGCTGAGTGTCGTTGTCTCTAATTGGGAACCATATATATGTTGGGGGTTTTCAATAGTGTGTGTGTGTGTGTGTGTGTGTGTGTGTGTGTGTGTGTGTGTGTGTGTGTGTGTGTGTGTGTGTGTGTGTGTGTGTGTGTGTGTGTGTGTGTGTGTGTGTGTGTGTGTGTGTGTGTGTGTGTGTGTGTGTGTGTGTGTGTGTGTGTGTGTGTGTGTGTGTGTGTGTGTGTGTGTGTGTGTGTGTGTGTGTGTGTGTGTGTGTGTGTGTGTGAGAGAGTCAGTCAGTCAGTCTATGTTGCAATCTTTGTTCATTTTGTTGTTTTGCCCAGTTACGTTCGTTCATAATAAAGATGTATACTGGATGCCTCGCTGCGCCTTGGTCTGTCGTTTCCGAAGATCGTGACAATGTTTTAAGTTGTTGAGTGGTGTGGAGGGTTTTGGCAATACACTGTAGATGTATGTAGTTAGGAAGGTGCAAGTTACCAGGGAATGATGTTCCCAGACCCTCCCTATGTCACGTCCTGGCCATAGATAGCCCTTTTGGCTGCTTTATGGTGGTTTTGGTCAGGACGTGATCAGGGGTTTGTTTGCTCTATGTTGTTGTATTTCTATGTTGGTTTGGTTTCCCAATTAGAGGCAGCTGTTAGTCATTGTCTCTAATTGGGAATCCTATTTAGGTTATTCAGTCCCCCACCTGTGTTGTGGGATATTTATGTTCATTGTGTTAGTTGCGCTACACGTTGTGTTACGGTTGTTGTACTTTCTTTTGGTGAGTTCTATAATTCAAATATGATTAACTCAACCATGCATGCTGCGCCTTGGTCCACTTCTGTCAGCGATTGTGACAGAATATCCCACCACACCAGGACCAAGCAGCGTGCAACCGTGCATGATAAAACATTCTGGACCTGGGAGGAGATCCTGGCTGGAAAGGGACCCTGGCGGAAGGCTGAGGAGTATCGCTGTCCCAGGGTGTCACGCTCTTCAAGGACGGACCAAGGTGCAGCATGCCGGGTTGAGAAAAACATGTTTATTAAGTCTAACTCACCAAAACAAAACCAATGAACAAAGATCGGACATGAACTGTGTCGCGCATAGACACAAACAAAGTTAACTTCCCACAAAGACAGGAGGGCAAAAAGGCTACTTAAGTATGGTTCCCAATCAGAGACAATGATAGACAGCTGTCCCTGATTGAGAGCCATACCCGGCCAAAAACAAAGAAATACAAAATAGAACATAGAATGCCCACCCCAACTCACACCCTGACCAAACCAAAATGAGACATAAAAAGGCTCATACAGGTCAGGGCGTGACACAGGGAAGGTTTGGTGTTAGCGATGGCTGAGCGGAGGAAGTACGAGGGAACACGGCTGGCGATGAAGCCCAAGAGGCAGCCCCCCAAAAAATGTTGGGGGGGCACACAGGGAGGTTGGCTGAGTCAGGTTGGAGACCTGAGCCAACTCCCCGTGCTTACCGGAGTGAGCGTTGCACTGGTTAGGCACCGGGTCATGCAGTGAAGCGCACGGTGTCTCCAGTGCTCGTTCAGAGACCGGTACGGACTGTTCCTGCTCTGCGCATCAGGCCCCCTGTGCGCATCGAGAGCCCGGCACGTCCTGTCCCTGCTCCACGCATCAGGCCCCCTGTTTGCATCGAGAGCCCAGCACGTTCTGTCCCTGCTCCGCGCACCAGGCCCCCTGTGCGCCTCGAGAGCCCAGCACGTCCTGTCCCTGCTCCACGCACCAGGCCCCCTGTGCGCATCGAGAGCCCAGCACGTCCTGTCCCTGCTCCACGCATCAGGCCCCCTGTGCGCATCGAGAGCCTGGCACGTCCTGTCCCTGCTCCACGCATCAGGCCCCCTGTGCGCATCCAGAGCCCGGCACGTCCTGTCCCTGCTCCACGCATCAGGTCCCCTGTGCGCATCGAGAGACCGGCACGGACTGTTCCTGTTCCACGCACCAGGCCTCTAGGATGTCGTCCCAGCCTGGTACGTACTGTTCTTGCTTCACGCACCAGGCCTCTAGGATGTCGTGCCAGCCTGGTACGTATTGTTCCTGCTTCATGCACCAGGCCTCTAGGGTGTCGTCCCAGCCGGGCACGTACTGTTCCTGCTCCACGTACCGGGCCTCCAGTGCGTCTTCTCGGGCCGATCTACGGCCCGCACCGGAGCCGCCGCCATAGGCGAGACCCACCCGAGGGGACCCCCCAGTGACTTTTGGGCGCGGTCGGAGTCTGCGCCTTTGGGGGGGGGGGGTACTGTCACGTCCTGGCCATAGATAGCCCTTTTGGCTGCTTTATGGTGGTTTTGGTCAAATCAAATCAAATTTTATTTGTCACATACACATGGTTAGCAGATGTTAATGCGAGTGTAGCGAAATGCTTGTGCTTCTAGTTCCGACCATGCAGTAGTATCTAACAAGTAATCTAACAAATTCACAACAACTACCTTATACACACAAGAGTAAAGGAATGAATACGAGTATGTACATATAAATATGTGGATGAGCGATGGCTGACCGGCATAGGCAAGATGCAGTAGATGGTATGGAGTACAGTATATACACATATATGAGATGAGTAATGTAGGATATGTAAACATTATATAAATGGCATTGTTTAAAGTGGCTAGTGATACATTATTTCATCCAGTTATAATTATTAAAGTGGCTAGAGATTTGGGTCGATGGCCGAACGGCATAGGCAAGATACAGTAGATGGTTTAGAGTACAGTGTATACATTTGATATGAGTATGTCGGATACGTAAACATTATATACAAAATTGTTTAAAGTGGCTAGTGATAAATTTGTTACATCCAATTCCTATGTTTAAAGTGGCTAGAGATTTAAGTCAGTATGTTGGCAGCAGCCACTCAATGTTAGTGATGGCTGTTTAACAGTCTGATGGCCTTGAGGTAGAAGCTGTTTTTCAGTCTCTCGGTCCCAGCTTTGATGCATCTGTACTGACCTCGCCTTCTGGATGATAGCGGGGTGAACAGGCAGTGGCTCGGGTGGTTGTTGTCCTTGATGATCTTTTTGGCCTTCCTGTGACATCGGGTGGTGTAGGTGTCCTGGAGGGCAGGTAGGTTTCCCCCGGTGATGCGCTGTGCAGTCCTCACTACCCTCTGGAGAGCCTTACGGTTGTGGGCGGAGCAGTTGCCGTACCAGGCGGTGATACAGCCCGACAGGATGCTCTCGATAGTGCATCTGTAAAAGTTTGTGAGTGATTTTGGTGACAAGCCGAATTTCTTCAGCCTCCTGAGGTTGAAGAGGCGCTGTTGCGCCTTCTTCACCACGCTGTCTGTGTGGGTGGACCAATTCAGTTTGTCCGTGATGTGTACACCGAGGTGATGTGTACACCGAGGACGTGATCAGGGGTTTGTTTGCTCTGTTGTATTTCTATGTTGGTTTGGGTTCCCAATTAGAGGCAGCTGTTAGTCATTGTCTCTAATTGGGAATCCTATTTAGGTTGTTCAGTCCCCCACCTGTGTTGTGGGATATTTATGTTCATTGTGTTAGTTGCTGAGTTGTGCTACACGTTGTGTTACGGTCGTTGTACTTTCTTTTGTTTTGGTGAGTTCTATAATTAAAATATGATTAACTCAACCATGCATGCTGCGCCTTGGTCCACTTCTGTCAGCGATCGAGACACCCTACTGATTTTGAGCTGAGCCCCAACGTCTTAAAATCCTAAAATCGCCCCTGAACGGGAGATGGTGAACACAAAAACAGGTTTGAATAGTGATGGGAAACCAAGGCTTTTTGAAGCCTTTGGGGCTTTCACCAAATTGTGCCAAACAATGGTTTATTACTCTGAGCTTTTAACACAATTCATTTTAGTGACATCTGCTGGTAAGCAATAAAAAGCAGTGTTTATGTTCATATATTCATTTTTTCCACAATATTCATTAAATCTCTGTGGCACAGCAGTTAGTCGTTGGTGTTAATAGCCTACAATTAGCTCCCATTATAGGTTTGCACCTTACATAATGCTTCCCTTTTTCGCTATGAATTCCATTTTTTGGGGGTTAAAAAATGAATCTACGGTATAGCATTATTTAGGATGCTTAAAGAGATTCTCAGGTACTTGTGTATAGTTTTAGCCAGTAGTTCTGAAAGTATTGCTCACAACCCAAAAGCGGTCCCCTAAAATTGCGTACTACGTCGCATATGTGCATATGTGCACCACGCCATTGCTCTCACTCTCGCTTCGCTGTGTTTGCATCTTGCTAGCTGTCACTCAAATGGCGAGGAGCTGAAGCTGATTGGCTAGAACAAAAATTTCTAGTGAGCTGGTCAACATGGGGTGAAGATTTAGGGGAAATGGTGCAGCGCAGCTTTCAGAAAAACAGTCGCTTTCAAACTAGGGATTTCGTGGCTATTTGAGGTAAAACAGAAATTCTGCTCATAGATTATGCATGTATTGTTAACAACAATGTGCAAAGAAATGCGCCTTGCCCAATTCCCTGTCTTCTGTGAGTGTTCTATTGTCCCGACTCCTCTTCCTGCTGCGCTACCATTCGGTGACTCCTATGTAGGCCTAAATATGGTGTCCAGTAGAGGCCAGTGTTTGAAAGCAACTTGGAATCTGAGAAAGCACCGGAACGTCTGTAAAATCAGTAGGATCTCATATTTTGCAACACCTGGGCTGCATTCCAAACACTTAACAGACCCTCTCCCCTCAGCCCTCAAATTAAGTGGACACTTCTGATGTCGCATCATGACGTCTGACGAGGGGCGAGGGAGGAAGGGGCAAGGGAGGAAGGAATGAATTTTGAATGGACCGCCCTTGCCCGGAAATGTGTCACTCGTTCGTCCTGCGACGATTGTGTTTTCAGCCACCGCTAGCTTGTGGGTGCTTTATATGCGCTACAGTCAATTATGATTGCATGTCTAATTATATTAACTATATAATTATTACTATACGCCTACTGTATGATAGCTAGCAAATTAATTAGCTTAACGTTAGCCTGCCTAGCTGGAACATCTGAAGAAGTTTATTTCTACAATTTCCAAGAGCTAACCAAACAAAAACATAATTACTTTTACGAGACGTGTTTGTGTATTAGTAGCACAATTTATAACTTATTTGCATTCGTTTTTACTTACACTTGTATGTTGACTCCATATTGATGTTGAGGTTTTAAGTTTTGGTAGACTTTTCTTAGCGGATGTACGGATGTACAATCATCCGAATAGAATTATGGGGCATTTCAGGCCCCGAAGTGAACATAATTGTACACTCGCAAACTCCATTAAAAACTAGGGCGGAGGGGCTTACGTTGCAAACTTCTATTGCTAGGCTAATCTTTTGGACCAACGACAAATATGCCCGCAGGAATACCGCCAAGGGCATAAGGCGAGGGTAAGTGGACGAGGGTGTGTCTTTTATGAGTTTGAAACGCAGCCATGCTTAGAAAAACCATGTGATCAAACGAATCTTCGGACGTCATTGATCACGTGATAATGTTACTTTTAAACTAGCATCCATACTGTGTTAGATCTGTAGTGCATTTGTGTTTTGGAGCGGTGGAGAAAGAGTGGGTAAGCTCGATTCGACTTGAGGATGGTGCGGCACAGTTCACATAGCCACAGTTGTAGTGTAGGAAATCTACAAATGTGTAGTCTACCACAAAATTAAGAGAGGGAGAAAACATAAAAACAGGGGAGTTTGAGTAGCCTCTAACCCCTTCCCCTAAATCATGCCATCTACTTTCACTGGTGTTTGGTAGGTTATAAAATATGTAAATCCTTTAAAAGTTTAATTGAATGAAGTAGGTATTTAATTAAAGAAATTACCTTCATGCTTAAAGGGACAACGTGCAGTTGCTACATACATTTACTTAGAAATTAATTATATGTACCCATTGATTAGTGAAGAATATAACTTATGTAAATCCACCATGAGCTTAGTTCAACTGTCATACCCCATCAAAACCCAAAATATAAGCTTGTTTTACTCCACTGTCTGTAAACAAAGTAAATGTAAACAAACACTATATAGTCTCAAATCATGTTTTAAACTATAATTGTGATACCATGTATGTTACATCCATTTCTCCAGCCCTGTCCCTCAGCTTTTTACCGAAACGGTCAGGGACTCTTCATTGCTTCTGTAATTGTAACCGCTGATTACCGCTTTAATAATAACTGAGAGAAAAGAGACGTGAAAATATAATAGTAATATAGTATTACTATTATAGTATTATATAATAATATAGTATTACACATTGACACTACCCGCCAAGCTCCCGGGCACTATTTTGACAGTGTGTGTGTGTGTGTGTGTGTGTGCCAAGCGTATGAGCGTGCTTCTACGAGAACGCGGAAAATGGTTTAATTCAATGGGATTAAATTCAATGGACATAGACTTTGTTCTGATGATAATTAGGTAGATAACGATTAAGATAACCTATACCATGCACTTGGAAGCCTATTGCATTGCACACGCAAGCGCTCAAACGCTCCACCTCTTCTTGCTTCTCTCCCACTCACTTCGGCTCGTGTGACATACCCTATTTCTATGTAGACTACAATTTACAGGCATTTATGTTTATGTCCTTTACTCTATCGTCGGAAATGGCTTCCAACGGAGATGGACTGAGTCATTTTTATACATCGCTGTTGTATTTTGTCAGTTAACGGTTCCTAGGCTTTGTGCGATCATTATGTAGCTGTCTAATTAATAGAATTTCTATACTGACGAGATTGAAAGTGCTGAGAGCTTGCTCTCCGTGACTCCGATGTCTTTGGACCATGTCCTATGTCTCTTCGCAAGGTAAGATACCCAGATATTTAACAGTTCTTACAATCTCGCTCCCTCTCTTTGCCTCGTCACCCACAGAGAATGAGTAAGTAGTACAGTGCAGGTTGTGAGATTGTTTCGCGCTGTATCATTTCGTAAGGTATGAAATCATCGTGTTGCTTTGTCAACTGGACTATTTGATTTGCTATTGATAGTGGTGGCCAAATGTTGTGCGTTTATGCACTGTAACTGAATTGTTACAGTATTTATTTTTTTAAAGGATATGTCTTCTTAACTATTTCAGTTGATAGAATGCGTGACTAGTTGGTCTTGAAATACTCTGAGATGATTATACAGCATTAAACGTACTTAATGTTCTAATAGTGTGCATAAGTCGGTCATTATTACATTATTGATACGAAATGTGTTTTATTATCAATGCACGGCCTGACCCTTTCGACAGTGCACTTCTCATTTGTAGGGGGGAGCTGTTAGCCTCAGAGTATTTTACTAAAGCCTACGCCATCCACTGCACTGCACACATAGTGTATTTTTAGATTTCAAAATAGCCCAACAGTGAAAAGTCGTGGAATTGAGGTGAGAATATTTGGAGCAGGGGGTCATATTATTCCACTGATAAGCTGAGAGTCATTTAAGTTCGTGTTTTGCATAGCCCCAAAAAATGAAATAATTTAATATTTCTTAAATATGGATATACAGTTGTGGCCAAAAGTTTTGAGAATGACACAAATATGAATTTTCACAAAGTCTGCTGCCTCAGTTTGTATGATGGCAATTTGCATATACTCCAGAATGTCATGAAGAGTGATCAGATGAATTGCAACTAATTGCAAAGTCCCTATTTGCCATGCAAATTAACTGAATCCCCCCCCAAAACATTTCAGCCATGCCACAAAAGGACCAGCTGACATCATGTCAGTGATTCTCTCGTTAACACAGGTGTGAGTGTTGACGAGGACAATGCTGGAGATCACTCTGTCATGCTGATTGAGTTCGAATAACAGACTGGAAGCTTCAAAAGGAGGGTGGTGCTTGGAATCATTGTTCTTCCTCTGTCAACCATGGTTACCTGCAAGGAAACACGTGTCGTCATCATTGCTTTGCACGAAAAAGGCTTCACAGGCAAAGATATTGCTGCCAGTAAGATTGCACCTAAATCAACCATTTATCGGATCATCAAGAACTTCAAGGAGAGCGGTTCGATTGTTGTGAAGAAGGGTTCAGGGCGCCCAAGAAAGTCCAGCAAGCGCCAGGACCGTCTCCTAAAGTTGATTCAGCTGCGGGATCGGGGTACCACCAGTGCAGAGCTTGTTCAGGAATGGCAGCAGGCAGGTGTGAGTGCATCTGCACGCACAGTGAGGCAAAGACTTTTGGAGGATGGCCTGGTGTCAAGAAGGGCAGCAAAGAAGCCACTTCTCCCATGAATTAAGAATGGTACCAACACATCCTCCGAGAGCAACTTCTCCCAACCATCCAGGAACAGTTTGGTGACGAACAATGCCTTTTCCAGCATGATGGAGCACCTTGCCATAAGGCAAAAGTGATAACTAAGTGGCTCGGGGAACAAAACATCGATACATGGCCAGGAAACTCCCCAGACCTTAATCCCATTGAGAACTTGTGGTCAATCAAATCAAATCAAATGTTATTTTTCACATACACATGGTTAGCAGATGTTAATGCAAGTGTAGCGAAATGCTTGTGCTTCTAGTTTCGACCATGCAGTAGTATCTAACAATCCTCAAGAGGCGGGTGGACAAACAAAAAACCCCAAATTCTGACAAACTCCAAGCATTGATTATGCAAGAATGGGCTGCCATCAGTCAGGATGTAGCCCAGAAGTTAATTGACAGAATGCCAGGGCAGATTGCAGAGGTCTTGAAAAAGAAGGGTCAACATTGCAAATATTGACTCTTTGCATCAACTTCATGTAATTGTCAATAAAAGCCTTTGACACTTATTAAATGCTTGTAATTATTCTTCAGTATTCCATAGTAACATCTGACAAAACAATCTAAAGACACTTGAAGGAGCAATCTTTCTGGAAATTAATATTTGTGTCATTCTCAAAACGTTTGGCCACGACTGTACATAGGATCAAGCTGACACAGGTTTGTGTTATAGCTTTGGAAATTAGTAGTCACAATGTTGGGCTGTTAATCAGAACTGTGTATCTCCTTTGTATTAATTTCCTGTTGTAAATTCATTGAGATCTTATTGTCAATGGACTAATTGGTTAAGGGTCAAAGTGAACTTCTCAAAGCTAAGCAAACTCGCAAGGAAGTACCTGTGCATTACAGCAACAAACTCAATGATTGGGTTACAGCACATACAGTAAAGTCTCCAATCATCTATGAAATCCAGATAATGTCCAAATATTTTGGGGCAAACATGTTTGACAATTCGGTTGATAAGATGAGATCATTATATGTTCAAATGCATGTCTACAGAATGACAAAACATGAAAGAAAAGCTGAGTGAAGTTGCATGTTTCCTCTTTCAAGTGTTAAGAAACCAAGCTATTATTTGTCAGTTTACAAATAACAAATGTTCTCCATTCTCAATCAAGTTAAATTGGTAAATGTTTATTCTGTTGGTTTTTTTGGTGGAGGGGAGCACTCAGACTAAGATTGAGATGGACTTTGAGATAATTAATGTTATATTTGTTATGAACTAAACAAATTAGTTATTCCTGAAGGCCTTTTGATTCCGTTATTGTGCTATGAATGAACGTTTTTTTTTAACATAAGCCTTAAGACTGCATTTACACAGTCAGCCAAATTCTGATATTTTGCCCAATTTTGGCAAAAGACCTGATCTGATTGGTCAAGAGACCAATTAGTGAAAGAAAAATGAATTTAAGTTGGCTCAAACATACATTCATGGTCCTTGTGAGTATGGTTAACCCCTGACTACATCACAGTATTAGGAAGAGCCTTAAAAGTATTTATACAAGTTCTGTTAATTATGCCTAGGGTGGTTAAAGTGTCTCATTAGTGTATCAGAAAAGATGTTCAGAATCCTCATACAATTGTTTTTAGGACTAAAACCACCCCTAATTTAGATTAACTTTGATTTGATTAGGGTGTTGAATTATGTTAAGAAACTGTTAGGACAGTTCATTCGGTGTGATATTTAGATGTTGGTTAACACTTTATTTGAAGGGTACTTATTATAAGGAGGTCCAAAAGCAGTGGTATTCAAACTTTTTCAGCTGGGACCCCGTTTATTTTTCCTGAATCTTTCAGGACCCCATTTTTTCACCAGACTTTCTCGTGACCCCACCCCAAATCTAATTAAAATCGTTACATTTATATTTTTACATCAACAAATAACCTTACATTCATAGCATTTTAATTTCTTATCAAAATAAATACATTTACTCAATAAAATTATATTTTTATTTGCAATTTTTGGGGGTGGGGTTGGCGACCCTACTGCAGTACCCCAAAAACCCCACTAGGGGTCGCAACCACGACTTTCAATACCACTGTCCCATAGGGATACTTCACTCAAATGACAAAACTACTTACAGAATTTGTTTCCTTATACTTAAAAATGTTGTTTTATTTATAAGACACATTTGCAATAAAACAATAATTCCTAAATTCGTTGTACAACATAATGATTAAGGTTGTAGCATTGTTTTTTAACTTGACTGGGCCTTAACGAATTTATTTGTAATCGTCCATTTACCTAAATCCATTAGGCCTACTTGTAAAACCCTATCAGAGTACAAAACTTGTATGGTTGAGCACAACAGAGTTCTAGAATATTGGACCGTTAGCTTTCATACTTTTCGAATTCTCAGCGCTGCTCAAGCAATTTCTCCACACATTCAAATAAATAGAGGCGTACATGGAGCCGCGTTGGTTGGTAATTTTGGGGAGGTGCGCAATCGGGATGTGTGGTCTCAAACGTCTCTGCACCTGTGGACTCTGAATTACGCTTAATGAGTTACTCACCCTGTGAAACAAACCCAGTATGTTCCATTTCAGCGAGAGAGAAACGGGAATGTAGTTTTGGTCCTGTGAGATGCAGAAAATAGTAACCTGTCCTCGATTTATAGATAGACTGAAAGGAATGTAATAGCCCTTAGGAAATGCATCATCACTTCCCTGGCACATACCCCAACACACCCACCCCTTTACTGATACAGCATCATGCACACACAAAGAAAGTTTCATGCATACACTAGACTAGAGTAAATAGAAGATTGTCAGTTGAAACCCAGGGCTGACTGAGGGAATCTGAGGTGTGAGGCGGAAGGTTACTGGGTTTAGACACGGGTCCCTGTGTAGGGTGACCACATTTAAAATACCCATCTCATTATAGAATGTGTATAAAATGCATCTTCCAATTACAACCTCCGCCTATGCCCACACATATTGTTCCAAAAACATTTTCTATTTTTGATACCCTCAAACATCAAGTTAGGCATACCTAATTTCAAAATAGGCCATCATCACTGTCAAACGTGAACAATAATTCTTATCACATTTTACCGGTGAAACGTCCAAACTAACTTCATCTGCATGCCAGTCATTTGATCTCAATCAGTTTCATGGGAATATGCATTTACATCGTCTTGACTTAATGTTTCATAAACAAATGAGAGCAGATGGTGTTAAACTATAGCTTAGCCTACAGTCTTCCTGTATTTTGTTAAAATCCAAGCACATAATGCCTAGTGGCGCGCGCGGCTGAGTTTTGGCCGCATGAGAAAAAAGTGACTATTGAGTTAACCATCCTAAAATCTCCTGAGAAATTTGGTGTTTTTGATGTAACAGTAACGTTATACTATTGTATTATATTTGTTTCTGTTATGTAGAATACTGATGTGATATTCCAAGACATTGATTCAGCTTTGATCTAACTTTACTAAACAAGCACCATTGTTAGAAGTGGCGGAGCGACACTCCGGTGCTCTCCAGCAGCACAACAGTGGAAGTCGGTGCCGTTTAATATGAGGGAGGACGATTTTTTTTCTCATTAGCATGGCCTTATTTCTATTACAGCATATTGGATGACTGTCATTCACATCCCATTCACCCTGTTCAATGTAACATCAATAGGTTTAGGCTATTACATGATACTAACATTTTCCAATTACCCACAATAAGTTTACTACAAATTAATTAAAGTTAACAACATAGGTGCACACATTTCAGAGAAAAATGTACCTTGAAATGGAAGAGTTCCAGTGTTGTGTTGGATAGGTAGCCAGCTAGCTAACATAATATCCCTCTGTTTGAGCCGGGCGTTTGAGTAGGCTAAACTAGCTAACTAGCTAGCTAGCCGCATTTGCTAGCTAAGTAAGTGAAAGTGAGAGTGAAAAAAATATTGCTATCTCTCTCTCTCTCTCTGGCTTCTCCTTCATTTTTTAAGAAATTAATTTGTTCAAAACTGTTCAACTATTGTCGTTCTCTCTCTTTGAGTCAACTACTCGCCACATTTTATGCACTGCAGTGCTGACTAGCTGTAGCCTATGTGTTCAGTACTAGATTCATTCGCTGATCCTTTGATTGGGTGGACAACATGTCAGTTCATGCTGCAAGAGCAGTGATAGGTTGGAGGACGTCCTACGGAAGTTGTCATAATTACTGTGTAAGTCAATGGAAGGGTGTGAGAACCATGAACCTCCTAGGTTTTGTATTGAAGTCAATGTAGCAGAGGAAGAAAGAAGCTTGCTGTCCTCTGGCTACATTATGGTGCTACCCTACAGAGTGCTGTTGAGGCTACTGTAGATATTCATTGCAAAACAGTCTATTTTCATCAATTATTTGGTGACGTGAATATATTTAGTAGTTTTTTCTAAAGATTATAACTTTTAAATGTTTTTTTTAATACAATTTCCTGAGAAGGATGGTCCTCCCCTTCCTCTGAGGAGCCTCCACTGCACTACACCCCTGCTCCCACTGCACCAAACAAGCTAATTGAAACGCACCTAGCCTACTCTTTTGCCATGCATAAAATTTGGTCATGCAGCAATGAGAGACCACGTGTGACTGTTTTATGAAAATCTGGCAATACACTGCATGACCAAAAGTATATGAACACCTGCTCGTCGAACATCTCATTCAAAAACCATGGGCATTAATATGGAACCGGTCCCCCCTTTGCTGCTATAACAGCCTCCACTCTTCTGGGAAGGCTTTTCACTAGATGTTGGAACATTGCTGCGGGCCTTGCTACCATTCAGCCGCAATAGCATTAGTGAGGTTTGGCACTGATGTTTGGCGATTAGGCCTAGCTAACAGTCGGCTTTCCAATTCATCCCAAAGTAGTTTGATGGTGTTGAGGTCGGGGCTCTGTGCAGGCCAGTCAAGTCTTCCACACCGATCTCGACAAACTATTTTTGTATGCACCTCACTTTGTGCACGGGGGTATTGTCATGCTGAAACAGCAAAGGGCCTTTCCCAAACTGTTGCCACAAAATTGGAAGCACAGAATCATCTAGAATTGTATTTTTTTCCCTTTATTTAACTAGGCAAGTCAGTTAAGAACAAATTCATATTTACAATGACGGCCTAGGAACAGTGGGGCAGAACGACAGATTTTTACCTTGTCAGCTCGGGGATTTGATTTAGCAACCTTTCGGTTACTGGCCAAGCACTCTAACCACTAGACTACCTGAATTTCATTGTATGCTGTAGCATTAAGATTTCCCTTCACTGGAACTCAGGGGCCTAGCCCAAACCACGAAAAACAGCTCCAGACCGTTATTCCTCTTCCACCAAACCTTTCAGTTGGCATTATGTATTGGGGCAAGTAGCGTGCCAAACCAAGATTCATCACTCCGAGTTGTCCTTATGTTAGGTCCTGATCTGGCTATGCCAAATGTCTGTGGGCTACAATAGTTCATTTAGCAGACAAGATTTGCTTCCGAATTCCGTGGCATTATTTTATATTATTTTATAGTATGAAGAATACAATTGAACAAAGCTGAATAATATTTATGCGCACATTCGGCTATTCTGTGTTCAGCAGTTAGTAAATAAATAGGTACTCCTATATGCTTAATTTAGAGCTATTAATGTAACTTTAGTTGTTCTACAAACGTTGGGCTATGTCTTTTGATTTGTAATACATTGTAAGGCTGCATGATGTGATTCTAATGATGACTGGAAAAAAATAGCTTGAAAGGCATGAGCTCTGCTTAGTTTTTTTTTGCGCAGGCTGTACACACTTCATTAGTTTCCCATTCACAATTTGACAAGCACTTAATAATGCCTCAAATTTCACAGCGACATCCCGTTTGTGGCCATAAAGCACCCTAAAAGAATCCATGTCTCTTGCGGACGGTGGCTGTTGTGTCCTTCTCCCTGAGTGCTGCGCGCTCCTAAGCACCTCTCACGCACATGGCTCTCCATCATGTGATCGGGTCTTTCTCACAGGCTACAAGTGAAGACAGACACATCGGGACACAACTGCGCGCGTCCTTATCAAATTATGAGGTGCATATTGAAGATATTGGAAGAACTGTCCACATTTACTTTTCATCAGCCAACAAGATCAGTAGGCCTAACGAACAGCAAAAGCACAAGCCTATGTCATAGTAGTTGACCTATTCTATTCTGTGTGAGAAATACAAATTCCAAACATAGTCTGGGACAGTTGTGGGATGCAATAGATCCCAAATTAATACAACCGCTAGCATCAAAAAACCTTTTTTTACTAAATTTACTCAACGCAACAGATCAGAATATTTAGCTTAAAATGTTGATAAACTATTTCTTCACATTATATGCTCATCAATGCGCACATGGCAGTAGGCTATAAGCGCAAATGTTCCATTAGCAGAAAACACCATTATCGCAAATGCAATTATGCATGTAATGCTTTTATTACGAAAGCGCATTTTTATGGTGAAAATGATCTTCCCCAAACATGAAACTCACGCGCTGCTTATGTATGCCAGTTGTAAAGCGGATTAATGTGCTTAATTTTAAGAAGTTATTTGGCCACTTTAGTTGTGATACAAACCTTATCAAAACGTACAGTGCTTTCAGAAAATATTCAGGCCCCTTGACTTTTTCCACATTTTGTTACATTACAGCCTTATTCTAAAATGGATTATATAAAACATCTTCATCAGTCTACATACAATAATACCCCATAATGACAAAGCGAAAACAGGTTTTATGAAATTTATGAAAAACACACACACCTGTCTATATAAGGTCCTACAGTTGACAGTGCATGTAATAGTAAAAACAAAGCCACGAGATCGTAGGAAATTTCCGTAGAACCCCGAGACAGGATTGTGTCAAGGCACAGATCTGGGGAAGTGTACCAAAACATTTCTGGCAGCATTGAAGAGCCTCAAGAACACAGTGGCCTCCATCATTCTTAAATGGAAGAAGTTTGGAAACACAAAGACTCTTCCTAGAGCTGGCTTCCTGGCCAAACTGAGCAATCTGGGGAGAATAGCCTGGGTCAGGGAGGTGACCAATACCCCAATGGTCACTCTGACAGAGCACCAGAGTTCCTCTGTGGAGATGGGAGAACATTCCAGAAGGACAACCATCTCTGCAGCACTCCACCAATCAGGCCTTTATGATAGTGGCCAGATGGAGGCCACTTTTCAGTAAAAGACACATGAAAGCCCGCTTGGAGTTTGCCAAAAGGCCCATAAAGACTCTCAAACCATGAGAAACAAGATTCTCTGGTCTGTTGAAACCAAGATTGAACTCTTTGGCCTGAATGCCAAGCATCACATCTGGAGGAAACCTGGCACCATCCCTACGGTGAAGCATGGTGTTGGCAGCATCATGCTGTGGGGATATTTTTTGGCGGCAAGGAGCGCCAAACTGGCTATGGGACAAGTCTCTGAATGTCCTTGAGTGGCCCAGCTAGAGCCTGGACTTGAACCTGATCAAACATCTCTGGAGAGACCTGAAAATAGCTGTGCAGTGACGCTCCTCATCCAAACTGACAGAGCTTGAGAGGATCTGCAGAGAAGAATGGGAGAAACTTCCCAAATACAGGTGTGCCAAATTTGTAGCGTCATACCCAATAAGACTCAAGTCTGCAATCGCTGCCAAAGGTGCATGGGTATGAATACTTATGTAAATGTGATATTTCCATGTTTTAATAGATTTGCAAAATTTTCTAAAAACCTGTTTTTGCTTGGTCATCATGGTGTATTGTGTTTAGATTGATGAGGGAAAACAATTTCATACATTTTAGAATAAGGCTGTAACGTAACAAAATGTGGAAAAAGTCCAGGGCTCTGAATACTTTCCGAATGCACTGTATAGGCCTATGGGCTAGGCTACATGAGGTGTACAACTCATAATATTTAATTCACAAGTGATAGGCTAATATTGTCACTCATCAGACTATTCTTGATTTAATCTTGTCTTTACATATACTAAATAATATTTGTGAAAAATTTGTTTTGATTTAGAATGGACCATTATCATGCACCTGTATTGAAACAGGGGTTGCGGGAAAAAATACATGTCATCTATACACTTAAATAGCAAATGGAGGACGGTTTTCCGGTGGTTAATTTTCCTGCCAGCCAGGTAGGCTATACTCCTGTTGTAAAGATAAGCAATGTGCTTAATATTAGGAAAGTTGAGAAATACATATAGTAGGCCTAGCCTATAGAATGCTGATGGGATCCTCCTCTCGCCATCACTGTTTTCTTGCGCAATTGCATAGCCTATAGAAATGTTGTGCAACATGAGCTCATGGGCTCTCATGAAGTCTTTGATTCGATTTTTCGAATACATTTGCATTGATGTCAGAGTGATTACAGGGACAATAGAATGCTGAGTACCAGGCAGTTAGCAAGTTTGGTAGTCTACTAACGACCATCAGCAGCATCAGAGCTTTGAGAAGCCTAATTACCATGGCTAAATGGTCACATGGAGTTTGACTGCCTTCATGACTCGTGACCGCCGGTGTGGCGGTAATACGGTCATCGCAACAGCCCTAGTTGGGAGTAGCTAGTGAGACAGTTGTATCGTGAGTACTGTGTGTCAGATTAGTTCAGGTCTTGTGATGAAATGTAATCTGGATAACTAGCAAAGCTAGCCCTCTGTTTCCCACCACTGCACTGAATATGGAGCGCTATTGCATGCATGTGTTACTCCCACTCCCAGAACTCACACACACCCACACACAGACACAGAGAAGAGCAAGGACCACTCTTGCTTTTGTTAATCTAGTCCCATTGAGGGACGAAGCCCAGGCCTGCAACGTAGTAAGATACTTTTTACATTTCAGAGCTCTCAATAGTAATAAGGGGTACCCCAGGTTTTTCAAGGTTGCAACCGGTTTTGCTTCATTGAATGTTTGTTTTTTCTGATGGTGAACTACTGAGTTTACTATGACTTTATGACTTCTAGTTTGAAGCCTTTTCTCTTGCATGATCCCATACTGATTGCTTTTGTTTCTGAGTTGTAGTGTTGAGTTTTACACCATACAATTTGGGTTTACTAGGAGTTATATGCCTTGCATTTGATTCCATTCTAAATAGTTTTATTTTTGTATATACTGAATTAAGCCCAAAGGTAATTTATACTGTCCAAATGTAATACATTTTCCTAAAACAAGATCATTTATGCCAATTTCCTTCATTTGATTATTTTTGAGTTTACAGTTCAAATCAAATTTATTTATAAAGCCCCCCTTACATCAGCTGATGTCACAGAGTGCTGTACAGAAACCCAGCCTAAAACCCTAAACAGCAAGCAATGCAGGTGTAAAAGCACGGTGGCTAGGAAAAACTCCCTAGAAAGGCCAAAACCTAGGAAGAAACCTAGAGAGGAACCAGGCTGTGAGGGGTGGCCAGTCCTCTTCTGGCTGTGCCGGGTGCAGATTATAACAGAACATGGACAAGATTTTAAAATGTTCATAAAACAGGCAGAACAGTTGAAACTGGAGAAGCAGCACGGCCAGGTGGACTCGGGACATCAAGGAGTCATCAGGCCAGGTAGGCCTTTAGGAATGGTCCTAATGCTCAGGTCCTCCGAGAGAGAGAGAGAGAGAGAGAAGAAGAAAAAAGAAAGAAAGAGAGAGATAATTAGAGAGAGCATACTTAAATTCGCACAGGACACCAGATAAGAGAGGAAATACTCCAGATATAGCAGACGGACCCTAGCCCCCCGACACATAAACTACTGCAGCATAAATACTGGGGGCTGAGACAGGAGGGGTCGGGAGACACTGTGGCCCCGTCCGACGATACCCGGACAGGGCCAAACAGGCAGGATATAACCCCACCCACTCTGCCGAGCACAGCCCCCACACCACTAGAGGGATATCTTCAACCACCAACTTACCATCCTGAGACAAGGCCGAGTATAGCCCACAAGATCGCCGCCACGGCACCAGTAAGCCAGTGACTCAGCCCTGTAATAGGGTTAGAGGCAGAGAATCCCAGTGGAGGGGAACCGGCCAGGCAAAGACAGCAAGGGTGGTTCGTTGCTCCAGTGCCTTTCCGTTCACCTTCACACTCCTGGGCCAGACTACACTCAGTCATAAGACCTACTGAAGAGATGAGTCTTCAATAAAGACTTAAAGGTTGAGACCGAGTCTGCGTCTCTCACATGGATAGGCAGACTATTCCATAAAAATGGAGCTCTATAGAAAAAAGCCCTACCTCCAGCTGTTTGCTTAGAAATTTCAAGGGACAGTAAGGAGGCCTGCGTCTTGTGACCGTAGCGTACGTGTAGGTATGTACGGCAGGACCAAATCGGAAAGATAGGTAGGAGCAAGCCCATGTAATGCTTTGTAGGTTAGCAGTAAAACCTTGAAATCAGCCCTTGCCTTAACAGGAAGCCAGTGTAGAGAGGCTAGTACTGGAGTAATATGATCAAATTTTGGGGTTCTAGTCAAGATTTTAGCAGCCGTGTTTAGCACTAACTGAAGTTTATTTAGTGCTTTATCCGGGTAGCCGGAAAGTAAAGCATTGCAGTAGTCTAACCTAGAAGTTACAAACGCATGGATTAACTTTTCTGCATCATTTTTGGACAGAAGGTTTCTGATTTTTACAATGTTACGTAAATGGAAAAAAGCTGTCCTTGAAACAGTCTTGATATGTTCGTCAAGAGAGATCAGGGTCCAGAGTAACGCAGAGGTCCTTCACAGTTTTATTTGAGACGACTGTACAACCATCAAGATTAATTGTCAGATTCAACAGAAGATCTCTTTGTTTCTTGGGACCTAGAACTAGCATCTCTGTTTTAAAAAAAGTAGAACATTTTCCGCCATCCACTTCCTTATGTCTGAAACACAGGCTTCCAGGGAGGGCAATTTTGGGGCTTCACCATGTTTCATCGAAATGTACAGCTGTGTGTCATCCGCATAGCAGTGAAAGTTAACATTATGTTTCCGAATGACATCACCAAGTGGTAAAATATATAGTGAAAACAATAGTGGTCCCAAAACAGCCTTGAGGAACACCGAAATTTACAGTTGATTTGTCAGAGGACAAACCATCCACAGAGACAAACTGATATCTTTCCGACAGATAAGATCTAAACCAGGCCAGAACTTGTCCATGGAGACCAATTTGGGTTTCCAATCTCTCCAAAAGAATGTGGTGATCGATGGTATCAAAAGCAGCACTAAGGTCTAGGAGCACGAGTACAGTTGCAGAGCCTCGGTCTGGCGCCATTAAAGGTCATTTACCACCTTCACAAGTGCAGTCTCAGTGCTATGGTGGGGTCTAAAACCAGACTGAAGAGTTTCGTATACATTGTTTGTCTTCAGGAAGGCAGTGAGTTGCTGCGCAACAGCTTTTTCAAATTTTTTTGAGAGGAATGGAAGATTCGATATAGGCCGATAGTTTTTATATTTTCTGGGTCAAGGTTTGGCTTTTTTAAGAGAGGCTTTATTACTGCCACTTTTAGTGGGTTTGGTACACATCCGGTAGATAGAGAGCTGTTTATTATGTTCAACATAGGAGGGCCAAGCACAGGAAGCAGCTCTTTCAGTAGTTTAGTTGGAATAGAGTCCAGTATGCAGCTTGAAGGTTTAGAGGCCATGATTATTTTCATCAATGTGTCAAGAGATATGGTACTAAAACACTTGAGTGTCTCTCTTGATTTTATGTCCTGGCAAAGTTGTGTGGACTCAGGACAACTGAGCTTTGGAGGAATATGCAGATTTAAAGAGGAGTCCGTAATTTGCTTTCTAATGATCATGATCTTTTCCTCAAAGAAGTTCATGAATGAATCACTGCTAAAGTGAAAGCCATCCTCTCTTGGGGAATGCTGCTTTTTAGTTAGCTTTGCGTCAGTATCAAAAATAAATTTTGGATTATTCTTATTTTCCTCAATTAACTTGGAAAAATAGGATGATCGAGCAGCAGTGAGGGCTCTTCGATACTGCACGGTACTGTCTTTCCAAGCTAGTCGGAAGACTTCCAGTTTGGTGTGGCGCCATTTCCGTTCCAATTTTCTGGAAGCTTGCTTCAGAGCTCGGGTATTTTCTGTATACCAGGGAGCTAGTTTTATGGCAAATGTTTTTTGTTTTTAGGGGTGCAACTGCATCTAAGGTATTGCGCAAGGTTACATTGAGTTCCTCAGTTAGGTGGTTAACTGATTTTTGTACTCTGACGTCCTTGGGTAGGTGGAAGGATTCTGGAAGGGCATCTAGGAATCTTTGGGATGTCTGAGAATTTATAGCACGACTTTTGATGATCCTTGGTTGGGGTCTGAGCAGATTATCTGTTGCGATAATAAAATGGTGGTCCGATAGTCCAGGATTATGAGGAAAAACATTAAGATCCACAACATTTATTCCACGGGACAAAACTAGGTCCAGAGTATGACTGTGGCAGTGAGTAGGTCCGGAGACATGTTGGACAAAACCAACAGAGTCGATGATGGCTCCAAAAGCCTTTTGGAGTGGGTCTGTGGACTTTTCCATGTGAATATTAAAGTCACCAAAAATTTGAATATTGTCTGCCATGACTACAGGAACGTTGTATATGGCCCAGGAGGCCTGTAAACAGTAGCTATAAAAAGTGATTGAGTAGGCTGCATAGATTTCATGACTAGAAGCTCAAAAGACGGAAAACGTTGTTTTTCTTATTTTTTTGTAAATAGAAATTTGCTATTGTAAATGTTAGCAACACCTCCGCCTTTGCGGGATGCGCGGGGGATATGGTCACTAGTGTAACCAGGAGGTGAGGCCTCATTTAACACAATAAATTCATCAGGCTTAAGCCATGTTTCAGTCAGACCAATCACATCAAGATTATGATCAGTGATTAGTTCATTGACTAGAACTGCCTTGGAAGTGAGGGATCTAACATTAAGTAGCCCCATTTTGAGATGTGAGGTATCACAATCTCTTTCAATAATGGCAGCAATGGAGGTGGTCTTTATTCTAGTGAGATTGCTAAGGCGAACACCGCCATGTTTAGTTTTGCCAAACCTAGGTCGAGGCACGGACACAGTCTCAATAGAGATAGCTGAGCTGACGACACTGACTGTGCTTGTTGAAGTTGGAAGTTTACATACACCTTAGCCATATACATTTAAATTAAATTCCTAAATTCACAATTCATGACATTTAATCCTAGTTAAGATTCCCTGTCTTAGGTCAGTTAGGATCACCACTTTATTTTAAGAATGTGAAATGTCAGTAGTTGAGGGAATAATTCATTTCAGCTTTATTTATTTCATCACATTCCCAGTGGGTCAGAAGTTTACATACACTCAATTAGTATTTGGTAGCATTGCCTTTAAATTGTTTAACTTGGGTCAAACGTTTTGGGTTGCCTTCCACAAGCTTTTTGTCCCATTCCTCCTGACAGAGCTGGTGTAACTGAGTCAGGTTTGTAGGCCTCCTTACTCGCACACGTTTTTTTCAGTTCTGCCCACACATTTTCTATAGGATTGAGGTCAGGGCTTTTTGATGGCCACTCTAATACCTTGATTTTGTTGTCCTTAAGCCATTTTGCCACAACTTTGGAAGTATACTTTGGTTCATTGTCCATTTGGAAGACCCATTTGCGCCCAAGCTTTAACTTCCTGACTGATGTCTTGAGATGTTGCTTCAATATATCCACATCATTTTCCTCCCTCATGATGCCATCTATTTTGTGAAGTGCTTCACAGTTGGGATGGTGTTCTTCGGCTTGCAAGCCCCCCCCTTTTTCCTCCAAACATAACAATGGTCATTATGGCCAAACAGTTCTGTTTTTGTTTCATCAGACCAGAGGACATTTCTCCAAAAAGTATGATCTTTGTCCCCATGTGCAGTTGCAAACCGTAGTCTGGCTTTTTTTATGGCAGTTTTTGAGCAGTGGCTTCTTCCTTGCTGAGTGGCCTTTCAGGTTATGTTGATATAGGACTCGTTTTACTGTGGATATAGATACTTTTGTACCTGTTTCCTCCAGCATCTTCACAAGGTCCTTTGCTGTTGTTCTGGGATTGATTTGCACTTTTCGCACCAAAGTACATTTCTTTTGATTTTCCCATGATGTCAAGCAAAGAGGCACTGAGTTTGAAGGTAGGCCTTTTAGCCTATCAAAAGCTTCTAAAGCCATTACATCATTTTCTGGAATTTTCCAAGCTGTTTAAAGGCACAGTCAACTTAGTGTATGTAAACTTCTGACCCACTGGAATTGTGATACAGTGAAATAATCTGTCTGTGAACAATTGTTGGAAAAATTACTTGTGTCATGCAACTTGCCTAAACTATAGTTTGTTAACAAGTAATTTGTGGAGTGGTTGAAAAACGAGTTTTAATGACTCCAACCTAAGTGTATGTTAACTTCCGACTTCAACTGTACATGTTTGAAGCAGACCACCATAGTCCCTGTGCCCAAGGAAGTGAAGGTAACCTGCCTAAATGATTACCACCCCGTAGCACTCACGTCGGTAGCCATGAAGTGCTTTGAAAGGCTGGTCATAGCTCACATCAACAGCATCCTCCCAGATACCCTAGACCCACTCAGAGAACCTGCAGTGTGGTGCCATGACAACAACCTCTCCCTCAATGTGAACAAGACAAATGGGGCTGATCGTGGACTACAGGAAAAGGCGGGCTGAACAGGTCCCCATTAACATGTAGTTGAGCGGGTCGAGAGTTTCAAGTTCCTTGGTGTCCACATCACCAACGAACTATCATGGTCCAAACACACCAAGACAATCGTGAAGAGGGCACGACAAAACATCTTCCCCCTCAGGAGACTGAAAAGATTTGGCATGGGTCCCCAGATTCTCAATAAGTTCTACAGCTGCACCATTGAGAGCATCCTGACCGGTTGCATCACCGCCTGGCATCTGACCAAAAGGCGCTACAGAGGGTAGTGCGTACGGCCCAGTACATCACTGGGGCCAAGCTTCCTGCCATCCAGGACCTATATAATAGGGGGTGTGAGAGGAAATTCCATAAAATTGTCTAGAGACTCCAGTCACCCAAGTCATAGACTGTTTTCACTGCTACTGCACGGCAGGCGGTACTGGAGCGCCAAGGCTAGGACCAATAGGCTCCTTACCAGCTTCTATGTAGTCCATAAGGTTCTGAAGTAGCTCTGCATGTCTTCCAATGGTGGCTCCTTGCAGCGAGACAGCGTTGTGGAGCTGGTCTGTCTGCTGGATCAGTCATGGCCAGTTCGTACTATCACGATTCAGGATATGACCCAGATGCAGACACAGGAGGTGGATAGTACAGTTCTCAGATAATTTATTATAACACAGGGGCAGGCAAAGGGCAGCTCGAGGACAGGCAAAGGTTTGTAATCAGGTCAGAGTCAGGCAGGTACAGACAGCAGGCAGGCTCAGGGTCAGGGCAGGCAGAATGGTCAGAACCGGGAAAACTAGGAAACAAAAACTTGAGAAACAGGAAAACGGGAACACGCTTGTAAGACCTGACAAGACAAGACGAACTGGAAACAGACGAAGAGAAAACGCAGGTATAAATACACAAGGGATAATAGGGAAAAATAGGAGACACCAGGTGGGGGGTGGAGACAAGCACAAGACAGGTGAAACAGATCAGGGCGTGGCAAACATGAAAGAGAAGAGGAAGACATTGGCGTTTCTCTACAAGTAGGGTGAGTCAACATGTTTTTTTTCTACTTTGCACAAACGAACGAACGCACACACAAACGCACACACACAAATCAGAACCATGGACAGCCACATTATATTTAGCCTAAATTGTTTTTGGTATCTTTTAGTTTTCACTGTTTTAGACTAAGCATAGGTGATTTGATAATGTTGAAATGTTGAAGTTGAAATGGTGCTGGAATAGTGGATGCAGCTCCTGTTTTCTTTGTGACTTGCAGTAAGTCTCCATAGTTCTAAATTAATAGTTGTTTAGTAGTCCAAAAATGTCAGAAACATTAAATCATTCTGTAGGTCATGTAACGGTTTGTTACATGCAATATGCTTTGTGGACTTCAACGGACAGAGGTCACTCTCCGGTTTTGTGATGGAACAAAGGTGTGGTTGAATTTCTTATTGTCTCGGCCTTAGGTCTTTATATCAAGGTCGCAAGGCATATGAACTAACAGGTTATAAAGCAAACAACACAATTATCACAACACATATGTTGTAATATGGCTTTTATTTCTGTCTTGGCTTCCCCGGTGATTTTACGCACACACCACTACTGGTCTTGGGTACTATATAAAGACCTAAAACTATTATCAGGTAGACTCCCCTCACAGATATGCTATCATTGTTCAGAATAAGAAGTGTGTGCATAGGGTGAAGTTGTGAAGTTTGTTAACAAAGACATGAATACATTTTGCTATGGCGGGTTTGATTGACAGACTATAGGGATGTCAGAGATCTGACCGTGTGGTGCAAGGACAACAACCTCTCCTTCAACGTGATCAAGACAAAGGAGATGATTGTGGACTACAGGAAAAGGAGGACAGAGCACGCACCCATTCCCATCGGCGGGGCTGAAGTGGAGCAGGTTGAGAGCTTCAAGTTCCTTGGTGTCCACATCACCAACAAACTAACATGGTCCAAGCACACCAAGACAGTTGTGAAGAGTGCACAACAAAACCTATTCCCCTTCAGGAGACTGAAAAGATTTGGCATTGGTCCTCAGATCCTCAAAAGGTTATACAGCTGCATCATTGAGAATATCCTGATGGGTTACATCACTGCCTGGTATGGCAACTGCTCAGCCTCCGACCGCAAGGCACTACAGAGGGTAGTGCGTACGGCCCAGTACATCACTGGGGCCAAGCTCCCTGCCATCCAGGACCTCTGTGTCAGAGGAAGGCCCTAAAAAATTGGCAAAGACTCCAGCCACCCTAGTCATAGACTGTTCTCTCTGCTACCGCACGGTAAGCGGTACAGGAGCGCCAAGTCAAGGTCCAAGAGACTTCTAAACAGCTTCTAGCCCAAGCCATAAGACTCCTGAACATCTAATCAAATTGCTACCCCGACTATTTGCATTGCCCCCCTCTTTTACGTGCTGCTACTCTCTGTAGAGTAAACGGTGCCCCCACACATTGACTCTTTACCGGTACCCCCTGAATATTGCCTCGCTATTGTTATTTTACTGCTGCTGTTTAATTATTTTTTACTTTAATTTCTTTTTTTTTAGGTATTTTATTAACTGCGTTTTAAGTTAAGGGCTTGTGAGTAAGCATTTCACTGTAAGGTATTAGGCGCATTTGACAAATAAGATTTGATTTGAATTCCAGCCTTGGTCGGTTGATCTGTTTAAGATTGAACATGAGGACATTTTTGGCACAAATTTCCATTGATGACTGTAAAGGAGGACTTCTACATAGTAGTGGATTTGACCATGGTCATGATTTGAATTAGATCAATTGTTCTCAAATGTGGGTGTGAGTCTGTGAGAGCAGTGTGGACAGTGCTGTGGTGCTGAAACGGTTCGAACTCCTTAGACACTGGGCAGCACTTAAGGACATCACTGTGGTGCTGAAATGGTTTGAACTCCGTAGACACGGGGCAGCACTTAAGGACATGGTGCTGAAATGACAGACACGACATACAGATAGATACACGCATTCAAAAGTGTGAAGTGAACTTCTTGATAACACTTTATATTAAGTTACTCTAAATACAATGCTGAAGCTACTACAGTAACAACATTGAACAACATAATTGTTCCTTAACTGGATAGTAATGGATAGCAGTTTCGGTTGTCACAAAAGTGGAATAAGGAACAATTAAGGCCCCTATTCCTCTTGTGTAATTACTCAAATATATTGCTATGCAATTTACCTAAGTATTAAGTAACAAAATGTTAATACGTTGTTACTAGTGTAATTATAGTGTTTTTACACATATATAAGAGCAACTTAATGTGGTGTTACCGAATTCCCTGAGAATTGTGTGTGCCCAAAAGGAGTATCCCCTACTGGCCTGTCAATACAGTGCAACCCATTCTGCTACTTTACAAATGCATCTTTCTTAATTTCTCCTTGAAGTAATCGATTTGTTATGACTGAATAGATGAGAGTTTAGTAATGGAACCCTTGCTTACACGTATACAACTGTATTAGATCAGTGATTACTTAAAGCAGTGTTTCTCATTTAAAACAGATTGTCTATGGCCTGGTTTTAATACTTTTGACAGAGCATAATTTCCTCTCTTTGCTTTCTCAATCCATTCCTGTGGGAACCTCACGGTGTGTACATTTTTGTTTGACCTTTAGTTGAATCAGGTATGTTAAGTGCTGTGGTATAATGAAATTGTGCACGCCCCTGAATTGAATGTATTGAGAAACACAGACTTAAAGGAAAGGTAGAGAGAAGGATGCACTGTAAACTTGTTCAATTCAGGCCATACTGGCTCAGTCAGCATTCTCATTGCATAAATGGAGAGTGTGGGAGACAGTGAAATACAGGGAGCGAAGGGGAGGAAAGGGAAGGAAATAGGGACAGATGGGTAAAGAGAGAGGGGGAGGTGTGAGCCATAAGGAGAAAATATGATTTTGACTATGAAGCAGACCAATGTTTCCTGGGTGTAGTGGTCAAGGTTATCAAAAGCCCACTACAATGGTGGAATATCTACTTCCTACTTTTGGGATCTGCAAGGCCTCCTACATAGCGAATGTGATATTGTACATTTTAAAGACTATAGAGGACAACAAGAGAGGGAGGAGACTAGTCACTATTTCACGTGTGTCAGGGTTACCATGGAGATAAAGTGTGGGCTTCTCTGAAAAAATAGTCCTCTCCTTTCCATCAGTTCCTACCCTTTCTACTATATCTCTCTTCCACCTTTTCCACTGCGTTGTCAATGATTCACAAACCTCCATTTCCCCTTTAGGTAGCTAGTTCTATCAGATGTTCTCTTCTCTTCTTCTCACATGGAACGCTAGTCCTATCCTCCTGCTAACCCATTTTCCTCTTTCCATTTTTTCTTTTCATTCTGCTTGGAATCTCTCGCTCTATCCTTTGCAGATCATCTGTCCCTCCAGCAGTCCCTTATGGTCTATTCTTTACTCAGTTGCCATGGCGATGGGCTGGGGGCGTGTATGTGTGTGAGTTAGAGAGAGTGAGGGAGTGGGTGTTGCGGAAAGTGACATCGACAGAGCTGAATTTTTGCTTCCTGTGCACTCTCTCTCGATTTCTGGAGGTGCAACTTTAACAGAGCACAAAATATAGCACACAGTCAAATTGTATACGGTATTGCATTCTCGTTGAACTGGGAATGTAAATCGCCTTCCTCCAAGTAGGAGGCTAATCATTGTGTTGCTTGGCTATCCTCCCAGCACAATGAATACATGGGCAAATTACAGAAATGGTTCTCTATTCTATTTTTATCATTGTCATTGGACCAATGGAGAATTAAAACAAAAATGAAATGTCACATACCTTTCCATAAAAAATCATTAGTTTTGCTATATTGCCAAATACAATATGCAAGAGTATGTCTGTTTTATTAATGTTAATGTTGTAGTTTTGTTGTGCATCCCTGTCTCCTAGATTTGGGTATAAGCCCATGTGATGTCGCGAGCATCACACTGCTCAGGTACATATATGCCTATTGGTTAACATTAAAGGTGCACAATTCAGTGTACTTCTTCCTTACCTTATTATAATCGCCCCAAATAAATGGTGCAGGGATGTGAGGTGGTTGGTGTTAAATGATTTGTTTTCATCCACCGAGAATCGTGAAAGAGGACTAGCTGTTTGTATCGGCAACTTGCCAGTAAACAAGCATCTTATTATATGCACTGAGCAAAAATATGAATGCATCATGCAACAAATGCAAAGATTTCAAAGATTCATAGTTCATATAAGGAAATCAGTCAATTGAAATAAATAAATTAGGCCCTAATCTATGAATTTCACGACTTTGAATACAGATATACAGTCGTGGCCAAAAGTTTTGAGAATGACACAAATATTAATTTCCACAAAGTTTGCTGCTTCAGTGTCTTTAGATATTTTTGTCAGATGTTACTATGGAATACTGAAGTATAGTGACAAGCATTTCATAAGTGTCAAAGGCTTTTATTGACAATTACATGAAGTTGATGCAAAGAGTCAATATTTGCAGTGTTGACACCCTTTTTCAAGACCTCTGCAATCCGCCCTGGCATGCTGTCAATTAACTTCTGGGCCACATCCTGACTGATGGCAGCCCATTCTTGCATATGCTTGGAGTTTGTCAGAATTTGTGGGTTTTTGTTTGTCCACCCGCCTCTTGAGGATTGACCTCAAGTTCTCAATGGGATTAAGGTCTGGGGAGTTTCCTGGCCATGGACCCAAAATATCGATGTTTTGTTCCCTGAGCCACTTAGTTATCACTTTTGCCTTATGGCAAGGTGCTCCATCATGCTGGAAAAGGCATTGTTCGTCACCAAACTGTTCCTGGATGGTTGGGCAAAGTTGCTCTCGGAGGATGTGTTGGTATCATTCTTAATTCATGGGAGAAGTGGCTTCTTTGCTGCCCTTCTTGACACCAGGCCATCCTCCAAAAGTCTTCTCCTAACTGTGTGTGCAGATGCACTCACACCTGCCTGCTGCCATTCCTGAGCAAGCTCTGTACTGGTGGTGCCCCGATCCCGCAGCTGAATCAACTTTAGGAGACGGTCCTGGCGCTTGCTGGACTTTCTTGGGCGCCCTGAAGCCTTCTTCACGACAATTGAACCACTCTCCTTGAAGTTCTTGATGATCCGATAAATGGTTGATTTAGGTGCAATCTTACTGGCAGCAATATCCTTGCCTGTGAAGCCTTTTTCGTGCAAAGCAATGATGACGGCACGTGTTTCCTTGCAGGTAACCATGGTTGACAGAGGAAGAACAATGATTCCAAGAACCACCCTCCCTTTGAAGCTTCCAGTCTGTTATTCGAACTCAATCAGCATGACAGAGTGATCTCCAGCCTTGTTCTCGTCAACACTCACACCTGTGTTAACGAGAGAATCACTGACATGATATCAGCTGGTCCTTTTGTGGCATGGCTGAAATGCAGTGGAAATGTTTTGGGGGGATTCAGTTCATTTGCATGGCAAATAGGGACTTTGCAATTAGTTGCAATTCATCTGATCACTCTTCATGACATTCTGGAGTATATGCAAATTGCCATCATACAAACTGAGGCAGCAGACTTTGTGAAATGTTATATTTGTGTCATTCTCAACTTTTGGCCATGACTGTAGTTCTCTTACCATTTTGTACAATTGTGTGATTAGCCTACCAGTTGGTGTAACTGTAATGTTAACTGTAATGTTAATTCTCACAATATTAAAAACGTTCAAATGCATTAATTAATTAAATCGCTTTAGCCGACATGTTGCGGTTCATCTGATGAAGGATTGACTTGATCAAAAAGCCCAGGATGATAGTAAAACGGGCAATAAGATACACTACAAGAAAGGGAACACATACAGTGAGGGGAAAAAAGTATTTGATCCCCTGCTAATTTTGTACGTTTGCCCACTGACAAAGAAATTATCAGTCTATAATTTTGGTGGTAGGTTTATTTGAACAGTGAGAGACAGAATAACAACAAATTAATTACAGAAAAACGCATGTGAAAAATGTTATAAATTGATTTGCATTTTAATGAGAGAAATAAGTATTTGAACCCCTCGAAATCAGAAAGATTTCTGGCTCCCAGGTGTCTTTTATACAGGTAACGAGCTGAGAGGGAGGTAACGAGCTCTTAAAGGGAGTGCTCCTAATCTCAGCTTGTTACCTGTATAAAAGACACCTGTCCACAGAAGCAATCAATCAATCAGATTTCAAACTCTTCACCATGGCCAAGACCAAAGAGCTCTCCAAGGATGTCAGGGGCAAGATTGTAGACCTACACAAGGCTGGAATGGGCTACAAGACCATTGCCAAGCAGCTTGTTGAGAAGGTGACAACAGTTGGTGCGGTTATTCGCAAATGGAAGAAACACAAAAGAACTGTCAATCTCCCTCGGCCTGGGGCTCCATGCAAGATCTCACCTCGTGGAGTTGCAATGATCATGAGAACGGTGAGAATCAACCCAGAACTACACGGGAGGATCTTGTCAATGATCTCAAGGCAGCTGGGACCATAGTCACCAAGAAAACAATTGGTAACACACTACGCCGTGAAAGACTGAAATCCTGCAGCGCCCGCAAGGTCCCCCTGCTCAAGAAAGCACATATACATGACCGTCTGAAGTTTGCCAATGAACATCTGAATGATTCAGAGGACAACTGGGTGAAAGTGTTGTGGTCAGATGAGACCAAAATGGAGCTCTTTGGCATCAATTCAACTCGCCGTGTTTGGAGGAGGAGGAATGCTGCCTATGACCCCAAGAACACCATCCCCATCGTCAAACATGGAGGTGGAAACATTATGCTTTGGGGGTGTTTTTCTGCTAAGGGGACAGGACAACTTCACCGCATCAAAGGGATAATGGACGGGGCCATGTACCGTCAAATCTTGGGTGAGAACCTCCTTCCCTCAGCCAGGGCATTGAAAATGGGTCGTGGATGGGTATTCCAGCATAACAATGACCCAAAACACACAGCCAAGGCAACAAAGGAGTGGCTCAAGAAGAAGCACATTAAGGTCCTGGAGTGGCCTAGCCAGTCTCCAGACCTTAGTCCCATAGAAAATCTGTGGAGGAGCTGAAGGTTCGAGTTGGCAAAACGTCAGCCTCGAAACCTTAATGACTTGGAGAAGATCTGCAAAGAGGAGTGGGACAAAATCCCTCCTGAGATGTGTGCAAACCTGGTGGCCAACTACAAGAAACGTCTGACCTCTGTGATTGCCAACAAGGGTTTTGCCACCAAGTACTAAATCATGTTTTGCAGAGGGGTCAAATACTTATTTCCCTCATTAAAATGCAAATCAATTTATAACATTTTTCGCATGCGTTTTTCTTGTTGTTATTCTATCTTTCACTGTTAAAATACACCTACCATTAAAATTATAGACTGATCATTTCTTTGTCAGTGGGCAAACGTACAAAATCAGCAGGGGATCAAATACTTTATTCCCTCACTGTATATAACTATAGAAAACGGTTGTATGTAGGAGGACCATCTAACAAGTGCAGATCGGAGGGCCATCAAGCGAAACAGACCAGTGAAGCATGGGTAAACGGTAAACTCTCTGAGGACTGGGCAGGGGGCCCACGCCTTCCGCTTCTCCCTTCCCTTGGCGTGGGGTTCTGGGCCGGGAGGGTCGGAACGGTGGCGTCGGCTCTCACCCGAGCTCGGATCCCTGCCTTTCCATGTTGCCTGGGGATCGGCTCTGTCCCCCCTTTCCCCGTTTAGCACGGCCGCATGGCGCTCCCTCTTTCCCCGTTAGGCATGGCCGCATGGCCGCATGGCCGCATGGCGCACCCCCTTTCCCCGTTAGGCACGGCCGCATGGCGCACCCTCTTTCCCCATTAGGCATGGCCGCATGGCGCACCCTCTTTCCCCGTTAGGCACGGCCGCATGGCGCACCCTCTTTCCCGTTAGGCGCGGCGCATGGCGCACCCTCTTTCCCGTTAGGCATGGCCGCATGGCGCACCCTCTTTCCCCGTTAGGCACGGCCGCATGGCGCACCCTCTTTCCCCGTTAGGCACGGCCGCATGGCGCACCCTCTTTCCCCGTTAGGCATGGCCGCATGGCGCACCCTCTTTCCCCGTTAGGCATGGCCGCATGGCGCACCCCCTTTCCCCGTTAATCACGGCCGCATGACGCACCCCCTTTCCCCGTTAGGCACGGCCGCATGGCGCACCCCCTTTCCCCGTTAGGCACGGCCGCATTGGTGCACCCCCAATATCAAGTTGCACATGGGCCTATTTATATAATAAATATGAATTCAGAAATGATTAAATATTAAAGCATGAGACTTCTCACTAAAGGCCTCATACAAAATTTATACGCATGGAATATAGCAATAAGAATGTCAGTTTAATATGCAGTGCAGATCACCTCCTATTACCCTTCTCAGAGTTTTAAGAATTGTGTGTGTTCAATTATTTGTGGCATTGTGACATTTAAAGCATATTGAAGATAGAAGCAATAGGATTTGAAGCAATAGCCTACCTGCGTGTGGTCAACTATTTCAGCACCGTTTCACGCTGCTCTGAGACAAGCATGTGGACTGGTCTTGATAAATCAATGAGATGTTTTATTTTCACTGAATCTCCGTTTGGGTATTGATTAGACTGCCATTAGGGTGTGGAAATGTTAGGATTATTTTGCTCTTAGTACCATAGTCTACTCCCGACCGGTCATGTTGTACAGCGTCATATTTTCCCTGAGGGTTTAGTTTTAATTTTTTCTTGGAATAGAAACACCATAATATTAATAAAATTAATTAAGCTACATTTCTTAAAATCAATCCCATATACTATGTTCTTACAAAAAAAGGTTTTAAATTCTCTAGTACAGACAATATTAAATTGGCTGTCAAATGCTTCTCAAAGATGCCCTCTGGTGGTCAAGCTAGCACTAACTAGCATTAATGGCAACAGTGGCTGACACTTAAATATCGTGCCATAGAATTCTGCGGCAGTCCGCAAGGTGTGCTGCAGTATGACACAACCTTTACAGGAATAACCACTGTTGGAAGGTGAACCTTTGCCCCAGTCTGAGGTTATGAGCACTCTAGAGCAGGTTTTCATCAAGGAGCTCTCTGTACTTTGCTCTGTTCATCCATCCCTCGATCCTGACAAGTCTCCCAGTCCCTGCCGCTGAAAAACATCCCCACAGCATGATGCTGCCACCAACATGCTTCACCATAGGGATGGTGCCAGGTTTCCTCCAGATGTGAGGCTTGGCATTCAGGCCAAAGAGTTCAATCTTGGTTTCATCAGGTCTTGTTTCAATCTTGTTTCTCATGGTCTGAGTCCTTTGGGTGCCTTTTGGCAAACCACTGCAATAAAGGCATGATTGGTGGAGTGCTGCAGAGATGGTTGTCCTTCTGGAAAGTTCTCACATCTACTGTACACAGAGGAACTCTGGAGCTATGTCAGAGGGACCATCGGGTTCTTGGTCACCTCCCTGACCAAGGCCCTTCTCTGCCGATTGCTCAGTTTGACCGGGCGGCCAGCTCTATGAAGAGTCTTGGTGGTTCCAAACTTCTTCCATTTAAGAATGATGGAGGCCACTGTGTTCTTGGGGACCTTCAATGCTGCATAAATGTTATGGTACCCTTGCCCAGATCTGTGCCTCGACCCAATCCTGCCTCGGAGCTCTATGGGCAGTTCCTTCAACCTCATGACTTGGTTTTTGCTCTGACATGCATTGTGAACTGTGAGACCTTATATAGACAGGTGTGTGCCTTTCTAAATCATGTCCAATCAATTTAATTTACCACAGGTGGACTCCGATCAAGTTGTAGAAACATCTCAAGGATGATAAATGGAAACAAGATGCACCTGAGCTCAATTTCGAGTCTCATAGCAAAGGTCTAAATACTTATGATATATATTTTTTTTTATTGGCAAACCGTTTTTGCTTTGTTATTAGGTGGTATTGTGTGTAGATTGATGAGTAAAAAAAAAGATTTAATCTATTTTAGAATAAGGCTTTCATGTAACAAAATGTGGAAAAGGGGATGGGGTCTGAATACTTTCCGAATGCATTGTATACCACGGCCTTCAGCCAATCAGCATTCAGGGCTCAAACCACCCAGTTTATAATCAATTAAATATTATTGGTAAACCTTGTCCAATCCAGAACAGCCCATTGGGCCAGGAGCCAGTTTCTGTATTGTGAGGCAGCACATAGATATAGCATAGAGGTCTCTCTCTTTCTTTGTCAAAAGACACCACTGTCTTTCTATCTCATGGAAGTTTCTGAATTGAGGATAGGTCTATTTTATTTTTAGGACAATCCGTAATCCCGATATTTATGGCAAACTCTGCTGCCACCTCCTGGAGAAAATAAGTTTTTTTCTGCCACTGCCACTCTACCACTGTTAATTGTGCTATTGATCCCAGTAGTTTTTTTGTGTTGACATTTTTTCATGAACTAATTCCTCTTATCTCATTCTTAGATGGAATTTGTGCCTCCCCCTTGTCCTCGCGGCCCCAGACCCCTTCCAATGGCCTGGATTATGATACCACGGGTTGGAACCCCTGTCGCTCGATGAGAACTGGGAGTCAGCGCTACATGTTTGACCAGGAGGAGGTAGGATGAATACCTCCATCTTGTTCACAAGAGACAAGCACATGCAGGACATGGAACACAACCACAGTCCTGCTGATTTTCATTTCTCCCTAGCTCTTAATTGGTCAATGAATCTATTTGATTGACTAGACTAGAGTCCACATTGATCTCTGAAGTATTTCAACCCCTGTTTGGATCAGAGTGTTGTCCCTAACCAATAAAGGTACATTTTGTTTTATATAGATCATTTGAGTATCCAGGCTAGGTCCTACTTTTTTCTGTTACCTATTAAAGGTGGTGTGTTTAAACATTGTAATGCTTCTAGAGAGTCCATACACCAGACTACCTAGGTCTTTATCAGTCTCCAATTGAGAGACAGGGGTGAAAAACAGGGTACTGTAGTGGCAGCTAGGACAGGTTGTATTGAATGTGGTGTCGTATGGGCAGCCCAATTCTGATCTTTTTCCAACACTAATAGTTTTTTTGTCTTTTGACCTATCAAATCTGATCTTTTCACATCAGAGCTCATTAAGAGCTGATATGACTGATCAAAAGACCAATTAGTGAAAAAAATATCAGAATTGGGCTGCCTGGGTGAACGCAGCCATAGAGATCCACATCAGATCCCTAGCGCTGTTTAATTATTCAATTATGTTTCTATTAAATTCTATACATTTCCATTAGGTCCAAGTGGAGGTTATTGAAATATTTAGTTAATAAGAGGTGTCTCATCAAGTGGTTATGAGCAGATTTAAGGAATTGCTGTTGTAAAGAACAGCAAGCATGTTATTGTATCATAAAAAAACAGTATTTGTTTTTGTATTATCTTTCCCCCCATTTGAATACTCCTATTTTACAGCTCATAGAAAGACTGATGAAGTACAAGCTAAAGCATTGATGATGCAATGTATCCGTGTTTTATTAGTTCCGATTAGGACAGTGGAAGTGGACAAATTTGTGGATTAAAGTAATTAATTGAAAACGTTGCTAATTGAAAAGATAAATACATTTCCGCTTTGGGTGGAGGCAGCTTCATACAACACGGGCAGTCCACATGTGAGAGCTGATGTCCCAAAACTAGCCACTGGAGGGAGACATTATTCAACAATGCAATGAGGTTTCCCAAAATAATCATTCCTCTTCTTAATTGAAAGGGCAAGTACAGTACTCTTGCAAAGAATCTCTCACCTTTTCGTTTAGTGTGGATTGGATGGGGGGTGAAATTAATCTATTGACCCGAGTACATAGTACAAACATTTATTATAGTTCATTATTAATTATAGTCATACAAAACATCCTCAATATGTTTTAGTCACTGCACGTACTGGGGTAGTGCATTTACAAATTCTGTGCAATACTATACCAGTAAATAAAGGAAAAAAGGTATTTAACTTAGTAGATCTTAAGTCAATTGGGATGACAATTTGTCATTGCTAACGTTACCTGAGCTACACTTTTTGTGTGTTTTCTGCTACTTACTATGACACAGTATTACAGCGCCAATGTCACTGCTGGCTCACGTCACCTGTCTGGGGTAATGCCTGTGGGAGAAGGTATTTCGGACCACACGCTTGTCCTTTCACTATCCCTTAGCCAAGGGCTCTTTGCCCCAGCTAACAGCAGAACCCACTAAACATAATGTACAGTAGCTCTTCAAGTTCATTCAGGTTGTGCTGAGCCATCTACTTTTCTCTCTGTTGTATTTCATGATGTCAAACAACTATGTATAGTAAAATGATATTATTTCATATTTGAACTGGGAAAATGTCACAATTTCAGAGTCACAGGATCAACAAAGCTACTAGTGTTTATAAAGAGGATAGGGGACATAAGAACGGCTCACAAATGAAATATGACATTTAATACAGTATGTGCTGCATGGTTTTGGAGGTCGCAGTAAATTACAGTATATAATAAATTAGTATTTTCAGATACAAGGTCAGCAGTACTGATATTAAAGGGATATTTGTATCTCTGAAGTGTACATAGTTGCTAAAGAGACCTGAGTTGCCTCCGCTGTCATGATTTCATAATGTAATTGACACAAGACTGATGGTTAATAATACAATGAATTACATTAAAGCTATGGTCTGGAATTTGGAAATCTGTTCAATGGATATTTATTTACAGATTGATTCCTAAAGAATATAACTTATAAATGCATCATGAGCTTAGCACAACCTCCTTTCTATATAATAACCCACATATGGTAAACAATGACATAAGAACCTTATGTCATTGTTTAAAAGCAACAGAAACATAAACAATGTAAATTTTCTAAATGTGTAAAATGGTCATGTGGATGTCACAGACTGTCAAAAGTTTGGGCTGTATGAATTTGAGAGGGGTTACATTTCTCTATCCCCATCCTAAAGGCTGTATACCAATACACATGGCAGTTTATTGTTTTATTAAATACCAGAATGTAGCTTTAATCCCAACCTTCTATTCACTTTGTTAACTACTTGTGTCACACAGAGACAAAGTGCTTCTGGGTAAGGTTTTGCGTGTTGAAAAGGAACTTGACCTTTCACCTCTGTAAACCACATTGGGAATGTGTTGTGCTAGCCTTTACTTTAAGTGTGGGTGGAAAATGCCCTTGGTCCTTGAGACAGTCAACTCTCAAAGGTTTAGATTTTAGTAGGGTAGGTTTTCAGTTTTGAGCTTTATTATGTTAAATGCTGTACATATTTTTTGTCATATGAAGGTAACTGAACATTTTACACCATGAAATGGACATAAATAAAATAATAAAAACATGTAGCAGTGTTACACAACTAACTTTTTCTTGTACAGTATATGCTCTGGTTTGATATGATCATTTAGCATACATTTTATTATTTAAGATCCTGTGCAATCACTTTTTTATTTGCCGGACAACAGCTAAAGAAAGTGAGGCTTTAGTGCCCAACACCAGTGATTTCTACAGTATGTAGGGGAGGTGCTAGTAGGAGGGATGAATGGGCGTGGAGTGACCAAGGTACAATCTGAAGAATTGACTTTGACCTCTGACCCTCTGTTTCTACCATAGGTTCACCCTTTACTGATGCATGAGCGTCGCTCAGGCTCTCAGCGCAGTGAGCGCACCAAGCTGCTCCGAAGGACAGTCAGTGTGCCGGTAGAGGGGAGACATCAACACCCTGAGATAGGTATGTAGAACATACATCCCGAAAAGATATGTACTGGATTACAAAGGGAAAAGTATGTAAATGCAGTGCAGATCAATAGCACCAATTCAAATACATTGTTTTACGTTTTTCTGGGTATCTGCAAGCTCTCGTTTAGTACATGCATGCTTGCAGTTCCCAAGCCATTGTATTTGTTAGGAGTCAATTTAAATACACCACTATGAAAGCATACTGTTGGTCATTCGTCTTTGCATTCCTTCTCTGCGCCTTTTTATGTATAAATCAAATCAAATTATATATTATAAACCCTCAGTAGCTCACTTTCGTGTTTATACCTTAAATAAATAAGAAGTGCCCACTTGCAGTTTGTAGTCTTTTGTTGTTGAGGTGATGCATTGACATAATGCGCTACAGTATGACCGTATTAACACTTTGACCGTATTGGTATTTGTCAGGTTAAAAATATTATAACTATTTTTCATTATACTATTTTGATGGAAGCATGGAATAGTTTAATTATTTAAATAGATTTGTAATCGAACTGCACCATGAAACAAGCTAATGGTGCAGCGTTCCCTGATTGCTGGTGGAGGAAAATATCCTTTCCGATGGTCAGTGTTGGCATGCACCTGTATGCCGTAATCAAATACAGAGATGAAGAAATGCGTATGGAAAACAATCATTTAATGAATTTCGGAATGAAATGCCTATAATTGTGTCTCTAAAAATAAATCTATTGGCTTTGTTGATACATTTGTTAATACTCTGTACCCTGTACATTAGTTGGTGGGTCGTTCCACCAATTCGGTGCCTTTTGATACATCTAATTAGCATAATAAAAACATCCCCATCAAATGTGTCAGTTTAAATCAAATCAAATGGTATTTGTCAAATGCACCGAATACAACAGGTGTAGACCTTACAGTGAAATGCTTACTTACAAGCCCATAACAAACAATGCAGTTTGAAGAAAAATAAGTGTTTAGTAAAAAATAGAAAATAAAAGTAACAAATAATTAAACAGCAGCAGTAAAATAACAATAGCGAGGCTATTTAGCTATATACAGGGGTTACCGGTACAGAGTCAATGTGCGGGGGGCACCGGTTAGTCGAGGTAACTGAGGTAAAATGTACATGTACAGTAGTTAGTCACTTTAACTCTATGTATAGAAAATAAACAGAGTAGCAGCAGCGTAAAAGAGGGGGTGGGGGGTAATGCAAATAGTCTGGCTAGCCCTTTGATTAGCTGTTCAGAAGTCTTATGGCTTGGGGGTAGAAGCTGTTAAGAAGCCTTTTGGACCTAGACTTGGCGCTCTGGTACAGCTTGCCATGCGGTAGCAGAGAGAACAGTCTATGACTAGGGTGGCTGGAGTCTTTGACCATTTTTAGGGCCTTTCTCTGACACCGCCTGGAATGGAGGTCCTGGATGGCAGAAAGCTTGGCCGTACGCACTACCCTCTGTAGTGCCTTGCGTTCGGAAGCCGAGCAGTTTCCATTCCAGGCAGGGATGCAACCAGTCAGGATGCTCTCGATGGTGCAGCTGTAGAACCTTTTTGAGGATCTGAGGACCCATTCCAAATCTTTTTAGCCTCCTGAGTGGGAATAGGCTTTGTCGTGCCCTCTTCACTAATGTCTTAGTGTGTTTGGACCATGACAGTTTCTTGGTGATGTGGACACCAAGGAACTTCAAGCTCTCAACCTGATTCACTACGGCCCCGTCGATGAGAATGTGGGCGTGCTCGGTCCCCCTTTTCCTGTAGTCCACAATCATCTCCTTTGTCTTGATCACGTTGAGGGAGAGGTTGTTGTTCTGGCACCACACGGCCAGGTCTCTGACCTCCTCCCTATACACTGTCGCATCGTTGTCGGTGATCAGGCATACGCTAGAGATATCTGTTTGTTTTTTTGCATTGGATGCAACTCAATCCACCACATCCACTGATGTTGCACTTCCGCATCTGCGGTGAAATGTGACAGAGCTAGAGTGGTGTTTGTCAGATCATGAGACATCCAAATACTCTGTCTTCTCAGAAAAATAATCTGTAGCGTCCGAACAAACTATTATTCCTCTGATGAGACTTCTCACGATCACGGTGTTCCCCGTTTTCCTGTACGACCCACACAAGCGTCTTTGGACTCGCCTGAATTCGGTACAGCCGGTCTGCCTACCTCTGTCTGTAGCGTCTGAACAGTTTGGGCTACAAACGAATATCCCTCTGTGGAAAGGTGAGGCTGAATGTCCCCCGGTACCAGTTGAAAACATTTATGGAAGTACAGTATGAACAGTGCATTCGGAAAGTATTCAGACCCCTTCACTTTTTCCATTTTGTTTTTCCATTACAGCCTTATTCAAAAATGTATTAAATGTGTTTTATCCCCCCAACAATCTACATACAATTACCCCATAATGACAAAGCAAAAACTTTTTTGACATTTTTGCTTATGTATTCAGACCCTTTACTTAGTACTTTGTTGAAGCACCTTTGCCAGAGATTACAGCCTCAACTCTTCTTGGGTGTGACGCTACAAGCTTGGCACACCTGTTTTTGTGGAGTTTCTCCCATTAATCTCTGCAGATCCTCTCAAGCTCTGTCAGGTTGGATGGGGAGCGTCACTGCACAGCTATTTTCTCTCCAGAGATGTTCGATCGGGTTCAAGTCCGGGCTCTGGCTGGGCCACTCAAGGACATTCAGAGAATTGTCCTGAAGCCACTCCTGCGTTGTCTTGGCTGTGTGCTTAGGGTCGTTGTCCTGTTGGAAGGTAAAGTGCTCTGGAGCAGGTTTTCATTAAGGCTCTCTGTATTTTGCTTCGTTCATCTTTCACTCGATCCTGACTAGTCCCCCAGTCCCTGTCGCTGAAAAACATCCTCAAAGCATGATGCTGCCACCACCATGCTTCACTGTACGGATGGTGCCAGGTTTCCTCCAGACGTCACACTTGGCATTCAGGCCAAAGAGTTCAATCTTGGTTTCATCAGACCAATCTTGTTTCACATGGTCTGAGAGTCTTTAGGTGCCTTTTGACAAACTCTAAGCGGGCTGTCATGTGCCTTTGACTGAGGAGTGGCTTCCGTCTGGCCACTCTACCTTAAAGGTCTAATTGGTTGAGTGCTGCTGGAAGATTCTCCCATCTCCACAGAGGAACTGAAGAGCTCTATCAGAGTGACCATCGGGTTCTTGGTCACCTCTCTGACAAAGGGTCTTCTCCCCTGACTGCTCAGTTTGGCCGGGCGTCCAGCTCTATGAAGAGTCTTGGTTGTTCCAAACTTCTTCCATTTAAGAATGATGAAGGCCACTGTGTTATTGGGGACCTTCAATGCTGCACAAATGTGTTGGTACCCTTCCCCAGATATGTGCCTCGACACAATCCAGTCTCTGAGCTCTACAGATAATTCCTTCAACCTCATGGCTTGGTTTTTGCTCTGACAGGCACTGTTAACTGTGGGGCCATATAGACAGGTGTGTGTGCCTTTCCAAATTATGTCCAATCAATTCAATTTACTACAGATGGACTCCAATCAAGTTGTAAAAACATCTCAAGGATGATCAATGGAAACAGGATGCACCTGATCTCATAGCAAAGGGTCTGAATACTTATGCAAATAAGTTATTTCTGTTTTTTACTTTGAATAAATTTGCAAACATTTCTAAAAACCTGTTTTCACTTCGTCATCATGGGGTATTGTGTATAGATTGAAGTATTAAAAAAATATATATATTTTAGAATAGGGCTGTAATGTAAGAAAATGTGGAAAAAGTCAAGGGGTCTGAATACTTTCTGAATGCAATGTAAACTGCTGTGAAATATATTTTTCATTAACAAAAATATTGTATTTTCAGCTGTTTGAAGCTGGTATACAAATAGCGCATAGAAATAGCGCACATTGAACAGATCTACTGCTTCTTAGACTTGCTTTCAATGAGAATGATAGATCTATAACTTGAATTTTGTACCTTCAAAGGTTACATATTGCAGCTTTAAGTACCAAATAAACTAACAATATTAATGATTTCATCTTAAATCAGCCATAAATACCCTTGTGACAGGGGAAATAGAAGCTTTTTGTATGCAACAAGGAAGGGACAGTTTGAGCAAGATTAAAAAAGGCTAGAAATGTTTTAATAATTTCATGCTGTCTATCTATGGGTAACAGGGTTGATGTGTTATGCTTGACTCACTCAGTTTTCCACCACAAAACACTAGAAAAAGGCCAAAAATATTAGAACCACCTCACCTGCTTTTACGCTATGATTTGACTATTAGATGTTTAATGTTTCTTAAAAAATAAATACAAATAAATAAGGAATAGTTTCACTATATTAAATTGAGAGTTCAGTTCACATAAGAGTTGACCTTAAAATGAGGAAAACATATATAAATATATTTTACCTTGTCCATGTGGTCTATATTCATTGAATATAACAGGCTTTTAAAATTCAATATTGGTGCACAATTTCTACTTAAAATATCAAATTGACCCAAAAGGCACTCATTTTATTGAACGAACGACCCTGGTACATTTGTATATTCTGAATTCGAGATACACTGTATTTGTAACAAAGTTTTCAGATTTCTCTAGTGCCCCATGTAATTGGCTGATGGTGGTAATGTGCAATTATGAACATTAACACTTTTTCTAATTCAACAGTATTTGTGAGTGGGTTTCACAGTGGGACTGCAATATGTAATCATGTAATTAATGATGGAGGCAATAAGTTATTTTCCCACATAAACAATTAATGCTGGCTATTTTATTAGTGGTTCACAAATTGGTTCACAAATTCTTCACCTTTAATTGTCCTGTTATTCTATGTAGATGAAATGCTTTTGGCTGTCAGCTAAATGGGTGTTGTTAAAAACACAGCTTCTGAAATGACATAGCACGATCTGAATCCAGAGTCCCAATATTCAGGGAAAAGGTTTTTAAAAAACTAAGATGTGACATGGGAACCATGTCCATGCACGTTATTGCAACTTGACTACAGTCTGTCTCATTTTTACCCAACTTTAAACCAAAACGCAATTACATGGTTCAAAGTTTTGCTGATTTCACATTGAATTGATGTCCGCCAACAACAAACTAAACATTGGACTGAGGTCTGTGCCCAGTGGGAGAGCGTTCAGTTCTGCCTTAAAAAAACATTAAGAACAGCTGCTCTTGCCATGACAGACTGACCAGGTGAATCCAGGTGAAAGCTATGATCCCTTACTGATGTCTCTTGTTAAATCCACTTTAATCAGTGTAGATGAAGGGGAGGGGACAGGTTAAATAATGATTTTTAAGTCTTGAGACAATTTAGACATGGACTGTGTATGTGTGCCAGTCAGAGGGTGAATGGGCAAGACAAAAGATTTAAGTGCCTTTGAACGAGGTATAATATAAGGTGCCAGGCTCACCGCTTTGTGTCAAGAACTGCAACGCTGCTGGGTTATACATGCTCAACAGTTTCCCGTGTGTATCAACACTTGTTAAGCAATTGTTAAGCATTTACAATTGATTAAATGTAGATTGTTTGTCACTGGCCTACACATTGTCAAATGTTTTACAAATTAATTACAAATCAAGCTGAAATGTCTTGAGTTAACCCTTTATGTTATGGCAAGCCTTAATACGTTCAGGAGTAAAAATGTGCTTAACAAGTCACATAATAAGTTGCACGGACTCACTCTGTGTGCAATAATAATGTTTAACATGACTTTTGAATGACTACCTTATCTCTGTACCCCCCACATGCAATTATCTGTACGGTCCCTCAGTCGAGCAATGAATTTCAAACACAGATTCAACCAGATAGACCAGGGAAGTTTTCCAATGTCTCGCATTGGCTGTGAGAATAAAACTGAGGATGGAACAACAACATTGTAGTTACTCCACAATACTAACCTAATTGACAGAATGAAAAGGAGGAAGCCTGTACAGAAAAAAAATATTCCAAGGCACTTAAGTAATATTGCAAAACATGTGGCAAGTCAAATAACTTTTTGTCCCGAATCCAAAGTGTTATGTTTGTGGCAAATCCAATGCAACATTACTGAGTACCACTCTCCATATTTCAAGCATTGTGGTGGCTGCATCATGTTATGGGAATGCTTGTAATGGAAAGATTTTCAGAATAAAAAAAATTACTGAATGGAGCTAAGCACAGGGAAAATCCCTTGAGGGAAACCTTGTTCCGTCTGCTCTTCACCAGACACTGAGAGATAAATTCATCTTTCAGCAGTACAATAACCTAAAACACAAGGCCAAATCTACACTGGAGTTGCTTACCAAGAAGACAGTGAATGTTGGCCGAGTTACACGTTTGACCTAAATCTCCTTGAAAATCTATTGGAAGACCTGAAAATGGTTGTCTAGCAGTGATCAACAACCAATTTAACAGAGCTTGAAGAGTTTTGACAATAATAATGGGCAAATGTTGCACAATTCAGTTGTGGAAAGCTCTTAGAGACTTACCCAGAAAGACGCTCAGCTGTAAACACTGCCAAAGGTGCTTCTACAAAGTATTGACTCAGGGGTGTGAACATTTTCTATAAACATGTTTTCACTTTGTCATTATGGGGTATTTGTTTTATTTATTTTTTATTTAACCTTTATTTAACTAGGCAAGTCAGTTAAGAACAAATTCTTATTTACAATGACGGCCTACCTCGGCCAAACCCTATCCTGGACGACGCTGGGCCAATTGTGCGCGGCACTATGGGACTCCCAATCACGGCCGGTTGTGATACAGCCTGGAATTGTGTGTAGATGGGTGACAGAAAATATCAATTTTACCCATTTTGAATTCAGGCTGTAACAACAAAATGTATAATAAGTGAAGGGATATGAATACTTTCTGAAAGCACACACACACACACACACACACACACACACACACACACACACACACACACAAGCAGCAATCATTATTGGATTTGATGTCCAGGACTCTTGCAGTTGCAGCTCAAGAGAGAAGTACACCATCACATGTTCTACACATCAACAGTGTACCGTGATCGGTTTGAATCTGTACTTTAATGATATCATACAATGAATTGGGCCCCATTTGTGAAAAAAGCAGCACTTGTGCCAAACGAAGTACTACACTTCCCATTTGAAACTAGATTGAATGAAATGCATACAAATCAAAACGTAACTGTACATCAGTTCAAACTCTCTCGTAATGCATGAATGCTTTTATACTTTTGCACTGAATACAAGTTTTGATGAAATAGGGTAATGCCCAAATCGAATATGAGTTTTTTTGTCTTGATTGACTTTTGTCTTGATCAGCTGACAAGTGTCCTTGTGTCCCATTGAGCTCACAAACTACCCAGTGCAGTCCTTGTTTTAGTAGCAATTACGTAATCAGGCACTTTGAACAGTCCAGGAGATGAGCACTGATAAGCCTTGATATGATAATAGGCTGTGTGTGTGTGTGTGTGTGTGTGTGTGTGTGTGTGTGTGTGTGTGTGTGTGTGTGTGTGTGTGTGTGTGTGTGTGTGTGTGTGTGTGTGTGTGTGTGTGTGTGTGTGTGTGTGTGTGTGTGTGTGTGTGTGTGTGTGTGTGTGTGTGCACATTTAAAATAATGAATTATAATATAGTGGGGAAAAGAGTTCAGTCGAAGAAAATAAAATGATACTGCAACAGATCTCATCTCTCTCCTGATGGTAACCATGGTAATAACCAGGCTGAAGTCTGTTAAATAGTAATAGATTTTTATATGACTCTTATGTGGATGCTGTTAAAAATATTTGTTGGTCTGATGTGATTAATGAGGAGCATCCAGACACTGCACTTGATGAATTTATGAAATTGCTTCTTCCAATTATTGATAAACATGCACCTGTTAATTAAGAAACGGACTGTTAAAACTGTTAAGGCTCCATGGGTGGATGATGAATTGAAAAACTGTAAGAGATGGGGCAAAAGGAGTGGCTAATAAGTCTGGCTACACATCTAACTGGCTGACTTACAGCAAATTAAGAAATGATGTGACTAAACTGAAACAAAAAGAAGAAGAAACTGTATTATGAAGTCAAGATCAATTATATAAAGAATTATTTAAAAAAAACTTTGTAGTACTTTAAATTAAATTATGGTCAGAAAGAGAAATTCAACTCCATCTTTCATCGAATCAGATGGCTTATTCATTACGAAGCCATTTGATGTTGGCAATTACTTTAATTGTGGGATTGTGGGAGCTGTACTGTTAGATTTCAGTGCAGCCTTTGATATTATTGGCCATAACCTGTTGTTGAAAAATCATATGTGTTATGGCTTTTCAACCTCTGCCATATCGTGGATTCAGAGCTATCGATCTAATAGAACTCAAAGGGTTTTCTTTAATGGAAGCTTCTCTAATGTCAAACATATAAAGTGTGGTCTACAGCAGGGCAGCTCTCTAGGCCCTCTATTATTTTCTATTTTTACCAATGACCTGCCACTGGCATTAAACAAAGCATGTGTGTCCATGTATGCTAATGATTCAACCATATACGCATCAGCAACAGCTAATGAAGTCACTGAAACTCTTAACAAAGAGTTGTAGTCTGTTTTGGAATGGGTGGCCAGTAATAAACTGGTCCTGAACATCTCTAAAACTAAGAGCATTGTATTTTTTACAAATCATTTCTTAAGTTCTAGACCTCAGCTGAATCTGGTAATGAATGGTGTGGCTGTTGAACAAGTTGAGGAGACTAAATTACTTGGCGTTACTTTAGACTGTAAACTATCATGGTCAATTCAATGGTTGTAACGATGGGGAGAGGTCTGGCCAAAATATTGAGATGCTCTGCTTTTTTGACACCACACTCCAAAAAGCAAGTTCTGCAGGCTAGTTTTCTCTAATCTTGATTATTGTCCAGTCGTGTGGTCCAGTGCTGCAAGAAAAGACCTGATTAAGCTGCAGCTGGCCCAGAACAGAGCGGCACGTTTTGCTCTTAATTGTAATCAGAGGGCTGATATAAATACTATGCATCCCAGTCTCTCTTGGCTAAGAGTTGAGGAGAGACTGACTGCATCACTTCTTCTTTTTATAAGAACCATTAATGTGTTGAAAATCCCAAATTGTTTACATAGTCAACTTACACACAGCTCGGACACACACGTATCCCTCCAGACATGCCACCAGGGGTCTTTTCATAGTCCCCAAATCCAGAACAAATTCAAGAAAGCGTACAGTATTATATAGAGCCCTAATTGCATGGAACTTCCTTCCATCTCATATTGCTCAAATAAACAGTGAACCTGGTTTAAAAAAAGAGATAAAGTAACACCTCGCGGCACAACGCCTCTCCTCTATTTGACCTAGATAGTTTGTGTGTATGCATTGATATGTAGGCTACGTGTGCCTTTTTAAGATATGTATGTAGTTCTGTCTTTGAGCTGTTCTTGTCTATTGATGTTCTGTATTATGTCATTCTGTATTATGTTTCATGTTTTGTGTGGACCCCAGGAAGAGTAGCTGCTGCTTTTGCAACAGCTAATGGGGATCCTAATAAAATACCAAATACCAAACCGTTCAGATTTATTTTTTTTACACCAAGATCACTCACTCTCTCCATTTTCCTCTATATTTTCCTCCTCTTCAAGTAAACATCTCCTTTTGTGCTGCCTGCAGATAAAAGGGAAATAATCAATGGCATACAGTATGGTTGTCATGGAAACTGGGAATACTGATTTATCCCCCCATGTCTGGCTTGGTTGGATCCAGGAACCATGATTGGCTAGTACAGTCTCATCTTTAATAAACTGCTGTAGAACACGTAACAGGTTGTCAGAATAAAAATTGTGTAGTAATGTGTTAATTCAAAGATACATGGAATAAGAATCCTTCAGTTTAGTGAGTATTTTGTTTAACAAAATGCCATCTGCATCAGTAGTTGAATGAAGAGCTGTACGTTTAGACTTACTCTACCCATTGTTGATAGAAATGTAGGGCATGGAGTTTGCTTTCAATTCATTCACCATTCCAACTCCAAACTTTATAGTATCATCCTGTAGGAAAATTCTATCTTTGAAAATGCTTAGCATTTTTATTTTCATGGTGTGGCACCATGTGGGGTGAAGTGCTGCTGCTACAGAGCTACTAGGTTCAGAGAGACAACATTTTGTATGGCAGTGGTCTTCAATCCTGGCCCTTGAGACCCAGGATGTGTACGTGTTCTAGCAACTGATCAAGCCCTTGATTGGTTAAATCAGGTTTGTTGTTATTGGTCTTCAACAAACTGCTCCAAATCCTGTTGATCTCCAGGCCTAGGGTTGAACAACACACATCTGTGGGTAATAAATAAAGTGCACATTCTGCAGCTGGAGGAGCATCTTTTGAACAGATAGAGATTTCCTATGTATTCAGATATTATTTATCAACCCTGTTGGTTGGTGTCCTAAGCCAATGCCTAAATGCAAATGTATAACTGTCAGTCTTCTTTAGAGGATGTAATACATATAAATGACTGAGGAGTAAAAAATATATAAAGGTCTGACAGTATGCCATAGCTGCCAAAATATCACTCTATAGGCATATATGGGTTCCCAGGGTCCCAGAAAGCTCCCAAATGGTGGGCACATGCACATCATTTGAAACACAATTGAATTCTTTAGTCTTGGGATGGCTGTTTGAATCCTGTAAGCCTATAGCGCAAAAATGAATGTGTAGTTGGTCGGCTGTTGTCTGGTTCATTTGTGACCATTTAGGCTACCACCGTTTACCATTCATCCTGTAAGCCTATAGCGCAATTGCGCCCATGCTTCCCACACACTTCCCCCTCTCTCGTAACCTCTTCTTGTTAGGCTTCGTGTGTGTGCGCGCGCCCCCCGGTCGTCGTTGCAAGCGATAGAAAGAGAGAGAGCGCGCGCGCCAAAGAGAGAATATAGTCGAGAAAGAACGATTTCACCAATCACCTCCGCCTCTTTCTGACAATTTGCATCTCAATCATCTCGTTGCAAGTGACTGGGCTAGATGAAGCGCGACAAAACAGATTGGCGACCATGTATACAACATAACCTATGCGGACACCATCGATCAATCCATCTCTCCAAGCTACAAATAAAGTCTGATGCAGCACCATAAAGAAATAGATTTGACGGTAGAACGGAAGGAGCATCAAAGCTGCAACTCCTTTGAATTAACCAGTTACTTTGGAATGTGATGTATTTACATTTCGGTTTATTTGACTTCAATGAGGGGATGACAGACTACGGACGTGTCCTCAACTCTTCCCCGCTGCTATCAGCAAACAAAGTGTAGCCTACGAATTGGAAAATATTCCATGTTTTACGCATCTTCTGGATTTGGAGCATATACGCGCATTGGAAAGGTATAATACGTCTAAAGGCTATCTTTTCTTTAATGCTGGACAGACGTGGTGTGTAAACCCGCATAGCCTGAGCACGATGATGCATTCGTAGCCAAGTTGTTGGCATACACCCTAAATTTCTACACACGTTTCTGCGTGTATGATAACTCTGGCCTTGTTATATCGATTAAAGTAGGGATGATGTATGATACGCATTTAATATTGACACATCGTTCTGTGAATTTCAATCACATGTCTGATGGCATGCAATAATTGGCAGTTTCTTTCACAGAAATACTGAATGCATTTGACAAACAATTGACACATTAACCTACCTGATCATTGATCAATAGATTGATAATTAGGCTATCAGAGAGTACAACTAGGCCTATGTTTAAATAGAACGCCAGTTATGGTATTAAAGAGTAATAGGCTGCAAAAATAATCACAACAAAAAGATGAAAAAAATCAGCCTCAGAAGAGATTCTGTAGGTTACCGAGGAAACGGCAAAGGGATCGCATTTCAGCTTTGGGGTTGTAAGACATTCGGAAGAGAAGGAGCCGGGGGAAAAGACCAAGGAGAGGCAGCGGCCAAGGAGCATTCTGTGGGACTGCACGACAAGGAGCTACCGCTGCCAGCACTGGAAAGCGTGGCTTGGGGTTGGTGGAAGAAAGAATCGAATAATCGTGAGACGTCATAACAATCATTATAACACAACACATCACGATATCTTTTGAGTAATACCATATTCTTGACTGTGTTAAGAGGTGTGGCAAGCAGCCATTTCTAAATTAACATATTTGAACACAGGCTATTTATAATGTGTATGTTGTATAACTAATATTTATCATTTACAGACTGTGCAGGTATATTTGAATAATCCAGTCTCTGTAATAACCTACTTGTATTCTTAGTTGCACTGACGATATAGCATTGTAATAATGGGATGTTTGGAAATACATTACCACAGACAAGTTAAGTCCATGTCACAAGCAACACAAACTCACTTAAAACAGTATCCTGTTAATTTTATTCTCTAAAATCTGCACACTGATAAGAACTGCCAGAAAGATGATCAGCCTTATGACTCCCTGTCCTCAAAAATTCACAACATGTTGGAAAAATACATTTTAATTTATTCAAAGTATATTATCATAAATGCAATTGCACACACATCTACAGAAAAGGTGAACATTTTCAAATGCATACTAATTTGGCTTAAAACTATGAGATGCACACACTCCTATTCCTGTCCAATGTGATGTGAAAAGGACCAATTTGGTAGTGATAAAGGAGTATGGATATCAGGCACCTTTTAAGTGTCTCAAATGTGGTCACATAGATTTCTGTTAAGCACAAGCTAACTTAAAAAGGAGAGGACCCTATACCCTATTACTGGACACATCTCAGCCCACACCCTCAACCTGTGTTGTGGACCAACAAAACCTGGAACCTCTTTAATATAGTCAACCTTAGCCGGAAGCGACCTGGAAAACTAACCCCCCTGCCTAAGCAACTTGGAAACCGACCTTAACTCTGCTGACTCCCAACTCACCCAGTTATCGAGCTGCAGTACTTGGAAATCAACGACTCGCAACCTGACGTTTGGGTAAGGCCTGTAAATCTATCAGCGTCTTTGATTATTTGTCTATGTAATACTCTCCAATGTTGAATGTCAGAAGTGTCATGTCCATTCTAACTGAGACTGACTTGTAACTTTAAACCGCAATGACACTGAAGTTCCAATCGCTCGACAAGGGCCCTGTCCAGAAACAACACCTAGCTCCTACCCCTATGGCCATGTTGATCTGAATTAAGTTAATAGGTATAAGTTATATGGTAGTAGCTACTTCGCCCTCTGCTATGCTAGATGGAGCTACTACCAAATGGTTGTACCTGTCCAATTCCTTCAGATCTACATGAAGTGTCAGGGATTGTTTCTGGACCGGGCCATGAGCTGTTGTGAAATGGTGAGGATACAGAACAGAAATCTGGATTAACACAAGCTAATAAGGGGCCAGGGATGGGGCTGGTCGCTTTGGCAATTATGGGCGTGGCATGTATGTCACTGATTGCTCTAAAGATTTATTGTAACAATAGTTTTGGCCTTGGCCATGCATACCATGTTGTACCGTTCAGAGGCTACCTGAACAGTCACATCACATCTTGATTTGTTGTTGGAGGACCTGAGGTCCACAATGTTGTTATTACCAGTATCTCTTCCCGGTTAATGTATTGTAACCAATGATGTAGTGGTCTTTTTGTATTTGGTGTATAGCCTTATGTACCTATTATGCTAAATTAGCATTGTTAGTGTTGTCGTTTGTTTCTCTGAAACCTTTATATACCCATCTTTTTACCCCTACATCCCTGCGTGTAACGCTACACACATACACTATACTTAGGTCCTTAGTTTGTTCCTGTTAAAACGCTAGCCTTACCGTTTCCAGAATTAAATAATTACAGATGGTGGATTTTCCACAACTCGTTTTCAGAAGTGTTTGACTTGCACAACAGTGTTTCCTGGATTGGAGGGAGCTGACACTTGATTTAGCAATAAGCAGTCCCATTCCATGAGCCGGATTACTTTCCAGCCAGGTTTGCCATCCGCACTGAATAGGTCCCAACATGGGACAGACAATTTCTAAACTCACTAGGTCCGGGATGTGCTGCTGTGCAAATCAAAGGCACTCCTGATAGCATAGTTGTGGAAAGTCCTCCATACTCAATGATAGCGCTCCAGCCCTTGTTCTGTGCTCAGTCTACCTGGCAAATACAGGAGTTCCACATCTTATTGGCTGCTAGTCAAAGAATTGCTTTGAACTTTTGCAATCAAGATGTCTATTGATGTCGTGGTTCCAAATGTAAAGCTCCTGTTATCTGACTCAGTTTACTCCCTCATATAGCATTAGCTTTGTACTGTACCTAACAGATTGGAAACCGAAGTTAGTGTGTGCAGTGAAAACTTCAAATGTACAGTTGTCATGGTAACAATAGAAAAAGGGGCGCATTGGGAACAAAATTGAAACAGATAGAAACCTACTGTAGATGCTGTGGCAAACTCCTGCAGTATAATTTTTTTTTTCACACACATCAAATTGTTCATTAAACACTAATCAAGAATGTTTGAGTGTAGTTAGATACAGATTATGTTAATTAACCCCAGAGTCTAAGCCTCTGGCAATATCTACTAAGCTACTAACAGTTTGGCTTTTTTAAGATGCTCAAAAGATGGATCATTTAGCTATTTGATTTGGAATTTTAGGACTCCTGTAGGTATCCAAAAGAAATATAAAACAATTATTTGATGAAACATTGAATTTGTTTTACAGCTGTTAGCCCATATTAGCATTGAATAACACATTCGTACAGGGCAAAAAATATAGTCAAAAAATAAATCAAAAGGAAGTAAAATTTGAAGTGTCTGAAATGCATCTGAGAGATATAGGAAAGCATCAGAGATGGGAAAAAGGTTACATGTGCAACCCTGGTTCCAAAAAAAGCCTATTCAGCTCCATTCATTTTTACCGCACAGTCACAGATGACCTTCTAACGAGTCCTGTGAAGCTTGTGGACACTGTAGGGCAAAATGGACGACATGTTCGTTCCAAATACTGGGCTCTAACCATTCAGACTTTACAGATGTTTTCGTGAGAAGACTTGTGCAGACTTTAGACAAGTCCTTTGAAGCTTGTGGGCGACGTAGAGCAGAATGGACTACATGTTTCTATTTGTGAGAGTCTCGGCTTTTCAGAACAGGTTACAGTTATATAATAGTTTCAAGCTCAAATCGTTCTGACTTTACAGACAATTTCGAGAGAAGACCTGTTATGAGGGTGTCTCCTGGTCTTACAAACACCGATGTAGCTTCCTTCATCCATTGTTTCTTGTGCAACAGCCAGAAAATCATAATATTTCCTGGTGTCACACAACATCCGTGGATAAATCTATCAAGCAAAATAAATGGGACAGCTGTCACACAACAATAGCATGTTTTAGCCTCATGAGAATCTCAAAACCCTAAAAAGCATTGCAGGAAAGAAATACCCCTGTTCAGTATAATTTTTTTTTGTACAAACATATTTTTATTGTCAGACTGGATAGGTGCAGTGAAATGTGTCAGCTATAGTAGTACGACGCCCCTGGAGCAAATTAGGGTTAAGTACCTTGCTGAAGGGCACATCGACAGATTTTCACCTTGTCGATGTGGGTATTCGAACCAGAGACCTTTCAGATACTGGCCCAAAGCTGGTCAGCAAAAGCCGGAAATATTTTTGAAAAGGCCATGTATTTCGATTACTTCTTAAAAAGAAAGATTTAGTCTCGGTAACACTTTACTTGACACCCAGTGTCATAATATGTCATAACAGCTGACATAACGTGCCATAACCTGTCATAATATGGTCATAACACTGTCATGACCCATATATATTTACACCTGTTGTGACATATATTGCGTTAACCTATGGCTGGTTATGACACCTACATGTCAAAACCTATATGACACCTACGTGTCAAAACCAACATTTATTCAAATGAGTTATTTTCCCTGCCAGAAAATGTCCTTTCATTTGAAGGCTTGTTTCTTAGATCCTTTGTTGTTGTTGGGTCTATCACGTACATGCCCTTATGTCAGTCATCAGTCAAAAAGAGAATGTCTTGTCCTGCTCCTGAAATCTGCTCCTGCATTCAGCCCAGTCTTCAGCAACAGAGCATTGGGGTAGGTGCATGTGTGACATAAATGTGTGCGCAATTACAATGATAATTTAAGATGGTCAATTTCATAAAATGTTATATAACATTAACATACTGTTGAAACTTAGGTTATGGCGTAATGGAATGTTTGGCCTTGTGTGGTAGGTTTTGAGGGTTTATGACATATTATGACATGGTTATGACTGTGTCATAAGGTGTTATGATGCTGGGTGTCAGGTAAAGTGTTACCAATATCTCAAACTCATGCACAGAGAAAACATGCGAAAGGGCTATTGTGTACTTCCCAAACGCCCACTCTCAATCTTCCTTGCTCGCCCCCCTATCTCTCTTTTTTATCTCTGTCTCTCTCTCTCCCTCTCTCCCTCTCCCCCTCTCTCTCTTTCTCTGTGTATCAGTTGGCTGGAAGCTGTTACCACCCACACACACTCCGGCCTGACAATTTACATTCAGAATATAAGCATGCACACACGCGCATGCACACACACACACACAAACACACAGATGTTCACAACGATGCAATCACACACAGACAATAAAGTTATTTCAGTGTTTAAATATTTTGTTGTGTGATATGTAATAATGCCACAGCAAGAGTCATAAGGCATGTGTTTTCACTAGGATACCAGTTGTGTGTTTTATTACTGTTCCATGCCTCTGGCACAAGGCCCTGTGCAAAGCTATTTGATTTGTTCCTCACACAAGTGTGAGAAATGCACTCTCATTTGCACATTTTGTGTCCGTGTGTGTGTGGTATGTTGGTGCGAATTTACTGTTGTTTTGTCCTGGAAAATTAACATGTTTGTAACTCTCAAGTCTCTTGCTCCAAATGTATTAGTTGTGCCAATGTCTTGTGGTTCAAGTGGAATTGCTTGGAGTTGTTACCATGGATACCAAACAATGAGCTGGGATCTAGAATAGAACATAGAGAGAGAGAGAGACAGTTGGATATTGCAAAAGGTTGAGCCAAATATACAGGAAACAACCTATATTTTTTCTTTCTTTGATATACACGTCAGGCTACGTTATAAGCCCATATTTGGGCTTATAATGTTACAATGAGGGTTGCAAAGGGTCGTAAACTTTCTGGTAAATTTCCTGAATTTTTCTGGAAATTTTCCATGGGAAGTTAAGCCTAGGTATTTTGCTTAAATTCATCAAAAACGTTAGCTTATAACAGTGAACCTTTTTTGATTGGATACACAAGGCAATTCTAGGTCTTGTGATGTATTTTGGTTAAACTATCCCCAATTCAATGGAACTGAAACCCTCTGCATGCACAGTGCATTCTTCCATCACATGTGCAGTGCACTCTTCCATCACATGTACAGCTGATTCTCAAGATCTTGCACACTAATGAGATGCTATTGAGCCCGCAATACTAGACTGTCTGAGCCAAGGACTACATACTTTCTGGTAAGTTTTGATTACAATACTGGGTGGGGTGAATATATTTTGTATGTTGTTAGTTGTTGCTACCATGTGGGTTTTAGCTTGCTTGAGCCTGTCACGCCCTGATCTGTTTCACCTGTCTTTGTGCTTGTCTCCACCCCCCTCCAGGTGTCGCCCATTTTCCACCTTATCCCCAGTGTACTTATACCTGTGTTTTCTGTTTGTCTGTTGCCAGTTTGTCTTGTTTGTCAAGCTTACCAGTGTTCGTCCTGTCAGCTCCTGTCTTTTTCCCTGCCTCTCTTTTTCTTGTCCTCCTGGTTTTTGACTCTTGCCTGTCCTGACCTTAACCCTGCCTGCCGTCCTGTACCTTTGCTCCACCTCTGGATTACTGAACTCTGCCTGTCCCTGACCCTGAACCTACCTGCTGTCCTGCACCTTTGCTCCACCTCTTGGTTACTGAACTCTGCCTGTCCCTGAGCCTGCCTGCCTTGACCTGTCGTTTGCCTGCCCCTGGTGTTACAAAAAAACATTGTTACTTCAACACAGTCTGCATCTGGGTCTTACCTTATCCTGATAGAGCCTGCTAACTGAGGAGTGTTAATTCACCTGTTTCCATACATGTTTCATTTTAAAACATTTATCTTACAAAGGACTTGTTTAATCTAACTGCATAACTATTTATCTGTACATGGAATTGTATATATATTTTTTTTACTAATTGTTTTCTAATCTTTACAGGAAAATGCCACGGGCACTATCTGATGTGTGGAGACATTTCACTGAAGCTAATGTAGAAGGATAAGTTGTGTACATTTGCAAATACTGTGCCAAATCATATGTGAAGAATGCAACAAAGATGCAGAATCATCTGGCCAAGTGCATAAAGTTCCCTCAGCGCTCACAACAAGCAACCTCTGACAAAAGTCCCTCTACTTGTATTCGAGTTGAAAATGATGAATCAGACACCTTATCGATAGCAACAGCTCATGGTCCACCTGGAATCAGAAGTATTTTTTTCTCAATGGAGGAACATAGTCAGAGAAATGTTGATGAATGTCTTGCTCGAGCTGTGTATGCAACTGGTTCACCTCTGATGCTCACAGGCAATGTATATTGGAGATTTCTGAATGTTTTTTGCCCAGCATACGCACCTCCAACCAGACATGCTTTATCTACTAATTTGCTGGATGCAGAGTTCAACAGAGTTCAAGTGAAGGTTAAGCAAATCATAAAGAACGCAGACTGTATTGTTATCAACCAGTATTCTACAAGAGCACAGACACAAGGGACAACAGACACACTGGTCTCTATATTGCAGATTGCAGTTGAGCTGAAGGCAGTCATCAATGACCTTGGACTACAAAAGGTATTTGCACTGGTGACAGACAATGCTGCTTGGTCTAAAGTGGAGGAGTCCTACCCTCACATCACACCCATTGGCTGCGCTGCTCATGCATTGAATCTGCTCCTCAAGGACATCATGGTACTGAAAACAATGGATACACTCTACAAGAGAGCCAAGGGAATGGTTAGGTATTTGACGGGTCATCAAGTTATAGCAGCAATCTACCTCACCAAGCAAAGTGAGAAGAATAAGAGCGCCACATTGAAGCTGCCCAGCAACACCTGTTGGGGGGTGGTGTGTCATCATGTTTCCTGGAGGGGAAGGAGTCTCTCCAAGAAATGGCCATATCACAGTCTGCCGATATGGACAGCCCTATCAAGAGGATCCTCCTGGATGAAGTATTTTGGGAGAGAGTGGTAAGCAGCCTGAAACTCCTGAAACCTATAGCAGTAGCCATTGTACAGATTGAGAGAGACAATGCTATCCTATCTGATGTTCAGATTCTGCTTGCAGATGTAAGAGAAGAAATCCGTACTGCCATGCCCACTTCACTGTTGCTCCAAGCAGAGGAAACTGCAGTTCTGAAATACATCAAAAAGCGTGAAGACTTCTGCCTGAAGCCCATACACGCCGTAGCGTACATGTCAGACCCCAAGTATGCTGGCAAGAGCATCTAGTCTGGTGCAGAGATCAACAAGGCCTACGGTGTCATCAGTCTGGCAAAGTACACTTCCTAGCAAGGGTTTTGGGATAGTGATGCAATATGGCAGTCGTGCCAACATATCTCATCAGCCACCTGGTGGAAGGGACTTTGTGGATCTGAGGCTCATTCCCCTTTTGCCTCCAACATCCTCCAAATCCCACCAACATCAGCCGCCTCAGAGCGCAACTGGTCCTTGTTTGGGAACACACATGCCAAAGCACGCAACAGGCTGACCAATACAAGGGTTGAAAAATTGGTGGCCATCCGGGCAAATATGAGCCTTTTTGAGCCTGACAATGAGCCATCCTCAACAAGGTTGGAAAGTGGCAGTGAAGATGAGGCCTCGGAGTCTGATGCTCAAGAGGTGGACATTGAGGAGGTCCAGGGAAAAGACATAGAAGCCTGAGAGGAAGACAACCAAAGCTTTAGTTTCTAGACGATCATTTTACAGATGGGAGATGCGCTGGATCATTGGGGATCATTCAATATTCCCTTTCTTTTGTTGTTCAGTGAAATCATCCCTTGTGAAGAGTCAACTCATTTAATTAAAGTTTAATTCATAACTAAACAGTTTTTTTTATTTCTATTAGAAGGATTTAATCATTTGCAATTATGTCTAGGTAAAAGGTTTATGTTTCTGTCTCCATATATGGTAAATATATCCAATGCAAAAAACATCTACATTTAAATGGTATTAATATTAATTTGCATATATTTCCGTTAATTCCCATATATTCCCGTTAATTCCCACGGAATGTTTCCACCTCTGAATATTCCCCAAAATGTGCAACCCTAGTTACAATAGCCGTTTTGTGTTCCCTTCAACGGGCACATTTAACTTTTATTTTACTTTAGTTTATTACATTTTTTCTGTAAATTGTGTATAAAATTCCATAGGAAAAAAAAAAACATTGAAAAATGTATATCAATCCATTCTGACAGTAAGGGATTTGAAGGGATGATGTTAGATTGTGATGCTTTGATGTTCAAAATGCCCACACTTTCACGCCCTGATCTGTTTCACCTGTTCCTGTTATTGTCTCCACCCCCTCCAGGTGTCGCATATTTTCCCCAGTGTATTTATCCCTGTGTTTCCTGTCTCTCTGTGCCAGTTCATCTTGTATGTTTCCAAGTCAACCAGCGTTTTTCCCGTTCGCCTGCTTTTTGCATTCTCCTTTTTCTAGTCCTCCTGGTTTTGACCCTTGCCTGTTTCTGGACTTTGTACCCGCCTGCCTGACCATTCTGTCTGCCTTGACCACGAGCCTGTCTGCCACTCTGTACCTCCTGGACTCTGATCTGGTTTTGACTTTTTTGCCTGTCCACGACCATTCTCTTGCCTACCCCTTTGGATTAATAAATATTGTAAGACTCCAACCATCTGCCTCCTGTGTCTGCATTTGGGTCTCGCCTTTGCCTTGATACACACATAACCGTCTTACTATTGGCTCTCATTAAGTTGCTATGCAAGTTGCTATGGGGTTATAGGGTCCATGGTGAACAGCTGGAGTTCAATGATGTCACAGTTCTACACGATTCATGGGTTGCACCTCCGTCACTCGGTTGCGTAGTTGCCATTGTTATCAACATTCTACAGATGCCGCAGCATATTGATGTCCAACTGATGGTTAATGCTCAGTCTTTCTGAACAGGGGAAAATGACTGTACAGTCAAAATTACACTATAGAGGCGTGGAAATACGATGACATTGCTAAAGTAGACAAATAATTAGTAGAAAACAACATTTGCATTATTATGATGTCAACAAGTTTACTTTAGAGAGATGCAATGTTGCCATGAGCTAGCAAAGTTTGTCAGAAATAGCTAGCAAACATGTTGGTGCTCTCCCCCCAGTCTTAGCTAGCTAGCTAAAATTATAATGCATCTAAAGTCAATCTGGCGACATCACAATGATGTCAAAAGCTTCTCCTACTAATTATTTGCCCCCTTCTGCCACAGTAATGCACTTTTGATCAAATCTTCATCAGCTATTGAGACTACATTGAGTAGAATGCTCAGCTGGGCATCAGTCCTAAAATGAACAATTAAAACAGTATTGTGAAGAAAAGTGCCTCCCATTACTAGATGCGGTAAAGAGGTCAATGGAACACGACCAAAACAATGGAAATGCCTTGAAAGTGCTTGGGGGAAAGATGCCGTGGGGGATAGATCCTGAATCTCCTCATTTCCCCCCAGCAAAATTAACCTACATTTAGGCTAGTGTTTATATTTGTATTTCACACTATGTTAGAGTATAATACTTGTATGGATGTCAACCCCAATACATGTTCATGTCAACTGCATTACAGTTAAAAACTACTTTGACTACCACCACCGATGTCTCTATGCTAATTATGTTACCAGCTTATACAAACAGGAGTTAGCATTTAGCAGTCACTTCTTCTAAACCTGAAAACAACTTATAAATGTTATGCAGTGAAAACAGCCAAATATATCAAAATCTGACTTTAGCAACCACATTGTGGGCCTGTTACAATACATAAATCATGACGGATTTGTTGAATGTGTGGCAATCCGGCGACCTTCTTCTATCCCGCATGGTCTACATTCCATTGACCTCTTTGTAGAGTTGTAATGACATGAGCTGCACATTTGAACACAAACATTTAAATTCATAACATTACCGTAACGTTGTTGTAAATGTGTATTAGGCTTCAGAAACACAGGCCTGTATTTAATCAAAGTATCAGCTCTCCTAAAGTAATCTCGGATAACAAACAAAATGTCATTATTGAACTGTAAGAGATCGATTTCAATAATGCAGTTTTGTTTTTGTCTTTGTTTCACTTCATAAACATTATTTAGGTGGACATAGAAACATCTAAAATAATATCCTCAGTTAGATTAGTCTAGCAGGCAGTACAGTCCATTTTAGAAAGGTGTTTAGATAATTACTAATAGTGTTGCTCATTAAGCAATGCATTAAAAGGGAGAGCTTACTCTCAATGGAAAATACATTGAAATTCCGTAGCCTGCAGACAAACAAACTCATGACGTGGCACTCTCTCTACCCTTCAGCAGATGTAAATGTACGGTACTAAACACATTCAGTTAGATATGGTCTAATGAAAACTGAGTGATGGGCTGACAGCACATCATTTTCCTAATCAGTGGCGATTCTATCATGTAAATCTTGGTGCGGCAAACAAACAAACAAAAATGTTTGATGCATGCCAGCAAAGCCACTACACAACACAACAAAAATACATTAGTTGCACTTTAACGGTGATAAATGGTGCCCACAAACTGTTAGGGACTAGATAAAGCTGTCCCAACAGCAGCGCTTTCTTTTCAGCACCATGGAGTGAATCCTTACCACTGCTACACCTGGCTATGAGTGGAGCCTTGTCTGTAGCGAAATAGTTCATTCAGCCTCATTTACTGCCTTTTAAAAACGCATAGCTGATATGGCTGACTTGCTTAAACAAATGTGAGATGAGATGTACAAACTGAGATGTACAAACTATGGCATAAGGGGACGACGAGTGGATAAGAGGCAATCCGTAATTGTAACTATTTGTTCAGCACTTTTGAAATGTAAAGCGACAGAATTTTGTAAATGGGACGTTCTTGCAGTATTCTCCCTGTACACCAAGTTAGAATCGTAGGATAAATAAAGGGGGCATATAAGCAGACAAGGAAAGTTCTTACAATATTCAATGATTACATTTCTGTAAAACAGGCTATAAACTACACCACCAAGTCAGAACAGTAGGCTAGGTTATGAAGGGGAAAGGGACCAAATTATTATGGTGAGGCAAATGGGCTACTAACAGCTTAATACACAACATACACTAAGTATTACTTTCATAGCTACAGTATACATATCTCCCTGGCATATTACATCATTTAGGCAGCAGCATACAATACATTTTTGGACTCACCTTGTGCTGTGCTCACTTGAACAAGAAGGTGGTCCTTGTGGGCAAATTTTTTTCATCAAACTTTGTAATCAAAGTCTGGCATCTCTGGATATCTTAATGGGTACTCTGAAAAAAACAAGGTTGAATCATGACGTCAGTGATCTTCATGGACTACAAGAGAAGGCGGGCCAAACTGGCCCCCATTAACATCGATGGGGCTGTAGTGGAACGGGTAGAGAGTTTCAAGTTCCTTGGTGTCCACATCACCAACGAACTATCATGATCCAAACACACCAAGACAGTCGTGAAGAGGGCACGATAAAACCTTTTCCCCCTCAGGAGACTGAAAAGCTTTGTCATGGGTTCCCAGATCCTCAAAAAGTTCTACAGCTGCACCATCGAGAGCATCCTGACCGGTTGCATCACCGCCTGGTATGGCAACTGCTTGGCATCTGACCGTAAGGTGCTACAGAGGGTAGTGCGTACGACCCAGTACATCACTGGGGCCAAGCTTCCTGCCATCCAGGACCTGTATATAGGCATGTCAGAGGAAAGCCCATAAAATTGTCAGAGACTCCAGTTACCCAAGTCATAGACTGTTTTCTCTGCTACCGCACAGCAACTGGTACCGGAGCTCCAAGTCTAGGACCAAAAGGCTCCTTAACAGCATCTACCTCCAAGCCATAAGACTGCTGAACAATTAATCAAATGGCCACCGGACTATTTACATTGACACCTCCCCCCTCCATTTGTTTTGTACAGTCGTGGCCAAAGGTTTTGAGAATGACACAAATATACATTTTCACAGTCTGCTGCCTCAGTTCATATGATGGCAATTTGCCTATACTCCAGAATGTCATGAAGAGTGATCAGATGAATTGCAATTAATTGCAAAGTCCCTCTTTGCCATGCAAATGACTGAATCCCACAAAAACATTTCCACTGCATTTCAGCCCTGCCACAAAAGTGTTGACGAGGACAAGGCTGGAGATCACGCTGTCATGCTGATTGAGTTCGAATAACAGACTGGAAGCTTCAAAAGGAGGGTGGTGCTTGGAATCATTGTTCTTCCTCTGTCAACCATGGTTACCTGCAAGGAAACACGTGCCGTCATCATTGCTTTGCACAAAAAGGGCTTCACAGGCAAGGATATTACTGCAAGAAAGATTGCACCTAAATAAACCATTTATCGGCTCATCAAGAACTTCAAGGAGAGCGGATCAATTGTTGTGAAGAAGGCTTCAGGGTGCCCAAGAAAGTCCAGCAAGCGCCAGGACCGTCTCCTAAAGTTGATTCAGCTGCGGGATCGGGGCACCACCAGTACAGAGCATGCTCAGGAATGGCAGCAGGCAGGTGTGAGTGCATCTGCACGCACAGTGAGGCGAAGACTTTTGGAGGATGGCCTGGTGTCAAGAAGGGCAGCAATGAAGCCTGTCACGACTTCAGCCAAAGTCGGCTCCTCTCCTTGTTCAGGCGGTGTCACCGGTCTTCTAATAATCACCGATCTACTACTTTGTCTTGTCTTGTTTTTCACACACCTGGTTTGCATTCCCCATCATTATCTGTTGTGTATTTAACCCTCTGTTTTCCCCCATGTCCTTGTGTGTGTTTGTTTATTGTGAAGCCGTTTTCCGGCTGGTGCATTTAATATGATGCATCGCCTGTGTTGCTATGGCAAGTTATTTGCATTCTCTCCAGGAAAAACATCAGGGACAGACTGATATTCTGCAGAGGTACAGGGATTGGACTGCTGAGCACTGGGGTAAAGTCATTTTCTCTGATGAATCCCTTTTCCGATTGTTTGGGGCATCCGGAAGAAAGCTTGTCCGTTGAAGACAAGGCGAGCGCTACCATCAGTCCTGTGACCATTCATGTGTGGGGTTGCTTCTCAGCCAAGGGAGTGGGCTCACTCACAATTTTGCCTAAGAACACAGCCATGAATAAAGAATGGTACCAACACATCCTCCGAGAGCAACTTCTCCCAACCATCCAGGAACAGTTTGGTGACGAACAATTCCTTTTCTAGCCTGATGGAGAACCTTGCCATAAGGCAAAAGTGATAACTAAGTGGCTCGGGGAACAAAACATGGATATTTTGGGTCCATGGCCAGGAAACTCCCCAGACCCTAAAACTCCCCAGAATTTGTGGTCAATCCTCAAGAGGCGGGTGGACAAACAAAAACCCACAAATTCTGACAAACTCCAATCATTGATTATGCAAGAATGGGCTGCCATCAGTCAGGATGTGGCCCAGAAGTTAATTGACAGCATGCCAGGGCAGATTGCAGAGGTCTTGAAAAAGAAGGGTCAACACTGCAAACTTCATGTAATTGTCAATAAAAGCCTTTGACACTTATGAAATTCTTGTAATTATACATCAGTATTCCATAGTAACATCTGACAAAAATATCTAAAGACACTGAAGCAGCAAACGTTATAGAAATTAATATTTGTGTCATTCTCAAAACTTTTGGCCACGACTTTACACTTCTGCTATTCGCTGTTTATTATCTATGCATAGTCACTTCACTTCCTCAACTGACCTGTACCCCCACACATTGACTCGGTACCGGTACCCCCTGTATATAGACTCGTTATTGTTATTTTGTTGTGTTACTCTTTATTCTTTTTTACTTGAGTTTATTTGGTCAATATTTTCGTAACTGTTTTTGAACTGCGCTGTTGGTTAAGGGCTTGTAAGTAAGCATTTCACGGTAAGGTCTACACTTGTTGTATTTGGGGCATGTGACAAATACAATTTGATTTGATTTGATTTCAGGTCGGAGCTCTAGAAAGAGGCCAGAGTTCCCGACTTGGAATTCCAAGTTGTTTGACTGTTCAAAACGTATTTTCCCAGTCGGAGCTCGTTTTATCCCTGAGTTCCCAGTTGTCTTGAACTCATTGAAGTCTGAGATTTCCCAGTTCCGAGTTTCCAGTTGATTTGAAAGCGGCAGATGTCATGCTGGATTGACAGCATTGCTAATGTATTCACACTTTTCTGGCTCATGGTATTTATCCTTTTAAGTTTGGAAAATAATCCCTTAAACCCAGACTTGGACCACACCCCCACCGCACTGAATAGCAGGCTAGTGATTTGCTTTGCAACGATTTCAGTTAGCCACTGATTCCTTCCAAACCATTCATTGCTGAATTTACGATTTCCAACTTGTTGTGCAATGTATATGTCCAATGGCTGATGTCCACCGGTTCGCTTTATGTATAATTTCTCTTCATATGACTAGGATTGCAAAGGATTTGCCAGTAGATTGTCTACTTGATTCATGATGATGACTGCTTGTCTAGCTTGCTAACTAAGATTTTGTCTAGCTTGCTAGCTAAGATCAGTCCAATCAAAGCTACGGTAGATATAACGTGATTTTACATTGCTTTATCTGTGGCCAATGACCTTGAGCCTTCTTGGATGGGCACTTCTAATGTAACTCTATGGCAGCAGCCAAGGGGCTTGAATTTTCTAGCTCTCCCTGTAGATTTTTGCGGTGACGTAGTGTCCTCATGAGTGACAGAACACTGAGCCAATCACTGCGCAACTAGAGAACATTACCAAACCCTACGCTCCGTATTTTCCGCTGGCTGCCCCACAACCACAGAAAACACTGAGCTAGGCTGAAACACCCTGCATTTTGGAGCTGCCTTACTCAAGAAAGCAAAAAAGAGACCATGTTTGTATGCACCTTTATTATTATTATATATTTTTTTACATTGGTTGGAAGCTGATATGTGACACGTATTAATGTGCCAAAATAATATGCAAAACAGGCACACATAAAAAAAATATAGAGAGATTATTTTTGCTTAACATGTGGGGCTCAAAACAGGTCGGGCTCTGCCCCACCTGCCCTGAATGATGGGTTGCCACTGTTGCTAATGTACTAAAACAGGTAGGACAGTACATGGTCACTTTCTGAGAATGAGTGTATGACGTACAGTATTTGGTGCATTGAATCACAGATTTTCGGTATGCAGTTTTCATATTTTTTGAACCTGGGTTTCAAGTGGTCTTAAACTGTACAGTAAAACAGAGCCTCCTACTCAATCAACTGTGTTTGTTTTTGGCCAAATTATAAAATCTCTGGTTCTCCATCCCCTACAATATTAGCAGGTACATTTGGGTAGTTAAGGCTGTTCATTGAGCTCACTTGGGCGTGCATAACTTGTTCCTGTGAGCAGGTCTTCTATAATCATCTTTCAAGATCTTGGTACTAAAAGTAAGCACTTAAAGCCTGAAATAACTGTCTGGCTGGTTGCACTGAATAGCACTTTTGTCCTTGTTTTGGAAATGTGTTATTTTTGTCAAGATAGGCAATGAGCTGTTATGTAGGATTTACGAGAGCCAGGTGACACTAAGTTCTAAAATAATTGCTCTGAAATGACTCATATTCTCCAATATAAATCCTTATGTGAATTGGCTGTATGTGACTCAGTCTCTACATTTGTGTAATATTTTGGCATGTTTGAGTCATTAGGACACAATAATATGTTATGAAATCGAGGGTATTCTTTCCAGGCCATTTCTGACAATAGGTAATGGAGTTTACAATCTTCACTGTAGAAATATGTTCACCTAAAGCCGGGTGATTTTCAAAATCCTAACATCGCTGAGCCTCTCACATTAAACAACCATCTTCCAGGTAGTTTTGTCTCGCTAACGTATTGTTGCTCATAATAAATTGAGTGGCACAGACTGGGGTCACACACTACAAGGTTCTTGACTTGGTCGTTAGGATTCTCGATACCACGCTGCCTCACAAAAACTATGTGATGATGTGATTCGATTTAACTTAGCTACCATGAGATGTGGCTCAAAGCAGCCTCATAGACGTTTTCAGTCAGACCTTCACGTTTGCCATTCAAAGTTGAAATATCTAGCCAACATTTTGTATTTAATAAAATGTATTGTGAACTTCAGAGCTGTAATGATTTGACACTTTGGCTTTGTTTAAAGGCAATTGCAAATGCATACCATGTAGTCATCACTCCTGCTCGAGAGTCTACAAATTCTGGGTGATGCGAAACAACATCATCATCTCACTGACCTTCTTCTCTGGCGAGCTCTTATTGGCTATTCCTGATCACAGTTCTCAAAACTTGTCATTGCACATCTCACACTACAAGATCATTGCAGATTGTGTGCCGATAAAATCAAACATGTTTGAAAATACCGGGACCTCTGGGACTGCTCAAAGACGAGATCAGTAACCCTCTGACAAATCTCTGACCAGCTCACATTAAACGGGTGTCGGTGACAGCCGCTGCCCTGAGTAGACAATGACATGGGGATTTTGTCTCCGATCTCAAAAATGTGTCTGGAACAGCTAACCGTTTAGTGTTCACCTGGTTTCACCTGGGTGAAATCCTTGGCTGTTAGAAAATATCCTTTCCACCGTTCCAGCTGTGTGAGATTGAGATTGAGGAGAATGCTTAACATTTTTAGATACAAATTTATGGAAAACAAGGTGGATCTTTGGTGATGCTGGTTTCATCTAATGTTGTCCAAATATAATATGGAAATAATGGTCTATGGCTCTATGGTACTTAGGATTTTGTCTGCTTTGAGTCACACTGTGACAGGCATGTTCAAGGTAGTTCTAAACGGGGCCTTTGTAGTTTGATACATTCTCACAAGTCTGCTTTGGCGCACGACCTTGGATTGCATTAAAGTATACCTCTCGTCTTTTTTCATACATAGTTTTGCAACGCAGCCACAAAAACCTGCAAGCCAATGAGAATGTTTTAGTGCTGACAATGGCAGTGACACTTTTCCTCCATCCATGTTTAATCATGTTCTAGGATGATGTGGTGATTTTTTCTTCTCCCTCATAGAATGTGCTCATGAATGCCTTTTATATTACCAACTCATATTGAAGGACACATAAGTCCATATAATACTTTATAATCTTAGGCACTTGTTTCTCAGTTCACAACACCTGATTGCCCTCGGCAAAATTAATTATGCATGTTGAATGTGTATGAACTTAAGTGGTCTAATAATTGGTGACTTAATGAATGAACTAATCTGCCTACTATTTCAAATTAATAATGTTGTATAAGGGCTTCAGTAATAGTTTTATTCAAAGAGAACAATTAACTTCAAACTCTGATCAGTAGTTTAGCATCCGTTCATCAAGTCTGATACACTTCATCACCAAAAGTATGTGGACACCTGCAAGTCGAACATCTCATTACAAAATCATGGGCATTAATATGGAGTTTGTCCACTCTTTGCTGCTGTAACAGCCTCCACTAATCTGGGAAGGCTTTCCACTAAATGTTGGAACCTTGCTGCGGGGACTTTCTTCCATTCAGCCGCAAGAGCATTAGTAAAGTCAGGCACTGATGTTGTATGATTAGGTCTGGCTCGCAGGCGGTATTCCAATTATTCCCAAAGGTATTCAATGGGGTTGAGGTCAGGGCTCTGTGCAGGCCAGTCAAGTTCTTCCACAAAGATCTCGACTAACCATTTCTGTATGGACCTTGCTTTGTACACAGGGGCATTGTCATGCTAAAACAGGAAAGGGCCTTCCCCAAACCGTTGCTGCAAAGTTGGAAGCACAGAATCGTCTAGAATGTCATTGTATGCTGTAGCGTTAAAATTTCCCTTCACTGGAACTAAGGGGCCTAGCCGAACCATGAAAAATAGAACATTATTCCTCCTCCACCAAACTTTACAGTTGGCACTATGCATTGGGGCAGGTAGCGTTCTCCTGGAATCCGCCAAACCCAGATTCGTCCGTCGGACTGCCAGATGGTGAAGCGTGATTCATCACTCCAGAGAAAGTGTTTCCACTGCTCCAGAGTCCAATGGTGGCGAGCTTTACATCACTCCAGCCCAAGCTTGGCATTGCACATGGTGATATTAGGCTTGTGTGTGGCTGCTCGGCCATGGAAACCCATTTCATGAAGCTCCTGATGAAAAGTTATTGTGCTGACGTTGCTTCCAGAGGCAGTTTGGAACTCATTAGTGAGTGTTGCAACCGAGGACAGATGATCTTTACACACTATGCGCTTCAGCGCTCGGCTGTCCCGTTCTGTGAGATTCTGTGGCCTACCACTTCGCGGCTGAGCCTTTGTTGCTCCTAGACATTTCCCCTTCACAATAACAGCACTTACAGTTGACTGGGGCAGCTCTAGCAGGGCAGATATTTGATGAACTGACTTGTTGGAAAGGTTGCATCCTATGACGGTACCTCGTTGAAAGTGGCTGAGCTCCTAAGTAAGGCCATTCTTCTGCCAATGCTTTTCTATGGAGATTGCAGGGCTGTGTGCTCAAATGTATACACTTGTCAGCAACGGGTGTGGCTGAAATAGCTGAATCCACTAATTTGAAAGAGTGTCCACATACTTTTGTGTATATATTTGGGGGTAGATCAGCTTTAATATTGCATATAGATAGTGGCTTCCATCAATGTAATTGTCTGCATCATTTCCAATCCCCCATATATTTTTTGGGTAAAAATATATAACATATATATACAGTGCATTCGGAAAGTATTCAGACCCCTTCCCTTTTTCCACATTTTGTTACATTACAGCATTATTCTAAAATTGATTAAATAGTTTTTTTCCTCATCAATCTACACAGAATACTACATAATGACAAAGCAAAAACTGTTTTTGATCAATTTTTGCCAATTTATTACAAATAAAAACAGTAATAACTTATTTACATAAGTATTCAGACTCTTTGCTATTAGACTCCACATTTAGCTCTGTTGCATCCTGTTTCCATTGATCATCCTTGATTGGAGTCCACCTGTGGTAAATGGTCCACCTGTGGTAAATTCAATTGATTGGACATGATTTGGAAAGGCTGTCACGATCTTCGTACGGGACGGACCAAGATGCAGCGAGGGTTCCAGTGTACATACTTTATTTAAAACGTAATGCAACTGGCAAAACAATAAACAAATAAAGATCGTAACTAAGGTGTGGCACAAACAGGCACACATACAAAGACAACATACCAATAAACAATGACCCACAATCCCAGTGTATAAAGCACAAACATATATATGGTTCCCAATTAGAGGTAACGACAAACAGCTGCCTCTAATTGGGAACCATCAACCCAACATAGAAATACAACCCCTAGAACATAAACCCCTACTACACAAAACACAAAATAACATGCCAGCCTGCTAACCCAGGCCTGGATGTGACAAAGGCACACATCTCTCTATGTAAGGTCCCACAGTTGACAGTGGATGTCAGAGCAAAAATCAAGCCATGATGTCAAAGGAATTGTCCGTAGAGCCCCGAGACAGGATTGTGTTGAGGCACAGATCTGGGGAAAGTAACAAATCTCTGCAGCGTTGAAGGTCCCCAAGAACACAGTGGCCTCCATCATTCTTAAATGGAAGAAGTTTGGAACCACCAAGACTTTTCCTATTTCTGTCCGCCCGGCCAAACTGAGACATCGAGGGAGAATTGCTCCAGAGTCAGAGTGACCAAGAACCCGATGGTCACTCTGACAGAGCTCCAGAGTTCCTTTTTGGAGATGGGAGAACCTTCCAGAAGGACAACTATCTCTGCAGCACTCCACCAATCAGGCCTTTATGGTGGAGTGGCCAGACGGAAGCCATTCCTCATTAAAATGCACATGACAGCCCACTTGGTGTTTGCCATTGGTGTTTGCCAAAAGGCACCTAAAGGACTCAGACCATGAGAAACAAGACACCAAGCGTCACATCTGGAGGAAACCTGGCACCATCCCTTCTGTGAAGCATGGTGGTGGCAGCATCATGCTGTGGGGATGTTTTTCAGCGGCAGGGACTAGTGGACTACTCAGAATCGAGGCAAAGATTAACACATCAAAGTACAGAGAGATCCTTGATGAAAACCTGCTCCAGAGCACTCAGAACCTCAGACTGGGGTGAAGCTTCACCTTCCAACAGGACAACGACCTGCACACAGCCAAGACAACTCAGGAGTCTTTGAATGTCCTTGAGTGGCCCAGCCAGAGCCCGGACTTGAACCTGATCTAACATCTCTGGAGAAACCTGAAAATATCTGTGCAGCAACGCTCCCCATCCTACCTGACAGAGCTTGAGAGGATCTGCAGAGAAGAATGGGAGAAACTCCCCAGATACATGTGTGCCAAGTTTGTAGCGTCATACCCAATAAGACTTGAGGCTGAAATCGCTGCCAAAGGTGCTTCAACAAAGTGCCGAGTAAAGTGTCTGAATACTAAATGTGATATTTTTTTTTATGTATACATGAGCAAATATTTATTTAAGAAAGTTTTGCTTTGTCATTATGGGGTATTGTGTGTAGATTGATGAGGGAAAAAATGATGTAATACATTTTATAATAAGGCTGTAACGTAACAAAATGTGAAAAAAGTCAATGGGTCTGAATACTTTCCCTAATGCACTGTACATTGAGTTCTATCTGTCAAGTAATTTTTAAACCAGTTGCATGCAGCCTGGTCTAGGCCAATTGATGAAAGCCTCGGAATTAGCAGAGTGATCAACAGTATCAAAAGCCTTTGACAGGTCAACGAAGAAGGCAGCACAATGTTGCCTTTTATCCATACAGTTAACCACATTATTTACAACTATGCATCAGAGATAGTGCTATGACCTGGTGTTAAACCTGACTGATGTACATGTAGAATACATTTCAAAGATAAGAAAGTGAGAATAAAATGAGAATTAATCAAGGATTCTAATATTTTAGCTATGCAAGAAAGTTCATTATTTAGGTCACATGGGTCACCACTTTTGGGAAGGGGGAGTACATGGGCCACCTTCCTAACCTTGGGGATAGTACCAGATATAATTGTCAGGTAAAAAATATGGGTTAATGATTCAGCAATCAGGGGGGCAGAGAGCTGCATAAAAAAATTATCAAGCATATCAGCTCCAGTGGATTTGTTTTACCTCAATCTAAAGCAAGGGATCCAGCACATCACAAATAGTTAATTGTTGAAATGAAAACAAGATTCACTAGAATTTGAAAGATTCACTAGAATTTGAGTCAGCTAGAGGCTGGCAGAGGGAAGAGCAGTCGATTGACTGACCAGGGTCAACTACACCACCGTTTCTCTCAAATAAAAAACCTACCAAGATAAAATTATGATTTAAAGAATCACTTATCCCATTCTTCTCAGTTATGATGCCAAAGTCAGACAGAACTTGCTTAGGCAGGGAAGAAGAGGAATTTGTATGCTTCAGTGCATTTACTGTTTTACAAAAATGTGAAGGATCACCAGCAGTGTCAGAGACAGAGCTTAAAAAGTAGCTTGATTTAGCTTTCTTAATCGAGATAATACATCTGTTTCTCAATCGTCTGAAAGATTGCCAGTCTACCACACAGTCAGTTTTCCATGCTTTGGCCCAAGCCTGATATCTCATCTGAATGAGCTCTGATCCCTCAGAAGAAATCTGATCTATCTTTAACTGTGAATTGTTTAAAAGGGGCGTGTTTATCTACCAGAGGAATAAATATCGAGGATACATTTTCCAGAGCCAACTTAGGGTAAGGTATACAGGAGACAGTGGCTAAATCAGAGTAGAACATGTCATCTTGAGCAGAAAACAGTATGTTGCTGATTCGTATCTCTAATACATACTATGGGACAATAATCACTGAGATCATATGAGAATACTCCACTAGACAAATATTTATGGGGGTTATTAGTAAGAATTAAGTCAATTAATGTTTTTCACATTTAACCGTGTGGGTTTTTAGATCAATTAAGTCAGATTAAAATCAGTGCATCTATCTTAAATTGATCTGAGGCCGGGGATAGCCAATCCAGATTCAAATTCCCTAAAATGACCATCACCGAGGACAGAAAAGGTGTTAAACATCTGATATAGCACCAATAGCATCCACCATGGCAGCAGAGACAGTTATATTTTTGTGATATAATCTACCTCTACCTCATATTGCACAATGTTTCCAATACAGCATAGGTCTAAAATGTAATCCCCTTCCACAACTGTTCTAAACAAGGCTTTTTTAGATGAAAATTACAGTTGCGTATTAGTGTGTGTGTGTGTGTGTGTTCATGCATGTATCTATGTATGTATACAACCTAAATAAGGGGTTGCTTTTAGGGTCTGTTATTATTATTTAATTGATTGATATGTATCAACTCACATTAAAATGCGTAGCCCTTCTTAGAGAAATGACTAGCCGGGGAAATTTGTTAGACAGCAGGATGAAAAGAAAAATAAGAGAAAAGAGAGGGTACAGAGAAGAGGGGCGGATGACAGAGAGAAAAAGACGAGAGGAGGGGGAGTACACCACTGGAATTATGTAAAAGAGTGCGTGGGAGAGAAGAACAGATGAGAAGGAAAGTGAGTATTTATAGTGCCTTAAGTATTCAAAAGGTTACCATTGCTCTACTGGGAAACTGAGGAAAATGTCAGATATTGACTGTCTGATATTAAGGGGGAAATAAAGGGTGTGTGGGTGTTACCATAGGAATTGAATTGGTAGAAAATATCTTGTTTGTTTACAGTCTGGCAACCATCTTGGTGGGGTGGTTTGAGATATTTAATTTACCAATGCTTTAACCAACAAAGTCGATGACCTTATGTTATAGGTTATATAGTAGTAGAGTAGAGGGAGTGCTATTCATATATAATTGATCATATGATTATATAGGTATTCCCCCAGTTGGATACCCAACTGAAGCTCCCTCAGTCGCTTGGCTTGATGGAGAGGGGGGCACAAAAGCGCTCACGCAGATTATAATTCTCATCTGCCCATATGCCAAGGAGTACTTTCATATAGTCTGCCCTCCAGTTGGTGGTTATTTTCCATGTTCACGTAATTTTGCTGGTGGCCTTCTTTCGTATCTGCTTCTGAATGTAGAAATATTTGATGTGGACATATGGCTAGCATTTCTTTATTGTGTAGCTGACTGTACTTGTGATTTCTTCATCGTTTATCTTGACCGCACCTCTTCAAACCTTTGGCACGACTATGGAATGGAGGAGAGGGCCAGGCCATAGGCGTGATGTGTGCGAAATAAGCACAGTAAAATGTTCAGATAGTACATAGAACAAACATGCCTCTCTGACATTTAGAATTAGTAGTCACATCAGCTCTTTTCTTGACTGTTAAATCTGCAACATTCCACAACATTTGCCAGCTGAACATGGCCCAGACAAAATATGTACCCAACTGATGAACAAAACAAACAGGCACTACCATGCACTGGCTCACCTGGAGATATAGATTGGTAGTGAAAATCATGCTACAGTATTTTCAACTTCTCAGAACAAAAGTTTTGTTTGTGTTTGTATTTTCTTTAGACAATTCTTACACTTTTTCCCATGGTCAGAGTAGATATTAAGTTACAGTTTCAGACTGGATTTAAGATTATTGGGCTCCTTATCTCTCTCTCTCTCTCTCTCTCTCTCTCTCTCTCTCTCTCTCTCTCTCTCTCTCTCTCTCTCTCTCTCACAGAGCACGCTCGCGCTCGCAGGAAGAGCATTGCCACTGCGAGACAGCCAAGCATGGAAACCCCTCCCACTGCCCCCCCACAATCCTTCAGACAACAAGTAAATACTGGAATTGCTACATTACCTGTCATTTCCACTTAATCCAGGCCTTACAGTAAAGTTCTACCCACCCATATTAGCTTCACTTCCTGCTCTCTAGCATTATTCTCCCTCATCTTCTTGTTCTCTTTTGTACAGAGTAGAATCGATAACAGTAATAGATAGTAGGTCAGTGGTGGAAAAAGTACCAATTGTCATACTTGAGTAAAAATTAAAGATACATTCATGGAAAATGACTAAAAAATGACTAAAATAAAAGTAAAAGTCACCCAGTAAAATACTACTTGTGTAAAAGTCTAAAAGTATATTTTTTTATATACTTAAGTATCAAAAGTAAATGTAATTGCTAAAATATACTTAAGTATCAAAAGTAAAAGTAGAAATCAAATCAAATTCCTTATATTAAGCAAACCAGACGGCACCATATTCTTTTTTTTTATTTTATTTACTGAGAACCAGGGGCACACTCCAACACTCAGAATTTACAAACAAAGCATTTGTGTTCCCTGAGTCTGCCAGATCAGAGGCAGTAGGGATGACCAGGGATGGTCTCTTGACAATTTTCCTGTCCTGCTGAGCATTCAAAATGTGAGAAGTACTTTTGGGTGTCAGAGAAAATGTATGGAGTAAAAAGTCATTATATTCATTACGAATGTAGTGAAGTAAAAGTAAAAGTTGTCAAAAATATAAGTTGTAAAGTACAGATACCTCAAAAAACTACTTAAGTAGTACTTGAGAGTATTTTTTCTTAAGTACTTTACACCTTTGCTAACAATAATGGTAGTAATTTACCGATTCCAAATTAAAAGTACACCAGTTCAACCTTAGAACAGTACTCCTACCAATTGAGTTTTCGAGTCTTCAAATAGGCTTACACCATCCATCTTAGTGACTGAATTAGCATAGCCCACTGAAACAACTTTATTGAATGGACATTGTTGCTTTATCTGTAGCCCAATAGCCTCCTCCAGTGGCCGTCAGTACCATAACCATCACCACCACCAACAATAACATGGACACATGCTAGCACTGATTTTGAAGACAGGTTTATTGACTCCATTATTTATGGAATGGACATCCCCACCTGTGTAATAGTCTCCTCTGCTGTCCCTAATAGAGCTTCCTCAGTCGAAAGTTGAAGGGCTCCATCAAAAGGGCAAAGAGCCAGCCCAAACTGGATCGAACAAGCAGCTTCCGCCACATGATTCTACCACGTTTCCGTAGTGCTGATCAGGAAAGGTAGCTAACACTTTCCCAAAAGTTTGCATTTGTGACGTACACTTGTGGTCCCTATTCTATACTCGGTAATGCTTTATTTTACACTCCTTTTTCTTTCAGTTTTCCAATATGTAAAATATATTGTAACAGTGGTTACTTTTTGTGCCAAATTATATTTAGTAGTGGTTGTTTCAAAGCACTGTTACCCTAAACACACCCTCTCTCTCTATCTCTCTCTAGGACCCGTCTAATGCAGAGCTCCAGGGAGTCCCACTCTCATGAGTCCCTGCTCTCCCCTAGCAGTGCAGCGGAGGCTCTGGACCTCACGCTGGATGAAGATGCTGTCATCAAACCTGTCCACTCCAGTATATTGGGCCAGGAGTACTGCTTTGAGGTGTGTGCACTGCTGCCAGAAGAATAGAGGATAGTATCTCTCCTAATATCACATCTGATACAGTTATTACGGCTGTGTCTTTCCAGTTGATGGGTCAAAGTGATAACAATTGATCAACTGTTACACACTAACAAGCAACAAACAATTTAATTGATGAATTCACTTCTATGGGTCTGTTTGACTGCAGGTGACCACCATTTCAGGGACGAAATGCTTTGCCTGCCGCTCGGCCGCTGAGAGAGACAAATGGATTGAGAATCTACAGAGAGCTATCAAGCCCAATAAGGTGAACAAATAGAGAGGAGGACCCTGCTTGCAGTCCACACTCAAAATGCCTTTTATGGCATACAAATTGTGAGATCATCTCCATTAGTTTCAGCAGTCTTCACCTCTCTCTTGCTCTGTCTCCAATGCTCTCATTGTAGGACAACAGTCGAAGGGTGGACAATGTGCTTAAGTTGTGGATCATTGAGGCCAGGGACCTTCCGCCTAAGAAGAGGTACTATTGCGAGCTGTGTCTGGATGACATGCTGTACGCACGCACCACTAGCAAGCCGCGTACGGACACAGTCTTCTGGGGCGAGCACTTTGAGTTCAACAACTTGCCTGCCATTCGTAGCCTACGCCTGCACCTTTACAAGGAGACAGACAAAAAGAGACGCAAGGTGTGTGTGTTTCTGTCTATGATGGTTGTATTTCTCTTTGGGTTTGCAGAGTTACTCAAATATTCCTTACTATTCAATTCTCCATTCTGTTCTCTAACCTAGGAGAAGAGCACGTACCTCGGCCTGGTCACTATCCCTATATCGAGCATCACAGGCAGGCAGTTTGTGGAGCAGTGGTACCCGGTGATCCAGCCCAGTGCTTTGGCTAAGGGTGGCGGTGTAGGTGGTGGCAAGGTCATCAATGCCTCAATCCGCCTCAAGTCCCGCTACCAGACCATGAGTATCCTGCCCATGGAGCTGTACAAGGAGTTCGCTGAGTACATCACCAATAACTACCGTACGCTGTGTGCCGTGCTGGAGCCTCTGCTCAGTGTCAAAAGCAAAGAGGAGGTGGCGTTCGCGCTAGTGCACATTCTCCAGAGCACAGGCAAGGCCAAGGTAGGAAGGAAGGCACTACAGCAGGGATGGCCAAGCACTCCTGTTGGAGAGTAATCTCTTTCTAAATGTTTTGTAAATGTGTCTGCTGTACAATGTGTTTGTGTTGTTTGTTTGAGGAGCATGTTCTTTTTTCAGGACTTCCTTTCAGACATGGCGATGTGCGAGGTGGATAGATTTATGGACAGAGAGCATCTGATCTTTCGAGAGAACACCCTTGCTACTAAAGCCATAGAGGAGTACCTCAAATTGATAGGGCAACGGTACCTTAAGGATGCCATAGGTAAAACTCCTGATTATTTCATGGTTTACCATTACCTGTGTAATATTACCTGAAATTATCAAATCCAGACATGGTTTCTAATACTATTTGAAATCGATCAAATACTTTGAGTGTTTGCTTGACCTTGACTAGAGTGCCAGGTGAGTTGGGTTTGCAGTTTTAAGACTTTTTTATTGAACAGGCAAGCTCAATCAAGCACAGCTAAAGTATTTGAAATGATGAGTGACAATGATCTTGATCAGAAGACTATGATGATGATGAAGAAGAAGATACTGATGGGGATTAATGAATCGTTGTCTCGTTCACAGGGGAATTCATTCGAGCATTATACGAGTCAGAGGAGAATTGTGAAGTGGATCCCATGCGCACTCCACCGTCTGTCCTCGCCGACCATCAAGCCAATCTTCGCATGTGCTGCGAGCTGGCACTCTGCAAGATTGTCAACTCTCATTGGTCAGAACTTCTTCCACATGACTATGCCATTGTACAAATGTGTCAGTAACATAGGATCCTTTCAAGTATGGTGGGGTGTTTCTCCCCCCCCACCAAAAAAAAACAATTTGCAATGGAAAATAAAGTACTATTCTGTCCTTCTGTCCTACCCTTTCATTGTAGTGTGTTTCCGCGGGAGCTGAAGGATGTCTTTGCCTCTTGGAGGGTCAGGTGTGCCGAGCGGGGAAGGGAGGACATCGCAGACCGCCTCATCAGCTCCTCCCTCTTTCTACGCTTCCTGTGTCCCGCCATCATGTCGCCCTCTCTCTTCAACCTCACCCAGGAGTACCCCGGAGAGCGGACATCCCGCACTCTTACCCTCATCGCCAAGGTGGTGCAGAACCTGGCCAGCTTCTCCAAGTCAGTCACTACCTTCCCTCCCATGCAGCCTTCTCTTTATTTTATCATTATGTTTCTTTTAGCCTTCCCTCACATTCAGCCACCCCTCACCTGTCCTGTACCAAATAATCTGCCTTTCCCCAATTTATTCAGTATGTCCGCTACCAATCAAGCCTTGATAAGTCATTATCTATGTCCTCGACCAGTTACTCTTCCAGGAACCAATCCATTCACTATTTCCACAACATTACAATGGGGTCATACATGCTTATGCCTTGCTTAAATCTTACTATGCATTCTAACTGCATCATAATACATTCTATCAGTCAGCATGAAGTAAAGTATTGCCCAAAATTGTTTTCCTTTGGGGATGGTGAATGAAGAATTCATCCAACATGATTGTCCACAAACAAGATGATTGTGAACAAAAGTGACAGTAACAGGTTTTAATCGCACAAATGTTCAGAGGGTGGAGAAGTCTGTCTGCACAGAAATTATTTGTTTTAGCGATGTTCTTGTCACATTGTAGACAAGGTTAAAGTATGAATAAATACATTCTCCCCCTCACCATCACCTGTTTTTTGTACTGTATCCTTCCATCTCCTCACCTGCTCTTTCATTCTTTGCATTCTCACACTGTCTCTCCCCCCTCTCTTGTTATCTTTCCATACCCCTTTATCTCTATTTCTCTGTACTCTATACTATATACAGTGCTTTTGGAAAGTATTCAGACCCCTTGACTTTTTACACATTTTGTTACGTTACAGCCATATACCCAAATTGATTTTAAAAAAGCAGAACATCTATACACAATACCCCATAATGACAAAGCGAAAACAGTTTTTTAGATTTTCTTTGCAAATGTAAAAAACAGAAATACCTTATTTACATAAGTATTCAGACCCTTTGCTACGAGACACAAAATTGAGGTCAGGTGCATCCTTGAGATGTTAAATTAAATTGAGTGGACATGATTTGGAAAGGTACACACCTCTCTGTATAAGGTCCCACAGTTGGCAGTGCATGTCAGAGCAAAAATCAAGCCATGAGGTCGAAGGAATTGTCCATAGAGCTCCGAGACAGGATTGTGTCGAGGCACAGGTCTGGGGAAGGAACCAAAACATTTCTGCAGCATTGAAGGTCCCCAAGAACACAGTGGCCTCCATCATTCTTGAATGGAAGAAGTTTGGAAACACAAAGACTCTTCCTACAGCTGGTCGCCCGGCCAAACTGAGCAATTCGGGGAAGAAGGACCTTGTCAGGCAGGTGACCAAGAGCCCGATGGTCACTCTGATAGAGCTCTTCAGTTCCTCTGTGGAGATGGGAGAACCTTCCAGAAGGACAACCACCTTTGCAGCACTCCACCACTCAGGCCTTTATGGTAGAGTGGCCAGACGGAAGTAACTCCTCAGTAAAAGGCACATGACAGCCCGCTTGGAGTTTGCCAAAAGCCCCCTAATAACTCTCAGACCATGAGAAACAAGATTCTCTGGTCTGATTAAACCAAGATTGAACTCTTTGGCCTGAATGCCAAGTGTCACATCTGGAGGAAACTAGGCACCATCCTTGCGGTGAAGCATGGTGGTGGCAGCATCATGCTGTGGGGATGTTTTTCAGTGGCAGGGACTAGTGTACTCCGAATCGAGGCAAAGATGAACGGCGCAAAGTACAGAGAGATCTTTGATGAAAACCTGCTCCAGAATACTTAGGACTTCACCTTCCAACAGGACAGCAACCCTAAGCATGCAGCCAAGACAACCCAGGAGTGGCTTCGGGACAAGTCTCTGAATGTCCTTGAGTGGCCCAGCCAGAGCCCGGACTTGAACCCAATCTAACATCTCTGGAGAGATCTGAAAATAGCTGTGCAGCAAAGCTGCCCATCAGACCTGACAGAGCCTGAGAGGATCTGCAGAGAAGAACGGGAGAAACTCCCCAAATACAGGTGCGCCAAGCTTATAGCTTCATACACAATAAGACTTGAGGCTGTAATCGATGCCAAAGGTTCTCCAGCAAAGTACTGTGTAAGAGTCTGAATACTTATGTAAATGTGATATTTCCAGGGGGGTTTTCTTCATAAATTAGCAAACCTTTCTAAAAACCCATTTTGCTTTGTCATTATGGGGTATTGTGTGTAGATTGATGAAGAAAAAAAACTATTTAATCAATTTTAGAACAAGGCTGTAACCTAACAAAATGTGGAAAAAGTAAAGGGGTCTGAATACTTTCTTAAGGCACTGTATCTTGTCCCTTTCTCCCTCAATCTTTCACTGGCTGTGGGAACCTCTTTCTCTCTGTCCCCCAGTGTCTTCTCTTCTTTCCCCCTATTCTCTCTATATGCTCCCTCCACACTGCTGTCTTTTCTCCCCTCAGGTTTAGTGGCAAAGAGGATCACATGTGTTTCATGAATGAGTTTTTGGAGATGGAGTGGGGCTCCATGCAGCAATTCCTGTACGAGATCTCCAACATGGACACGGGGAGCAACGCCGGGGGCTTCGAGGGCTACATCGACCTGGGCAGGGAGCTGTCGGTGCTCCACAGCCTGCTGTGGGAAGTCATGGCCCAACTGAGCAAGGTAATGTGGAATGTAACCTCGTCCCCAGGCTATTGTGCACAGTGCATATAAGCCTTGGACATCAACGATTCAAAGTTGGCCTTAGTGGGAGTGACAATAGAATTCTATGAGATTGACCTTAATGAGTAAAGTATGTGTCATTATTTAATTTGAGTGAATCACACGACTGTGAAGCGTGGTTCAAAATGGAGGCAGGACCCGGGCAAGACATGTAGGGTTAGGGGGAAGGTGTTGTGGTAGATTGGTTGGTCGATTAAGCCGATGCCTACCTTTCTCCCGTTCTTTCTGTATAACTGGATAACGAAGGCCAAGTTTAACACGTTGGTCCACCAGACATTTCGTGCATTTGGGTGGAAGTGTCTGGGAACGAGATTATTTGGAATGTGACCGTCTAGGTTCGAGCCCTGGTCTTTTGCACACCACACACATGCCAAGCCCGCTAATCTGGACCCTGGTCATAGTTTTCAGGTCTCAGGCAAGGTTAGTCATCACTAGGGATGCAACGGTACAGTGGGCCCACGGTTCGATATGTATCACGGTTTGTTGGCCACGGTAACAGTACTGTTTCGGTATCTTTATATTTAAGAAATAGATAAAAACACATCACCGTTTAAACAATGAACTCTTTATTTGGCCTATAGACAAATAAAACGTTCCATTCAGGCCTGGTATCTGTCTCTACTGTATGAAATCACGGGGAAAAACGTTAAAATGAAAAGTGCTTCTGTTATAGAAATTTCGTTCTCTATGTTCATAAACTGAACTTCAAATAAACAAACTCTGTCTGTTACCCAGTATTTGTAAGATTCTGGTTGAAATGAGACAAACAGAGGCCCAATCTATAATGATCAAATGTGGATTATTTATTCATGGGAGAGCTCTGAGCTCCAAAAGGTGTACACAGTCTTTTATATGGTACAATGTTGAAATACAAAGATACAAAATTCCCACCACTTCCCCCGCCCCTCTCCAAGGAAATAGTGTCTTCCCACAGTACCCATTCATTCCTTATCACAATCTTCGAAGTCAAACTTGGGAGTTCTGTTAACTATCTCTCCTGTCTTTCAAGGGCATTGGGCCACTCGCATGTGTATGGTAGAATCAAATAATTCTTTGTTCTCCCAGACACCCCCTAAATGAAGTCATACTTCTGCACACCAAGTTAATATCTAGACACACACATTAATTGGACTGCCATTTGTCTTGTAACCCTATCTCTATTGCATACATTTTCAGAATGGAATGTTCTTAGTATTAAGTACAAACATTTAGTCATCAAAACATAAAATCTATAACAATCCACCCTTTTGACAAAATTTTTACACACAGTCACCCATCTATAATGATTAGAATTAATAATGACACCACACCAGATAGAAACGTACTAGAAAGAAATAACACCACATCTATTTTGATTAATTATCATTGTCACATAAAACGATTATACAAAACCGATACATGTATTTACATCTGAACCACAACAATTACTGTTCTAGGCATATATATCGAATCATAACATTTCTAGTTAGGATTTTCATTATAAACTTGATCAAATAGACAACATTACTAAACATTAAAAATGGTTTAATCTGATTCAGGTTTCTCTGGATTAAAACCAACAGCATTCTCTGTCCATCTAGAAGGCATGTATCTGTCATCACATGGTCTGAGTCTGGCAGGTCCCTGGAGAATCATCACCGCCTTTTCCAGAGACCTAGACACAGAATCTCACACACATGGAATCAAACCACACCAAACACAGTCATACAGGTGAAACACAGTAATCATTACATTTTTCCATTGCCCAAACATATTGTCAAACCAACTCGTCAGAGCTGGAGCTATGTTATTGGGGAAGAAGGTACAGCATATTATTCCCCCATCATTCTGCAGACGCCACCCTTTCAGCCAATAACACATCTAGAGCCAACCTATTTTGCCAGGTCATGAGGGAGGTGGCGGATAATTGTTCAGAGATTCCCATCACCGCATCTTTAGTCTTATTCACAAATCCTTGTTTATCATAATACATATAATTGATCCAACCAACATTTTCAGTTATCATTACCCACCAGAAGAGCGTAGTGATAAAACCCTCCCCAATCTGAGTCATAGCTTTATGGAACTTCTCTGGCGATACCTATGGCATCCATCCAAATAGAACTGCGTATAATAAAACCTATATTTCTCCTTTTTCTAGTTTTCCCGTCCAGAACTGGCCTCTGATGTCTAAACCTAACTGGTTGGACCAATAATACCAAAACACAAGTGTCCCTCCACCCTTTAGGTAATGTCTGTCAGAGGCCTCCTTTATTGGTACAAGCCCACCACACATCAGTTATAGAATCTGTAAGGTTTAGAATTTTCTCCTCCTATATTTCTGAACCCAAATCAGTCACATTGACAGACATCTATTGAGATCCATTACAAGACCTGGGTCTTTCGTGAAGTTGGTCTCCACCGACTGGATTAATGAACAGGATAAATCGAGTCCACAATCATCAGTGTAAGCCCAATACCTTCATTCCGTGTCTGTTCCTGTGACTCTTTGGAGGGTTTTAATTACCTAGGCCAGGAACAAGATGAAGTGGGTCCCAAACAGAAATATAAAGGTATCACAAAGTCCTGAATTATCTTATACAATTTATTATGCACCCATATTCCTGCTCTATTAGGGAAATGTTTAATATTTACTTAAATCTCACATCATCGCCTATTTGGACTCCTTCTTTATATCCTTCTTCTTCATGAGGGGTCGGGTATTATATAACTAGTCTTTTACTTCTTAAACCTGTCAGCGACATATCATTTATACTACAGGTGTTGAATCAGGATTTATAAAAAAGATTATCAAAACTATGATGCAGCTCAAGGTACCCCATATCCCAAAAACCGCCAACCCTCTCCTGCCCTTAGCCAGTCTGCTAGGTACCACCCCATACTTACACCTCTAGTGAACACACTACAGTGATGATAGGTCAGGGTAGGAAATCTTCGTTAACAGAGGTGACCCCCAGACCCTATTGGTCCAGTTCTGCTCTTTAACTCTGCGTGTGCTCCACGGTGTTGGTATGTGTTCCTACCTTTCTGCAGTGGGTAACGTTGACCCAGGTTGCTCTTTCTGACATTCTAATGGCAAAGGCTGTGACCAACATAATCTGGTAGGGACCTTCCCAACGGGGCTGCTTTCAGTCCTTTTCCTCCAGAGACTGGACCCACACCCAGTCACCAGGCTGGATCATCACCTCCTTCTGTAGTTCTCCTGTTGGGCATAAAATCTCTGACATACAGGTGTGGTTAGCAAACAACTTATTATGTGATCTGCTACTATCTTCCTAACTCTCATTCTAAAAGGTCTACCAAATGCTTTCTCAAATGGAGATAATCCCTCGTCTGGGGTTATCCGAATATCTCATTAATACTATTAGTAGACATTTTACCCAATTTCATTCTGTACTCAGGTGTGTCTATCTTAACCTACTTTTAATCCTAGAATTCATGCATTCTATAATATTGTATTAACAAAAACATTTATTAAGTAATTTGGGTTGTCCAACAATCTCTACCATATCTAACAATCATCTCTACCATATCCCTCCTGTTGATACAAGGCTCTGCCCCTGTATCAAAACACTACCATATCTAAAAATGGCTCTATCATAACAGATATCTAACAATCAATTTCTGCCTGCTGCACAGAATAGTGACTAGGTCGTGATTCAGCCTCTAAGTTTTTAGTAAGGGTAACAACATCATACCCAGTTGTATTCGAAACATCTGAATTCTACCTTGAAGACTCATCTACAAACATAGTAATTTCAGCATATGGCAAAAGCAAATCAATTAGATCTGGTCTGGGGAGAACTACTTTCTCCGTCTCCACCACACAGTCATGGGGCCACCCATCAGTGGCTATTGGGATTAAAGTAGAGGGGTTTAAAGTAGTACATCGCTCAATTGACAGATTTGGCATATTTAACAATATAATACAAGCCACTGGCTTATCCTTCTTCCCCCATGTTTTTAGGTCAAAGCTGACGTCATGACCTCCTCCCTACAGTCCACAGTCTGAGTAAACGAACAGTCATATCTAGGGAATGCCAAACGGTATCTGTCTGCGGATGGGCTGTGCGCAACCCCTCCCTCCACGGATACCCAGTCATTAATCATATTTCCCTTTGATACCCAATAACCCATACTCTCCCACCGTTCTAACTAAGTCCTGACTATACTAGCAACAAGGTTCGCTGTCCCCACAGATGACCATGTTGTTCTTAACTATGTGGGCCTTCATGCCCCTTTCAGTGGGTGGTACAGCAATATTCAAAAGTGACGTCACATCCCTTCCCAATAGGTTAACGGGACACAACTTGGAAATCAGCACCGGTACCATTGCTTCCCCCCCAGAAGCCTCATGAGTCAGAACAATGTTAAAATGGTTTCTGTTCCTGTGCTAGAGCCAAATCTACTGTAGCTAACTCAAATACCTAGTAATTCAGTATCTATCTTATCCTCCTCATCTACACTGTCTGGCGATGGGCGCCTACCCCTTTCACCCCATATACTCCCCACTGCCCCGGAGTAATCCTGATGGTTGTCTTACTGCATGTTCTAACACACGTGTGTTCAGCCCAAAACTCTCTCTCTACTCCTACATGCAGACTGAACAAGGCTCTATTCCCCAAACACTATCCATATAATTTCCTAAGGAGATAATAATAATCTCCTAAAGTAATAGTACAATTTGGATATTTTTTTTTTTTTCTAAATTAAATTCTCCTGGGTTTTGTTTTTTCCCCAATTTCTAGTGAAAGTGATCAGTTTTCACCAGGAATTGTTCAACTATTCAGGGATTCACAAAACAGTTCTATACAAATTAAATCCCACACTTCAGTGAGACCTCCGCAATCGCATTGATTGTTCCTACACCCATTCACATCACACACACACGGTATTGTAAGGTTGGTCTCTCACTGCCATAATCATGTACAAACACTCTGTTATCCCAATTTCCAATAGACCAATTTGATAGCTATTATACAGTAGACTATTTCTGTTAACCATTATCTATTGTCTCCCTTAATTAACACACATACACACGTATTTGACTTCCATTTTTCCTGAAAGCAAGCACTATATTCAAATCTCATAATAGTTTTCCATTAAATGGAATTGACCTTACTGTAAACTAATCAATCCCAGAGGCCCTTTCCAGTAATCCTATCAGTTTAACCTTTGCATTAGTTTAGTCAAATGCAAAACTATTAGTTAGCAAAGGTTGGACCTTCAAAAAGTTGGTGCTGTCTTATCAGCTTGATTGTCGAACAATAGTAATGTTTTATTCATACCTTTACTTTTAAACATCCCAACAATTACTTGCTTCCAACCACTTATCTGTTTGCTAACGTTTGTTACCAGTTTAATTTTTTTAATTTGTTAAATATAGTTAAAACCAAGCTATTCCTGCTTTTTACAGGGAGGCCACTTTAATTAGTTATTATATCCTGACCCCATGTCTCAATACTTATGCATTTCTTTCGAATTAGAAAAAGAGTGACTGAAGTTTTTTTTTTTTTCTTGGGTCGCATGATTTTTCTGCTCTACCACATAGCATAATATTTTATCAACATTGAACATCAAATCTAAACTTTTAGCGATGGGTCGAATGTGGCTGAATAGAACGTTAATATCCATTTTAAACTTAATATTGACTAATGAACTAGTTGATTCAAACTTTCTAAATCATAATTCCTACTATTTTTCCCACACGGCGGTCAAACACCTAAGCAAATCGTCGCTAACTCATTTAGCTAACGTTATTTCTAGATACAAGAAAATACATCTTCAACCTACTCACCTCGCCAAGCCACTCCTACTGTCCGGTTATTTATTATGTTATTTCCCATGAATTTACTTACCCCAACAATATCCAAACCAAATAGCATTCGTGAACTCTACAATTATTCTTCACTCTGGTGTATCCAATCTAGTGCTTAAATAGCCTTCCCGTTTTACACTATCCATTTACTTTCCCCAACAATATTCCCCCTCTCCTTTGGTTTGTTTTTGCAATCGCGGTGATTATGTCCCTTTATACCACAATGTTTACATGGGGCCTCGCACTCTCTAGCGAAATGTCAATTTTTCTGACAATTATAGCATTTTCTCTTCTTCTTTTTCCATTCTTCCGTACAACCTTTGTTCCCGGAATTCTCTCCCTTTCTTGCCTGCCTCCGGAGCGCCGAGAGAACTGGCAATCTGATCTGTACTATTCATATCTGGCTCGGTTCTACCTTTTCTTTTAAACTTAATTCTAGCATCTTTCCTACATCTAGATGTCTATCAAATCCATATTTCTTTCTCCATTTTTGACCAAAATAAATGTTTCTTTTATCTTTTAACTCCATATAGCGCTCATCTCCCGTAAATTCGGGAACCTCTTTTGAGGATTTACTGCCCATTGTTGATATTACAAATATATTTTGATAGTCTCCTTACAGACGCCTAGGTTGGGTTTATACACATTGAAATACTCGCTTGATTATTCTATAACCCCCATCCTATGTGGATATTGTTATCGCCGCGATTGAACTTCACATTGTTTCCACATCTACTTATTTTATCTCCCCTCTTAATGGTCAACCTTATCCCTATGTGTTTCACACGTAATGTGTATGTCACTACCCCCTATGTGTGTGTGCTAGGCTGACCCTCTATGTTCCCAATATGTGTATCTATATTAGGTCTCCATGAACTATGTGTGTGTTTCCTAACGTTATCAAATTACTCTAATTATGGTTCTATGTAATATTCCCACAACCTATGTGATATGTAATCTACTTTGTGGGATTCTCCGGTCTGGAAACTTTATCTATAGAGGAACCTTTCAATTGGACATTAGATCTCACCCGTATACAACTATAAGCTATTTTCCAGGGGTCATTAAGGCCCTAGTTAACCGCCTATTTTTCTGTTGTTACTTGGGATATATTGACGTTAATATCTTCTATCTCTCATCTCTATTTTAGGCTTCCCTCTCCTCCTTTTTTGGACTTTAATAGCCCGTGTGGCCACCAAGGCCGGATAACTTAAGTTCCTGCGTTTATAACCGCTTGGCCACCACTTAAGGCCGGATACATTAAGCGTTTACTAGTTTTATTTATGGCAGCGCCTTACCTCAGGTCGTTTCGGACCTGATAACGGGGGACACCAAGTCTGACACCAAGTCCGGATCCATCATTTAAAGTTAACTGCTACTTTCCCACACCCTATGGGTCTCTATACTATATTAAGCTCTTATTTTTGCTCAATTTTAAACATTTTAAAATCCTAATTAAGATATCCCAATTAAGATATCCCAAACCATTCCCCCCAAAATAAATCTGTGAATAAAGACTCCACTGACCTGTCTTGCAGACTGGGAAAAACAATGTCGGTTGGATCTCGTCACCGTCTCTGTCGTGTTCCAGTCTCCCACCGGCCTGAATAAAACCTCAATTCAGAGGTCAGGTCTTTATCTCACGGATCTCTGATCCGCCCGTGCACGGTTTTCGGTGTCCACTGGAACTAGACAGAAACAGGTATTGAGATCCGGCTCGAAAGGACCAAACTGTTATAGAAATTTTGTTCTCTATGTTAATAAACTGAACTTCAATTAAACAAACTCTGTTTGTTACCCAGTATTTGTAAGATTCTGGTTGAAATGAGACAAACAGAGGCCCAATCTATAATGATCAAATGTGGATTATTTATTCATGGGAGAGCTCTGAGCTCCAAAAGGTGTACACAGTCTTTTATATGGTACAATGTTGAAATACAAAGATACAAAATTCCCACCACTTCCCCCGCCCCTCTCCAAGGAAATAGTGTCTTCCCACAGTACCCATTCATTCCTTATCACAATCTTCGAAGTCAAACTTGGGAGTTCTGTTAACTATCTCTCCTGTCTTTCAAGGGCATTGGGCCTCTCGCATGTGTCTGGTAGAATCAAATAATTCTTTGTTCTCCCAGACACCCCCTAAATGAAGTCATACTTCTGCACACCAAGTTAATATCTAGACACACACATTAATTGGACTGCCATTTGTCTTGTAACCCTATCTCTATTGCATACATTTTCAGAATGGAATGTTCTTAGTATTAAGTACAAACATTTAGTCATCAAAACATAAAATCTATAACAGCTTCTTAGCTTTGACAACCTGTAACTCTTCATCTTCCAATCCAGTACATAGTGAACAGTCACAGTGAGGTAGCTTCCAGTACATAGTGAACCGTCACAGTGAGGTAGCTTCCAGTACATAGTGAACCGTCATAGTGAGGTAGATTCCAGTACATAGTGAACCGTCACAGTGAGGTAGCTTCCAGTACATGGTGAACCGTCACAGTGAGGTAGCTTCCAGTACATTGTGAACCGTCACAGTGAGGTAGCTTCCAGTACATAGTGAACCGTCACAGTGAGGTAGCTTTGAGTTGCTCTGGAGGTCCAACTATCAGTGGAGAGAGCTAGAAAGTGTCAGAAACTGTGGTGTAGTTGGTGCAAAAGAGTCCAGCGCAGGACAGCAGAGATGAGCAACACAACGTAGTTTACTCACGGAATAAACAAAGTAGATACAATACCATGCCCACCAATATGGACTGACATAATACGGGAACAATAACACACACAAACATGGGAAAACAGAGGGTAAATAATGAACATGTAATTGGGGAATTGAAACCAGGTGTGTATAAAACAAAGACAAAACAAATGGAAAAAGGAAAAGTGTATCGGCGATGGCTAGAAGGCCGGTGACGTCGACCGCCGAATGCCGCCCGAACAAGGAGAGGGACCGACTTCGGTAGAAGTCGTGACAGAAAGGGTGTCTGTGTCAATTCCTTTTCAATTTCTCTCCGTGATGTTTCATAGAGTTTGGGAATTACTTTGCTGCTGAAATGTGTGCCGGAGGGGACATTGTAATGCGGTTCAATTATTTTCATCAGGTGACAACGAGGTTTTCTACTGAGATGTCATTGCAAATCGTCCTTTAGTTGTTTAAGGGGGAAGGGGTTCACTAGTTGTTTAAGGGGGAAGGGGTCCACTACATTTCGAGGCATTGCTGTTTGTCAGCCCTCGGGAGCCCCCTAACAGCCACAAGCTGCGCAACTGGTTCTGTGGATCTGAATGTACAATGTGCGTGTAGTCTGCAGCGGAATAAGCACGTTTTGGAAATTATAGGAAAATGACAGGCATACCGTAATTCCGCGGTTCACATGTGCGTATTGAACCGAAGGGGGGCGTACTGAATGGTTCGATAGCATGCTGTGTACTGTTGCATCTCTAGTCATCACCCATGCCATTACATAAAGAAAATACTGTCGCTCCATCACTTTTCAAAAAACGCACATGAACCAAAGAGCAAAAGGAAAATTAGGACAAAGGAAGTTGACTAAAAAATACTTTTTTTTTTTTTTTAAACAACATGTTTTGGCATATACTGTACCCTTCCTTGGGATATTGCATCCTAAATACATTGGTTTTGATAACAACAAAACATATTTTTGGACAAATTCCATTGTCCTCTAAGAGTTGCTGAATATTTTCCCATCTCCAGCTGATCAAGGTAACACCAATGCTACACCTGCCCCCCCAAAAATGTCACGGCTTGAGCCACGTCTGATTACAGTCCTGCTGTTGTCAATGCTGCCCACTCCACTGGCAGCATGAGGAGGAACATGGCAGCAGCAAGCCATAAGGCATGCTTTTTATCGTAAAAAAAAAGTTTTAGCTATTTTCTACATTTCCATTTGCGTCTTTGAAGTATAAAAATAAATATCAAGTGGCTGTAATACAGATGTAATATGCTTTTCTTCTGCTGATATACCTCCTGCTACTGGTTTCCCTCCGCCACCCCTTTACGCCTCTTCTCTCACCACCTCTTGGCTGAAATCCATTTGTATTTTCACTCTCTCCACTACTGCTGTTCACTTGGCTGAATTCCACTTCTATTTTGGCTCCCTCCTCTATGTTCACTTATAAAAATGGTAGAATCCATTTTAGAGGCAGAATTCAAATGATGTGGAGAACTGGTAAATATAATTTAAGTGAAACTGAAAGGGGTATGAACGAAGGGAAGGGGAAATCACTTTTAATTGTCTGAGAACACAAAACAGGTGATAGCAATATGGTTGACTTCTGCTTTTGCCTGCTCAGTTCCTTCACCTCAGTGTAGATGAATGAGAGGAAAAGAAGCCGCTCTAGACTATCGCTCTAGACTCTCCATGATCCCTGTATCCCAATTCTCTGTTCTTTCTCCAGATATGTGCATTTATACACTCCTCCCCACTCATTTATAAGCATTGAAATTGGTGGAGGCATGGGCTAGATCAGGGCTCAATTCCAGTTCTGGAGAGCAGGTAGTTAATTGCACCTACCTGGTGTCCCAGGTCTCTGAACCAGTCCCCAATTAGAAGGAAATTATGAAAAACAGGTGTTTTGGCCCTCCAAGCCCGGAAATGAACAGCCCTGCGCTAGATAAATGTTCCACCATATTTCTTATAACAGTATTTCCATTTTAAATCCACGAATGGAAATGAACGAGTGCACACTTCGCGAGAAAGGACACAATTGGGGATAAACTGTCCAATCTTTTCATTGTACTTTGTCTCACAGGATGCTATTCTGAAGCTTGGCCCCTTGCCACGTCTGCTGAATGACATCAGTGTAGCCTTGAGGAACCCCCAGCTCCACCGGCAGGCCAGCCACCAGCCAGACAGACAGCAGGACAGGCTCATCACACAGCCCTCCTGCAATCGCATGGTATCATCCGATTTCCAGAGCCTCATGATGCGGGATCTCAACAGGTAACTGCTCTGAGCTTAAAGGCACAATCTATGTAAGATTTCTCGAGGTTCAATGGCCATTTCAATTGATATGCATTGATTATTGAAGAATGTAAGTTATGAATGTTTCATTCATTTAGTACTGTTTCACCCTTATTGTAATCCAACAGCTATGATTGTACAATTTCATTGTTGTCATTTGAGTCTTTGTAAACAAACAATGTTGACGCAAAGAGCAGTGAGGTGTGAGCCTAAAATATACACTATAGCTTTCAAATACAGCCCCTGACAATGGTAATAATGATAGATAATGATGATGAGCCTCCCCCCAGCTCAATAGACATCTCCCGTCTCCCCTCCCCAACCTCGGGATTATCTGGGGGTGGGGTCCTCTCGTCTCACGTCAGCATGGGAAGCTTTGCGGAACGAGACCCCCGCGGTTCAAAGGACGTTTTCTACGTGACCCGTCCCCCCCTTGGCTCGGTCCAGCCCTGCGTACTGCACCAGCAGTTCCGACATCACTGATCCAGACCCAAAGGTAAACGCAGATGCATTGATTTATTGCCACTAGCAGCCATCAATGAATTGACTACCAACAACGTTGAGTTGGACACTTACAGTATATTACAACTCATAATATACCTCACAATTTAGTTATGAATTATCCCAATCACTAAATAGTGAACATTTTTGGGTCATAAGGGATAAGGGATATGTTATTCCAGTTGACAGGTTATGTTCTCTCTCTTAGGTCCTCAGTGTGAACAAAAGCGTGTCCATGATGGACCTGCAGGACTCACGCATGAACAGCATCTCCAACCTCCATTCGGTGGGTGATATGCTCAACTCCTCCCAGGCCTCCATAGCAGGCCTGGGCCACAGTTTCGGGAACCTGGGAGGCCCGCTTCGCATGGGAGGCCACATGTCCGCCGGTGGCTCGGGGGGCTCTGGTTTGAGGCTGAGCCAGATGGGGGGACCCCTCCACCAAATGGAGGGTCCCACCGACTCTCTCTCCCAGCAGCAGCAGCATGCGGCGGCTGCCATGCACTTCCCCCTCTCCTTCCAGAACCCCCTCTTCCATCTGGCTGCCGACGGCCCTCGGGGTCAGCCCCACAGTCGTCCTCAAGCCCAGCCGCCTCCCCCTCCGCTCCTGCTGGCCCCAGAGCTTGACAATGCCCACCACCAACAGGGCTACGTGCGGGCGTTCGGCCATGGTGGCTTCTCACGCAGCGAGGATCTGTCGGCCTTGCGGCCACAGAGCAGTCTGGTGCAGCCCAGTATTGTCCACTCGCACAGCTACAGTGACGACTACACGCGACAGAACCAGAACGCTGAATACGCCCGGCGCCAGCTTTCGCTGCAAGTGCAGGTCTGTATTCCAGGAAAATATCAGTAATTTAATTTAAATGTAACTTCATTTGTTCCTGGTAGCAGCATTTCAGATGACACTGTCAGTGCACGATAACAAGAATACATGTCTTCATACTAAACATACGCCACACAATGCATGTAACACCTTATGTAGACATTACATTTGGCAATCGGTCTGTTGCATTGATAAACCCCATCATGGATTTACCTTGATATTTCATATAATTTCTAAATAAATGTACAAGAATGAATTTACCCAGCAGTCACTATTTAGAGGCATTGATAGTGAAATGTATCTGCCTATTGTTTGTAGTGATGCATCGATATTACATTTTTGGCCGATACCGATATCCGATATTTTCCTTGCCAAAAAAAAATTAATAAAATTATACCGATAACCGATATTTAATTTTTTTACGGCCTTTTAAGCATTCTAGTACAGGTAAATAGTTAACACACACACATGTAAGCAGCTTTTTGGTCAGTGGGGTGTGTGTGTGTAACCTTTATTTAACTAGGCAAGTCAGTTAAGAACAAATTCTTATTTACAATGACGACCTACCAAAAGGCAAAAGACCTCCTGCGGGGACGGGTGTTTAAATAAAAAAAAAAATATATATATATAAATATAGGACAAAACACACATCATGACAAGAGAGACAACACAACACTACAGTCGTGGCCAAAAGTTTTGAGATTGACACAAATATTAATTTTCAGAAAGTCTGCTGCCTCAGTTTGTAGGATGGCAATTTGCATATACTTCAGAATGTCATGAAGAGTGATCAGATGATTTGCAATTAATTGGGCGCCCAAGAATGTCCAGCAAGCGCCAGGACCGTCTCTTAAAGTTGAATCAGCTGCGGGATCAGGGCACCACCAGTACAGAGCTTGCTCAGGAATGGCAGCAGGCAGGTGTGAGTGCATCTGCACGCACAGTGAGGCGAAGACTTTTGTAGGATGGCCTGGTGTCAAGAAGGGCAACAAAGAAGCCACTTCTCTCCAGGAAAAACATCAAGGACAGACTGATATTCTGCAAAAGGTACAGGGATTGGACTGCTGAGGACTGGGGTAAAGTCATTTTCTCTGATGAATCCCCTTTCCGATTGTTTGGGGCATCCGGAAAAAAGCTTGTCCGGAGAAGACAATGTGAGCGCTACCATCAGTCCTGTGTCATGTCAACAGTAAAGCATCCTGAGACCATTCATGTGTGGGGTTGCTTCTCAGCCAAGGGAGTGGGCTCACTCACAATTTTGCCTAAGAACACAGCCATGAATAAAGAATGGTACCAACACATCCTTTGAGAGCAACTTCTTCCAACCATCCAGGAACAGTTTGGTGACGAACAATGCCTTTTCCAGCATGATGGAGCACCTTGCCATAAGGCAAAAGTGGCTCGGGGAACAAAACATTAATATTTTGGGTCCATGGCCAGGAAACTCCCCAGACCTTAATCCCATTGAGAACTTGTGGTCAATCCTCAAGAGGCAGGTGGACAAACAAAACCCCACAAATTCTGACAAACTCCTAGAATTGATTATGCAAGAATGGGCTGCAATCAGTCAGGACGTAGCCCAGAAGTGAATTGACAGCATGCCAGGATGGATTGCAGAGGTCTTGAAAAAGAAGGGTCAACACTGCAAAAATTGACTCTTTGCATCAACTTCATGTAATTGTCAATAAAAGCCTTTGACACTTATGAAATGCTTGTAATTATACTTCAGTATTCCATAGTAACATCTGACAAAAATATCTAAAGACACTGAAGCAGCAAACTTTGTGGAAATTAATATTTGTGTCATTCTCAAAACTTTTGGCCACGACTGTACATAAAGAGAGACCTAAGACAACAACATAGCAAGGCAGCAACACATGACAACACAGCATGGTAGCAACACAACATGACAACAACACGGTAGCAAAACCACATGGTAGCAGCACAAAACATGGTACAAACATTATTGGGCACAGACAACAGCACAAAGGGCAAGAAGGTAGAGACAACAATGCATCACACAAAGCAGCCACAACTGTCAGTAAGAGTGTCCATGATTGAGTCTTTGAATAAAGAGATTGAGATAAAACTGTCCAATTTGAGTGTTTGTTGCAGCTCGTTCCAGTCAGTAGCTGCAGCAAACTAAAAAGACGAGCGACCCAGGGATGGGTGTGCTTTGGGGACCTTTAACAGAATGTGACTGGCAGAACAGGTGTTGTATGTGGAGGTTGAGGGCTGCAGTAGATATCTCAGATAGGGGGGAGTGAGGCCTAAGAGGGATTTATAAATAAGCATCAACCAGTGGGTCTTGCGACAGGTATACAGAGATGACCAGTTTACAGAGGAGTATAGAGTGCAGTGATGTGTCTTATAAGGAGCATTGGTGGAAAATCTGATGGCCGAATGGTAAAGAACATCTAGCCGCTTCGAGAGCACCCTTACCTGCTGATCTATAAATTATGTCTCTGTAATCTAGCATGGGTAGGATGCTCATCTGAATCAGGGTTAGTTTGGCAGCTGGGGTGAAAGAGGAGCGATTACGATAGAGGAAACCAAGTCTAGATTTAACTTTTGCCTGCAGCTTTGATATGTGCTGAGAGAAGGACAGTGTACTGTCTAGCCATACTCCCAAGTACTTGTATGAGGTACTTGTATGAGGTAGTAATCACACCTGTGGGGAGAGGGGCATTCTTCTTACCAAACCACATTACCTTTGTTTTGGAGGTGTTCAGAACAAGGTTAAGGGTAGAGAAAGCTTGTTGGGCACTAAGAAAGCTTTGTTGTAGAGCATTTAACACAAACTCCGGGGAGGGGCCAGCTGAGTATAAGACTGTATCATCTGCATATAAATGGATGAGAGAGCTTCCTACTGCCTGAGCTATGTTGTTGATGTAACTTGAGACGAGCGTGGGGCCTAGGATTGAGCCTTGGGGTATTCCCTTGGTGACAGGCAGTGGATGAGACAGCAGATTTTCTGACTTTATACACTGCACTCTTTGAGAGAGGTAGTTAGCAAACCAGGCCGAAGACCCCTCAGAGACACCAATACTCTTTAGCCGGCCCACAAGAATGGAATGGTCTACCGTATCAAAAGCTTTGGCCAAGTCAATAAAAATAGCAGCACAACATTGCTTAGAATCAAGGGCAATGGTGACATCATTTAGGACCTTTAAGGTTGCAGTGAAACATCCATAACCTGAGCGAAAACCAAATTGCATACCAGAGAGAATACTATAGACATCAAGAAAGCCAGTCAGTTGATTAGTGACAGGTTTTGCCAACACTTTTGATAAACAGGGCAAAATAGAAATAGGCCTATAACAGTTAGGATCAGCTTGATCTCCCCATTTAAATAATGGACGAACCGTGGCTGCCTTCCAAGCAATGGGAACCTCCCCAGAAAGGAGAGACAGGTTAAAAAGGTTGGAGATAGGCTTGGCGATGATAGGGGCAGCAACCTTAAAGAAGAAAGGGTCTAAACCATCTGACCAAGATGTTTTTGGGGGGTCAAGTTTCAGGAGCTCCTTTAGCACCTCAGACTCAGTGACTGCCTGCAGGGAGAAACTTTGTAGCGGGGCAGGGGAAAAAGAAGGAGAAGCATTGGGGATAGTCGCATTAGAAGGGGTGGAAGATGAGGAAATGTTGGACTCGGCAATGAGGCATGGCTGAGTCAAATAGGAATCCTGACTTAATGAAGTGGTGATTAAAGACCTCAGCCATGTGCTTCTTGTCAGTAACAACGACATCATCAACTTTAAGGGACATGGGCAGCTGTGAGGAGGAGGGTTTATTATCGAGGTCTTTAACTATTTTCCAGAACTTTTTGGGGTTAGACCCACAGAGAGAGAGCTGCTCCTTAAAGTAACTACAAGCATCTTCGACAGAGGGGATCTAGCTGATTCTATACCATTCTACAGAGGCCAGTTCATGAAGGAAGGCTTGCTCATTCAAGTTTGTTAGCAATCGTCTATGACAATCAGGACAGGTCGTTTCACTGAGCAGCCATTACGAACACAGGCTATAAAACAGTGATCACTAAGGTCATTACAGAAAACACCAGACTGATACCTATCAGGATTATTTGTGAGGATAACACCAAGAAGAGTAGCCTTTTCTGAGTGTTTGGAGTCATACCTTGTGGGATTGGTAATAATCTAAGAAAGATTTAGGGATGACATAGCTAGGTGTCATCATCTAAAATAACCCTAATTTATAAGGCAGTTCTTATTTGATTAATGGTGGTCGGACCCATCTATGTGAAGCTAGCCACAATAAGAATTAGCCACAATAATGGACTTTGCGGTTAGCCTTCAAAATACAAGTATGGCATAATTATACTATTTTGTATTAATTTGCGTCACTGTCAATGACATACTTTTATTTTGAAGGCAAACCACAAAATCCACTATTGTGGCTAGCTTCACAACACATAACCCGGTCCGTTTGAGCCTCACTAGCCAGATGAAGCTAGCTGGCTGCTTATAACGTTAGCTTTAGGCAACAGGTTTAAGTTGCTGGGTAGCTATTTATTTTCCTGAAATGAAATTCAATTTCAATAGGCGAACAACAAGTGGCAACCTAGCTAATACTTACTCACAAGGATTCCTAAATCATTGCTAAGAATAATGAAAATGACTGCAGGTATTGTAAGCACATCGTTCGTGGCCGGTATTTGCTTGTTACAAGACCTTTTTGTACAGTTTTGACATTGCTACTATATCTTTTTTTGACACACAAAGATCGAAGCGGCGTTCCATAGTATGTATGTCGTGTAGCTAGTAGGGCAACATCTGAAAAATAGCACACTTTGTAGTGTGTACCGGTGCTCGACCAGTCGGCGAAAGCCAACATCACCCACGACAGAGAACGGTTTATTGTCAAGGGCAATGAATTCCATTATCTTGGCGTTAATGGATTTCGCCTTTGAGTTGTCTCGCTGAAATTTTCTTACTCTTTCAAATGACTTCTCGATCCACACAGCAGACATTGTGTGCTAGGTTAGGAATGCTGTGTTGCACGTGTAGCGCAAAATTTAGCGTGGCGTCATTGCGTCATGTACCTACGTTATATAGGTATGCATGGTAGCTTTGACATCGGTTTTTAACAGCGTTAAACTAGAAATCGGGCCGATACCGATGTTGGCATTTTTAGCAAATATCGGCTGATTCCGTTATGTTCACCGATATATCGTGCATCCCTAGTTGTTTGTATGAGCAGATGCTTGAAAAAACAAGTTAGACAGGCATGAACAAAAGAGGGATTGTCCAATTAAATTGACTTCACAACCATTCCTCATCTCCTTCCTCGTTACTCCTCTTATACTCTCCTCCTCACTCTCCCTCTCTTATAGTATTTGATCTCAAATACTGTATCTTCTTTTTCTAAATATTTCCTGCCCTCCCTCCCTCTGTCTCCCTCTCTTCCTTTTCCCACCCAACCTCTCTCTCTCAGGAGAATCTCCAGCAGCAAATTCTTATGGGCATGACCCCTCAGACGGCGACAGGCATGGGCACTCCCACCTCCTTGGCCACTCCCCCTTCCACCGTGCACCCTGTCCGTCACGGCTCCATAGCACCGCCTCCCCCACAGCGCCTCAAATCCCAGCTGTCCATCAGCCCCGGGGCCACCTCCACCCCTCCCAAGACCCGCCCCCAGAGCAGGAACCTCCTTCTCCAGTCGCCCGAGTCCAGCTTTGGTGGCAGGCAGCCCTCGCCGCAGCAGCAGTTGTCCGTCAAACAGTCTGACAGCCCAGCACCTGGGCTCCCGCGCCAGTCGAGCTCTGCTAGGGACGGCCAGGGGGCGCCACAAGGGGGCAACGGAGAGACCACAGACACCCCGACTAAGAGCACCAAGCAGCCTCAGACCACAGACACCCCAACTAAGAGCACCAAGCAACCTCAGCAGCAGTCCCAGCAGCAGCAACAGCAGCCTCCACAGCAGCACCTGCTCAAGCCCACAGTCAATAAACAGGTCTATTGCTGGAACACCATGGGCTCTGTGTTGGGACACCTAGGACTTGAGACCATGTTAGTCCACTGAGCTAAAGCCTTGGCATTAGCTCTGGGAGCTAAAATGAGTCTAGAGGTCTCAGCCAAGGTTACCCGTCACAAACCACCTTGGCTACATTTATTAATCACACTTCTGTAATTCTCAGAATCTCAGCTGATTTAGGATGGAGGGGTCACTGAGAAAGCTTAGCCTTTGTCACAACTTCAGTGTCATGAACATGTAATTTGTGTTCGATTTTAACCAAATCTATATTTTGTCCCAGTTCCCTACACATTTCACATTATGTAAAATTATGTAATGTAATTTAAATGTAACATCAAATACAATCGGATTATGTAATGAAGGCTATTGTTTGAACATTATTGTATATTGTGAAAGTCTAAGTCCAAAGAGATACATCTTGATGGATAGCCACCTAAAAAGCACAGAAAAGTATTGCTGTTTTATCTAGTAATTTAATCCATCCGCCGTCAACTCTTTACAGGTTAGAACACATCACAAGCTTCCCTAAATACTTTCTGAGATAGGAGAAACTTTTAGTCTTAATAATTTTGATAGCATGATCATGCGATTTCTGAGCCTCTTCCTGTATCATCTTGCCTCTTTGCTTTCAGGGTTCTCAGTCCCCCTCCACCCTGACACCCAACGAGCGCACTGTGGCCTGGGTGTCCAACATGCCACACCTCTCTGCCGACATCGAAATATTGCGTAGCTCTTCAAACCTTGAGGACCTCAAGCTGAAGGAGTACTCCAAGAGCATGGACGAGTCTCGCATGGATAGGGTGAGCCCATTTGGGGGTGAGAGCCTCTCTGGTAAATAAAAGAAGGTTCCTAGATTACAAGGGAATGTCTTTATCGGATTTTCATTTGGTTGTATGGTAACATTTGACCCCCAGCATGATGTTCCAAGAATTATTTGACAAGGTCAAAGGAAAACTTTCACTCTGTCATAATTTGATGTTCCAGGTTTGAAAACAGCGGGGGCTGTCTTAATCAACGCTATTGGCACAGTTGTTGGGGGTTAACTGCCTTGCTCTCTGATTCAGAGGGGTTGGATCAAATGGATCACATTTCAGTTGAATGCATTCAGTTGTGCAACTGACTAGGCCTCCCCCTTTAATTAATGTAATTCCTGACCTAACATATGGTTCATACTTTTCACACTGTGTAAAATTGGGGACGACGGTGCTACAGTTGGGGAATAAAGTGTATTGTAGGAGCTCTGAAACATTGGGGTCAGCCCTAATATTGTACCCAGCTCCACGAGGGGGCTAAAGGGGGCCTAGCCGCCTCAGTTCAAACGTGTGCCCCCTCAGCGTTAGTTTTATGTCTCTATATAAAAATAGCATAAAAGTTCAAATTATTGAGTGACAGGTTGGCAAAAAAAAAAAATCTACGCTGCGCTGTCAACACAATGGACAGAGTGCACCACGGTGTGTGTAGAGGGGGCTATGGAAAGCAACTGGGGCGGTTAGGTGTGACTCCATTTGGTTTCCATAAAAAGCAGGAAGAAACGCTTCTCATCTCTGTGGTAGGCTAAGTGAATAACATAATACGCCTCCGCCTGTAATATTTTATTTAGATTTATAAGTGCGGGGTCAAGTTTACCAGTTGGGCCATAGTGAGGATGCCGTGTTGGAGGCCAAACTGTCTTCTTCTTGCTCTTCTGCTGTTCCTATGGAGGGCGCTCTGCAGGAGTGTCGGGGTGTGTGAGGGGGTGGGGTGTGTGAGGTTTTCATCCCGACACTGACTGACACTAAATTGATAATGACCGAGCTCTCTCAGGAGTCTGGAGAGGAGAGGGCGTGCTCTGACCCTTTCCCCGGGCTTGAAAGGAAAATGACTGCACCGCTACAAATGGACATACCATGTTGGTAAATATGTAAAAGAAAAGTGACCAATGCTACATCCTGTTTATGAGGTTACTGACTTTTTCCACATGTTACTTTACAGCCTTATTCTAAATGTATTTTTTATTCCCTCATCAACCTACACACTATCCCATAATGACGAATCCACATTTTTTTTTTTACATTTTTGCTAATTTATAAAAAAATTCCGACACTTTACTCAGTACTTTGTTGAACCACCTTGGGCAGTGATTACAGTGCAGAGTCTTCTTGGGTATGACACTACAAACTTGGCACACATGCAGATCCTCTCAAGCGCTGTCAGGTTGGATGGGGAGCGTTGCTGCACAGCTATTTTCAGGTCTCTCCAGAGATGTTCGATCTGGTTCAAGTCCGGGCTCTGGCTGGGCCACTCAAGGACATTCAGAGACTTGTCCCATAGCCACTCCTGTGTTGTCTTGGCTGTGTGCTTAGGGTTGTTGTCCTGTTGGAAGGTGAAAATTCGCCCCAGTCTGAGGTCCTGAGTGCTCTGGAGCAGGTGTTCATCAAGGATCTCTCTGTACTTTGATGCATTCATTAGTCCCTTGATCCTGACTAGTCGCCCAGTCCCTGCTGCTGAAAAACAACCCCACAGCATGATGCTGCCACCAACATGTTTCACCGTAGGGCTGGTGCCAGGTTTCCTCCAGACGTGACGCTTGGCATTCAGGCTAAAGAGTTTGGCCGGGCGACCCCCTCTAGGAAGAGTCTTTGTGTTTCCAAACATCTTCCATTTAAGAATTATGGAGGCCACTGTGTTCTTGGGGACCTTCAATGCTGCAGAAATGTTTTGGTACCCTTCCCCAGATCTGTGCCTCAACACAATCCTGTCTCTGAGCACTATAGACAATTCCTTCAACCTCATTGCTTGGTTTTTGCTCTGACAGCTGTGGAACCTTATACAGACAGGTGTTTTTTTCCAAATCGTGTCCAATATAATGAATATTTTAGAATAAGGCTGTAACATAACAAAATGTGGAAAAAGTCAAAGGGTCTGAATACTTTCCGAAGGCACTGTATGTGTGGAGAAGGTGTCTCGAGCATAATTTTAAATCTCAAGACCAGAATAAAGGCAAGAGGTGTGTAGCAAAAACACGCTAGAGGCACTTCTCTCTCCACTATTGCTAACTGACTCCCGCCAACTCTTGGGCATTATTTGTTTCATTATGTCAATTGTTTATCAATGTTTATCAATGCCCCACAGACACGGCACCAGGACTTTTTCTCTTCCGGTGCTAAGGGAGAGCTTGACCAATACGTTGGGGTGCAGAGAAAATAGTCGATTTTCATGACTATTTATAAGTGCATTTATTCCATATGCATAATCAGACAACTGTGCATTGGTAATAATGTTTTGGATGAAATGGCTATCACTACTTCATAATATCCAAAGTGCAGCCACAACGAGAAGTGCATTTACCCTATGCCTGTCAACTGTGCACACATGGTGTAAAACGAGCTGGCTATCATCACAATCTTAGCGATTATATTTCTATTACAAAAATAATTGTTGGCCCGACAATATGCATGCGTCTTCTTGTTCCATCCAGATCCAGATCAGTGCGATTGAATCATGTTCCCACCACCGGACAGGCGCGCTCTGTCAATAAATAAAAGGCCTTTCAGTTACTCACCAAGTGTTGTTTTGTAGAAGGACGAAGTGTCTGTTGTTGTGGTTCAGTGCAAATGAGTCTATAATCTTCTGGACATCCAGGGCCTTGGTTCTTTCTGCGTGTATGGACAGGAAGGCACGGTCGAGGGTTTGCCCAGTATTTCATTATGTATATCATGATGCGTGTACTTAGTATTTCTGGGATTATCTGAGATTTTCTGTGCAACTGTTTTGTCAAATTTGCCTATGACCTGTAAAAGTTCAAGGAAGTTTCCCTGGATGACAGCCATGTCGTTTTCTATATCTCCTCTCTGTGAAAGTTCCTGGTATGCAGTGTAACGCAATGACTCCACAACTGCTCTCATATACTCTCTGTTCTCTCTGACTATTTTCAAATGGCCATCACTTAGAGCATTACATATTGTTGAGCCAGACTCTTTCTGAATAGTCCACTCATTCCACGCTGTCATTGCATATTTATGCTCCACACTAGCATTGTGTGTCTTGAACGAACTTGTCGCCTTCTTCCAGTTCTGGTAGCCATCGTGGGTAAATGCCGCCTTCTCTCCACTGTGGTTTCCTGGAGGTTGAAAGTGGCGGCATGCAAAACACGGTCCTTTGAAATAGAATATTCCAGCTATTTGTAATCCTCATACCATCAACGATTGAAGTAGCGATCCTGCTGACCAACTTTTGTGGCTGGATAACGACGAAGAAGTGGGCGTCTTGGTTCTTCAACAGGTGACTGGCTTAAAACAGAGGCAGGGGTGGCTGTGCTAAAAGTGCAGCTAACGGTGGCTGTGGAGCAGCTAGCAGCGAATAACTGCTCTGGTGCTCCCTCACGTCCTGGCTCACGACTCATCTTACTTATCTCCCTCTTCATCTTTGGCCCCTCGGAGACAGGGTCTGGGTCTGGATCTTTGGCCCCTCGGAGACAGGGTCTGGGTCTGGATCTTTGGCCCCTCGGAGACAGGGTTTGGATCTTTGGCCCCTCGGAGACAGGGTCTGGGTCTGGATCTTTGGCCCCTCGGAGACAGGGTCTGGGTCTGGATCTTTGGCCCCTCGGAGACAGGGTCTGGATCTTTGGCCCCTCGGAGACAGGGTCTGGATCTTTGGCCCCTCGGAGACAGGGTCTGGGTCTGGATCTTCCTTTTCTAACCGCACTCTTCTCTTGATCAGAAAACGGTCCATTGCAACGGGGCGAGATGGGCGACTAGCTAGCTACAAGTTAACTCACATAACGTATCCTAACGTGCGCGAGCACACACACACCAGACCCTATGGGGGAAAGCACTCAATGAAACTGACATTAGGTTAAATGTGAAGAATGATACATTTGCCTCTGTTAGACATCACAAACACTATTAATGTATATGCCATTGTAAGCTACCATTTGATACAATAAATATGTTGAAATGACGATATCACTGGAGTCATTGCAAATCAATGTATGCCACTTGTGTAGCCTACCTGGAGTTGGCAAACCAATTGAATAAATATCCTATAACTTCAGTTTGTTGTTGTTGTAGCCTTGTGTTATTATGCAAATATTAATTGACATGTAAAGTTAATTAAATTGGAAATTATCAAAACTCTACCGCAATTGCCGATCAGTTGTTAGAATGCATTAGATTGACAGTAATAGTAGTCAGATTAGGCTACAGGTAAAACAAATTATAATAAATAAACACTGGCTGTTGTTGACAAGCATATTCAGTTCATATAAATATTGTTAATATTTAACTCTGGGATTGAAATTATGACCCCATCCTCAGTAGCCTATTCCAGCAGGCTATTGGGAAACACAAGCACTTCTTACCTCTTAATCGCCTCGCTATTCATGTTGAATAAAATAAGTCAGTTAATTTGTACTAAGCAAGCTGCTAAATAGTTCAGTTTACATCTTGCTTAATCTTGTCTAGGCTCCTGTAGACTATCTGAAATGAGATGTAGGCCTATCAGGGGCTATAGGCTGCCTACATCTTGTCTAGGCTCCTGTAGACTATCTGAAATGAGATGTAGGCCTATCAGGGGCTATAGGCTACCTGCCTTTATCTAAGCAAACCATGGCAAAATTGAATTACAATCATGAACCCAGATTCTAGTTCGTAGCCTATGTCTATTGAAATGACAAGTCAATATCGCAAATGGGCCATTTGTAGTCTTATCATCTGGCACATAATAACAGCACAATTGCAAGAAAATAGTCTAACATTAATTTTTATGTTCATCCAAGTTTTTCTTGTTCACAGATTTCGAGATCCTCTGTCCAACTTCCATCACTCAAACTTTCCTGTTGGATTTATCTATAGTTATGCACATGTGAAAAAGGGATTTATTTACAACTATAAACCTGGTTCGAGCCCTGAATGCTTATTGGCTAAAAGACGTATGACAAAACAGTACTTTGTACTGTTCTAATTGCGTTGGTAACCAATTTATAATAGCAATAAGGCATCCCCGGGGTTTGTGGTATATGTGCTTTATCTGTTAAGACTGGTTTTGCCTAAAGACAGACTTTTTCTTTTGAGAACGGACATTTTGAAGTCAGAACATTATGTACAAAACATTAGGAACACCTTCTCTTTCCATGACATAGACTGAAAAGGTGAATCCAGGTGAAAGCTATGATCCTTTATTGATGGCACTTGTTAAATCCACTTCAATTAGTGTAGATGAAGGGGAGGAGACAGGTTAAATAAGGATTTTTAACTCAGTATTAGGAAGGTGTTCTTAATGTTTTGTACACTCAGTGTATTTGTAAATATCACTGTTATCTTTGAAACACCAGCGCTGTGTAAATAAATCCAACACTCATTTGCACCTTTACCTGCCTGCCTCCTGCTGAATCTTTGTCCTACTAGAAGTCCCATATTTTACACTCATTTAGTGCAGCGGAAATAGGCTACAGATTTCGCGCCAACCTGTCACTTAAAAAGCACTCAATGATCTCGGAATCTCTGCATTTGAACTTAGTGTTTATTGTGATGTAGCGTGATATAAGCAGAATTCAATATATTTCCAATGCAAGAACCCCCTAAATGTTTGACCCCTCGTCGATTACAACTTCCCCCTTAGTCACGTTATACTTGCGCCGGGTCTGCCTAATACATGCTAGAATTCCAGAGCATTGATCTCCCTCCTTTGCCGTCTGTCTGCCAGGTAAAGGAATACGAGGAGGAGATCCATTCCCTGAAGGAGCGTCTGATAATGTCCCATCGGAAGCTGGAGGAGTATGAGCGCAGGATGCTTTCACAGGAGCAGCAGACCAGCAAGATCCTATCGCAGTACCAGAGCCGGCTGGACGACAGCGAGCGCATGCTGAGGCAGCAGCAGCTGGAGAAGGACAGCCAAATCAAAGGCATCATCAACAGGTGAGCTCGACCAAAACAAGAGAAGATAGAAGGTTATTGTCTGCTTGCTCACTTGCCTAGATAGCATTTACTTTGAATGCATTTACTTTTGTGGGAATTTCAATTCCCCAAACATCATATCTGTTTCCATAAACAGAAAGGCTAATGTTGGGAGGCCAAATGGCAGAAAGAAACTGAATCGTGGTTCTGTAGCTTTTTCTAAAATAAACATTTTTCTCCTTCTTTTCCAGGCTGATGGCTGTGGAGGATGAGTTAAGAGTGAGTGCCATTCCTGAAATTAAGCCCAGAATGTTCATAGAGCAGATCTGTCAGGTCTGTCCGTTTGTCTGTATGGCTGAGAGTGTATTCTAGTCTCTATGAGTCTATGGTGTGTACGTTGACATGGTTTAATATGGATTCACTAGTCTAGTCATATGTGCCATTTTTACATTAGTAGTGGTAGCATGTGGCTATGGAGTGGATTTGGAAACCTTCTACTCTGCAACGTGCTTACCCAGATATGACGGACTTACCCATATATGACATACCTGTGGCAAAAAAACAGTGACATACTTAATAAAGGGCCTTGATAACTCATGGACCCAACCAAGTTTTTTAACACCAGCTTCCACTTTTAGAAAACCATGCCAAAACAAATAAAACGGTGTTCACTTTACATTGATGAATTAGTTTACTTGCAAACATACTGTATTGCACCATGTCTATTCCATCCTACAGTATGTAAGCTGTTGAATGTCTGTCTGGGCACAGTGACTCTCATCATTTTTACCACCACTGACAAAAGACAGTTTCAACCACTGCAACATGAGGCATTTCTAACTCAAAGTTGGTGTAAATGACATCTATGATGGAGTGGACTGGTGGTATAAGGTTGAATGGTGTGGTAAAGTATAGGGGTGTTGCTATGCATTGCAGCGTATTCGAGTCCTAGAACATGAAGTTTTATCAACTGGACAACTTTTGATTGGTTTAAGGTGATCCAATCCCTGACAAATGTGTTTTGCAAAATGCCCCTTATTTGTAGACACAACCAGTTTCAGTGAAAGCATGGCCAGACTGAACCACTGTAGTGAAATAATATTGAAACAGAGAGATATTCAGTTTGGTTTCCAAGCTAGCTTTCCCTTGATCCAGCTATTTTTTGCACACTGTATAGTGTGTATGGCCAGGGAAAGTAGGGCCCTGGCATCTATATGTTTATTTGAAAAGGTATGCAATATTCCATTACTGAAATATACCCCCTACATTCTGAAAACTAAATGCCTTAAGTAGCTTATCATGGTACAACTGTATTAACTTCTATTTCATCATTTGAAATGTTTTCATCTTTCAAAAGCGAGAGGCTCAATGTGTGAATCAGAAAGAAGCTGCGGTTGGCACTGATAGTGCCAGACCAACACTGACAGTGAACAGGGTTGGGGGGGAAAAGTAGGGTTGGGTTCTTTGCTGTCTGAATGGTTGCAAAGAGGGTTTTCTTCTTGTTAGAGGGTTGTGGGTTATGTTTCCATGTAGCATGATTTCACATACCGTTGTACCTGTGATTCAGTTTGTTGTTTTATTCTATCTGTGTTGCCGTTGTGTTTATGTTCATCAGTTCTTTTGAGGTGGTGGGGTGAACACACGAACAACCCTATTTGGTACTAACTAGCATCTTTGTTTCTGAGAGTGTATTGATACATAATGAATTAAACATACATGTACATTAGGGGCTATTTCTTTTTTAAGTCTTACAGAGTGCATGACTAATGGTAGTTGTGTGTTGAGGAGGAGTTTGGGGCATCTGCCAGATGCCTGACACAGTGGTTTTGATTGATCATAAGCATGGGTTTTTGCTGATCCCAAACAGAGGTTAGTCATGACACTTGTATTGTATTATTTGAGAAAGGATAGGAGCAGAAGCGGGGAGATTAAAGGGAGTACAAATGTGAAGGGCTCATGATTGAACCGGGATCCCCGCCGTGGGGGAACGTATGTGGATTCAAAGGCGAGAGCATTACCCACTCAACCAGACTCTGGGACCACATGACACTTTTCGTAACTTGGCCATTTCTAGCTTTACTTGTTAGGGTGTCACTGATATGAAGCCCATTGACAACTACATTTTCTCAAATTGAAATGACAAACACTGACTCTTATCAATCCCATTACATGAAGGGAAAGGTCGCTACTGCCAGCTTAGGCGATAGTCCCTCTGTATTGCCTCAGACAAATGGTTGGACTACACCTGGGTTGTGTTCATTAGGACATACATCAGAAAATGTTTTGCAACGAAAAATGAAAAATAGCTTTTCTTATTGGATAAGTCCAGGTATATCAGTCCATCTTCTTCCAATGGGTACCTAATGAACAGGACCCTGTTCTCAACCCCCTCCCCCCCTGTCTCTGTCCTGTGCTTTCTTGTGGGGTCTTTCTTTTATTTCATCTCTGTTCGAACTTCGCATTCCTCTACTTTATAACCCATTTTTCTTCTCTCCCTTTCTGCAAAACTCCCCCACCCAACCCCCTCCTCTATCCCTTCCTGTGTGACGTTCTCTCCCCACGCGTTCTCTTCTGACTCTCTCCCACCCACCATTCCGCCTTTTCCCTTCCCTCCCTCTATCTTGCTATCGATAGGAAGAGGACTCTTCCTCTCTGGGTTCAGCAGACCCCCATGGTCTCCCCGGAGGGGGGGGAGGGACGGCCACCGCCACTGCCAGGCCCGGGGTCTCCTTTTCGGGCGTCTCCTGTGCCAGCGCCCCTTGGAACGGAGCCCTCCCTCCCGTCCCACCTCCCCGCCTACACGTCAGCCACAACGGGGAGCTCCGTGGCAACCGAGCCTTCCCCTCGACTACTACCATGGCTACGCCAGCCAGGAGCACAGCATCTTGGACCTCGGCAACAGCAACATCAGATCCAAGCTTAACCGGGAGGAGAGCAGTCTAATAACGAAATGTGATTACTAAAATGAGTCAAGTTGGGAGAAGAGTTTTCACACCCAGAACATCCTCTTGGCTATGTTTCTCCTTTTAACCTTTTTTCAAAATAATAATTAATTTACTTGATAGGGACAGATTCAATGACAACATTGACACATCGATTTACCAGATGGCAGATGCATTGCACGTCTTGCTTTAGCTTGCGCTAATTTCCAGCATCAGTCACTAGATTTGAAATAATAAGAATTGGTTCTCAATTAAGAAACCTTGTTGAATAAAGGGATAATAAGAAAGTGACATATTCGTTTTAAAGGAGCCATACTCCGATATTTAACAGGTGATCCAATAATGGCGGTTATGTAGTTTTTAATCAAATGGGCTTATATCAGTTTTTAAGGTTTACTAATTTACTAATTGTAAATCATAGTTAATGACATGTGGATTGGAAAAGCTTATTTGTGCCTCTTTATTTGCCTCTTTTTTTGTAATCCAACTAGGGGTTCCATGCTCTGTGTGTGTGTGTGTGGTTGCTAAATGATTAACTCTGTATTTTGATCTGTATTTTGACCAACAAATTGCAGTCTATAATAACTCAAAGATTCTTATTATTATTTCATCCATTCCCCTTTCACCATTTTCATCTTTCCCTCCCTTCATGCAGCCAATCCAACCGTTTTACGGAGGACACCCTGGAACCTGACTGGCACATCAAATGCGGGCGGAGCTGATATGGGTCCAGGCTTAATCCTATTGGCTGTCTAAGCGAAACATAGAAGAGGTCTGCAGTACACGGCTACTCCAGATCTTGATTCCCCCACAACAAGCTGAGCTTTTGGAAAATTCAAAGGGGGGAGGGTTCTTTACATGCTAACACGCACACTCCACTCCCTCATGCATTTGCTCTTTCTCTTTCTCTCTGCAATACCACTCTAAGTCTTGACCCTGGTGACAATCAGCTCAGTATGAGCGGTGCTGTTTACATTGTCTACGTGTTGCAGTGACCCATTCACGAGTGATGAAACATTGCAATATCGAACCTCTTGTTTCAATATTAATAGGTATGACAAAGCACAATACTGAGAAAGAGAAAGAGAGACTTTGGGGGATCCAAAGACCCCCCCCCTTACCTCAAATATTCACTCATGAATTCCCCTGTGACACACCTGCTACACTGAACGCGTAACCCAAGGTGTAGAATTTTTGAAAACAGAACTAGCGCCTGCGTGCCTGTCGTGGAAACACGCTGCTTACGCCCAGGTTTTATTGAAAACAATGGGAGCGTCTCATTCCCGGTAAAAGTAACTCGTCCAGTGTAGCAGGCCTGTTATCCTGTCAACAGCCATGGCTCCAATGTTTTATATGTTCTTAGTATTAAACTCATACCCTCTCATTCCAGATGGTGAATGAAATTAAAGCATAATGCACAATACTGCCCCTGTTCTCAGACTATATACAGTACCAGTCAAAAGTTTGGACACCTTCTCATTCCAGAGTTTTTCTTTATTTGCACTATTTTCTACATTGTAGAATAATAGTGAAGACATCAACACTATGAAATAACACATATGGAATCATGTAGTAAACTAAAAAGTGTTAAACAACTCAAAATATATGTTTTATTGGAGATTCTTCAAAGTAGCCAGCCTATGCCTTGATGACAGCTTTGCACACTCTTGTTTCTTGGCCCAAGCAAGTCTCTTATTCTAATTGGTAGTGGTTTCTTTGCAGCAATTACACCATGAAGGCCTGATTCACGCAGACTCCTCTGAACAGTTGATGTTGAGATGTGCCTGTTACTTGAACTCGGTGAAGAATTTATTTGGGCTGCAATTTCTGAGGCTGGTAATTCTAATGAACTTATCCTCTGTAGCAGTGGTGATTCTGGGTCTTCCTTTCCTGTGGTGGTCCTCATGAGAGCCAGTTTCATCATAGCGCTTGATGGTTTTTGCGACTGCACTTGAAGAAACTTTCAAAGTTCTTGAAATGTTCTGCATTGACTTTATGTCTTAAAGTAATGATGGACTGTCATTTCTCTTTGTTTATTTGAGCTGTTCTTGCCATAATATGGACTTGGTCTTTTACCAAATAGGTCTATATTCTGTATACCACATCTACCTTGTCACAACACAACTGGTTGGCTCAAACTCATTAAGAAGGAAATAAATTCCCCAAATTAACTTTTAACAAGGCACACCTGTTATTTGAAATGCATTCCAGGTGACTACCTCATGAAGCTGGTTAAGAGAATACCAGAGTGTGCAAAGCTGTCATCAAGGCAAAGGCTGGCTGCTTTAAAGAATCTAAAATCTAAAATATATTTTGATTTGTTTAACACGTTTTTGTTTACTACATGATTCCATGTGTTATTTCATAGTTTTGATGTCTTCACTATTATTCTGCAATGTAGAAAATAGTAAAAATAAAGAAAAACCCTTGAATGAGTAGGTGTCCAAACTTTTGACTGGTGCTGTATATCTCTGTAATGCCATGAACATATTTCTCTACGGCCTAATTGTTTCCTCCTTTTTCCTTATTCTACTCTTCTCTATCTCTACACGAGAGGAAATAGTAAATATGCACAGCCCTATGTTTCACAACAGAAGGACAACAGGTCTCAATTTCTATGTCATCTGGATACAATTACAACCTAGGGAGCTGGGACATATGGACATTGTTTTACTTTTCCTACGTAAGTGTTTTAATGATATTTATTACTCACCTGGACATGTGTAGTGTTTGTTTCTTTGAAATTATATCCCAGTTAGATTTCTTTCCATTGTGGACAATTCCTCTGGACCACTTTTCTTTTGTACGTATGGGTTCTCCTCTTTGAGATTGAAAAAGGAGATTTTTACCTGCTTTGCCTCCATCAAAGTCTGGGACACACTGCCCTCTTGTGGCCATAGTATCAATCTGCACTAGGTAGGGGAGGATGGATGTTTCCTCAAATGGTGCTCAGCTACTGAGCTGATTTTCTGGCTGGGGATCAGGAATGATACAATTGTCATGAGTGATCTGTCCCAGTTGAATTGACTCCACTCTCTCGCCTTGGACTAGTGCAGATGCCTGGACTCTAACCTTCAGGTCGTACTCACCTCCCCTTATCATCACAGAGGGGTGTGGCAGAACAATCATCAGATGGTATTACTTAATGTCTCAATTATTGAATGGGTGTATCTGTTCTTTGTTTATATATATATATACACTACCGTTCAAAAGTTTGGGGTCTCATAGAAATGTCCTTGTAGAAAAGCAAAAAAGTTGTCCATTAAAATAACATCAAATTGATCAGAAATACAGTGTAGACATTGAAGAGTGAAGAGGCGACTCTGGGATGCTGGCCTTCTAGGTAGTGTTCCTCTGTCCAGTGTCTGTGTTCTTTTGCCCATCTTAATATTTTATTTTTATTGGCCAGACTGAGATATGGCTCTTTCTTTGCAACTCTGCCTAGAAGGCCAGCATCCCGGAGTCGCCTCTTCACGTTGAGACTGGTGTTTTGCGGGTACTATTTAATGAAGCTGCCAGTTGAGGACTTGTGAGGCGTCTGTTTCTCAAACTAGACACTCTAATGTACTTGTCCTCTTGCTCAATTGTGCACCGGGGCCTCCCACTCTTTCTATTCTGGTTAGAGACAGTTTGCGCTGTTCTGTGAAGGGAGTAGTACACAACGTTGTACGGGATCTTCAGTTTCTTGGCAATTTCTGGCAAGAATAGACTGACGAGTTTCTGGCCATTTTGAGCTTGTAATCGAACACACAAATGCTGATGCTCCAGATACTCAACTAGTCTAAAGAATGCCAGGTTTATTGCTTCTTTAATTAGAACAACAGTTTTCAGCTGTGCTAACATAATTGCAAAAGGGTTTTCTAATGATCAATTAGCCTTTTAAAATGATAAACTTGGATTAGCTAACACAACATGCCAATTGAACACAGGAGTGATGGTTGCTGACGCCTCTGTACGCCTATGTAGATATTCCATTTAATATCAGCCGTTTCCAGCTACAATAGTCATTTACAACATTAACAATGTCTACACTGTATTTCTGATCAATTTGATGTTATTTTAATAGACAAAAATGTGCTTTTCTTTCAAAAACAAGGACATTTCTAAGTGACCCCAAACTTTGGAACGGTAGTGTATATATATGAGTTGAATGTGTATATACAAGAAAAGTGTTCCATGTATATGGTTGGTTTGTACAGTATGTGTGAATATGCAGTGTGTGTGTGTGTGTGTGTGTGTGTGTGTGTGTGTGTGTGTGTGTGTGTGTGTGTGTGTGTGTGTGTGTGTGTGTGTGTGTGTGTGTGTGTGTGTGAAGAATTGTTCCTGAAGACAAAAAAGGGATAAAAATACACCTCAGAACAGCAAATGAGGAGAGGGGGTACACAAGCATGGGTAGACACAGGAGCAGATCCCATGTCCATGACTTTTCATTTGAGCTGTGTATTGTCCTCTCTTGGTTCCCCCCACTTGAGGAAAAACAAATCCGTTTTTTTTATTCCCCCGTGCATATATACACCACCCTGTTCTGCGCAAAAAATAACCATTTCAATCCTCACACACACAAAAGAACACCCTTTCACACAGACACACATGCCGAATCTAACTAAATGAATCCCACAGATATTTCTGTAAATGTTTTATCTTTCCCTTCTAGTCAAACTGTATGGCACTTTGAAATACTTTTATGTGTTGGTAATTTCTGTATATAAATTGGGGCAGTAGATATTACAGAATCTTGCTTGAAACGGTTTCATCAATTTCTTTTCATATTTTTCTTTTCTCATACTGTAGTTATATTAAGGTGAATATATATTTACATTCAGACTTTTGTTGGTTTTATGAGTAGACCTTATGGTAAGTTGGTTTTGTAGTACATTTTTTAGATAGTTAGGGATTTTGGTAGACTGCATTTAAGATTATGCTTTTCATAGATACAGGCGCAATATATTGAAACGTGATACTTGTGCCACTGTTCGGATATCAGATTTCTTTTAAACAATGCCACAACCCCTTTGGGGTCATTTCTCTTTTCACCTACAAAAGCCTCAGATCAACATCTTCTCACGTCTATAACCGAGTGGCCAACATACAAGTGAATAGCATGGAAATGTTTGCTGTAGCCACGAGGAATGAATTGCCATATCTTGATTTAGCCAATATAGAAATGTTTCCAAGTTTCAAATGTAAATCATTCTCAGCTGCTGTGCTACAACATCTCATGCGTAAGACTCCTAGACACGAGTAGATTGTCATACCAATCAACTGAACCCTTAACCAATCATATTGAAACTACCTATCTATTAATTACAATGAGTGACATGTGATATAATGCCTTTTCTCTTAGCCATTCCTGTAATCGATTCCCGTGTTTTGCCTTCCCTTTGATGCTATCCTTATGATAGGGACTTTCCCCTTTTAACTTCCCTTAAAGTTAGCCATGCTCCTTGACAAGCCATAACCCCCCAACACCCCCTCCTATTGTCAAACGTTTAATGGACATTAGGGAACGTCACAGGCATTTGTATGCAGACATTAATATGTGTGCATACTGTAGATCAGGGGTGTAAAACTCATTCCATGGAGGGCCTAGTGTCTGATGGTTTTTGTTTTTTCCTTTCAATTAAGACCTAGGTAACCAGGTGAGGGGAGTTCCTTACTAATCATTGACCTTAATTCATCAATCAAGAACAAGGGAGGAGCGAAAACCAGCATACCCTCGACCCTCCGTGGAATGAGTTTGATCAATGAAAGATTGATCAATGTAGATCAATGAAAAACCTATTTATCAACATTTTATGAAGATATTATTGTTAATAGTCCGATGATAGTAATGATTCTTGTAATTATTATGATGATTCTTGTAATTATTATTACTATTACAATGATTTTATTGATATTTACTTAATTATTCAACAACAGTTGATTTTATGTGAATAAGGGTGAAGTTTATATTTCTGGAGATTTAAATAAGCTAACAAATTAATAAATAGATATATCCCTATCCTCCCACATGCTTTGTGTGTTCTGTCAATTACAGTGCGGTATCTATCCTAACTACAGTTTTGTGATTTTGTTTAATGGAAGTCCGCCCTCCCCAAAGGGACTACTATAGACGGGACAAATTGATAAAAGTTAACAAGGGGAATGCTATGTTCGCTGAAGGAGGGTTAGGGGGGTCTGCAGGCATGCTCATATTAACATTTAGAACAGTGGCTATAACCAAAGCACGGATTGCAGTTTCTCCCTGTCCGTAGACTGCTTTCAAGGTAAGGAAACACCATAGAGATAAATAGAGGACTCTAGATGGATATTTAAGCAATAAGGCCTGAGGGGGTGTGGTATATGGACAACATACCACGGCTAAGGGCTGTTCTCAGGCACAACGCAACGCGCCGTGGTATATTGACCACATAACAAACCCCTGAGGTGCCTTATTGCTATTACAAACTGGTTACCAGCGTAATTAGAGCAGTAAAAATACATGTTTACCTATCTATTAAATACACGGCTGTCAGCCAGTCAGCATTCAGGGCTCGAATCACCCAGTTTATAAACCTGTTTTAGCATGGACATTGCCACAGGGATTCCGCCATTTTAAATTACTCAACTGGGTGGGGATTCCTATTGATCAGCCAATTATCAGAGCATTGTCTTCAAATTGGGTTGTCTATGGTTTCTAACTGGCTTTAAGCTATATTAACGCCATCTGGTGGCCACAATATATGAATTATACAATTTGGTTCAGGACTCCAGCACTGAAGGTGGCTGTAAATCACCAATATTAGCTTATTTGTTTTTTTCAAACACAAAATAAGAAAATTTACTACTTTAAAATAGAGATAGCCTCAAAGGCGCTGCCCTTGCTGTCAGAGATGCCATAGTGGCACAGATACAAAGATGAGTCCTCTATCTATCTTTATGGGAAACACACATATACATTTATAATTAGTATAAACTATCCCTTTAAAATAGGTCTGGAAGAGAATCCTGGGTAGCTCTCCAGGAGGGTTCATTGCCCCGATCGATGTTTTCCAAATGCTGGGTGTAATGAAAATGTGCATTTTGTGCCTACAAAAAATATATATTGGGAAGAAGTGAAATAATAAATGTATGGGGAATAATTATTGCTAACACAAGCACACTAACTAACTTTAATTTTAGCGCATTGTAAGCAATGATAATTAGTCCACTGACCTACATCAACTATTATGAAATACCAAATACATTAAACAGATAAAATCTCCTGAAGACAAAATGGCATAGCCTAAATCTGCCCCGACACCCTACGCAAATGATGTGTCTATTTATTGTCTCCAGAGCCAGTTCTAGCTCGGTAGGCAATATGTCAGAGTGAACAATTGGAAATGTGAGTTGGTCCATATTGGAGGCAAAAAAATGCTTACCGGAGCCTGCATTTGGGCCTATTTTAGTTATTGTTTATTGAGAGATGTAAAATACATCACAAAAATGTTTTATTGTTTTGAAGTCTAATTTCCTGTAAATCTGCATAGTATAACATGACTCATGACATCTTTTGGGAAGGCTATTTCATCATAATATGTATAGGGTAAATACACTTGGTAAACAATTGTACCAAATATATAATATTGCTCATTACAGTATAAGAACTATCATCAATTTACAGAATGTGAATACTGTATCTCAGTCGATGGCGACAGTCACACATTGTGTTAGATTGGTCCTTGACTTTAGAGGGTCGTTGCTCAGCCATTGAATGTCATAAAAATTAACCAAAGACATCTCCATGTACAGTGCCTTCGGAAAGTATTCAGACCTTTTGACTTTTTCCACATTTTGTTTTATTCTAAAATGGATTAAATGAACAAAAAATCATCAGCAATCTACACACAATAGCCTATAATGACAAAGCAAAAACAGGTTTATAGAATTTTTTTGCACATTTCATAATCATAAAAAATAGAAATAGATTATTTACATAAGTATTCAGACCCTTTGCTATCAAACTCTAAATTGAGCTCAGATACATCCTCTTTCCATTGATCATCCTTCAGATGTTTCTACAACTTGATTGGAGACCATCTGTGGTAAATTCAATTGATTGGACATGATTTGGAAAGGCACACATCTGTCTATATGAGGTCCCACAGTTGACAGTGCATGTCAGAGCAAAAACCAAGCCATGAGGTCGAAGGAATTGTCCGTAGAGCTCAGACAGTATTGTGTCGAGGCACAGAGGCACAGATACCAACACAGGGTACCAACACATTTCTGCAGCATTGAAGGTCCCCAAGAACACAATGGCCATCGTTCAAAAATTGAAGAAGTTTGGAACCACCAAGACGCTTCCTAGAGCTGGCCGCTCGGCCAAACTGAGCAATCAGGGGAGAAAGGCATTGGTCAGGGAGGTGAACAAGGACCCGATGGTCACTCTGACAGAGCTCTAGAGTTCCTCTGTGGAGATGGGAGAACCTTTCAGAAGGACAACCATCTCTGCAGCATTCCACCAGTCAGGTTTTTATGGTAGAGTGGCCAGTCGGAAGCCACTCCTCAGTTAAAGGATACATGACAGCCGCTTGGAGTTTGCCAAAAGATAACTAAAGACTCTCAGACCATGAGAAACAAGATTCTCTGGTCTGATGAAACCAAGATTGAACTCTTTGGCCTGAATGCCAACCGTCACGTTTGGAGGAAACCTGGCACCATCCCTACAGTGAAGCATGGTGGTGGCATCATCATGCTGTGGTGGTGTTTTTAGCATCAGGGACTGGGAGACTAGTCAAGGTCGAGGCAAAGATGAATGGAGCAAAGTACAAAGAGATCCTTGATGAAACCTGATCCAGAGCGCTCAGGACCTCAGACTGTGGCGAAGGTTCACCTTCCAACATCCCTAAGCACAAAGCCAAGACCATGCAGGAGTGGTAAGTCTCTGAATGTTTTTGAGTGGCCCAGCCGGACACCCGGACTTGAACCCGATCGAACATCTCTGGAGAGACCTGAAAATAGCTGTACAGCATTATTTTAATGAGTACTTCACTGGCAAAGCGGGCACACTTACAGTAGGCAAGACATGCCAAGAACGAACAGTGAACCATAGTATTCATGCATAAAAAAACTAATAATGAAAGAAAAGCATTGCAAGTTTGAATTTTGTAAAGTTAGTGTGGGAGAGGTGGAAAATCTATTGTTATTGATCAATAATGACAATCTTCGGCCTTGGCGGATACTAGCTCGGAAGAAGCACCTGCAAATGAATCAAATCCAATTTTATTTGTCACATACACATGGTTAGCAGATGTTAATGTGAGTGTAGCGAAATGCTTGTGCTTCTAGTTCTGACCATGCAGTAGTATCTAACAAATAATCAAACAATTTCACAACAACTACCTTATACACACAGTGCAAAGGAATGAATATGAGTATGTACAGTACATATAAATATATGGATGAGCGATGGCTGACCGGCATAGGCAAGATGCAGTAGATGGTATATAGTACAGTATATACATGTGAGATGAGTAGTGTAGGATATGTAAACATTATATAAATGGCATCGTTTAAAGTGGCTAGTGATACATTTATTACATCCACTAGCATTGACAACTTAGATGGAAAGCTACTGAGGATGGTAGCTGACTCTGTCGCCACTCCTATCTGTCATATTTTTAATCTGAGCCTAGAGGAAAGTCTTTGTCCTCAGGCCTGGAGGGAAGTGTCACGTCCAGGCCTGAGAAGACAGGCTGGTGTGTTTAGTTTTGGTTTTGGTGTAGGGTTTTTTATGTTCTAGGTGTTATATTTCTATGTTGGGGTAATGGTTCCCAATTAGAGGCAGCTGTGTGTCGTTGTCTCTAATTGGGAACCATATATATGTTTGGGGTTTTCATACAGGTTTTGTGGGTTATTGTTTTGAGCATAGTGTCTTTGTGTGTGTATTAGTCTATGTTAATGTTGCGATCTTCGTTCTGTTTATTGGTTTACGTCGTGAATAATAAAAGCATGTATACTGGATGCCTCGCTGCGCCTTGGTCTGTCCCTACTGAGGATCGTGACAGGAAGACAGTAATTCCGCTACCCAAGAGTGGTAAAGCGGCCTTTCCTGGTTCTAACAGTAGACCTATTAGCTTGCTGCCAGATCTTAGCAAAATGTGTTTGACCAAATACAATGCTATTTCTTTGTAAACAAATTAACAGACTTTCAGAATGCTTATAGAGAAGGGCACTTAACATGTACTGCACTGACACAAATGACTGATGATTGGTTGAATGAAAATGATAATAAGAAGATTGTGGGAGCTGTACTGTTAGATTTCAGTGCAGCCTTTGATATTATTGACCATAACCTGTTGTTGAAAAAACGTATGTTATGGCTTTTCAACCTCTGCCATATCGTGGATTCAGAGCTATCTATCTAATAGAACACAAAGGTTTTCTTTAATAGAAGCTTCTCTAATGTCAAACATGTAAAGCGTGGTCTACAGCAGGGCAGCTCTCTAGGCCCTCTATTTTTTTTTACCAATGACCTGCCATTGGGATTAAACAAAGCATGTGTGTCCATGTATGCTGATGATTCAACCACATACACATCAGCAACCACAGCTAATGAAGTCACTGAAACCCTTAATAAGAAGTTGCAGTCTATTTTGGAATGGGTGGCCAGTAATAAACTGGTCCTGAACATCTCTAAAACTAAGAGCATTGTATTTGATACCAGTCCTTCCCTAAGTTCTAGACCTCAGCTAAATCTGGTAATGAATGGTGTGGCTGTTGAACAAGTTGAGGAGGCTAAATTACTTGGCGTTACCTTAGATTGTAAACTGTCGTGGTAAAAACATATAGATTCAATGGTTGTAAAGATAGGGAGAGGTACATCCGTAATAAAGAGATTTTGTCTTATCTTGATTATTGTCCAGTTGTGTGGTCCAGTGCTGCAAGGAATAACCTAGATAAGCTGCAGCTGGCCCAGAACAGAGCGGCACGTCTTGCTCTTCATTGTAATCAGAGGGCTGATATAAATACTATGCATGCCATTATCTCTTGGTTAAGAGTTGAGGAGAGACTGACTGCATTTCTTCTGTTTATAAGAAACATTGTGTTGAAAATCCCAAATTGTTGGCATAGTCAACTTACACACAGCTCTGACACACACACTTACCCCACCAGACATGCCACCAGTGGTCTTTTCACAGTCCCCAAATACAGAACAAATTCAAGAAAGTGTACAGTATTATATAGAGCCATTATTGTATGGAACTCTGTTCCATCTCATATTGCTCAAGTGAACAGCAAACCTGGTTTCAAAATACAGATAAAGCAACACCTCGTGGAACAACACCCATCCCCTATTTGACCTAGATAGTTTGTGTGTATGTATTGAAAGGTAGGCTACGTGTGTCTTTTGTAAAAAAAAAAGTGTTTGTATAGTTCTGTCCTTGAGCTGTTGTCTATTAATGTTCTGTATTATGTAATGTTTCATGTTTTGTGTGGGCAGAAAACAGAGTATCTGCTGCTTTGGCAACAGCTAATTGTGATCCTAATAAAATACCAAATACTAAAAAGGGGAGGTGCATCTGCGACAGCCGAAAGTCGGACAACGAAAGTCCAACATCAAGGCTCAGATCAACATGGCAGTGTTAAATTAGTTGCCATTGTTTATACAAGTTTTTTTTATAATGTCGAAATAAGCATGTCTCCAAATCCCATATCACACACTCAAACTGAAATCATATGTGTGCACATGGTACAATCAATTGGTGAGAGTCTTGAGTATCACATTCATTTGGAAACACTGCATACGTGAATTGCGGAAAGGTTGGTTTCTGTTTCAGTCACGTCTTTGGTCATGTTCGCGTGGGTCAAACAAAACCCCCCTTAGTGATTGGTTGACAATAGAGCCTCCCACAATGCAGGCAAAGTCTGCAGGATGAAGTTGGTAAAGAGCACCTGCAGAATATATACTGAAGTTGGTAAAGAGCACCTGCATATGTACACTGAACAAATACATAAACGCAACATGCAACAATTTCAACAATTTTCAACGAGTTATAGTTCATATACGAAAATCAGTCAATTAAAATAAATAAATTAGGATTTCTATGGAAATTCACTTGGCATAACTCCTCAATCTATGGATTTCTCATGACTGGGTAGGGGCTCAGCCATGGGTGGACCTGGGAGGGCATAGTCCCCCCCACTTGGGAGTTATGCCAAGTGAATGTGTTTTCCCACACAGAAGGGCTTTATTGCAAACAGAAATACTACTCAATTTCATCAGCTGTCCTGGTGGCTGGTCTCAGACGATCTCACAGTTGAAGAAGCCGGAAGTGGAGCTCTTGGACTGGCGTGGTTACATGTCGTCTGCGGTTGTGAAGCTGGTTGAATGTACTGCCAAATTCTGTAAAACAACGATGTAGGCGGATTATGGTAGAGAAATTAACATAAAATCAACATCTCTGGTGGATACTCCTGCAGTCAGCATGCCATTTGCACGCTCCCTAAAATAAATTGACATCTGTGGCATTGTGCTGTGTGGCAAAAGTGCACATGGAATGTGCATATGGAACATTCTTTATTTCAGCTCATGAAACATGGGAGTAACACTTTACATGTTGTGTTTGTATTTTTGTTCACACTTGGTTTTTGTAAAGTTCATGCAGTCACAAGTTGGGCAATTTTTTTCCTAATAATGCAAGACACTTTGAAAGGTGGTGACGAACGATGATTGCAACTTCTCAAAACTGATCTGCTCGAACACTCCCTGGTATTATGGCCCAACCCACAGTGCAAAACTGGGTGAATCAACATCAACCCAAAAATATAAATGTGATGACCTTAAATCAACATGTAAAAGTCACTGGCTTCATCAATAAGTGCATCGATGACGTTGTCCCCACAGTGACCGTACGTACATACCCCAACCAGAAGCCATGGATTACAGGCAACATCCGCACTGAGCTAAAGGGTAGAGCTGCCGCTTTCAAGGAGCGGGACTCTAACCTGGAATGCTTATAAGAAATCCCGCTATGCCCTCCGACAAACCATCAAACAGGTAAAGCGTCAATACAGGACTCAGATTGAATTGTTCTACACCGGCTCTCCGATGCTCGCCGGATGTGGCAGGGCTTGCAAAATATTACGGACTAGTTCCGGCAATGGCGAAGCTCTAACAAGACGTGTCTGCGTAGCGTCCTCTAACTTTCAAAACATTTAAAGGCATTTTGACACGATTTACATGTTCGTTAATAGTGAGTTCGAAGATAAAACATCTCTTTTATTGCCAAAAATGGGGCGGCAGGTAGCCTAGTGGTTAGAGCGTTGGACTAGTAACCGAAAGGTTGCAAGATCAAATCCCTGAGCTGACAAGGTAAAAAATCTGTTGTTCTGCACCTGAACAGTTAACCCGCTGTTCCTAGGAACCTACTGTTCCTAAGAATTTGTTCTTAACTGACTTGACTAGTAAAATAAAAAAAAGATGCCCAATATCTTCGGCCTTGGCGGATACTAGCTCGGAAGAAGCACCTGCAAATAAATTAAATCAAATTTTATTTGTCACATACACATGGTTAGCAGATGTTAATGTGAGTGTAGCGAAATGCTTGTGCTTCTAGTTCCGACCATGCAGTAGTATCTAACAAATAATCAAACAATTTCACAACTACCTTATACACACAGTGCAAAGGAATGAATATGAGTATGTACATATAAATAAATGGATGAGCGATGGCTGACCGGCATAGGCAAGATGCAGTAGATGGTATATAGTACAGTATATACATGTGAGATGAGTAGTGTAGGATATGTAAACATTATATAAATGACATCGTTTAAAGTGGCTAGTGATACATTTATTACATCCACTTTTTAATTATTAAAGTGGCTAGAGATTTGAGTCGATGGCCGAACGGCATAGACAAGATTCAGTAGATGGTATACATTTGATATGAGTAATGTCTGATATGTAAACATTATATACAAAATTGTTTAAAGTGGCTAGTGATACATTTGTTACATCCAATTTTCTGTTATTTAAAGTGGCTAGAGATTTAAGTCAGTATGTTGGCAGCAGCCTGGTGGTGGCTGTTTGAAAATAAAGAAGAGCCGCACACTCTAGGAGCTCAGATACAAAAAATATTTTATGTCCAACATTTCGACAGGCAAGCTGTCTTCATCAGGGTATAATCACAAACACTGCGGGGTGACTCGTTTATATAGTGTCAAAGGACACACACAAGTGTCTGTAATCATGGCCAAGTGTGGCCTAATATCATTGGTTAATTCTGAAATATTAAAATGGCATACAAAGAACATACAAAAAACAAATGGATAGCATACGATCATAGATTTGATTTAGGCTACATAAGCCTACAAACAAACACAATGGCAAAGTCACAATCACAAGAATGGTTTCAGATCAAAGTCTATGTTGAGACCGAAGGGAGCGAGGGTCTTTAAATTAAAGATCCAGGCAGCCTCTCGTTTTAACAATAAATTATCGAGGTCACCCCCTCTCCTAGGGAGGGTGACATGTTCAATGGTGGCTGTTTAACAGTCTGATGGCCTTGAGATAGAAGCTGTTTTTCAGTCGCTCGGTCCCAGCTTTGATGCACCTGTACTGACCTCGCCTTCTGGATGATAGCGGGGTGAACAGGCAGTGGCTCGGGTGGTTGTTGTCCTTGATGATCTTTTTGGCCTTCCTGTGACATCTGTGTAGGCGTCCTGGAGGGCAGGCAGTTTACCCTCGGTCATGCGTTGTGCAGTCCTCACTACACTCTGGAGAGCCTTACGGTTGTGGGCGGAGCAGTTGCCGTACCAGGCGGTGATACAGCCCGACAGGATGCTCTCGATTGTGCATCTGTAGAAGTTTGTGAGTGTTTTTGGTGACAAGCCAAATTTCTTCAGCCTCCTGAGGTTGAAGAGGCGCTGTTGCGCCATCTTCACCACGCTGTCTGTGTGGGTGGACCATTTCAGTTTGTTCGTGATGTGTACGCCGAGGAACTTTCCACCTTCTCCACCATCTGCATGGTTCAGAATGGAGATGGACAAGGGTATAACAAAAATCCAAGAGACAGTTTCTGAATGCCTCAGCAAAATTGATGTGCTGCTCAATAAAATCCACAAAGACCAGAAAGTCACAATGGGACAAGTGATGAAGTTAGAAACCATCAGACTGCCATCCTGGACATGGACCAAAAATACAAGAAGTTGGAAGACGCCATTTCTAAACTCGAGGATAAATTTGATTGTTATAAAAATGTCAAAAGGTGCTTGAATTTGCTCGAAGGTTTCCCGGTGGCCGTGGAGGGAAGAGACGCCATCTCCTTTCTACAGGAATGGATTCCCAAAATTCTGGATCTACCCACTTCCGCACACCCACTGGAAATCAAGAGGGCCCATCGCACCCTACGGAGGCAGCTGCCTGGCCAGGTTGCCCCCAGGGCATTTGTAATTACATTTCTACGGTACCAGGACACTGTTCGCATCCTCTCTGCTGCCCGAGCAAAGGGAGAGCTCAAGTACGGAGATGCCAGAATCATGATCTTTCCGGATCTCTCTCCCATACTACACAAGAGGAGGATGGCTTTCTTCCCACTGAAGAGACTTTTGCGTCAGGATGGCATGGCATACGGCCTGCGCTACCCGGCGACTTTGTGGATCGAAACCAAGAATGGTGAGCAGACATTTGACTCTGTGAAGACGGCTGAAACATACGTGAGGAAAGAACTCTGACTTGTTCACGTCTTCTACATCATGAGGAACTGTCTTTTGAACTTGGATACAGTTAGTGAGCTGTTAGAATATGAGGAAACAATGAAATTACTCATATGATCGACTGGCTAGCGCGATAATGACTGGCGAGGTAAAGTTGGATCATAGCTAATGTTGTCTGCGCTATTTAGCCAGCTTGCTAAGTTTATAAGGGTATAACTATAGCTATAGCCACACCATGCCAGGTAGTTCCATTTTTGCTGTATACTTTTATTTTACGGATAGAGGTTCAGTTGGGTTTGGTTCAATAGTTATGTGGCTTTTGACTAGGTTTCAAGCCTAACTATGTTGTTTATATTACTTCATGGAGTTGTACCTACTATTACATTTGCTGGATTGTTTATTGTTAGAGATGTATGCTAGCGTTAGTGATACCGAGGCAGGGATAAGCTACTCATTGGCTGGCTGCCTAATTGCCAGCTAGCTGATAGGTTTACAGTTCTTTGCTGTATGTGGGTACATGTGTATATATATAATCATTTTGAGGGGAGGGTGAACTCAGGAGAATGGTGATTGTTTAACTACTTGTCCTTATTTTATATTTGAGGGATGATAGTTATCGTATGGTAAAGGTTTTAATTTATTCATCATAGCTTGATGTCTTCTTTCCTGTGCTGCTTGGGTGCGTTTGTGGTCATCGCTTTTGTCGGTTTCAGGGTGCATTGGGGAATGCTGATTGGTTGACTTTTGGGTGTGCGGGTAGGCTCTGTTGGTGACTATGAACGCATCCTCTGTTTTAATGTTGTTGTTGTTGTTGTTGAGACATGCTCAAGTGTGGCTATTATTGTTATTATTGTTATATCATTATTGTTGCCGATGTTTGCCGCTTTGATTCAAATTGTATTTCGTTACTCGACTAGCAATATTTTTATGTTACAAGGAACAGTCAATGCACTTCTAATGCCATATACATATAATTTAACATTAACCTAATTCGAGCGAAGCTATGCATAGCAGGTACAAGTTGATATAGATCTTCTTCAGGAGACATACCTGACGGACTCTGAGCATGATAAACTGAAGAGAGGGTGGGTCAAGTGTACTATTCATCTTTCACGTCTCGGGCAAGAGGGGTGGCCATACTCATTAACAAGCATTGCCCCTTTCAGATACAATCTCAGATTAAAGACAAAGGGAGTAGATTTGTGATCATTCAAGGTTTTATTAAAATTGAGTTCATTACCATTGTGAATGTGTATGGGCCTAACCATGATAATTCTACATTTTACCAAGACATCTTTTTGAAGTTAACGTTCCCTTCATCAGAGATAATAATGGCAGGGGATTTTAACTTGGTACTGGACCCTTCCAGTGATAGATCTTCCTCTAATAGTATCAGCCTCACACAGGCAGCTAAAATGTTAAAAGCAGAAACGAAAGATTTTGAACTTGTAGACTTAAGGAGATTTCACAACCAAAAGGTTAAAGAATACACATTTTTCTCCCCTGTCCAAAACAGTTACTCTAGAATTGACTTATTTCTTATTCCTGCAGCCAAGGGAAGTTTAAATACTGGGTGTAAGTATTTACCAAGATGTATATCAGATCATTCTGCCCTGCTGGCTTCAGTGCCAGTCAGTAAAACACAACCACCCTCAAGAAGGTTGAGGTTTGGCACATACTTACTAAATAATCCCACATTTGTAACATTTCTGAACACTCATATCAACATATTATTTAGCACCAATAACAACTCTGCCTCCCCCTAATTGTATGGGAAGCTCTCCTTGCATATTTGAGGGGGAAATAATATCCTTTAGTTCAGGTGCTCGTAAGATGTATACGGCTCAAGTAGATTCGTTGGAGAAAGAAATAGGAGATCTGGAAAATGAACAGTATAGTATAACATTTATAGTATAGTATAACATTTGACGACGCAACTCTACAAAGATTAGACTCAAAGCAATTGGAATATAACACCCTGACGACCCACAAAGTGAAAAACGTTCTTAGGAGAACAAAGCAAAATATCAATTCTTAATATTGGTAGCATAACCAGATTCATTAAATTGGCAGTCATTGCAGCCAATAAATACACAGCTATTATATGGACGAGTGACACTCCGCCAAGCAAGCAGATGTGGCTAAAATAACTAACTTCCTATATTCTAACTGAAAAAATAACGTACAATTTACATAAAAACCCCTTTGAATTTGCTGATGTCTGGAGTGACTTTCAGCAGTTTCTAGAGTCGTCACCTTAGCTGCCTCATTATTGCTTACTTCATTAATAATTTATTATTATTATTATTATTATTAGTTTTTGCGTTGAATACTTTATTTTCTAGCATTGAATGTGAAGGTCATTCGGTTTCTTTTTTTGTTGTTAATCATTGAAGCTAATACCGGTAGAGGGGAGGGAGGGGGGTGTTCATGTGTTGGGAGAGAAGGTTTTTGCACGATGTGCTCCCATGTAGCATGGTGTTTTGTGTAGGTGGAAGGAAAAACGGGGCGTTATCCGTGTCATATTTTGCTGATTGTTAAATAAAAAATAAAAAAAAATGCTAATAAATATATTGTAAAAAATATATATATATTATGGACTACAAAGGGAAGCACAGCCGCGAGCTGCCCAGTGACACGAGCCTACCAGACGAGCTAAATGACTTCTATGCTCGCTTCGAGGCAAGCAACACTGAAGCATGCATGAGAGTATCAGCTGTTCCAGACGACTGTGTGATCACGCTCTCCGTAGCCGATGTGAGTAAGACCTTTAAACAGATCAACATTCACAAGGCTGCAGGGCCAGATGGATTACCAGGATGTGTACTCCGAGCATGCGCTGACAAACTGACAAGTGTCTTCACTGACATTTTCAACCTGTCCGTGACCGAGTCTGTAATGCCAACAAGTTTCAAGCAGAGAAACCAACCTTCGCCCCAGTCAGGTCCTGAGCACTCTGGAGCAGGTTTTCATCAATGATCTCTCCGTTCATCTTTCCCTCAATCCTGACTAGTCTCCCAGTCCAGATGGTTGCCCTTCTGGAAGGTTCTCCCATCTCCACAGAGGAACTCTAGAGCTCTGTCAGAGTGACCATCAGGTTATTGGTCACCTCCTTGACCAAGGCCTTTCTCCCCTGATTACTCAGTTTGGCCGGGCGGCCAGGTCTAGGAAGAGTCAACAACAGCTGCTTCACAATCCCAAATATTAAGGAAATCTCAAGGTTTGCTCGCCTGAGTTAGAGTACCTCATGATAAGCTGTAGACCACACTATTTACCAAGACAGTTTTCATCTACATTTTTTGTAGCTGTCTATTTACCACCACAAAACAAGCTGTATAAGGCCATAAGTAAACAAGAAAATGCTCATCCAGAGGCGGCGCTCCTAGTGGCCGGGGACTTTAATGCATGAAAACTGAAATACGTTTTACCTCATTTCTACCAGCATGTCACCTGTGCATCTAGCGGGAAAAATAACTCCAGATCACCTTTACTTGACACACAGAATTTGGCAAATCTGACCATAAATCTATCCTCCTGATTCTTGCTTCCAAGCGTCACTGGTACGTCTTGTTTGAGCTCAATATGGAAGTGCTAAGCTAATGGACTGTTTCGCTACCACAGACTGGAATATGTTCCGGGAATCATCCGATGGCATTGAGGAGTATATCACATCAGTCGCCGGCTTTATTAATAAGTGCATCGACGACATTGTCTCCACAGTGACCGTACGTACGTACACATCCTAACCAGAAGCAATGGATTACAGGCAACATCTGCACTGAGTCAAGGGCTCGAACTGCCACTTTCAAGGAACGGGACATGAAACCGGATTTTTACAGAAATCCCGCTATGCCCTCCGACGTACCATCAAACAAGCAAAGTGTCAATACACAACTAAGATTGAATCCTACTACACCGGCTCTGAAGCTCGTCGGATGTGTCAGGGCTTGCAAACTATCACAGATTAGTGACAGTGACACCGTTTTTGAAATTATAGCACTTTTTGTACATAGTCCCCCCATTTTAAGGAATCAAAAGTATTTGGACAAATTCACTTATGTGTTTTAGTATTTGGTCCCATATTCCTAGCACGCAATGACTCGATCAAGATTATGACTCTACAAACTTGAGAACAAAATACTCTTGATGTAGTCAATGTGTGCTAGGAATATGGGACCAAATAAACTTTTGACTACTTTAATACATGTAAGTGAGTTTGCCAATACTTTTGTACAAAAATTATTGCAATTTCTAAATGGTTCATGTTTACCTCATAGCCATTTCAAATCCAAAGTCCTGTAGTACAGCGCCAAAACAACAACAAATGTGTCACTGTCCAAATACTTTTGGATCTTACTGTATTTACGTATGTTTATCGAACATTCTGGAATCTATAACTGTGTTTACGAGTTATCATACTAACTGCACTAACCATACTATTTGTGATGTAAATTGAATTTTCAGCATGATTGTTGGTCATAGTATGGATATAGTTAATATGCTAAAAGCTCCTAGATGTTGTACTACATTCGACAAAATAAAAAGTATAAAAGCAGTGGACACTATTTCCGTGCTTTTAAGGCCCATAATGAAATTCTTCAGAAAATGGGCGTGGCTTCACATAATTTTCTGATTTGAAGAAAATACCAGAACATATGCAGCCCAAGTCCGACAAGAGCGGATACAAATTCATTGCTTTAACTAATTATGACACGTCTTAAGAAAATGTTGAGCAATGTAATAAAGTAATGACTTTTCAAATAAGTTACGTTGGCTGACAATTTTGTTAGCTACGCTAGCCTTACAAACTGCATGGCATATCATTACAACAGTTGCTTTTATGTACCGGTATGTCAGCTAGTTACTTAACGTTAGTTGGCTACTAATAATTCGAACTTGCCAGTATATTAACTATATGCTATCTAACTAACTACCCAAAGTTTATTGACTTGATTATTCCCATTATTCTTAGCTTAGCTAAGGGGTATAGTCATTGTGCGTTCTCAATGGACATTGTTAATTTAGTTGTAAGATGTCTAGCTAGTAATTTGCTAGCTATGCTAACAAGCTAGCAAGAAGTTGCATAGCAACAGCATCAACTTCCGGTAGACAGTCGAAGCGCTAGTACACTCAACTTAAAGGATACAGTTCGTTTACAGTATAGTAAAATGAACTAGTAGTATATAGTATGTAGTATATACTCATTAAGTATGTAGTATACAGGATGTTAGTATGGGTATTCGAACACAGCTTATGTGTTAGCGACGAGTTCGGGAAGTCCAAACTCTGAAATGTAAGAGGCTTATTTTTCTTCTTCTTTGGTATTATGGCAGTCCGCACACAAACGTTATACCTCCACCTACTGTATCGGCTGTGTACAAGACATCAGTCAGGAAGTTAAAGCTTGGTTGCAAATGGGTCTTCCAAATGGACAATGACACCAAGCATACTTCCAAAGTTGTGGCAAAATGGCTTAAGGACAACAAAGTCAAGGTATTGGAGTGGCCATCACAAAGCCCTGACCTCAATCCTATAGAAAATGTGTGGGCAGAACTGAAAAAGTGTGTGCGAGCAAGGAGGCCTACAAAACTGACTCAGTTACACCAGCTCTGTCAGGAGGAATGGGCCAAAATTCACCCAACTTATTGTGGGAAGGTTGTGGAAGGCTACCCGAAACGTTTGACCCACGTTTTTAAACAATTTAAAGGCAATGCTACCAAATACTAATTGAGTGTATCTAAACTTCTGTCCCAATGGGAATGTGATGAAAGAAATAAAAGCTGAAATAAATCACTCTCTCTACTATTATTCTGACATTTCACATTCTTAAAATAAAGTGGTGATCCTAACTGACCTAAGACAGGGAATTTTTACTCTGATTAAATGTCAGGAATTGTGAAAAAACGTTTAAATGTATTAGAATTCCGACTTCAACTGTACATCACAAAACAGAGCTGAGAAATGAGAACATTTATATAAATGTGCCAAAATATCCATATCATCTAACCCCAGGTAGGCAGGCAACATGATTTTCTTTTTTCCTTTGTTCCGTTCTATTTTCTATAGGTTATTTTTAAATAGTTGCTTGTAGGGATATGCAGGTTATGCCTACATTCAGAGGAGTATGGTGACCATTTGTTCTACGAGGATGAGTAGCAAAGCATCCATGACAAGAATCTGGACTTTGGTCAAGTCTGTAGGGTCAACACACGTAACGTGTTTGTTCATCTGTAAGCCTAATCGACGGGTAAACATGCAGAGAAAACTTTTGTTTTGTTCTGCTACCTAACAACAGGGAGAGCTGGCTTAAAGGTCCACTGCAGCCTTTTTTTATCTCAATATCAAATCATTTCTGGGTAATGTTTAAGTACCTTACTATGATTATCTTCAAATAAAATTGTAAAAAAAGAAACAAAAATAGCTTCTTAGCAAAAAGTAATTTCTCAAGCAAAAAAATGTTGCTATGACTGTCTGGGAGTGGTTTGAGTGTGGGAAAACTGAACATTTGCTGTTATTGGCGGAGAGGTTTGGAACTTGATTAAAACAGAAATTATTTAAAACAGAAATTATTTCAGGTGGTCTATTCAAACAGCTCTTACACTTTTCATTTTCACAATTTCACAGTTTTATTGAAAATATATATAAAACACAGAGAATCTCGTTTTTGACTGCACTGGGCCTTTAATGCAGAGAGATAAGATAATCAGTGTTTGTCCCTTGGTCTCATCCTTCCGCCTTTTCCACAGCTAATCTAATCAACTCATTCATTACTGATGACCTTTCCAATATCAACAGTGCACTCAGCAATAAAGATCCCATTCTTGAGAAATCTAATTTCTAACATCATCGCTAATTAGAAAAAAAATATGAAAACAGATAATCTCGTGTCTATTTATAATGTGTCATACCTTGGTCAATATCGAATCTAAATATACATGGGTAAATATACATTGGCTACATGGGCTAATTTAGCCTCCCATTGGGCACACACTGGTTGAATCAACGTTGTTTCCACATCATTTAAATGGCGGAGAATCAACATGGAATAGACCTTTAGTTGACGTCCGTGCCAAGTGGGCTGTATTTTGTATTTTTGTATTTATTATGGATCTCCATTAGTTCCTTCCAAGGCAGCAGCTACTCTTCCTGGGGTCCAGCAAAATTAAGGCAGTTACACAATTTAAAAAACATTACAATACACTCATAACATATTTCACAACACGTTAAGTGTGCCCACAGGCCCCTACTCTACTACCACATATCTACAACACAAGATCCATGTATGGGAGTGGGATCCATGGACTGCTCCTCTGTGTCAAACAGTGCGTCTGCCATTGTGATTTGGGAACCTGGTCGGTAGGATAAGGTGAAAACAAAGCGGGTGAAAAACATAGCCCACCTTGCCTGACGAGGGTTCAGTCTCCTAGCCGCCCGGATGTACTCCAGATTGCGGTGGTCAGTCCAGATGAGAAAAGGGTGTTTAGCCTCCTCAATCCAATGTCTCCACGCCTTCAGAGCCTTTACGACAGCCAACATCTCCCGGTCCCCCACATCATAGTTACGCTCCGCCGAGCTGAGCTTCTTTGAAAAGAAGGCACAGGGGCGGAGTTTAAGTGGCGTACCAGAGCGCTGAGACAGCACAGCTCCTATCCCAGCCTCGGACGCATCCACCTCCACTATAAATGCCAAAGAGGGATCCGGATGAGCCAGCACGGGAGCCGAGGTAAACAGAGCCTTCAAGTGACCAAACACCCTGTCCGCCTCAGCTGACCACTGCAGTCGCACCGGTCCCACCTTCAGCAGTGAGGTAATGGGAGCCGCTACCTGAACAAAGCCCCGGATAAACCTCCGGTAGTAGTTGGCAAACCCTAAGAACCGCTGCACTTCCTTGACCGTGGTGGGAGTCGGCCAATTACGCACGGCTGAAATGTGGTCACTCTCCATCTCCACCCCTGACGTGGAAATGCGGTACCCTAGAAAGGAGACATAGTGTTGGAAGAACAGACATTTGTCAGCCTTGACGTACAGGTCATGCTCCAACAGTCGACCAAGCACCTTGCGCACCAGGGACATATGCTCGGCGCGTGTAGCAGAGTAAATCTGAATGTCGGCGATATACACCACTACACCCTGTCCGTGCATGTCGCGGAAAATCTCGTCTACAAATGCCTGGAAGACTGATGGAGCATTCATCAACCCGTACGGCATGACGAGGTACTCATAGTGCCCTGAGGTGGTACTAAATGCCGTCTTCCACTCGTCCCCCTCCCGGATACGCACCAGATTGTAAGCGCTCCTGAGATCCAATTTTATGAAGAAGCGCGCCCTGTGCATTGACTCGATCGCACTGGCTATGAGAGGTAGCGGGTAGTTGTACCTCACAGTGATCTGATTGATAACTCGATAGTCAATACACGGGCGCAGACCTCCATCTTTCTTCTTCACAAAAAAGAAACACGAGGAGGCAGGTGAAATGGAGGGCCGAATGTATCCCTGTCCCAGGGATTCAGAGACATATGTTTCCATAGCTGCCGTCTCCTCCCTCCTGTGACAGAGGATACAAGTGACTCAAATCAAATCAAATCAAATTTTATTTGTCACATACACATGGTTAGCAGATGTTAATGCGAGTGTAGCGAAATGCTTGTGCTTCTAGTTCCGACCATGCAGTAGTATCTAACAAGTAATCTAACAAATTCACAACAACTACCTTATACACACAAGAGTAAAGGAATGTATACGAGTATGTACATATAAATATATGGATGAGCGATGGCTGACCGGCATAGGCAAGATGCAGTAGATGGTATGGAGTACAGTATATACACATATATATATGAGATGAGTAATGTAGGATATGTAAACATTATATAAATGGCATTGTTTAAAGTGGCTAGTGATACATTATTTCATCCAGTTATAATTATTAAAGTGGCTAGAGATTTGGGTATGGAGTACAGTATATACAAATATATATATGAGATGAGTAATGTAGGACATGTAAACATTATATAAATGGCATTGTTTAAAGTGGCTAGTGATACATTATTTCATCCAATTATAATTATTAAAGTGGCTAGAGATTTGGGTCGATGGCCGAACGGCATAGGCAAGATTCAGTAGATGGTTTAGAGTACAGTGTATACATTTGATATGAGTATGTCGGATACGTAAACCTTATATACAAAATTGTTTAAAGTGGCTAGTGATACATTGTTACATCCAATTCCTATGTTTAGCGTGGCTAGAGATTTAAGTCAGTATGTTGGCAGCAGCCACTCAATGTTAGTGATGGCTGTTTAACAGTCTGATGGCCTTGAGGTAGAAGCTGTTTTTCAGTCTCTCGGTCCCAGCTTTGATGCACCTGTACTGACCTCGCCTTCTGGATGATAGCGGGGTGAACAGGCAGTGGCTCGGGTGGTTGTTGTCCTTGATGATCTTTTTGGCCTTCCTGTGACATCGGGTGGTGTAGGTGTCCTGAAGGTCAGGTAGTTTACCCCCGGTGATGCGTTGTGCAGTCCTCACTACCCTCTGGAGAGCCTTACGGTTGTGGGCGGAGCAGTTGCCGTACCAGGCGGTGATACAGCCCGACAGGATGCTCTCAATTGTGCATCTGTAGAAGTTTGTGAGTGATTTTGGTGATAAGCCAAATTTCTTCAGCCTCCTGAGGTTGAAGAGGCGCCTTCTTCACCACGCTGTCTGTGTGGGTGGACCAATTCAGTTTGTCCGTGATGTGTACGCCGAGGAACTTAAAACTTTCCACCTTCTCCACTACTGTCCCGTCGATGTGGATAGGGGGGGTGCTCTCTCTCCTGTTTCCTGAAGTCCACGATCATGTGTCTGGCAGGATGGAGGTGATATGATCCTTGACTAATCTCTCAAAGCACTTCATGATGATGGAAGTGAGTGCTACGGGGGCGATAGTCATTTAGCTCAGTTACCTTAGCTTTCTTGGGAACAGGAACAATGGTGGCCCTCTTGAAGCATGTGGGAACAGCAGCCTGGGATAGGGACTGATTGAATTTGTCTGTAAACACACCAGCCAGCTGGTCTGCGCATGCTCTGAGGACACGGCCAGGGATGCCATCTGGGCCGGCAGCCTTAAGGGTTAACACATTTAAATGTTTTTCTCAAATTGGCTGCGGTGAAGGAGAGCCCGCAGGTTTTGGTAGCAGGCCGTGTCGGTGGCACTGTATTGTCCTCAAAGCGAGCAAAGAAGTTGTTTAGTTTGTCTGGGAGCAGGACGTCATGGTCCGCAACGGGCTGGTTTTCTTTTTGTAGTCCGTGATTGACTGTAGACCCTGCCACATTCCTCTTGTGTCTGAGCCGTTGAATTGTGACTCTACTTTGTCTCTATATTGACGCTAGCTTGTTTGATTGCCTTGCGGAGGGAATAGCTACACTGTTTGTATTCAGTCATGTTTCCGGTAGCCTTACCCTGGTTAAAAGCAGTGGTTCGCGCTTTCAGTTTTGTGCGAATGCTGCCATCAATCCACGGTTTCTGGTTGGGGAAGGTTTTAATAGTTGCTATGGGTACAACATCACCAATGCACTTGCTAATAAACTCGCTCACCGAATCAGCATATACATCAATGTTGTTGTCAGATGCTGTCCGGAACATATCCCAGTCCACGTGCTCGAAGCAATCTTGCAGCATGGAATCAGATTGGTCGGACCAGCGTTGAACAGACCTGAGAATGGGCGTTTCCTGTTTTAGTTTCTGTTTGTAGGCTGGGAGCAACAAAATGGAGTCATGGTCAGACTTGCCGAAAGGAGGGCGGAGAATAGCCTTGTATGCATCACGGAAGTTGGAATAACAATGATCCAGGAGTTTACCAGCCCGGATAGCACATACGATATGCTGGTAAGATTTCGGAAGCCTTGTTTTCAAATTAGCCGTATTAAAATCCCCAGCCTCAATAAATGCAGCCTCAGGATATGTGGTTTCCAATTTACCTAGAGTGAAATGAATTTCTTTCAGTGCGGTCGATGTATCAGCTTGAGGGGGGGGGATCTACACGGCTGTGATTATAATCGAGGAGAATTCTCTTGGTAGATAATGCAGTCTGCATTTGATTGTAAGGAATTCTATGTCAGGTGAACAAAAGGACTTGAGTTCCTGTATATTGTTATGATCACACCACGTCTCGTTAATCATAAGACACACACCCCCACCCTTTTTCTTACCAGATAGATGTTTGTTTCTGTCTGCGCGATGCGTGGAGAAACCAGGTGGCTCCTGGGAAGTGCTGCGTCTACCAGGAGATTTATCGCACAATCCCCCCGTCGATGGGGTGGTAATTGAGTCGCCTTCTTCTTATAGAAGGAGAGAGCCAAGTTGGCATATTCTGAGGGGATGTGCACGGTGGAGAGCTGGTCTGAACTCTCCACCGTAGTCGCACCGATGGAAACACCTACACAGCTCCCCGAGCACTTTTTTGACCATCCCTTGAGAGCCCTCTGTTGCCATGAAATGTTGGGGTCATGATAGGCCAACCAGGGTAGGCCGAGCACCACTTGAAACGCAAGAGAATCAATAATGGACGGTCGCCAGGTACAGCTCCAGCTGGAGTAGAAACCCCTGGACCCGGCAGCCGTCCCATCATACTCCCTCAGGAGCGCAAGACGAATCCCACTGGGACCAGGTGAAGGAGGGTTGGACAGCGGTGTGGTTTGTGGAGTGAGAGGTTGTGATGATGGTGGAGGCGCTGCAAAACCTCCTGTCTCCCATCGCTCCAGATTTTGCAGCACGCGATCCATGGCTATGCCGAGACGTTGCAACATGGTCGCGTGCTGCTGGATGCGCTCCTCGACTGACAGAGGAGGGCTGTGTGCTCCTGCTGACTCCATATTAAGGTGCGTGTTTCTGTCAGAAGTCTCAATGTAGCAGGTAGGCAGAGTCAGGCACAGGACAAAAGAGATGAGTAATCACGTATATTTACTCAAAATACAAAAGTACAAATACAAGCTCACATAAGCAAGAACCTCTAACATAGAATATGAAAAGTAGATCGGCGGTAGCTAGAAGACCGGTGACGTCGACCGCCGAACACCGCCCGAACAAGGAGAGGGACCGACCTCGGCAGAAGTCGTGACACAGCACCTCAGGAGTAAATGTCAGTTGGCTTTTCATAGCCAATCATTTAGAGTATCTCTACCGCTCCTGCTGTCTCTAGAGAGAGTTGAAAACAGCAGGTCTGGGACAGGTAGCATGTCTGGTCAACAGGTCAGAGTTCCATAGCCGCAGGCAGAACAGTTGAAACTGGAGAAGCAGCACGGCCAGGTGGACTGGGGACAGCAAGGAGTCATCGGGCCAGGTAGTCATGAGGAATGGTCCTAAGGCTCAGGTCCTCCGAGAGAGAGAAGGAAAGAAAGAGAGAAAAAGAGAGAGAGAATTAGAGAGAGCATACTTAAATTCACACAGGACACCGGATGAGAGAGGAAAAATGCTCCAGATATAACAAACTGACCCTAGCCCCCCAACACATAAACTACTGCAGCATAAATACTGGAGGCTGAGACAGGAGGGGTCGGGAGACACTGTGGCCCCGTCCAACGATAACCCCCTGACAGGGCCAAACAGGCAGGATATAACCCCACCCACTCTGCCGAAGCACAGGCCTCACACCACCAGGGGGATATCTCCAACCACCAACTTACCATCCTGAGACAAGGCCCGGACAGGAAGATCACGTCAGTGACTCATCCCACTCACCCCAGGGACGGCATGGAAGAGCACCAGTAAGCCAGTGACTCAGCCCCTGTAATAGGGTTAGAGGCAGAGAATCTCAGTGGAGAAGAGAACCAGCCAGGCAGAGACAGCAAGGGTGGTTCGTTGCTCCAGTGCCTTTCCGTTCACCTTCACACTCCTGGGCCAGACTACACTCAATCATAGGACCTACTGAAGAGATGAGTCTTCAATAAAGACTTAAAGGTTGAGACCGAGTCTGCGTCTCTCACATGGATAGGCAGACCATTCCATAAAAATGGAGCTCTATAGGAGAAAGCCCTGCCTCCAGCTGTTTACTTCAAAATTCTATGGACAGTAAGGAGGCCTGCGTCTTGTGACCGTAGCGTATGTGTAGGTATGTACAGCAGGACCAAATCGGAAATATAGGTAGGAGCAAGTCCATGTAATGCTTTGTAGGTTAGCAGTAAAACCTTGAAATCAGCCCTTGCCTTAACAGGAAGCCAGTGTAGAGAGGCTAGCACTGAAGTAATATGATCAAATGTTTGGGTTCTAGTCAAGATTCTAGCAGCCGTGTTTAGCACTAACTGAAGTTTATTTAGTGCCTTATCCGGGTAGCCGGAAAGTAGAGCATTGCAGTAGTCTAACCTAGAAGTGACAAAAGCATGGATACATTTTTCTGCATCATTTTTGGACAGAAAGTTTCTGACTTTTGCAATGTTACGTAGATGGAAAAAAGCTGTCTTTGAAACAGTCTTGATATGTTCATCAAAAGAGAGATCAGGGTCCAGAGAAACGCAGAGGTCCTTCACAGTTTTATTTGAGACGACTGTACAACCATCAAGATTAATTGTCAGATTCAACAGAAGATCTCTTTGTTTCTTGGGATCTAGAACAAGCATTTCTGTTTTGTCCGAGTTTAAAAATAGAACATTTGCCGCCATCCACTTCCTTATGTCTGAAACACATGCTTCCAGGGAGGGCAATTTTGGGGCTTCACCAGGTTTCATCGAAATGTACAGCTGTGTGTCATCCACATAGCAGTGAAAGTTAACATTAAGTTTCCGAATGACATCACCAAGAGGTAAAATATATAGTTAAAACAATAGTGGTCCTAAAACAGAGCCTTGAGGAACACCAAAATGTACAGTTGATTTGTCAGAAGACAAACCATCCACAGAGACAAACTGATATCTTTCCGACAGATAAGATCTAAACCAGGCCAGAACTTGTCCGTGTAGACCAATTTGGGTTTCCAATCTCTCAAATTATGTGGTGATCGATGGTATCAAAAGCAGCACTAAGGTCTAGGAGCACGAGGACAGATGCAGAGCCTCAGTCTGACACCATTAAAAGGTGCAGTCTCAGTGCTATGATGGGGTCTAAAACCAGACTGAAGCGTTTTGTATACATTGTTTGTCTTCAGGAAGGCAGTGAGTTGTTGCGTAAACAGCTTTTTCTAAATTTTTTGAGGGGAATGGAAAATTCAATATAGACCAATAGTTTTTCATATTTTCTGGGTCAAGGTTTGGCTTTTTCAAGAGAGGCTTTATTACTGCCACTTTTAGTGAGTTTGGTACACATCCGGTGGATAGAGAGCCATTTATTATGTTCAACATAGGAGGGCCAAGCACAGGAAGCAGCTCTTTCAGTAGTTTAGTTGGAATAGGGTCCAGTATGCAGCTTGAAGGTTTAGAGGATATGATTATGTTCATCAATGTGTCAAGAGATATGGTACCCTGAGGAAGGCACAGTGATGCCGAAACGTTGGTAAATACCCATTAAACTGTTGGGAGAGTATATATGTAGTGTGCCACTTTCTTTATTTTGATAGTGTAAGAGATATGGTACTAAAAAACTTGAGTGTCTCCCTTGATCCTAGGTCCTGGCAGAGTTGTGCAGACTCAGGACAACTGAGCTTTGGAGGAATACGCAGATTTAAAGAAGAGTCCGTAATTTGATGTCTAATGATCATGATCTTTTCCTCAAAGAAGTTCATAAATTTATGCTGAAGTGAAAGCCATCCTCTCTTGGGGAATGCTGTTTTTTAGTTAGCTTTGCGACAGTATCAAAAATACATTTTGGATTGTTCTTATTTTCCTCAATTAAGTTGAAAAAAATAGGATGATCGAGCAGCAGTGAGGGCTCTTCGATACTGCACGGTACTGTCTTTCCAAGCTAGTCGGAAGACTTCCAGTTTGGTGTAGCGCCATTTCCGTTCCAAATTTCTGGAAGCTTGCTTCAGAGCTCGGGTATTTTCTGTATACCAGGGAGCTAGTTTCTTATGGCAAACATTTTTCGTTTTTAGGGGTGCGACTGCATCTAGGGTATTGCGCAAGGTTAAATTAAGTTCATCAGTTCATCAGTTCATCAGGATTCTGGAAGAGCATCTAGGAATCTTTGGGTTGTCAGAGAATTTATAGCATGATTTTTGATGATCCTTGGTTGGGGTCTGAGCAGATTATTTGTTGCGATTGCAAACGTAATAAAATGGTGTAATGATGTCCATGTAGTCATGACTCGATGTAGTACTTTGCGCCTCCCATAGTCTGTGAAGAGACCTCTGGGGTGGCATGTATTGTGGGGTATGCATGGGTGTCTGAGCTGTGTGCCAGTAGTTCAAACAGACAGCTTGTTGCATTCAACATGTCAGTACCTCTCACAAATACAAGTAGTGATGAAGTCAATCTCTCCTCCACTTTGAGCAAGGAAAGATTGACATGCATATTATTAATGTTAGCTCTCTGTGTACATCCAAGGGCCAGCCGTGCTACCCTGTTCTGAGCCAATTGCAATTTACCTAAGTCCCTCTTTGTGGCACCTGACCACATGGCTGAACCTACCTTGTTGATAGTGCTGTGAAAAAGGCAGAACAGCGCTTTATTATGGACAGACTTCTTCTCATCTTAGCTACTGTTGTTTCAATATGTTTTGACCATGAAAGCAGTTTAGTCACCTCAACTTGCTCAATTTCCACATTATTCATTACAAGATTTAGTTGAGGTTTAGGGTTTAGTGAATGATTTGTCCCGTATATGATGCTTTTAGTTTTTTGAAATATTTAGAACTAACTAATTCCTTGCCACCCATTCTGAAACTAACTGCAGTTATTTTTTTGTTGCAGTCATTTCAGTCGTTGTAGTAGCTGATGTGTATAGTGTTGAGTCATCCGCATTCATAAGCACAGTGGCTTTACTCAAAGCCAGAGGCATGTCGTTAGTAAAGATTTTAAGACAGCTGCCCTGGGGAATTCCTGATTCTACCTGGATTATGTTGGATAGGCTTCCATTAAAGAACACCCTCTGTGTTCTGTTAGACAGGTAACTCTTTATCCACGATATAGCAGGGGGTGTAAGCCATAACACATCTATTTTTCCAGCAGCAGACTATGATAAATAATGTCAAAAGACGCACTGAAGTCTAACAAAACAGCCCGCACAATCTTTTTATCATCAAGTTCTCTCAGCCAATCATCAATCATTAGTGAAAATGCTGTGCTTGTTGAATGTTCTTCCCTATAAGCGTGCTGAATGTCTGTTATCAATTTGTTTACTGTAAAATAGCATTGTATCTGGTCAACAACAACAAAAAAATCCAGAAGTTTACTAAGGGTTGGTAACAGACTGATTGGTCTGCTATTTGAGACAGTAAATGGGGCTTTACTATTCTTAGGTAGGGGAATGACTTTAGCTTCCCTCCAGGACTGAGGGCACACACTTTCTAGTAGGCTTAAATTGAAGATATGGCAAATAGGAGTGGCAATATCGTCTGCTATTATCCTCAGTAATTGTCCATCCAAGTTGTCAAACCCCAGTGGCTTGTCACTGTTGATAAATAACAATAATTGTTTCGTCTCTTCCACACTCACTTTACGGAATTCAAAATTACAATGCTTGTCTTTCATAATTTGGTCAGATATTCTTGGATGTGTAGTGTCAGCGTTTGTTGCTGGCATGTCATGCCTAAATTTGCAAATCTTGCCAATGAAGAAATTATGAAAGAAGTTGTCAATATCAGTGGGTTTTGTGAGGATTGAGCCATCTGATTCAATGAATGATGGAGCGGAATTTCCCTTTTTGCCCAAAATTTCATTTAGGTGCTCCAAAGCTTTTTGCTATCATTCTTTATGTAATTTATCTTTGTTTCACAGTGTAGTTTCTTCTTCTTTGATTCAGTTTAGTCACATGATTTCTCAATTTTCAGTATGTTTGCCAATCTGTAGTCATTTTCTTAATGGGTGCATGCTTATTAGTAACTGGGATAAGCAATTTCATAAATGTGTCAAGTGTAGCGTCTGGTTGCTTCTCATTACACACCAAGAAACCAACAAATATTATTTACAGAGAAAATCAGGCATAGTCTAGTTTCTAGGCTATATCCTATAATATATAAATCAATTAATATGCTGATTTCCTCCAGACATAGGATATAGACCTTACCTCGACCTTGCCTACATTAATTAAAAGGTACAATACTTCTTTAGTGTAAATCCGATATTGCACACACGCACTAGTCAGCCAATCAAATAGGATACATGTTCTAGCAGAACCTTTGTTTTGTTAAATATTCACTTGGCCTCGGCTACTGTGCCATCACACCTTTCCCTTTTATATTTTTTCCCAGGCCTATCCCTTTCGTTTGAACTGTGTAAAAACACGACTTGTTGATATCGTGCAAGTTTTGTTAAGGGCAACAGGTGGTATGTTTTAATTTTATTTGCCTGTTGGGTCAATTGGCTGTTGGGTCAATTTAATAACCACAATTTGTCGCCTTCATTCCAGTCCACTATATAAAAAAAATGTAGTTGCCATATTAAACGCAACATTAGCGCAGTGCAGACAAATTGCATCTGGTTATATAACCATTTCAATGTATTCACTTCTAAAACGTCATTCAGATATGCCATTCGTAGTTTACAAAACGAGCGTCCCCGCCAGGGAAGTGTTTCGTAGCAGGGGACAGAGTGTGAATTCAGCAACGGCAAAGGGGAGGGACAGATACAACGTTACAGTCAAGTCTACGTGATGTGCATCTGTTCATAACTGTTACACTGCTAAATTCATACACGGTTGAGTCAGATGGTCTTTTCAGATTGTGCGTGGTCTCCAGGAGCGGATCCGTGGAACATTGCCATTATCGGAGCAACCGAAGCCCACTAAACGGATTATCTTCCATTCAAGTCAGGTGAGAGCTCATCTGTAATGTTAGCCCGACTTTTACACTCACGTCAAATTAGTACATTTTCATGACAAGCGCATTTGACTGTGTTTCAATTCTGAAAAGGGACACTTGTTCCCCCGATTCACGTAGACTACTTGATTTTGTTAAACGGCACGCTTGATCACAAGTTATCTAGTCTGATATTGACTGTCTCGTTTGAATAATGGCTAACGTAGGCGGCAGGTAATAACTTAAAGGTCGCTGGTTTGAATACCCGAGCCGACAAGGTGAAAAGTGTGCCCACGAGCAAGGCACTTAGCCCAAATTTGTTACATGAGTGCTGTACTACTAAGGCTGAACCTGTAAAACAACACATTCCACTGCACCTATCCGGTGTATGTGACAATAAAACATATATGTTTTCCATATTATATTTTGTTGATCACACTGATCACACAATATGATATGATTGAAATATGATGTATTTTATCCATCTAAAACATGCATGGCCTGAACATTCTTCTTAGATCTTTTTTGTTTGCTGAAATATAATGAATTGTATTTACAATTCAAGTAGGCTGGACGAAGTTTACAATGTTTCCGCCTCAGTCTACTTATTTTCCATTGATACAAATTATAAACATGTGATATTAGAGATGCATAATGCATCGTGAATGCATTGCGCAACATTCTCATTATTAAATTATAACGTTACCCGATTGTCCTCTTGTTACCCGATTGTTATTTTGTTATAATGGAGGGTGTTGAATTTTTTTAAATGTTATCCACAATGTACGTTGTGCTATTAGTTAACTCGTTACTGCATGATGTTTCCATATGGCACATACCATTACTTCTTTGCTACTCCTTCCTACACCACACATGATTCTGATAAAAACGTGTACATTTGTCATTCAATGAAAGATTGGCAATTTTTGCAAGGTTTAGTTAAGAATGGTTATTCTTCATTTTAATCAACTTTTCATAAATACATTTCATAGTCAAGTATTGGTTTTTAATGAGACCACATGTCAACACGGTGTAATAATGGTAGTAAACTTATAAAATCCAGAAGGTAAAGATTAATTAGGATATTAAAGGATGATATTACTTTATACAGCACTCTAAAAAGGATAGTAAGGAATCAGTGACTAGACAGTTAGTCGATAAATAAGGTACCTAACTCTATCAAAACAGTGACGCAGAGCATTAGCTACATTTATTCATCTATGTATTTAATAGACCTGTAAAATATAATAAGAAGAAATGCCATAGTGAAGTAATCTATCATAGTATAGCCACTGCTATTTACATCTGTTTTTTATTATTTAAATTACTATATACCCATAGATTTTTGAAGAATATACATTATAAATGCCTCAAGAGCTAATTTCAACTATAACCCGTCATAACTTAAAATATAAGGTTGTTTTACTCCATAGTTTGTAAACAATGTATAGCTTAAGTATTGCCCTTGCCACACACACACACAATAGCTCCATCTATGATTCAACTTTATGGCAAGGCAAGTGGTGAGGCTGCCATTTTGTTGTTTTTAAAATTAATTATCTAATTAATCTTATGAAGGTTATTTTAATTTTAACAATGAAATGATCAAACAAATATTGCTTTGATGTGTGACACCCTTTCGTTTAATCAGATGAGAGATATCCCTTTAGGCGAGTAAAATAATATGCATTTCTCCTTTTCTTGCAGTGAATGGAGGACACTCAATAAATGCACATAGATTCATTTCTCATTGGACCAACCAGGAATGACCTGTCTTGTACCATAGTTTCATATACAATTGGAACGTCAGTAGATGGAAACAGAAAGACCCTCAACTTGAACGGACTAATACTCCTGCCATCCAAAAGCTTCTCCTACACAACCACCATTTAGGATTGTCTCAACTGTTCTTTTGGTTGTGTTTTCTCCTGGCCACATCCAAAATGGCTGAGGTTGACTTCCAGAGACTTGAGCTGTTTAACAATATCAGATGTCGCGAGGACCCGTCCTGTAACCATTCCCACCTGAACTTCCATAACACCAGCATGGTATACGATCTGGACTTCCCTGGCGATGGCACCCTCTGGCTGCGCTCCATCATCTCTGTGGTTTACTGCACCGTGGCCACCGGCGGACTTCTGGGCAACCTCCTGGTGCTGCACCTTCTCTGCTCCACCCGGACCATCGTCAAGAGTACCATCAACTTCTTTGTGTTCAACCTGGCCCTGGCTGACTTGCTGCTCTCCCTGGCGCTGCCGTTCTGGGCAGTAGACATCGCCCTGGACTACAGCTGGCCGTTTGGTTTGGCCATGTGCAAGGCCGTGTCCCTCCTGACAGGACTCAACGTCTACGCCAGTTGCTTCTTCCTGACTGCCATGAGCTTGACCCGCTACTGTTCGGTGGCTACAGCGCTCAAGCCCGCTGCACCACTCGGCCGCAAGCTTTGTGATTCCCGGGTGACCACCGCACTTATATGGGCCGGGGCACTGGTGGTTGCTGCACCGCGAGCCCTGTTCGCCGATCTCAACAGAGTAGGCATGTACAATGAAACTGCATGCCTGCTCAGATTCCCTGAAGGTACGAATTGGCTGGCTGTCAACCACCTCCTGAGGCTTCTGTTTGGTTTCCTGTTGCCCTACTTCATCATGATCCTCTCCTACCTACTCATGCTGCGATTCCTATGCCGGCACAAGCTGAACGGGGTCAACCCACGGCGACAGGCTCATGTCTCCAAATCCGTGGCGGTTGTGGTGCTCTCCTTCTGTACCTGTTGGTTCCCGTATAATGTGCTAACTCTCTGGAGTTCCCTGATCCAACTGGACCTCACAGAGATCAGTCCCTCCTACTACTTTGTCCAGACCTACCTCTTCCCCCTGGCAAACTGCCTGGCCTTTACAAGTAGCTGCCTCAACCCTGTCATCTACTGCCTCATTCGCAGGGAGTACCGCAAGGCCCTGCGTAGCCTGGTCTTGAAGTCAAGTCTGGCAATGGCTATCAAGGCCTGCCGCTCGGCAGTCAAGTCCAATGAGGGCCAGAACCGCGACGGGCAGCTGGGCATCCCGCTCAACAACATAGAGAGCCAAACGTCCCAGTCTTACACCAAGAGGTCAGCACTGCCTTCTACCACTCTCCCAGTCCCAAGAGCCTCTGTCATCTCAATGAGCTCACCTGAGCAGGATATCACTGACCCTCAGACATATATTAATTAAAGTTTTTTTTTTTTGCATGAGTATGTCCCCCACATGACAAACCTTTTTTTCCTTTACCAAAGACACAAAATTGTGTCTATATTATGATGAAACAAATGCCTTGTTGCCTTTTTTTATGCATATACAAGACAAGGACGTGGATTTTTGTGGACATCATCAGGACATTCCTTCTTATTGGCTTTAAAATTATGCCATAGTGTTTTCTTAAATTCTACTTAATTATGCAAGGTAAAAAATGTTATTGCATCTTATTTTGAGATGGAGTGTAAAATAATTTCTTAAGAAAAAAATCTTTAGGTATTCTTCAGCCCAAAAAAACGGAAACAAATTTTCTGAGGATGTTTATTGCAAATGAACCCATGGCTCTCAGCCCAAGAGATGCAAGCTTTTTTGTTGTTGTTAGGGGAGCCTGTTCAGGCACTGGAGGGGTTGGCAGTTAAAACCCAGTGTGGGCCACTTCCTTTATTGCTGTACATCGATGTTGTTGGGGTATCGTTTTTTTGTAGCCTTTTTTAGATCTCTTTGCTAGATCTTTATGAATGGCATTTTGAGTCAACAATTGACTGCTCTTTGGGCAAACATTGATACGCCTAAAAATCTAGCGTGTAAGTATTAGGATCAGCTCTCCAGTTTTGATTAAATAGGACCCGCAGTCTTTAAAACTGTGTGTGAGTAAATAGATGATTTTCAAGAACCCCAACTAACTTAAGAAGTCATAGAATACATTTTGAGCATTCATGTTAACGTTGTTATCATAATTGTTTGCAGACCTGGGTACAAATAGGATCGAGCTTGCCCGGCAAAATGGAACCGATGGGATAGTCTCAAAAGTGCAAACAATCAAACTATTTGAGCCCAGCTCAGAATGTTTGTTGCACATTAAGTCTTAAATACTTATCATTGTTTAGACTAGGGCGTTTCCATCTGAAAGGACCCATGAACACCAACATGTGAAGTTCCTAAGAGCATGTCGAATTGGGTGTCAAATGAAAGCTAAGAGTCTATTTTCTTGAGAAATGAAGGCATATATACATTTTTCAAACATTGTCCATCCTACCAATTAGGAATAAGCAAAGGCTTTGATTCTGGTCTTACAGATAGAAAGGGGGTCTTAGACAACATTTACCAGAAAAAGTGGGACAGGAAACACAATAATGTTGCTAACTAATATCAACACTTGTATTTTGTTTTGCAGAAATGATTTGCCTTCTGTAAGTTTAAGAAACATTGCCTTGTGCCTTGTCATTCCTTCACCAAAAACCCACATATCTTTAAGATATTTCCAAACTTCTCTCGCTCATGAGGAGGGAGGATAACGAAAGTTCACAGAAGTAACAAGTAAAGGTAGACCTACCAATTAGCTATAGTATTTTTTACTGATATCTGTTGAGTTTGTTGAGTGATTAAAACTCATAATTCTGTTACCAAATCGGTATGTGATCTTGTTTGGGGGCAGAGCTCGTTACAATAATAGCCAGTGTGTAGAATAATACCCAAATATGCAAAATAAGTACATGCATTTTTCTACCTTTGTGTACATATTCAAGATACATTATAATGAAGAAAATGTGGTTCATATTCATAACTATGCATGTCTATATAGTACAGATCAGGGACCCATAATGTAATTCCGTTACCGTAATTTCAGTACCAGATGTAAATCCACTTCACTTACTGTAGTTAAATAATCAAAATACATGCCATAGCTGACATCGCATTATTTCTGCAGACATCTTTGAATCTTATTTCGGAGCAGATAATTAAGAGCTTTTGGAAAGGTGGTGCATAAAAAACTGAAGGAGATTTTAGCGTAATTCTGTTATCAAACTTTGCATCTGCACATTTCTTCTAGTAAATGTGTTTTAGTGAAATTTTCTATGTACATTTTTCAAAGTAGTCCTTGTGCGTAGAGTTGTATGGTTTGTTAAACCTTGAAATCAATGGCTTTTGTTTGGCATATATTTTAAAGTGAAAAATATGAGTCAAAGCGCAATTCCGTTACTGTGGCATTGCCCAATAGCATTATTTCTAACTAATCACAGACAAGTGGATTAAAATGATCCTGCATCTGGTGGTCTCCACAAGAGATATAATAAAATAACAGGGACAAACATTGTTGGGGAGAAACTGTTTTTAGTGACACAATGTCTTGTAAGATTTCAGATAAACACAAAGATGACTGAGATATAATTTTGAGACAAAACTGTTGGGAACCAGTTGTAGAATGTACTCAATAAACCACTGTAGCGTGTCTCTAAGTTACAGATGCAAGATAAAATGATGTTGTATAAATGCCTGTTGTCTCAGTCTGCAATTGGTCACAGAATAATGTAACTTTGGTTTGGAATGTTATGCATCCCACTGGGCACAGATACTGTATCAATTCAATGTCTAATGTTATTTCATTGAAATGACGTGGAAACAATGTTGATTCAACCAGTGTTTGCCCAATGGGATTGAGCTTCAAATGATTGTTTTGCTTTAGCATTGCTAATGTTTAACATCATTTTATTGGGATAGGTTCTCACATTTCACATAGTTGTTGATAAATAATTCATTATTGATGATGGTTGTCAGTTTTTTGGTGAATCGCTATTGTTGCATCTGATAAAGATTGTTACATATTGTATATTTGTGTGTTAAATGTACTGTTTGTGCTTTCTCAAGGTAGTCTTTCATCTGTAAAGTTTTCTCTGTCAATAAGCATGACTTATTCAGTTCTTTTGATTGGAACGTTAGCACTGATTTTACTGATGTGAAACTTCAGGTGTCTGCTAAAAAACGATTTAGGCAGCCGAAAAACATAATGTCTTGTCGATATTCACATTATGCCAACTGTTGAAGACAAATGTCTTCCCAACAAACCAAGAACGTTCCCAGGACATAAGCTAACATCCCAGTATAGCAGGCAAAAAAAACACTTGATTTTCATTGGCTGACCTCTGTCCATCACCATCTCCAGCATAACACTTAAGCCCTGTTCACACTGCAGGCATTAATGCTGAAATCAGTTTTGTTTTTCCAATCCTTTTTTTGGATACTGATTGTCCAACAGTATGTTACAAGTGACCAAATTTGATTTGTGTGTGTTCAGACAGCCGTCATTTGCTGACATGGCTACCTACGACATGTTCATATGGAGAACCACTAACATTCCTGAAAAAGTGTATTTCTCCAATTTCTAAATGGGACCATTATATTTCTTCTTTACTGCAAAACTAAACAGACTTTTTTTCAGCACTACACCAGAAGCAGTAAGCTTAGGTAGCAATCAACCGCGTGAGACACTTTTTCAATTAGAAGGCTTCGGGAAGGACAAGTGAAACACCTGAAATACACTTACAATACATGTGCACAATGCTTATGGTTGGTTGTGTTTCAACCCCATGCAGGCAAAGGGACCATACATGTGCCGGAGGCAGCAGCCTTAACCACAAAACCAACACAATGTAGCCATTTCACTTGCACTTCCATTCAACACCCCATTTTACCCAAGCCATGTGTTTCATGAAAACAGTTTGTGCTTTATCCAAGCATTGATATGAATATTGCAGTGTTATATGTATGCAGCAACATACAGTGCCTAAAAATGTCAGTTGCATATTCCAGACTCCTTATCTTTGAGCAGAATGTAGTTTAAACAATGTCATTATTCTTCAAGAGGAAATTCTTTCCACTTTTCATCACAGTTACACACACATAACAAGAAACATCATTCACCCAAATGGACACTATTTTTAGTTGAGAAGATAGTGCCCCATTGTCTGTGGAGGATTTGATCTAAATAGGGTACGGTACTGGCACAATACACAGTAGTTGTTGCTAAAGATTTATAGGACACTTTGGAAAAAAAGTGCTAGTTAGTACTCACTGGCAGTCGGTGTTGTTGAAGATGAGGGAGGACGATTATTTTCTTAATGAGCATGGCCTTATTTTTAATACAGTACATTGGATGACTGTCATTCAAATTCCATTCACCCAGATCAATGTAATATTGATAGGTTTAGGCTACTACATGATACTCAAGTTTTTCCTATACCCATCAAGAGGTTGCTCCAACCTAGCCTATGATTGAAAGTTTACAACGTAGGTGCACAGGTCGAGAGAAATTTGAGTAATCAAGGCGCCAGACTTGCACACTCTTGCCTGCATCTGGCTGATCTAGGGTGTAATCATTAGTCCAATAGTTGCAAACGAGAGTTTCTATTGGACTAATTCAGGTATGTTTATCCACCATTTTGTTCCGTTTCCTTACGTTTAATAAATATTTTGTAACAGAATTGGTGTAATGAATATATCCCTGATCACATGAAAACACAGTTCACTTTCATAGCATAAACAGCAGGATCCCTTTGATCGTTGTATCTACACACTCTCCACCTCTCACCTTTTCTCTTCACTTGTGGACTTCAGTGCACAACACATCAGTTGTCTGTGACCAGGTGAAAAAACCTTTCCAAACCAAACCGCTAACCGCTACACACAGCCTACATCGTTGTCACCATATTAGCTAAGTCATAGTCAACATAGCTACTAGAACTAACACGTTAGTAAAGCCACTACAATCATGCAGAACAGTGTACAGGCAGCAAGCAGTTTAGCAATTACTCTGGCGGGCCCAGGTTGCAATAAATTTATAAAACCAAAAACTTACCTTGAGTTGGAAGAGTTCCAGTGTTGGATAGCCATAACCAGCTTGGAAACATAGCATCTGTCTAGCATCTGTCTGTTTGAGCCGGGTATTTGAGTAGGCTAAACTAGCCCGCTGCATTTGCTAGCTAAGTGAAAGTGAAAAAAATATATATAGCTAGCTCTCTTGCTTCTCCTTCATTTTTGAAGAAATTAATTTGTCCAAAACTGTTCAACTATTGTCTTTCTCTTTGAGTTAGCTACTCACCACATTTCATACACTACAGTGCTAGCTAGTTGTAGCTTATGCTTTCAGTATTAGATTCATTCTCTGATCCTTTGATGGGTGGAAAACATGTCAGGTCATGCTCCAAGAGCTCTGATAGGTTGGACGACGTCCTCTGGAAGTTGTCGTAATTACTGTATAAGTCTATGGAAGGGGTTGGGAATCACAAGCCTCCTAGGTTTTGTATTGAAGTCAATGTACCCAGAGGAGGACAGAAAGCAGCTGTCCTCCAGCTACACCATGGTGCTACCATACAGAGTGCTGTTGAGGCTACTGTAGACCTTCATTGCAAAACAGTGTGTATTAATAAATTATTTGGTGACGTGAACATACAGTATTTAGTATAATTTTTTTTTAAATAAATTTTTAATGTTTCACATTTTATTTTTATGAGATTCACTGAGGATGGTCCTCCCTTCCCCTCCTCTGAAGGAGCCTCCACTGTTAGTACCAAAAAAGGGTTATTCGTTTCTCTCTATAGGGAACCCTTTGGAGGATGTTTTTTTAATGGTTCTACAGTGCATTCAGAAAGTATTCAGACCCCTTCACTTTTTCCACAGTTTGTTATGTTACAGCCATCTTCTAAACTTGATTAAATTGTTTTTTCCCCTCATAAATCTACACACAACATCCCATAATGACAAAGCAAGAACAGGTTCTTTGATTATTTAGCAAATGTATTCAAATTAAAAACGGAAATATTACATTTACACAAGTATTCAGACCCTTTACTCAGTACTTTGTTGAAAAACCTTTAGCAGCGATTACAGCATAGAGTCTTCTTAGGTTTGATGTGGAAAAAGTGAAGGGGTCTAAATACTTTCCGAATGCACTGTGTAAAATAGAATCATCCACAAATGGTTCTACCTTCATAAGCTGGTTCTAAGTAGCAACATTAAGGTACTATGTAAAACCCATTTTTGAAGAACCTCTTTTACTGAAGAAGATTTGTGACACTGACAAGAATCTGGTTGCTAGGTTGCAAGAAAAAGTCCCTTGTCTGTTCTAATAACTGACACAAACAGGTTGCCTTCTTTCCTTGCCCTTGTCAAATTAACTCCTTATCAATCTGGATTTATGACAGCTTCAACGTGTTTCTTCATCATTCTTGTCAAGGCCCGGACCAGTTCCTGTCAGACATACACTGCTTATAGAAAAGGCCCATGGAGTTGGTGGAAGAATCATGGCCAATTGCTCAGCTGGGCCAGGGGGGGTTTTAATTAGGTCCAGACGTTCTGTGCGTCCATGAACCCACCGAATCTGTTACCTTTCACCTGAACTATCTGTTGCGATCGGGAGAGCGGGCCATCAGTTATAGTTTATAGTTATTACCGCGAAGCGCGGCTTGGAGCGTACGCTTCAAACCTATTGTGTAATTTAAATGGGCAATGATCACGGTCCTATAGATTATCACAGGCCAGTTATGCCATCGATATACGGTTAATATGTAATTACATGTACATATGAAGACAAACTTGAAAGGGTGAAATATGAAACGTCATCGTTTGCTGAATTGATCAATTCTGATATCAAACTGATGGGGATTATATATTGAATAACCGATCACTGATTGAATTATTTGTATTATTCTTATCATGATTATGATGATTTCTATTGACTTCTTATTTGAACTGAATTGCTGAATTACCTAATTATGTTAATAAAGAGAATGATTGTTATGATTTGATCTTTGTGATTATGAATTTGATTGGATACATGTTATTCTGTTTCCTTTGTTATGCAGCACAGACTACACAGTAAATATACCACTTTATGGTTAAAGGAATTCCTGCCTCAGTCTCATCCATTCCTCTGTCACCTGACCCGTGACCACCTGTTCACCTTCACTGTCAGTCATCCTACCTGTCCAGCTACCCACACAGATTCCACTAATCTTTCACTACTGTTCAAAAGTTTGGGGTCACTTAGAAATGTCCTTTTTGTTGAAAATAACGTTTTTTGTCCATTAAAATAACATCAAATTGATACAGTGTAGACATTGTTAATGTTGTAAATGACTATTGTAGCTGGAAACAGCAGATTTTTAATGGAATATCTACATAGGCATACAGAGGCCCATTATCAGAAACCATCACTATTGTGTTCCAACGGCACGTTGTGTTAGCTAATCCAAGTTTATCATTTTAAAAGGCTAATTGATCATTAGAAAACCCTTTGCAATTATATTAGCACAGCTGAAAACTGTTGTTCTGATTAAAGAAGCATTAAAACTGGCCTTCTTTAGACTAGTTGAGTATCTGGAGCATCAGCATTTGTGGGTTCGATTACAGGCTCAATATGGCCAGAAACAAAGAACTTCCTTCTGAAACTCGTCAGTCTATTCTTGTTCGGAGAAATTAAGGCTATTCCATGCGAGAAATTGCCAAGAAACTGAAGATCTCATACAACGCTGTGTACTACTCCCTTCACACAACAGCGCAAACTGGCTCTAACCAGAATAGAAAGAGGAGTGGGAGGCCCCGGTGCACAACTGAGCAAGAGGACAAGTACATTAGTGTCTAGTTTGAGAACCAGACGCCTCACAAGTCCAACTGGCAGCTTCATTAAATAGTACCCACAAAACACCAGTCTCAACGTTAACAGTGAAGAGGCGACTCCGGGATGCTGGCCTTCTAGGCAGAGTTGCAAAGAAAAAGCCATATCAGACTGGCCAATAAAAGTAAAAGATTAAGATGGGCAAAAGAACACAGACACTGGACAGAGGAACTCTGCCTAGAAGGCCAGCATCCCGGAGTTGCCTCTTCACTGTTGACGTTGAGACTGGTGTTTTAAAAAATGCATATACATGTCTGTAAGTAATGTATGTAATTAATGGGTAGAATGTATGTTTAAGCATGTATAAACTGTCATCGATGGCTGGAAATTATCTTTGCAAACATTTTACCATGTGTATAGCATAATGTCAATTGTTAATCTTTTCTGCAAATTAAATTATGTTTGACAATCTATTTTCTAAGCGCATACATGTATAAACTACTGTGTAGGTTACGTGATCATACCGAGGATTAGATAGGCTATGACTGTCTGGAGATTTAGCAGTAATTTCAGTCAGCACTAATACATTTTTACTGAGAACCGAATATACACAAGCTGATACTACCCCAGGCACGTGTACAGATAGGGCTCTACCTGTGCAGAGCACATACCCCTTTCAGTCTCCAAAGTGCCCTTTTCGGTGATGGTATAATTTCCCCAAAAATGTAGTTTGTTTTTTTGTAAACATTTTTTGTCATTGTTTTTCTGAACCCACTGCCCGCAAGTCGTCATTAAATTCTCACCTATGCTTCAGAATCAAAAAGTTGACCGTCTTGATTGTTGACCAATGTTGACCAATAATCATCAACATTCAAGCGCAAAGGCTATAGGGGTCAAGTTTATGGTTTAGGGTAGGGACGTCCCAAGGATTCTGAATAGCAACTAACCTATCCAGATTAGTGACCAGAAATAACTTGTTTTATTTCTTCCAGTTGTGCCTGGAAAAAACAGACTAGGTCTACGATTACCATCCAAGTAAAATACAGTTTAGCAAACTACTACTACTGCCGACTCATCTTTGCCAAAACAATAGGCTACCTGGCGATTTGATTGATCATTTTCATATTTCAGATAGACCTTGTTTGGGTTGGTCATTATTTATAAGAGCAGCATTTATTACAGTTCAAAATAGCTCAGCAAAATACTTGACTCATCAGATTGTGCTGCTTTTCCCTCTTCTGTGTGTGTGTGGGGGGGTGCTATTTTATTAGTTTGAGCATATGGCCCCCAAAAGGTCTGTGCACAGCCCTATACTACCCAATGACTACCTCATTAGCAGTTGGATTAGTCACCCTAAGAAAAAGAGGCCACAGACAGGTATACATCTTGATGGTGATTTCAACTGCCTACATCTGAAACCCATTCAATGAGTTTAAAACAACTTGTTAACCATTAAATCCAGGGCAGAACTTTGACCTTGTGTCAATGATCATACGATCACGCTTGTGTGATGTTGGTGATAAAACACCTGAAAGCCAGGCCCAAGGAGGAAGTGTACACAGGGGCAGTCCTACCATGGAGGCATTAGGCGGCCACACACACAGGTTCACACTGCACTTGGCCCAGATCTAAGCAAGTTCTTAGGAACAGTTTTACAGGGCTTGCCAATCACAGAGTTCCATTGTCACCTAATTTGAATATTCAATAAGCTTAGCCTTGGGTTGAGGACATGCAATGTGACCCCAGGTGATTGAATGAAAAAAAAAGCACTTTTAAGCACTGTTTAGTTTTTAGATTGCTGTGAAATACATCAAAAGTCGTGCTATAAATTCTCAGACAACCCAAAGATTCCTAGATGCCCTTCCAGGTTCCCTCCGCCTACCCAAGCACGTCAGAGTACAAAAATCAGTTAACCACCTAACTGAGGAACTCAATTTAACCTTGTGCAATAACCAAATGCAGTCGCACCCCTAAAAAAAAAAAACATTTGTCATAAGAAACTAGCTCGCCGGTATACAGAAAATACCCAAGCTCTGAATCAAGCATCCAGAAAATTGGAACGGAAATGGCGCTACACCAACTGGAAGTCTTCCGACTAGCTTGGAAAGACAGTACCGTGCAGTATCGAAGAGCCCTCACTGCTGCTCGATCATCCTATTTTTTCAACTTAATTGAGGAAAATAAGAACAATCCTAAATGTATTTTTGATACTGTCGCAAAGCTAACTAAAAAGCAGCATTCCCCAAGAGAGGATGGCTTTCACTTCAGCAGTGATAAATTAATGAACTTATTTGAGGAAAAGATCACGATCATTAGAAAGCAAATTACGGACTCTTTAAATCTGCGTATTTCTCCAAAGCTCAGTTGTCCTGAGTCTGCACAACTCTGCCAGGACCTAGGATCAAGGGAGACACTCAAGTGTTTTAGTACTATATCTCTTGACACATTGATGAAAATAATCATGGTCTCTAAACCTTCAAGCTGCATACTGGACCCTATTCCAACTAAACTACTGAAAGTGCAGCTTCCAGTGCTTGACCCTCCTATGTTTAACATAATAAACGGCTCGCTATCCACCGGATGTGTACCAAACTCACTAAAAGTGGCAGTAATAAAGCCTCTCTTGAAAAAGCCAAACCTTGACATAGTTTTTTATATTTTCTATCGGCCTATATCGAATCTCCCATTACTCTCAAACATTTTTGAAAAAGCTGTTGCGCAGCAACTCACTGCCTTTCTGAAGACAAACAATGTATACGAAACGCTTCAGTCTGGTTTTAGACCCCTTCATAGCACTGAGACTGCACTTGTGAAGGTGGTAAATTACCTTTTAATGGCGTCAGACCGAGGCTCTGCATCTGTCCTCGTGCTCCTAGACCTTTTGGCTGCTTTTGATACAATCGATCACCACATTCTTTTGGAGAGATTGGAATCCCAAATTGGTCTACACGGACAAGTTCTGGCCTGGTTTAGATCTTATCTGTCGGAAAGATATCAGTTTGTCTCTGTGGATGGTTTGTCCTCTGACAAATCAATTGTAAATTTTGGTGTTTCACAAGGCTCGTTTTAGGACCACTATTGTTTTCACTATATATTTTACCTCTTGCTGATGTCATTCGGAAACATAATGTTAACTTTCACTGCTATGCGGATGAAACACAGCTGTACATTTCGATGAAACAAGGTGAAGCCAAAGAAAAGCCATATCTCAGCCAATAAAAATAAAAGATTAATATTGGCAAAAGAACACAGACACTGGACAGAGGAAGATTGGAAAAAAAAAGTGTTATGGACAGACTAATCTAAGTTTGAGGTGTTCGGATCACAAAGAACAACATTCATGAGACGCAGAAAAAATGAAAAGATGCTGGAGGAGTGCTTGACGCCATCTGTCAAGCATGGCGGAGGCAGTGTGATGGTCTGGGGGTGCTTTGGTGGTGGCAAAAAGGTGGTAGATTTGTACAGGGTAAAAGGGATTTTGAAGAAGGAAGGCTATCACTCCATTTTGCAACGCCATGCCATACCCTGTGGACGCCGCTTAATTTGGAGCCAATTTCCTCCAAACTATGCAAGAACTATTTAGGGAAGAAGCATTCAGCTGGTATTCTGTCTATAATGGAGTGGCCAGCAATGTCACTGGATTTCAACCCTATTGAGCTGTTGTGGGAGCAGCTTGACCGTATTGTCCGTAAGAAGTACCCATCAAGCCAATCCAATTTATGGGAGGTGCTTCAGGAAGCATGGGGTGAAATCTATTCAGATTACCTCAACAAATTGACAACTAGAATGCCAAAGGTCTGCAAGGCTGTAATTGCTGGAAATTGAGGATTCTTTGACGAAAGCAAAGTTTGAAGGACACAATTTAAAATCATTTTTTATAACCTTGTCAACATCTTGACTATATTTCCTATTAATTTTGCGACTAATTTCATGTATGTTTTTATGTAAAACAAGGACATTTCTAAGTGACCCCAAACTTTTGAATGGTAGTGTATCTAGGTCCATTCACCAAACAAACTTAAATGGCTGTATTAACATTGTGTAACCTTTTTAGATAAAAGTCCAAGCTAGAGATCTTCCACTCTGACATGTCAGTGCCCTCAGGTCATTCAAAAGTCTCTTGGCTCTATTTTCTGCTGGCAATTTCAAATCCTAGAGCCAGGATTGGTAATGTACCTGTATTATATGAGCTGGATTGCGCTGTGGGAGGGGTGACAATATCTGAGGTGAGTCCTGGAAAACTTGCGCCAAAGTACCAATTTCAGTATGTGCTGGTGGGGATATGTAGGACCAACCAAAAGCTGGACAATGTTTTTCACCGTTTCGTTTCATTTGATTAAAATCAAAGCAAACCTCATCTTAATGAAGAGATTTTTTTGTCCTGCCCATCATGCATTCACCAAGTAGTCAAGGCTATCAATAAAGGGTTTGGCTCATGAGACCGCTTTGAAAGAAATGCGTCTGGTGTCCTTCTTGTCCTGGCCATGCTTTCGACAAGTAGCCTATCCATAAAAGTTCACATAGGCCTACCTGCAGTGCATACTCCATTCAGCTTGTATCAATCCCATTTCCAAAGAGAACCTTTTGTCAGGTTTCCTATTATGCATTATCAACGGTAGGCGTAGGCTATATAACGCTCATTGAGAACGTATTACTGCGCTCATAATAATGGCTGTGAAACTAGCTAAAATATTTCTGACACACCCAGGACCTATAGCACTACCTCCAGCGCTTAGATTTACCATTGTGTTAGGTCTAAAATCATGTAATTTTCCCTTCTACCAGGACAAAGTATGTTACAGGACCAAGTACCTTATATTAGCTCTCATACAAAATGTGGTTTGGAATTTTAGACGTTGCTAGTCATTTGCTTGAAGGTAGTGCTGAGCACCCCAAACCCACTCTGCTTATGATTTACCTGAAATTCAACACTGAACCAGGAGGGGGTAGAGGTAAACATTATGCAATTTTGCTGTATTTTCACATCTCGTCAGAATGTGGTTTAAGAGAAAAGACTACAAGCAATATGGCTGACATGATTACATGTCTTTTTGGCGCATTCTAAACAAGCAGTTTGTAAAATACAGCAAGTGTCCCTGTATTTGGGGGCAAAACAGCAGTGAAACAAGCTGTAGTCCATTGCGAATATCTGTTTATGACTCTTATAAAAAAAAAAAAATGAAACAATGTTGTGTTTGTATGCTGCTTGTCATTAAATAATGTATGGCTGTATTTTAGGCTATAGCCTAGAATACATATGTTCATATGGGCAGAATATACTGAACAAAAATATAAACGGAACATGCAAGAATTTAAAGATTTTACTGAGTTACAGTTCATATAGGGAAATCAATCAATTGAAATAAATTAGCCTCAAATCTATGGATTTCACGACTGGGCAAGGGCACAGCCATGGGTGGGCCTGGGGGGGCAAGGGCACAGCCATGGGTGGGCCTGGGGAGCCAGGCCCAGCCAATCAGAATGAGTTATATTTTTTTCACCACACAAAGGCTTTATTACAGACAGAAATACTCCTCAGCAAGGGGCACAGAATATGAGCATTCAAAAGGAATTTCACAGCCAGTATGGAGATCAAACCCATGCCCTTGGCGTTATTAGCACTGCGGTTTGAGCCTCTACATTGCTCCACGTGGTCTATTCAAACAGCTGGGGAATTAGTTGAAATGGTAGACTGCCTGCTTAGCATGCGAGAGGTAACAGGCTGGATGCCCGCTTTCTCCAAAACCCATTGTTTTGAGGCCCAAGACAGATCCTGGTCAGCGTACCTGCAGCTCAGTCTTGTGACAACCTACTGTGATGTAACAATGATGTAGCAACGTCAGCCTAAAAACTAGGAACATCCTTACTTTCTGAAGAAGAGGGCATCACACAAAGCTTTCGCCATGCTCCTGGTGGTTAGAACCAACCTCATGCTGAAAACCAGAAGCAAACCAGGACCTTTAGATCTTTAGTTTAATCTTTAGTTTAATTTAGTCCAACTGAGCTATTTCAGCGAGCTGCTTATTTTACCTTTATTTACAGGTTTTTCTCATTGAGATAACATCTCTTTTCCAAGTGAGACCTGGTCCAATAGCAGCAGGCTGAACAACGTTTCAGACTAAACAACTTACATACACTAACACAGCATTAAACAAAACTATAAACACACATACAGTACAACAAAAACATTTCACGTTAAAAACACGAAAGTCTTGACTAAAAACAGCTGGCCTAAAAACAATTACACTCTTCTATGATGTATTTTTTTTAATTTTATTATCTTTATTTTAACAGGGAAAACAGACTGAGACCTGGATCTCTTTTACGGCTGTGCCCTGTGTAAACATGTTGACATGTACAGTTCTAGGCATACAGACAAGAACATTTCAGAACATACAAAACAAAGACACAATTCAACAGAAACAATCACAGACAACATCATATTGATCCTCCATAACATTTTTTAAATGGGTAAGGGACACCAGAGTGTCTAACTTAAGTTGGATCTGCAGTTTGTTCCATAAATAAGGTGCAAAGGAACTGAAGGCAGTCCTTCCCAACTCTGTGGAGACCGCAGGACTCTCTAATGTAATCCACATCTGTGATCTGGTTTTAAAATTAGTATATCTAGTGGAAATTAATGATGATATATATGGAGGTATTAGATATATCGTTCAAGTGTTTAAACTCCACCAAAGAAACTAGATCATCAAATGTTTAAATGTTCAGGAGAGAATTCCAGGACCACGGAGCTAAGTAACTAAAACTATTTCTACCATGACCTGTTCTAATTTTTGGTACTGTTATAAAGCAATTGAGAATGGGTCCGTAATTGATATTTATTTACTGACCTGATTAAAAAAGAACAGAGATAAAATGGTATTTTACCCAATTTGGCCTTATAAATCAGTGTATACCAGTGTTTAAGCCTACACAAGGTCAATGATAACCAGCCAACAGCGCTGTAGAGATCACAATGGTGTGTTAGACGTTTTTGATTTGTAATGAATCTGAGGGCTGCATGATACACTGAATCAAGTGCTCTCAGGGTAGTGGCTGAGGCCTGCATATGCAGTGAGCACCATAATTCATTGGACAGTGACCATTTTTTTGAGATTTTGGTTCTGTACTCTAGCACTTTGAGTTTGAAAGGATACAATGACAATGAGGGTGAAGTGCAGACTGTCAGCTTTAATTTGTGGGTATTTTCATACATATCGGATGAACCGTTTAGAAATGACAGCACCTTTTGTACATGGTCCCCCCATTTTAAGGTACTACAAGTATTTGTTGAATTGGCTTCACAGATGTGTGTCATTAGGCAGGTGTATTCATTGTGTCGTTAGTGAATGCAGGAGAGCTTTTGATGAATAGTATTGATTCTAGACTTTGCTATTGCCTTTGGAGGTTGTTGTTGGGGTGTGACAACATGAGGAAGACAGCAGTGTCGATGCAAATTAAGCTGGCCGTCATATGGCTCAGAAATGAAAATCAATCAATCAGGAACAATGCAAAAACCCTGGGCATGCCCAAGTCAACAGTTTGGTTCATCATTAACAAGAAAACAACTACAGGTGAACTCAATTATGTCAAAAGTCCCGGTAGACTGAGGAAGACCACTGTAGTGGATGACCGGAGAATACTCTCTATGGTGAAGAAAACCCCATAGACAACAGCCCAACAGATCAAAAACTATCTTATGGATGCAGGTGTAGATGTGTCAAAGTCTACCATACGTAGAAGACTACACCAGCAGGACTACAGAGGGTACACTACAAGATGCAAACCACTGATAAGCCTGAAGAACAGAAAGGCGAGATTACAGTTTGCTAAAAAGCACCTAAAAGAGCCCCAAGAGTTCTGGAAAAAAGTATTGTGGACAGATGAGACAAAGATTAACATGTACCAGAGTGATGGAAAGAGGAAAGTGTGGAGAAAAAAAAGACATGCCCATGATCCAAAGCATAACACCTCATCCGTGAAACATAGTGGAGGGGGTGTTGTCGCTTGGGCCTGTATGGCTGCCAGGGGAACAGGCTCACTTGTCTTCATCGATGATGTGACTGCAGACAGAAGTAGAACAATGAATTCTGAAGTCTACAGAAATATTTTATCTGCTCAGATAAAATCAACAAGACAACAAGACAATAACCCTAAACATACTGCTAGAGCAACGAAGTGATTTTTGATGGCCAACAAGTGGAAAATCCTTGACTGGTCGAGTCAATCACCAGATCTGAATCCAATTGAACATGCATTTTACATGCTGAAGAGGAGACTGAAGGCAATATGTCCCGAAACAAGCAGGAACTGAAGATGGCTGCAGTACAGGCCTGGCAGAGCATCACCAGGGAAGATATCCAGCATCTGGTGATGTCGATGCATCGCAGACTTCAAGCAGTCATTGCATGCAAAGGATATGCAACCAAATATTAACAAATGATTACTTTATTCTACATTATTTTAAACTGTCCAATGTTTTTTGATGCCCGAAAATGGGAGGACTATGCACAAAAGCTTCTATAATTTCTAAACGGTTCATCCGATGTGTATGAAAATACCCTCAAATTAAAGCACTTCACCCTCATTGTCATTGTATCCTTTCAAACTCAAATTGCTAGAGTACAGAACCAAAATAACAAAGAAATTGTCACTGTCCAATGAATTATGGTGCTCACTGTATATAACATCACTAAAATATAAAAAAGCCAGTAATGTACATTGTACCAGCTCCTTCCTGGCCTCAAAAGAAAAACAAGCCTTATGCCGGTAATAAAAACCTATTAACCTATTTTGAATGTCCCCAAGAACACAATGGAAGAAGTTTGGAACCACCAAGACTCTTCCTAGAGCTGGCCGCTTGGCCAAACTGAGCAATCGGGGGAGAATGGCCTTGGTCAGGGAGGTGGCCAAGAAGCCGATGGTACTTCTGACAGAGCTCTAGAGTTCCTCTTTGGAGATGGGAGAACCTTCCAGAAGGACAACCATCTCAGCAGCACTCCATCAATCAGGCTTTTATGGTAAAGTGGCCAGACGGAAGCCACTCCTTAGTAAAAGGCACATAACAGCATGCTCTGGTCTGATCTGAAACCAAGATTGAACTCTTTGACCTGAATGCCAAGTGTCACGTCTGGAGGAAACCTGGCACCATCCCTACAGTGAAACATGGTGGTGGCAGAAACATGCTGTGGTGATGTTTTTCAGCAGCAGGGACTGGGAGACTAGTCAGGATCAAGGGAAAGATGAACGGAGCAAAGTACAGAGAGATCCTTGATGAAAACCTGCTCCAGAGCACTCAGGACTGCAGACTGGGGCAATGTTCACCTTCCAACGGGACAACGACAGTAAGGACACAGTCAAGACAACACAGGAGTGGCTTTGGGACAAGTCTCTGAATGTCCTTGAGTGGCCTAGCCAGAGCCCGGACTTGAACCCGATTGAACATCTCTGGAGAGACCTGAAAATAGCTGTGCAGCAACCCTCCCCATCCAACCTGACAGAGCTTGAGAGGATCTGCAAAGACGAATGGGAGAAACTCCCCAAATACAGGTGTGCCAAGCTTGTAGCGTCTGAATACTTATGTAAATGTGATATTTCACCTTTTTTTTTATACATTTGCAAAGACCACTGTCTCTCACCAGACCTCCTCTGTCTGCTCTTCTTCACTCTCCTTATGCCACTCTTCTTACTCTCTTAACTTTTTCTTCTCCTCCAATCTTTCTCCTCCTCTTTTCTTCACTCGTCATCCTGCTCTTTCTTCCTTTCCTTTCTTTACCTTTCCACCTCACTCTTCCACACTCTCCTCGCGTTCACTCTTTTTGCTCCCTTCATTTTTCCTTCTCATTCCTCTCCAATCTTTAATAATAAATAGTACACTACTAGATAAAATACTTTGGTTAACAGATTCCCATTGCTTGCCTCATTTTAGTATTTTATCTCAAAAACATTGTTTGGAATAATACATTGGCAGGCTCTGCAACCATACCTTTACCTTTCCTCCTCTGTCTCTTTAACTCTTCTTCCTATCCAGTCTCTAACAGAACACATTATGCTAATGTTATCCATGAAAATGTCAAAATATGTTTCACACTACTTTTTATAGTGCCAAACCATTAAAATTGTAATCTACAAATACATATTCTCATAATTGTGAATTAATTTAATATAATCATATTTTCAAAATAGCCCGTCCACTGCATGTTCACATGTGAAAGTTTTTTTAACCTAGCTCCCATGACAGTAGCTAGCTAACCTTGCTAGATCATTTAGTTGACATAGCTAATGTTAGCTAGCATTATCTATTTAAAACCGTATGGAGCAGATCATCTATCTGTATAATAAATTGTGACATTATAACATCATTAGCTAGTATCTCAAACGATTGTAACTTACCTGGCTTGAAAAGACGTTTGTTGTGATGTTGTGGATTCACTTGACACTAGCTCCTGGACGAGTTTTCCACAGCAGTTTTCTCTAAAACTAGCGCGAGCAAGTGGTTAGTAGAAGAAGAAGTGTGAATGAAGCTGCTATCGAGCAGCCCCCTCTGCTGGACAAAATAAGCACAGCGCGATTTAGACGTCAACCGGTAGGCTCTGCTGCCCGGTCTTTCTTGCCACGTAAAAATATTATTTCACTTTGCAGTCTGTTTTTAACGCACAGTTAAAAACGGTGACATTTCCGGGGACAGCTCCAGCCGGGGACAGGCCACCAAAAACGGGGACTGTCCCCGGAAAACGGGGACGTCTGGTCACCCTACGCTAGAGATGCTCAATATAGAATCAGTCATGATGCAGAGGATGTAAGATAGATTGGTGGAACTACAGTGCGGAATGATGTTTCCATGGCTGCTCCTGTACTAAGAGGACCCGATGTCGGGGCTCGAAGTTGGTAGGGATTTATTTGTTTTTAAATTGTATTTGCTTAGTTGTACAGAATTTGGCAGACTATGAGTGATCGCACACTCCAGCACAGTAGGTGGCGGCATGCACCTTAAACTTTTGTTTGCGGACCACCATTATGTCATAGAAGAAGAACCAAAGGGATGAGGTTAAAGACGTGTTAAGTCCGTTTTCTTCTCCTCTGATTCTGACATCAACTTTGTTAGACATTTTTTTTTCAATCAACACTATGTCTTCCTCTGATGTTGCTCAGCAGTTGGTACGTTGTAAAGTCGGAATAGAAACTTGACAGACCATAACAACAAACTAAGTTAGTTTGGGACATTTGAGTCAGACATGGCAAGGTGTGTCACTTTTGTACATCATGCTGGTTCGCTGGTTCGTATAATTGACCTTATTTTAGCATGTATGTTATGTTGTGTTCCCAACTCTGTTGGGCCATGTTGGGTTTGACAGCCTTCCAGACCAGCTGGTCAACAAATCCACCTCGCAAGGCTTCTGTTTTCATCATCCTTTGTATCAGTAAGACCACCACTGTCTCTCACCAACTAGGCCAATCCCCTCTCTGACTCTCTGACTGTGTGTGTGTGGCCCACCAGGTGAGATTGGTATTGGTAAGTCGACCCTGATGGACACGCTGTTCAACACTAACTTTGAAAACTGTGAGTCGTCCCACTTCGAGCCACAGGTGAAGCTGCGGGCCCAGACATACAACCTGCAGGAGAGTGTCAGACTCAGGCTCACAGTAGTCAACAGAGTCTGCTTTGGAGACTAGATGATCAAACAGGACAGGTAGGGAGATGGGTGTGCGTGTTACCACATCACTCAACTTTTAAGACCAGAACAAACAGGGGAAGTTGGGTATGTGTATACTAACAGTATGTTTCTCTAACTACCATATATATATATATATATATATATATATATACCATCAGTATGAGATGTATATCCAGGAGGAGCTGAAGATCAAGACAAGTCTCCATAACTACCACGACTGTCTCTATTTCATATCGCCCTCCGGAAACTCAAGTCCCTTGACCTACTCACTATGAAGAAACTAGACAGCAAGACGTGTGTCTGTGTCAACAGCTGCTGGTCACTCCCTGAGTACAGTCACTGACCCAGCTCTCTCATGTCATATTCACAGATAAACACTGAGCCAACTGTAGGACAGAGATATTAAGCTCCAGGTGTCGGATATTTGTTTCTCCTCAAATCTGAGTGATAACGTGTGTGTGGTTGTGCATGCATGCGTATCCAAGATGTATGTGAATGCACATAACATGGGAGAATTGTGGAATTCTCCCATGCACAGGAATACCAAATTCTCACTGTAGTGTGTGTGTGTGTGTGTGTGTGTGTGTGTGTGTGTGTGTGTGTGTGTGTGTGTGTGTGTGTGTGTGTGTGTGTGTGTGTGTGTGTGTGTGTGTGTGTGTGTGTGTGTGTGTGTGTGTGTGTGGTGTGTGTGTGTGTGTGCTATGAAATGTACAGTTGAAGTCGGAAAATTACTTACACCTTAGCCAAATACATTTAAACTCAGTTTTTCATAATTCCTGACATTTAATCCTAGTAATAATTCCGTTTTAGGTCAGTTAAGATCACCACTTTATAGAGAGAATTATTTATTTCAGCTTTTATTTATTTCATCACATTCCCAGTGGGTCAGAAGTTTACATACACTCAATTAGTATTTGGTATATTTGGTGCATTGCCTTTAAATTGTTTAACTTGGGTCAAACGTTTTGGTTGCGTTCCACAAGCTTCCCACAATAAGTTGGGTGAATTTTGGCCCATTCTTCCTGACAAAGCCGCTGTAACTGAGTCAGGTTTGTAGGCCTCCTTGCTATTTTTCAGTTCTGCGCACAAATTTTCTGAAGGATTGAGGTCAGGGCTTTGTGCTGGCCACTCCAATACCTTGACTTTGTTGTCCTTAAGCCTTTTTGCCACAACTTTGGAAGTATGTTTGGGGTCATGTCCATTTGGAAGACCCATTTGCAACCAAGCTTTAACTTCCTGACTGATGTCTTGAGATGTTGCTTTAATATATCCACATAATTGTCCTCCCTCATGATGCCATCTATTTTGTGAAGTGCACCAGTCCCTCCTGCAGCAAAGCACCCACACAACATGATGCTGCCACCCCCGTGCTTCACGGTTGGGATAGTGTTCTTCGGCTTGCAAACCTCCCCCTTTTTCCTCCAAACATAATGATGGTTGTTATGGCCAAACAGTTCTATTTTTGGTTCATCAGACCAGAGGACATTTCTCCAAAAAGTACGATCTTTGTCCCCATGTGCAGTTGCAAACCGTAGTCTGGCTATTTTATGGTGGTTTTGGAGCAGTGGCTTCTTCCTTGCTGTGCGGCCTTTCGGATTATGTCGATATAAGACTCGTTTTACTGTGGATATAGATACTTTTGTACCTGTTTCCTCTAGCATCTTTACAAGGTCCTTTGCTGTTGTTCTGGGATTGATTTGCACTTTTCGCACCAAAGTACATTCATCTCTAGGAGACAGAACGCATCTTCTTCCTGAGCGGTACGACTGCTGCGTGGTCCCATTGTGTTTATACTTGCATACTATTGTTTGTACAGATGAACGTCGTACCTTCAGGCGTTTGGAAATTGCTCCCAAGGATGAACCAGACTTGCGGAGGTCTACCATTTTTTTTCTGAGTTCTTGGCTGATTTCTTTTGATTTTCCCATGATGTCAAGCAAAGAGGCACTGAGTTTGAAGGTAGGCCTTGAAATACATCCACAGGTACACCTCCAATTGACTCAAATTATGTCAATTAGCCTATCAGAAGCTTCTAAAGCCATGACATAATTTCCAGGAATTTTCCAAGCTGTTTAAAGGCACAGTCAACTTAGTGTATGTAAACTTCTGACCCCACTGGAATTGTGATGCAGTGAATTATAAGTGAAGTAATCTGTCTGTAAACAATTGCTAGAAAAATTACTTGTGTCATGCACAAAGTAGATGTCCTATCCGACTTGCCAAAACTATAGTTTGTTAACAAGAAGTTTGTGGAGTGGTCGAAAAACAAGTTTTAATGACTCCAACCTAAGTGTATGTAGACTTCCGACTTCAACTGTATAACAACAAAAACATATGGGATTTACTCAGGATATCAACTGAATGTAAGTAAGACTGAAGCCTACGCTATGAATGGATTCACCCCCATCAGGTACCCTGTCTGACAAAGGAATAAAATGCCTTGGTATTACTATCCCTACCTCTATTGAGGCCATGTATAAAACTAAATATACTAAATGAATTGAGGTGATAACCAAAGATCTTAGAAGATAGACAATTTTACCTCTCACTTTAACAGGAAAGGTGGAAACAATTAAGATGAATATTCTCCCCAGACTGCTATTCCTATTTCAGACGCTATCTGTTCTGGTCCCAGAATCCATATTTCAATTATAACATTGTCTAATTTCAAGGTTCCTATGGCAAGGTAATAAACTGAGGGTGAGGTACAAAACACTCAACTGCCAAAGGAATCAGGTCACCTATGTTTACCAAACTTTATGTGGTTCCAGGGACGCTGGTTCCGGGGAGGACATATGTCCCCCCACACACACACACACACATTCTGAAATTGCATTTTTGTCCCTCCAGTTTTATCATTGGAATGTGATACAAAACGAGGCAACGATGTGCTTTAGGACCATACGGACGCCTCCGAGTGGTCGGGTAGGCTGTTTGGTGTGTTTATTGGACTGGATGAAAAAATATATATTTTAAAAAATGAAGTCCCCCCCACTTCTAAAACCAAAGTTGTGTAAGTGTGCAAGGCCACCTGCCATTTGCTATAGTGGGCAGTACAGAGGAGGTGATAGTTGGATCAAAATGGTGAAGGCTCGCCAGTACCCCTGGGGCGTAGTGCAAGGTAGAGAGAGAGAGAGAGAGAGAGAGAGAGAGAGAGAGAGAGAGAGAGAGAGAGAGAGAGAGAGAGAGAGAGAGAGAGAGAGAGAGAGAGAGAGAGAGAGAGAGAGTGTGTGTGTGTGTGTTGTTTTAAAGCTCATTTTCTGCAATTCTACTCATTTTGCCAATGGGCTGAGAGAAATTGCAGCTTCAAAGCTAATTTCCTGCAATTCTACTTATTTTGCCATGGGCCTGAGAGATATTGCTGTTTTAAAGCTAAATTACTGCAATTCACATTTTGCCATGGCTTATGTTGTGTTATGCCATCTGAGTGACTCAAACATAACAAAATCAATTGGGGCCCCATGCCATGGCATTTTTGGATTGTCCCTGACTGTCTAGTTTGTATTTTGGTGATTTGTTAGTTCTGAAAGATGATCTAATTTAAAAATATATATTGCTAATAGCTGGTGCTATTATAATCTGATTTTGGTCGTTTAAAGCTGCAATATGTAACTTTTGGGGCGAATCTACCAAATTCACATAGAAATGTGTGTTATATATCTGTTATTCTCATTGAAAACAGGTCTAAGAAGCGTTCTTAAGTTTTTGCTTATTTTACTTACGGTTTTGTACACCAGCTGAAAATACAATATTTTTGGATATGGAAAAGATTGTAAAACGATTCTCTACACTAGCTTGTTTTGTCACAAACTGAAATTAGGCAATCTATTACAGTTTTAGCAACCAGGAAATGGTGGAGCGATTTCTGCATAGTGCATCTTTGACGCTTTGACGCCTCACACTGATAGTGCCCTTGCGCATAATGTTACGCAGCGTAATCTGGTGATGTGTTCAACATTCACCTTCTGCAACCATTTCTGTTAAACCGTCTACGCATACAGTTTGACGCACTGCAACTGCCTCTGCAACGCAATGCTTCAAGGCTAACGCAGCGTCCATTAGAAAGGAATGGACTACTGGTGTACCAAAAATGCAAACACTGTCAGTGTGATCGAAGCGTTTACACTGAACGTTTTGCTAACCCGGTGCGCCGCTGCTAAATCCATGTAGTGAAACATTGTCTGAATTTTTGCATTTCTCTGTTATTTTATACCTAAATTCCGTGTCATTTTGCTTTATATATCCCTCCATTTTATATATCGATGTTATATTTCCCACTATGTTAACCTCTGCCAGTACAGGACACCGGCAGCCTCCTTGTTTTTCCAAGGAATTCCCTTATTTTTACCTGCCTCACAATCCACTGACACTGTTTCACTCCCCACTACCAGTAATCAGTAAAAAGTGAATCATTAGGTTGTAATTTATTTACTAATTGGATGTTATTTATCTGTTCATTTACATTTGTTATGTATATTAATTTGCCTTCTTAGGGAGAGTTCAACCAATGATTATATTCCAGTGAAACATAATGCTATGCCCAACTGAAACACCAGTGTGTTTAAGGCGTACGTGTGCCTTACATGTGACATTCATATGGACTCACTATAGACCAGCACAGACCACTATAGACTAGGGTACAGTTTACACAAGTGACGTCATGTTTACATAATTTATATACCCCCATTCAGACTCCTCATTCAACTGTCTCTTCACTCATTTGGCATGTATTTGATAAACAGTGTTTTGGGGGAAAGATTTTAATATCTAAATAAACGTTAGCGTTGCATATGTAGTGAAAGACTTACCTGCAGTATTATATATTTCTCTCTCCAAATGTATTTCTCATCCTCATATGAAATTTGTTAATAAAATATCACCATCCTTTTCATTTATTTTGATGTCTACTGTTTAAAATGTGTTTTCTGCCCTAATACTGACTGAGGTGATATCTGCAGTGTTCTCTTCTTGAAGCCATTTACCATCTCCTGTCACCCTGAATTCGATCTGTTAAATTCCTACCTGACCCCGAAAAGGATCCAGTCATTTTTGGGGGGAAATCCATATCTGATTCGGATCAGACTCAAAATATATCCAAATTGGGTCAGGTCTATAAATCCGAAAGATTAAACTTTATTTCTGCTCAAGCCAGCGAAATTGTTTAGATTTGTCTGGCAGTGAACTTTAACGTGCATTTTCGGTTGTAGGCCTATCTTAAATAATTGAGTTGTGGTCTACAGCTTAGTATTTTCATAATCACATCCTTGTAGTTAGATGGAGAACATTATGGGGTTTTCAGAAATGTTTTTCTGTTGACCAAATATTTGAGGATATTTTTTGTGACTGCGTGTCAGACAGAACAGCGCTAATAGCTCACTTTTGTCTGTAACGTAACATTCTGTAGGCCAATTATTTTACTAAGCAACATTGCAATCAATCCTATTCAACTGTTTTGATCAACATCGATTTAGACTAAAGGTAGGCTATATATAGCCTGTTTGACCAGCAAGTTTCACAATCAATTATGAATAGGCTACAGAAGTTCAGTCGCCCCATTTGCATTCCAGTGGCATTTACGAGGTTAGTATTCCAGCTTTGACAACGCTATAATTGTAGAATACTTGTAGGTTTCCAGTGATCTGTTCATTGTGTTGCTGTTGACCATTTTTTTTAGATTAGAGGATTTTTATGTGGTGATTTTAAGACGCTAGAGAGTGCTGTGTGTTAGGCATATTTTTGTAGTCTATATCTATAACTCAGGTCCAACTAATTATAATAGGCTAATATTTTTTTATTATAAGGTAATGTGTATATGTATTCTTTAGGCCTATCGAATTTGCCTATACAGACTGAGATTGGTTTGGATGCGGGTTTGATAGAAAAGTCATCCATGCCACGGCTGTGTAGGCCTACGGTCCAGAGTTAAATAAAATATTATTAATTGGAGAGAAGTTGTCCTGATATTTGTTATACCTATCCATGCCATACACAATCAATAAATCGGCAGGCTTTCCGCATTAGGCTACAATATTTTCTACAGATAAGACTAGGGCAATCTATCGCACCAAGTAGGTAGCTCATGAAGTTGAAGTTTGAGTAAGTTTACAATTTATCGTACAATTTCTATCTGTGCGTGTCAGTTATGACTATTTGTATATGCGCATTTTCGTGGAACAATTTAATTTCAATAAAACATTTTCGTTTCTCAATTATTTTCACGCGGTTATTAATCCTTAATCTGAATTAATATGACAATCTAAAAGTTCAAATTCAACTAATGCAAGAGCACCCGTTTTTGCCGTTTGGACACATTGATAACCTGATCCATTGGCGGCTAAAGAAATTAACTCAGGCGCTCCCTCACTATTATCACGACAGAGAAACCACACACATGCTCGTTGCTCACATGGAGCACTCCAAACAAAAGACAGTTAAAACATAGCTCTTAAATTATGGTTATGAAATAAACCAAAACTTGTTTCTCACAAGTGTAGCAGGTTGTGAACTCTGCAAACAACGTTTCCACTCCAAGAATGTGAACGTTCAATTACTGTAATACGTTTAGAGGCAGAATAACAGATGTTTACCTTGTCAGCTCGGGGATTCGATCTAGCAACCTTTCGTTTACAGGCCCAACGCTCTAACAACTAGGCTGCCTACCCATTTGAAACATGCCTCTTAAAAAAAATAGAAGCTAATGATCCTCTGTGACTAAATCCAGCTCTCTTATAAAAAAGTATTTTGAATTATTTTATTTAGACAGGAGTAATTATATAATTTTGGCAACATTAATTTACTTAACCTTGCTTAATAGGGGGCGGCAGGTAGCCTAGTGGTTAGAGCGTTGGAGTTAAAAAAAAGCTGTCAGTTAAGGCACTGTTCCTAGGCCGTCATTGAAATTAAGAATTTGTTATTAACTGACTTGCCTAGTTAAATAAAGGTAAAAAATAAATACAAAAATCTTAGATTTTAAACGAATCACCCAGTTGTTTGAAGTGGCCACAAGGAGCATGCTAATAACGCCAAAGTCAAAGCTTAGATCACGTCAGTGACTCAACCCACTCAAGCGACGGAAAGATAGGTAGGAGCTTTGGAGGATTACGTCGATTTCAAGAGGAGTCAGTAATTTGCTTTCTAATGATCATGATCTTTTCCTCAAAGAAGTTCATGAATTTATCACTGCTGGAGTGAAAGCTATCCTCTCTTGGGGAATGTTCCTTTTTAGTTAGCTTTGCGACAGTATCAAAAAGAAATTTTGGATTGTTCTTATTTTCCTCAATTAAGTTGGAAAAATAGGATGATCGAGCAGCAGTGAGGGCTCTTCGATACTGCACGGTACTGTCTTTCCAAGCTAGTCGGAAGACTTCCAGTTTGGTGTAGCGCCCTTTCCGTTCCAATTTTCTGCAAGCTTGCTACAGAGCTCGGTCATTTTCTGTATACCAGGGAGCTAGTTTCATATTGAAAATGTTTTTTGTTTTTAGGGGTGCAACTGTATCTAGGGTATTGCGCAAGGTTAAATTGAGTTCCTCAGTTAGGTGGTTAACTGTTTTTTTGCACTCTGACGTGCTTGGGTAGGCGAGTCTGGAAGGGCATCTCGGAATCAGGGTTGTCAGAGAATTTATAGCACGACTTTTGATGATCCTTGGTTGGGTTCTGAGCAGATTATTTGTTGCGATTGCGAACATAATAAAATGGTTGTCTGATTAGTCCAGGATTATGAGGAAAAACATTAAGATCCACAATATTTATTCCACGGGACAAAACTAGGTCCGAGTATGACTGTGGCAGTGAGTAGGTCCAGAGACATGTTGGACAAAAACCATTGAGTCAATGATGGCTCCGAAAGCCTTTTGGAGTGGATCTGTGGACGTCTCCATGTGAATATTAAAGTCACCATAAATTATAATATTATCTGCCATGACTACAAGGTCCGATAGGAATTCAGGGAACTCAGTGAGGAACGCTGTACAGTCGTGGCCAAAAGTTTTGAGAATGACACAAATATTAATTTTCATGAAGTCTGCTGCCTCCAAAAAACATTTCCACTGCATTTCAACACTGCCACAAAAAGACCAGCTGATCCCATGCCAGTGATTCTCTCATTAACACAGGTGTGAGTGTTGACGAGGACAAGGCTGGAGATCACTCTGTCATGCTGATTGAGTTTGAATAACAGACTGGAAGCTTCAAAAGGAGGGTGGTGCTTGGAATCATTGTTCTTCCTCAGTCAACCATGCTTACCTGCAAGGAAACACATGCCGTCATCATTGCTTTGCACAAAAAAGGGCTTCACAGGCAAGGATATTGCTGCCAGTAAGATTGCACCTAAATCAACCATTTATCAGATTATCAAGAACTTCAAGGAGAGCGGTTCAATTGTTGTGAAGAAGGCTTCAGGGCGCCCAAGAAAGTCCACCAAGCGCCAGGACCATCTCCTAAAGTTGATTCAGCTGTGGGATCGGGGCACCACCAGTACAGCGCTTGCTCAGGAATGGCAGCAGGCAGGTGTGAGTGTATCTGCACGCACAGTGAGGCGAAGACTTTTGGAGGATGACCTGGTGTCAAGAAGGGCAGCAAAGAAGCCAATTCTCTCCAGGAAAAACATCAGGGACAGACTGATATTCTACAAAAGGTACAGGGATTGGACTGCTGAGGACTGGGGTAAAGTCATTTTCTCTGATGAATCCCCTTTCCGATTGTTTGGGGCATCCGGAAAAAAGCTTGTTTGGAGAAGACAAGGTGAGCGCTACCATCAGTCCTGTGTCATGCCAACAGTAAAGCATCCTGAGACCATTCATGTGTGGGGTTGCTTCTCAGCCAAGGGAGTGGGCTCACTCACAATTTTGCCTAAGAACACAGCCATGAATAATGAATGGTACCAACACATCCTCCGAGGGCAACTTCTCCCAACCATCCAGGAACAGTTTGGTGACGAACAATGCCTTTTCCAGCATGATGGAGCACCTTGCCATAAGGCAAAAGTGATAACTAAGTGGCTCTGGGAACAAAACATAACTTTTTTGGGTCCATGGCCATTAAACTCCCCAGACCTTTATCCCATTGAGAACTTGTGGTCAATCCTCAAGAGGCGGGTGGACCAACAAAAACCCACAATTTCTTACAAACTCCAAGCATTGATTATGCAAGAACGGGCTGCCATCAGTCAGGATGTGGCCCAGAAGTTAATTGACAGCATGCCAGGGCAGATTGCAGAGGTCTTGCACTGCAAATATTGACTCTTTGCATCAACTTCATGTAATTGTCAATAAAAGCCTTCGACACTTATGAAATGCTTGTAATTATGCTTCAGTATTCCATAGTAACATCTGACAAAAATATCTAAAGACACTGAAGCAGCAAACTTTGTGGATATTAATATTTGTGTCATTCTCCGAACTTTTGGCCACGACTGTATATGGCCCAGGAGGCCTGTAAACAGTAGCTTTAAAAAGTGATTGAGTAGGCTGCATAGATTTCATGACTAGAAGCTCAAAAGACAAAAACATCTTCTTTTTTTTTGTAAATTTAAATTTGCTATTGTAAATGTTAGCAACACCTCCGACTTTGCGGGATGCGCGGGGGATTTGGTCACTAGTGTAACCAGGAAGTGAGGCCTCATTTAGCACAGTAAATTCATCAGGCTTAAGCCATGTTTCAGTCAGGCTAATCACATCAATATTATGATCAGTGATTAGTTCATTGACTATAACTGCCTTGGAAGTGAGGGATCTAACATTAAGTATCCCTGTTTTGAGATGTGAGGTATCACAATCTCTTTCAATAACGGCAGGAATGGAAGAGGTCTTTATTCTAGTGAGATTGCTAAGGTGAACACCGCCATGTTTAGTTTTGCCCATCCTAGGTTGAGGCACAGACACGATCTCAATGGGGATAGCTGAGCTGACTACACTGACTGTGCTAGTGGCAGACTCCACTAAGCTGGCAAGCTGGCTAACATGCTGCTGCCTGGCCTGCACCCTATCTCATTGTGGAGCTAGGGGAGTTAGAGCCATGTCTATGTTCGTAGATAAGATCAGAGCACCCCTCCAGCTAGGATGGAGTCCGTCACTCCTCAACAGGCCAGGCTTGGTCCTGTTTGTGGTTGAGTCCCAGGCCAATTATCTACAAATTCTATCTTTTGGGAGTGGCAGAAAACAGTTTTCAACCAGCGATTGAATTGTGAGACTGCTGTAGAGCTCATCACTCCCCCTAACTGGGAGGGGGCCAGAGACAGTTACTCGATGCAGACACATCTTTCTTGTTGATTTACACGCTGAAGCTATGTTGTGCTTGGTGACCTCTGACTGTTTCATCCTAACATCGTTGGTGCCGACGTGGATAACAATATCCCTATGCTCTCTACACTCGCCAGTTTAGCTTAGCCAGCACCATCTTCAGATTAGCCTTAACGTCGGTAGCCCTGCCCCTTGGTAAACAGTGTATGATCACTGGATGATTTGTTTTAAGTCTAATACTGCGGGTATTGTGGGAGGCTTCGGCTTCTCTGACCCCGTAACGGGAGGAATAGGGGAGGAATAGGGACCAGAGAAGGCTCAGCCTCTGACTCCGACTCACTGCTTAATGGGGAGAACCGGTTGAAAGTTTCAGTCGGCTGAATGAGCGACACCGGTTGAGCATTCCTACAGCATTTCCCTCCAGAAGCCATGAGAAAATTGTCAGACTGCGGGGACTGTGCGAGGGGATTTATACAACTATCTGTACTTACTGGTGGCACATACACTGTTTTATCCTTTCCTACACTTAAATTTCCCTTGCCTAACGATTGCGTCTGAAGCTGGGCTTGTAGCACAGCTATCCTCGCCGTAAGGCGATCGTTCTCCTGTATATTATGTGTACTGCTACTGCAATTAGAAGGCATCATGTTAATGTTACTACTTAGCTCCGGCACTCATTTCCACTGAAGAAAGCAATAATTAATCAACACACTACCTGATATAAAACAGAAATTGCTCTCTGTAAGTAAATGGTGAGAAATACTCAGTCTGAAGACATTCAGCTATGAATTTGTATTTGTATGTTTTATGGATCCCCATTAGCTGCTGCCAAGTCTGCAGCTACTCTTCCTGGCGTCCAGCAAAATTAAGGCAATTATAAAAAATGTAAAGGATTACAATAAATTCACAACACGTTAAGTGAGTGCCCTTAGGCCACTACTCTACTACCACATATCTACAACACAAAATCCATGTGTACGTGTGTGTACAGTGCATATGTTATCGTGTGCGTATGCATGTGTCTGTGCCTGTGTTTCTGTCTCTTCACAGTCCCAGCTGTTCCATAAGGTGTATTGCTATCTGTTTTTTTTATAAAATGTTACTGCTTGCATGAGTTACCTGATGTGGAATAGAGTTCCATCTGCCTCCCATAGTCTGGACTTGGGGATTGTGAAGAGACCTCTGGTGGCATGTCTTGTGATGTATGCAATGGTGTCCGAGCTGTGCACATCCAAGGGCCAGCCGTGCTGCTCTGTTCTGAGTCAATTGCAATTTTCCTAAGTCCCTCTTTGTTGCACCTGACCACACGACTGAACAGTAGTCCAGGTGTGACAAAACTAGGGCCTGTAGGACCTGCCTTCTTGATAGTGCTGTTAAGATGGCTGTACAGTTTTATTATGGACAGACTTCTCCCCATATTAGCTACTGTTGTATCAATATGTTTTGACCATGACAGTTTACAATCCAGGGTTACGCCAAGCAGTTTAGTCTCCTCAACTTGCTCAATTTCCACATTATTCATTACAAGATTTAGTTGAGGTTTAGGGTTTAGTGAATAATTTGTCCCAAAAACAAGGCTTTTAGTTTTTGAAATATTTAGAACTAACTAATTCCTTGCAACTCATTCTGAAACTAACTGCAGCTCTTTGTTAAGTCTTGCAGTCATTTCAGTCACTGTAGTAGCTGACGTGTATGGTGAGTCATCCACATACATAGACACACTGGCTTTACTCAAAGCCAGAGGCATGTCAATAGTAAAGATAGAAAACAATAAGGGGCCTAGACAGCTGCCCTGCGGAATTCCTGATTCTACCTGGATTATGTTGGAAAGGCTTCCATTGAAGAACACCCTCTGTGTTCTGTTAGATAGGTAACTCTTTATCCACAACACATTTTTCCAGCAGCAGACCATGATTGATAATGTCAAAAGCCGCACTGAAGTCTAACAAAATAGCTCCCAGAACCTTTTTTTCCCCAATTTCTCTCAGCTAATCATCAGTAATTTCTGTAAGTGCCGGGCTTGTTGAATGTCCTTAACCCTTAAGCGTGCTGAAAGTCTGTTGTCAATTGGTTTACGGTAAAATAGCATTGTATCTGGTCAAACACCATTTTTTTCCCAGAAGTTTGCTACGGGTTGGTAACAGGCTGATTGGTCGGCTATTTGAGCCAGTAAAGGGGGCTTTTCTATTCTTAGGTAGCAGAATTACTTTTGCTTCCTTCCAGGCCTGAGGGCACACACTTTCTAGTAGGCTTAAATTGAAGATATGGCAAATAGGAATGGCAATATCGTCCGCTATTATCCTCAGCAATTTTCCATACAAGTTGTCAGACCATAATGACAATAATGTTTTCACCTCTTCCACACTCACTTTATGGAATTCAAAATTACAATGCTGGTCCTTCGTAATTTGGTCAGATATACTTGGATGTGTAATGTCATCGTTTGTTGCTGGCATGTCATGCCTACATTTGCTAATCTTGCCAATAAAAAAAATATTTAAGTAGTTGGCAAAATCAGAGGGTTTTGTGACGAATAAGTCATCTGATTCAATGAATGATGTAACTGAGTTTGTCTTTTTGCCCAAAATGTAATTGAAGGTGGTCCAAAGCTTTTTACTATGATTCTTTATATCATTTATCTTTGTTTCATAGTACAGTTTCTTCTTCTTTTTATTCAGTTTAGTCAGATGATTTCTCAATTTGCAGTATGTTTGCCAATCGGTTGTGCAGACTTATTTGCCATACCTTTTGCATCATCCCTCTCAACCATACAATATTTAAATTGCTCATCAATCAAATCAAAATCTATTTGTCACATGCACCGAAAACAATCGGTGTAGACCTTACAGTGAAATGCTTACTTACAAGCCCTTAACCAACAATGCAGTTGTAAGAAGAAAAAATTAATAAAAATAAGAATTAAAAGTAACAAATAATTAAAGAGCAGCAGTAAAATAACAATAGCGAGGCTATATACAAGGGGTACCGGTACAGAGTCAATGTGCGGGGCACCGGTTAGTTGATGTTATTGAGGTAATATGTACATGTAAGTAGAGTTTTTAAAGTGACTATGCATAGATAATAACAGAGAGTAGCAGCAGTGTAGGGGGCTATGCAAATAGTCTGGACAGCCATTTGATTAGATGTTCAGGAGTCTCATGGCTTGGGGGTAGAAGCTGTTTAGAAGCCTCTCGGACCTCAACTTGGTCCTCCGGTAATGCTTGCTGTGCGGTAGCAGAGAGATCAGTGTATGACTAGGGTGGCTGGAGTCTTTGACAATTTTTAGGGCCTTCCTCTGACACCACCTCGCATAGAGGTCCAGGGAGAGGTTGAAATAAAACATTTACATAAGTATTCAGACCCTTTACTCAGTACTTTGTTGAAGCACCTTTGGCAGAAATTACATCCTCAAGTCTTCTTGGATATGACGCTACAAGCTTGGCACACCTGTATTTGTGTATTTGGGGAGTTTCTCCCATTATTCTTTGCAGATCCTCTTACGCTCTGTCAGGTTGGATGGGGAGCATTGCTGTACAGCTATTTTCAGTTTTCTCCAGAGATGTTAGATCGGCTTCAATTCCGGGCTTCTGGCTGTGACACTGAAGGACATTCAGAGACTTGTCCCGACTCCTGGGTTGGAAGGTGAAACTTTGCCCCAGTCTGAGGTCCTGAGCGCTCTGGAGAAGGTTTTCATCAAGGATCTCTCTGTACTTTGATATGTTCATCTTTCGCTTGATCCTAAATAGTCTCTCAGTCCCTGCCGCTGAAAAACATCCCCACAGCATGATGCTGCCACCACCATTCTTCACCGTAGGGATGGTGCTATGTTTCCTCCAGATGTGACATTTGGCATTCAGGCCAAATGGTTCAGTCTTGGTTTCATCAGACTAGAGAATCTTGTTTCCCATGGTCTGAGAGTCCTTTAGATGCATTTTGGCAAACTCCAAGCGGTCTGTCATGTGCATTTTACTTAGGAGTGGCTTCCGTCGGGCCACTCTACCATAAAGGACTGATTAGTGGAGTGCTGCAGAGAGGGTTGTCCTTCTGGAAGGTTCTTCCAGCTCCACAGAGGAACTCTAGAGCTCTGCCAGAGTGACCATCGGGTTCTTGATCACCTTCCTGACCAAGTCCTTTCTTCCCGATTGCTCAGTTTGGCCAGGCGGCCAGCTCTAAGGAAGAGTCTTGGTGGTTCCAAACTTCTTCCATTGAAGAATAATGGAGGCCACTGTGTTCTCGGGGACCTTCAATGCTGCAGAAATGTTCTGGTACCCTTCCCCAGATCTGTGCCTTGGTACAATCCTGTCTCCGAGCTCTACTGACAATTCCTTCGACCTTTTTGCACTGATATGCACTGTCAACTGTGGGACCTTATATAGACAGGTGTGTGCCTTTCCAAATCATGTCCAATCAATTGAATTTACCAAAGGTGGACTCCAATCAAGTTGTAGAAACTTCTCAAGGATGATCAATGGAAACAGGATGCACCTGAGCTCAATTTTGAGTCTCAGCAAAGGGTCTGAGTACTTATGTAAATTAGATTTTTAATTTATCATACATTTTCAACTATTTCTAAAAACCTGTCTTTATGGAGTAGATTGCTGAGATTTTCTTTTTATTTAATACATTATAGAATAAGGCTGTAATGTAACAAAATGTGGAAAAAGTAAAGGGGTCTGAATATTTTCCGAAGGCACTGTAGCTACTATATTGTGATCACTACATCAGATTGTCACGATCTCCTATAGTAGCGGACCAAGACGCAGCGATGCTTCCAGTATACATATTTTATTTAACGACGTAACTGGGAAAATAATAAAACAAAACGAAGATCGTAACATCGGTATGGCTTCACCGTGCACACACCAACTAAACATACTATACAAACAATGACCCACAAAACCCCATTGAAAACCACAAAAATATATATGGTCCCCAATTAGAGGTAACGACAAACAGCTGCCTCTAATTGGGAACCATTTCCCCAACATAGAAATCCAAAACCTAGAACACAAAACCCTCCTAAACAAAAGACAAACTAAACACCAGCCTGCTAACCCAGGCCTGGACGTGACATTACCCCCAAAGGCGCGGACTCCGACCGCGCCAACAGTCCATGGGGGTCCTCGGGTGGGTCTCTTTGTCGCGCACCGGCCGTGCTGGCCCGAGAAGACGCACCGGAGGCCCTGGGCAAGAAGCCGTAACAGTTCGTGCTGGACTCACGAAGCGCACAGGGGACCTGGTGCAGGAAGCAGGAGCAGGCTGTGCTGGACACACGATGCGCACAGGGAACCTGGTGTGGAGTAGGAGCAGGCTGTGCTGGACTTGCGCGCGCACCGGGACCTGGTGCGGGGAGTAGGAGCAGGCTGTGCTGGACTCGCGATGCGCTCAGGGGACCTGGTGCGGGGAGTAGGAGCAGGCTGTGCTGGACTCGTGATGCACACAGGGGACCTGGTGCGGGGAGTAGGAGCAGGCTGTGCTGGACTCGCGATGCGCACCGGGGACCTGGTGCGGGAGTAGGAGCAGGCTGTGCTGGACTCGCGATGCGCACAGGGGACCTGGTGCGGGGAGTAGGAACGGGCCGTGTTGGACTCACGATGCGCACTGGGACTCTGGTGCGGGGAGCAGGAACGGGCCGTGTTGGACTCACGATGCGCACAGGGATCCTGGAGCGTGGAGCAGGGACAGTACATGCTGGGCCCACGACGCGCACAGGGATCCTGGAGCGTGGAGCAGGGACAGGACGTGCTGGGCTCTCTATGCGCACAGGGGGCCTGGTGCGCGGAGCCGGCACCCTTCTACCCGGCTGTTCACTCACCCTCGCCTCACAGATGGTGGGAGCTGGAATGTCGCGCACCGGGCACGGAGACACGGTACGCAGAGCCGGCGCAGGATATCTCGGTCCAAGAAGGTGCACTGGAGGTTTAGCGGGCAGAGCCGGCACCACTCTTCCAGGCAGCACACTCACCCTAGCCTGACAGATGAGTGGAATGTCGCGCACCGGGCTGTGGACACGCACCGGAGACACTGCACGCAGAACCGGTGCAGGATATCCTGGTCCGAAGAGGCGTACCGGAGACCAGGAGCGCTGAGCCGGCACCACTCCTCCAGGCTGCACACTCAACCTAGCCCGACAGATGAGGGGAGCTGGAATTTCGCACACCGGTCTATGAATGCGCACTGGAGACACCGTGCGCATCACTGCATAGCACGGCGTCTTACCAGTGCGACGCTCCCTCCAAAAAGCACGAGGAGTTGGCTCAGGAGTCCACACTGAACCGGCCAACCTCCCCGTGTGCCCCCCCCAAAAAAAATTGGGGGGCTGCCTCTCGGGCTTCCTAGCCAGGCGTGTTCCAGCATATCTCTCCCTATAAAAACTCCGCTCTGCCCTCGCTGCTTCTTCCTTGGGGCGACGATGTTCCGCAGTCTTCTTCCAGGGTCCCTCTCCAGCCAGGATTTCCTCCCATGTCCAGAAATCCTGGCTCCTTCGCTGCTTGGTCCTGTTTTATATTATATAAGTTATATCAGCTTAAAAAGTGTTCATTTACAACCGATGGGGTATAATATGTTGGGAATAGTGGCATAGGAGAGTCTGAAATTAATTAAATACCTTATCCCTAAGCTATTTTTAATTTAAGCAGCAATTTCCAGTGAGAAATGCTCAGTCTGAAGCCATTTGGCAAGGTGTTTCACAGCCCTATAATAATTATACAATTTTTAAACATTTAAAGACACAGCCAACTTAGTGTATGTGAACTTCTGACCCACTGGAATTGTGATACAGTGAAATAATCTGTAAACAATTGTTGTAAAATGTACTTGTGTCATGCACAAAGTGCTAACCGACTTGCCAAAACTATAGTTTGTTAACAAGAAATTTGTGAAGTGGTTGAAAAACGAGTTTTAATGACTCCAACCTAAGTGTATGTAAACTTACGACTTCAACTGTAGCTTAATTTATCATAGTGTAGAATTGTTATAGTTGCAAATACCAGGTAGTTGCACCAGGGGAATTTAAACTAAACATATTTTTTTGCAGGTCATCTGTTTCCTATATTGAATATATCATTTAAACATTCACAGTGTAGGTTGGAATAAGTATGTGAACCCCTAGGTTAATGACTTCTCCAAAAGCTAATTGGAGTCAGGAGTCAGCTAACCTGGAGTCCAATCAATGAGACAAGATTGGTTTGGTTAGAGCTGCCTTGCCCTATAAAAAACACTCACACAATTTGAGTTTGCTATTCACAAGAATTATTTCCTGATGTGAACCATGCCTCGAACCAGAGCTCTCAGAAGACCTAAGTTTAAGAATTGTTGACTTGCATAAAGCTGGAAAGGGTTACAAAAGTATCTCTAAAATCTTTGATGTTCATCAGTCTACGGTAAGACCAATTGTCTATAAATGGAGAAAGTTCAGCACTGTTGCTACTCTCCCTAGGAGTGGCCGTCCTGCAAAGATGACTGCAAGAGCACAGCACAGAATGCTCAATGAGGTTAAGAAGAATCCTAGAGTGTCAGCTAAAGACTTGCAGAAATCTCTAGAACATGCTAACATCTCTGTTGACGAGTCTACGATACGTAAAACACTAAACAAGAATGGTGTTCATTGGGGGACACCACGGAAGAAGCCTCTGCTGTCCAAAAAAAACATTGCTACATGTCTGAAGTTTGCAAAAGTGCTCCTGGATCTTCCACAGCGCTAATGGAAAATATTCTGTGGACAGATGAAACTACAGTTGAGTTGGAAGGAACACACAACACTATCTGTGGAGAAAAAAGGCACAGCACACCAACATCCAAACCTCATCCCAACTGTAAAGTTGGTTTTCAACCAAGATCTCAGCGATCACTGCCTCATTGCCTGCATCCGTAATGGGTCTGCGGTATCCTGGGTATCCTGGAAGGATATTGACCTCATCCCGTCAGTAGATGATGCCTGGTCATTCTTTAAGAGTGCCTTCCTCACCATCTTAAATAAGCATGCCCCTTTCGAAAAAGGTAGAACCAGGAACAGACATAGCCCTTGGTTCACTCCAGACTTGACTGCCCTTGAACAGCACAAAAACATCCTGTGGCGTTCTGCATTAGCATCGAATAGCCCACGTGATATGCAACATTTCAGGGAAGTCAGGAACCAATATACACAGGCAGTTAGGAAAGCTAAGGCTAGCTTTTTCAAACAGAAATGTGCATCCTGAAGCACAAACTCAAAAAGGTTCTGGGACATTGTAAAGTCTATGGAGAATAAGAGCACCTCCTCTCATCTGCCCACTGCACTGAGGCTAGAAAATACTGTCACCACTGACAAATCCACTTTAATTGAGAACTTCAATAAATATTTTTTTACGGCTGGCCATGCTTTCCACCTGGCTACCCCTACCCTGGTCAACAGCCCTGCACTCCTCACAGCATCTCACCCAAGCCTCCCCATTTCTCATTAACCCAAATCCAGATAGCTGATGTTCTGAAAGAGCTGCAAAATCTGGACCCCTGCAAATCAGCCGGGCTAGACAATCTGGCCCATCTCTTTCTAAAATGATCTGCCGAAATTGTTGCAACCCCTATTACTAGCCTGTTCAACCTCTCTTTCGTATCATCTGAGATTCCCAAAGATTGGAAAGCTGAAGCGGTCATCCCACTCTTCAAAGGGGGTGACACTCTAGACCCAAACTGCTACAGACCCATATCTATCCTACCGTGCCTTTCAAAGGTCTTTGAAAGCCAAGTTAACAAACAGATTACCGACCATTTCGAATCCCACTGTACCTTCTCTGCTATGCAATCTGGTTTCAGAGCTGGTCATGGGTGCACCTCAGCCACACTAAAAAGTCCTAAACGATATCATAACCGCTATCGATAAGAGACATTACTGTGCAGCCGTATTCATTGACCTGGCCAAGGCTTACGACTCTGTCAATCACCACATTCTTATTGGCAGACTCAACAGCCTTGGTTTCTCAAATGATTGCCTCGCCTGGTTCACCAACTACTTCTCTGATAGAGTTTAGTGTGTCAAATTGGAGGGCCTGTTATATTGACCTCTGACAGTCTCTTTGGGGGTGCCTCAGGGTTCAATTCTCTGGCCGACTCTCTTCTCTATATACATCAATGATGTTGCTCTTGTTGCCGGTGATTCTCTGATCCACCTCTACGCAGACGACAGCATTCTGTATACTTCTGGCCCTTCTTTGGACACTGTTATTAACTAACCTCCAAACGTGCTTCAATGCCATACAAACTCTCCTTCCGTGGCCTCCAACTGCTCTTAAATGCAAGTAAAAGTAAATGCATGCTTTTCAACCGATCACTGCCCGCACCTGCCCGCCCGTCCAGCATCACTACTCTGGACGGCTCTGACTTAGAATATGTGGACAACTACAAATACCAAAGTGTCTGGCTAGACTGTAAACTCTCCTTCCAGACTCACATTAAATATCTCCAATCCAAAATTAAATCCAGAATCGGCTTCCTATTTCGCAAAAAAGCATCCTTCACTCATGCTGCCAAACATACCCTCGTAAAATTGACCATCCTACTGATCCTCGACTTCGGCGATGTCATTTATAAAATAGCCTCCAACACTCTACTCAACAAATTGGATGCAGTCTATCACAGTGCCATCCGTTTTGTCACCAAATCCCCATATACTACCCACCACTGCGACCTGTATGCTCTCGTTGGCTGGCCCTCGCTTCATTCTCGTTGCCAGTTCCACTGGCTCCAGGTCATCTACAAGTCTCTGATAGGTAAAGCCACCCCTTATCTCAGCTCACTGGTCACCATAGCAGCACCCACCCGCAGCACGCGCTCCAGCCGGTGTATCTCATTGGTCACACAAAATCCAATTCCTCTTTTGGCCGCCTTTCCTTCCAGTTCTCTGCTGCCAATGACAGGAATGAACTGCAGAAATCACTGAAGCTGGAGACTCATATCTCCCTAACTAGCTTTAAGCACCAGCTATCAGTGCAGCTCACAGATCTCTGCACCTGCACATAGCCCATCTGTAAACAGCCCATCCTACTACCTCATCCCCATACTGTATTTATTTATTTATCTTGCTCCTTTGCACCCCAGTAACTTGCACATTTATCTTCTGCACATCTACCATCCCAGTGTTTAATTGCTATATTGTAATTACCTCGCCACCATAGCCTATTTGTTGCCCTTACCTCCCTTATCTTTTCTCATTTGCACTCACTGTATATAGACTTATATTTTTTTTTTCATTTTTCTACTGTATTATTGGCTGTATGTCTGTGTATTCCATGTGTAACTCTTTGTTGTTGTATGTATCAAACTGCTGTGCTTTATCTTGGCCAGGTCGCAGTTGTAAATGAGAACTTGTTCTCAACTAGCCTACCTGGTTAAATAAAGGTAAAATAAAGGTAAAATGTATATTTTTTTAAGTATGGTGGAGGGAGCATCATGGTTTGGGTCTGCTTTGCTGCCTTTAATAAAAAATCTTCTTCCGCGTATGGTTTGAACCACAGCCGATGTAGGCTATCCCTCAAACGTAAAGCTAACTGCCTTACTGATTGCCAGATTCATTGCCGGTCCTTAGCCGTTCTGTCGCGCTAGGCTAGACCAAAAAATGGCACCGCAAAACTAGAATAGTCCTAGTAAGCTAAATGATGTTGAAAAATATGTCTAAAATACATATTTTCCAGATGTTGAAGTTAGGTTCAATTTAGGTTCTGAATGAAAGGTAAAAATATGTATTTTACGTACGTTTAAAATGTGTATTTTCCAGGACATTGAAAATGAATCTTTTCCGGACGTTGAAAATACGTATTTTCCAGAGGTTGAAATCAGTCAAAAAAAGGTTGGAGTCACCGGACTGCACCAAATACAAAAACTACAAAAGGCGTTGGCTCGTACTTACTGGGGTGTAGCCTACCATGTCAGCCCACAAAGGAATATTACGAATGCCTATCCATGTGGTACACCCACCGTTTGTAAAACAGGCTGTTGCATTGGCTTTATTAGTCTTGATTCCTGCGACTAATAAATGTGGCTATTTAAGCTCTGAATATCAGCTACCCAACTTTATCAGAAGATATCGTGAGCCCATTGTCAATGGAAATGCAGCGGTAAATGCAGAAGTATATTTCTTTTTCGCTATGATCAGCGTGCCAAAAATTGACGGATAGAGGTGAAACTCCTGGACAACAGTTGTGATTGTCCATTCCATATTGTCCATTTTACTTTGACCTGTCCTGTTTTTAAGATATGTTTGTTAATATAACAGCACACCTTTTATTCGATTGGGCACCATTTAGGTTAGGCTATTTGATTGGAGAAACCTGCATGATGTAAAAAGTTTCCGTCTCATTACATTGTTATACATTTTATCTCCAGCCTGTAGCCTACAGAAAAGGCCACATATTCTTTCTGCCTTATCCTATATCTGCTACATGATTTGTTGATTTGTTTAAAATATTTTTATTGACGGAACGTTGCGTCTCTCTATCCGCATCCTAGAGAGGCGCGCTGGGAATATTTAGCCTTTGACAAAGTGGCACTGCTTATCACAGGGCGGTGTCAATGCTCACCTAAAAAGCCCTTATGACACTGGTTGAGAGAAATTGTGATTGTTTTTGGGCAGAATTATGTGAGGTTTTATGTGTTGTTGTGTGTTGTTGTTGGAGGTGCGTCTTGGCGAGTTTAGCTCAGAAAATGCTGAGCTTGCCGGTTGTGGCAGGAAAATAAATACAGCTATTTGATAAGACCACCATCGTCTTGTACTTTTTTTACGATGTGGCTATGAATATAAAAGTATAATTCCCCTATATGTTTTTTGCGTTAAAGCCCATGGATGTGTGTGAAACGGTAAGCAAAACCGTTTTTTTGTTGGGGGTAATATATGTGGGGCGGCAGGTAGCCTAGTGGTTAGAGCGTTGGAGCGTTGGACTTGTAACCGGAGGGTTGCAAGTTCGAATCCCCGAGCTGACAAGGAAAAAATCTGTCGTTCTGCCTGCCCCTGAACAAGGCAGTTAACCCACTGTTCCCCGGGCGCCGAAGACGTGGATGTCGATTAAGGCAGCCCCCCGCACCTCTCTGATTCAGAAGGGTTGGGTTAAATGCGGAAGACACATTTCGGTTGAAGGCATTCGGTTGTACAACTGACTAATAATGGTGACTTTGACTTTGACAGTAGCCTAGTCAAGGAAGCATCATTCAATATTGGCACACTGTACTTTAGACCATGTTGACCTGTAACAAATGTGATTTGATGGTGGCTTTATCGTGTAAGGTCTCTGGTAGGTTGATTCGTTATTATGTTGCTGGATATAATGATGTGCTGAGCTGGTCGTCCTCAGCATAGTGGCTAGTGTTACCGGGTTGACCTATGAGAAAAGCTAGAAGCCAGCCATTTGAGACCACAAGTATAAATCTCAGGACTAAGCAAACGTTCACGAGAATGGCGTGATGTACAACAGTTTATAAAGTATGTTATCTTGTGTCCTTTGCGTCACTTGATTTAGAGCAATGTGTACAGTGACCGTAGCGGTAGAAACTTTTGAGGAGACCTCAAAGCCAGGTAGAGGGTGTAGGTGCAGGATTCCGGAGCACTTATTCGGGAGCACTGCATTTCAGAGGTTTAGGATGATTAATATCATACATTATGAGTGTGTTCCTACTGAGAGGTTTGAGAAAAATTGGCGTTTCAAGCGCATCACCATCGCTTTAAAAAAATAGTACTGTTGGGGAAATTTACAGACGAAATACAATGCTCCTCTGTAAATGATAAATGGGGTTATTAGAGTTGGCCTTAAAAAAGGGAATATAATGTTCCAGATAAAGTTCAGAATGACACACTTTCATGTGTAGAACATCTATAGACCTTCATCGCTATACTGAAAATTAAGATTTGGGTGTTTTTGGAGCCTTTGTTCATGTTTTATCTGTGCCTCGGCAACTGTAGAACGAGCATGACGAAGTCTATCGCCGATGGATAAGTTTCTCAAAACAAGGTGAAATTGTTAAAATGGTGTCTGGACACTTCTATAACATGCCATTTACCTTAAAAATAGAAATATGTTTAAAAAAAAGGAAACTTGTCCTTTTAATTCAAAGGTTCTTTAACGGGCAATAGTTCTCCATGGACCTTAAGCACTGAGTAACAACCATTTAATAACCTTTATGTCTTTCCGTGTTGGCTGGCACAACTGTGAAAACAGGCACGTGCCCAAAAGGGGCAGGAGAGAGGTAAAAAAAAATATATAAGTCAGTGCATCCCACCATGACCATACACTTCTTAAGAAGATGTTTATAGTCTCTGTCTCAACTGTACCTAGGCAGATCCTCTCTCCATCTCTATCTTGAACATGAGAGCCCAATTCCGGGGAGTTCTCACCTTGGCGCTCATGGTCGCCGTGTGTGCATTGCTCTATGTGCTACTGTATGGACAAATCTCTGATCGTAGCATCAGGTATGTAATCTGCACCAATAAATAGAAATATATCTGACTTGTATAGTTAGTCAACGGACGGTATTTAGCCTTTAAGATTACACATTGCGGGGGACATTCACAACAAGGATAAAAACTCACAAATAAATCTAAAACTAAATAATAATTTTCTTGCAGTATTGTTGTATTTGATGCCTATTTGAGGCATTTGACCACATAAATGTTAATGAAAATTAATTAATTGCAGTGCACATATTGTGCACAATATTTTACTGGCACTGTTAATTACAGTGCTAGTAAAATATTGTCATTATTGTGTGTGGATCCTATCGTTCCGTAGATAGAATCCTAGATTTACGTAAAATCTAAGTGAAAATTCGACATCAGTGGAAGTTAGGATTTACCTCTGTAGGCTGTTAAAATTGTCCGGATAAAGGGACATTTCACCACTTTTTGACATCATATTCATAATTTCTTCGCACCATAACAGTGTTTCAATGTAACCTAAAAATTTGAATCTAAAATTGTATAACTGAAAAAACAAAGATGTTCTGTATTCAATAAGACAATAAGAAAATATAATGAGAACCCTCTATGATGTCATCTTTTATATTGTTTAGCTATTTTCAAAAACTACAACTAGTTCCTCGAGGAGGGCGTCTCTGCGAAACGAATTGTTCTTGTAAAAATACAACAGGAGATGTTTTTATGGCTGGATCCGGGTCTGCACACAAGGAGACCCCCATGCTCCGCCTGCAAAAAAAGGACTTCAAGCAATATCCCATCTGGGCTTCTGAGGATGTTTATGTCCGGGACAAGCAAAAGAGGCAGATGGTAAGCCTGTGTGTTTTTAGAGTAGACAGTCACTGGTCAAGGATATGCAAATCATTCACAAACATCCTAGATTAACTGTGTATGTGTGGGTGTGTGTGTGTGTGTGTGTGTGTGTGTGTGTGTGTGTGTGTGTGTGTGTGTGTGTGTGTGTGTGTGTGTGTGTGTGTGTGTGTGTGTGTGCCAGACCTGTCCCCAGTCTCTGAGGAACTCCCAGAGCACAGGCTTCAAGCAAGCCTTTATACCAGACATCCAGTTGTACCTCCACGGAGAACTACTCAACGTGTCGGAGTGGAACAGACTAGCCTACTTCAATAACCCCTTTGGCTTTATGGACTACACAAACTACACAGGTGTGTGTCCAGTAGTAGAACTAGCCTTTGGCTGGCAGCTCAGCTCATAGAGCCAACTCGCTCTTCAGCTGTGTAGACTTTTGATAACGAGACATAATGACACCTACTTTCATTATTTACAGTGCCTTCGGAAAGTAGTCAGACCCCTTGACTTTTTACACATTTTGTTACATTACAGCCTTAATCTAAAATTTATTAAATTAATAAATAAATTCAAATAAAATGTTTTAAAAACCAAAAAACTGAAGTACCTTATTTACATAAGTACTCAGACCCTTTGCTATGAGACTCAATATTGAGCTCAGGTGCATCCTGTTTCCATTGATCATCCTTGAGATATTTCTACAACTTTATTGGAGTCCACCTGTGGTCAATTCAATTGATTGGACATGATTTGGAAAGGCACGCACCTGTCTATATAAGGTCTCACAGTTGACAGTGCATGTCAGAGCAAAAACCAAGAAATGAGGTTGAAGGAATTGTCTGTAGAGGTCTGAGACAGGATTGTGTCGAGGCGCAGATCTTGGTCAGGGAGGTGACCAAGAACTTAATGGTCCCTCTGACAGAGCTCTAGAGTTCCTCTGTGGAGATGGGAGATCCTTCCAGAAGAACAACCATCTCTGAAGCACTCCACCAATTAGGCCTTTATGAGAGAGTGGCCAGACGGATGCCATTCCTAAATAAAAGACAGCTCGCTTGCAGTTTGCCTAAAGGCACCTGAAGGACTCAGACCATGAGAAACAAGATTCTCTGGTCTGATGAAACCAAGATTGAACTCTTTGGCCTGAATGCCAAGCGTCTGGAGGAAACCTGGCACCATCCCTACGGTGAACCATGGTGGTGAAAGCATCATGCTGTGAGGATGTTTTTCAGCGTCGGGGACTGGGAAAATTGTCAGGATCGAGGGAAAGATGAACAGAGCAAAGTATAGAGAGATCCTTGATGAAAACCTGCTCCAGGGTGCTCAAGACCTCAGACTGGGGTGCAGGTTCACCTTCCAACAGGACAATGACCCTAAGCACACAGCCAAGACAACGCATGTGTGGCTTTGGGACAAGTCTCAATGTCCTTGAGTGGCCCAGCTAGAGCCCAGACTTGAACCTAATCAAACATCTCTAGAAAGACCTGATAATAGCTGCACAGCAATGCTCCCCATCCAATCTGACAGAGCTTGAGAGGATCTGCTGAGAAGAATGGGAGGAACTCCCCAAATACAGGTGTGCCAAGCTTGTAGCGTCACACCCAAGACTCGAGGCTGTAATCGCTGCCAAAAGTGTTTCAACAAAATACTGCGTGAAGGGTCTGAATACTTACGTAAATGTGATATTTCCATTTTTATAAAAAAAAATGTATTAGCTAGCATTTCTAAAAACCTCTTGTTGCTCTGTCATTATGGGGTATTGTGTGTAGATTTATGAGGGAAACAATTTTAGAAAAAGGCTTTATTAACCTAACAAAATATTGAAAAAGTCAAAGGGTCTGAATACTTTCCGAAGGCACTGTATCCTTTAGTACTTATCATACCTGGCTAGATCACACAATAATACAGTGTTAAAGAGGGCGGGTCTACGTTTGCTCAGGGAGTGCATTGGTCTGTTGCAGTGACCTTATTACTGCCCATCAGTAAAATTATCCGCAAAACACCAGTCTCAACATCAACAGTAAAGAGGCGACTCCGGGATGCTGGCCTTCTAGGCAAAGTTGCAAAGAAAAAGCCATATCTCAGACTGGCTAGCATCTAAAATAAAAAGAAAAGATTAAGATGAGCAAAAAAACACAGACACTGGACAGAAGGCCAAAATCCCGGAGTTGCCTCTTTACTGTTGACGTTGAGACTGGTGTTTTGTGGGTACTATTTAATGAAGCTGATGGTTGAGGACTTGTGAGGTGTCTGTTTCTCAAACTAGACACTCTAATGTACCTGTCCTCTTGCTCAGTTGTGCACCGGGGCCTCCCACTCTTTCTATTCTGGTTAGAGCCAGTTTGCGCTGTTCTGTGAAGGGAGTAGTACACAGCATTGTACGAGATCTTCAGTTTCTTGGGAATTTCTCGCATGGAATAGCCTTCATTTTTCAGAACAAGAACAGACTAAAGAGTTTCAGAAGAAAGTGCTTCGTTTCTGGCCATTTTGAGCCTGTAATCGAACCCACAAATGCTTATGCTCCAGATACTCAACTTGTCTAAGAAGTCCAGTTGTATTGCTTCTTTAAACAGTTTTCAGCTGTGCTAACATAATTGCAAAAGGGTTTTCTAATGATCAATTAGCCTTTTAAAATGATAAACTTGGATTAGCTAACACAACGTGCCATCGGAACACAGGAGTGATGGTTGCTGTTAATGGGCCTCTGTACACCTATGTAGATATTCCATTCAAAATCAGCCGTTTCCAGCTACAATAGTCATTTACAACATTAACATGTCTACACTGTATTTCTGATCAATGTGATGTTATTTTAATGGACAAATTGTTTTTGCTTTTCTTTAAAAAACAAGGACATTTCTAAGTGACCCCAAACTTTTGACCGGTAGTGTAGATGTTCCAAAGCCATCAGCTGCTTGCTTGTACAGTATGCATGGAGGCCTGTCCACACTAAACTTTTTATGTTGAAGATAAATTACTGTGAGACCGGCAGTCTTTTGCATGACAATAACCGGCTGATAAAATACAGCCACAGCAACATGACATAAAGCAAGAAACAGCAAGACAGAGACGGGAAAAAGCAAGTGGCATATGCATTTGATTGGAGGAAGCTGCTATATGTAACTTTTTGGGTGACCCCACCAAATTCACATAGAATTGTGACTTATAAATCTGTCATTCTTATTAAAAGCAAGTCTAAGAACTGGTAGATCTCTTCTAAGTTTCTATTTCTATAGTTCCCTTAAGTTACATTTTTGCTTCTTTTACTTTCAGTTTTGTACAGTGGCAGAAATTCATGGATGCCAAGGGAAGTCAGGCTTCCCCAAACATTTGACAAAAGAAATTAAGAAAAAACTGAGTGAGCTCAACTGTGAATGGTCCTGCCGCACCAAACAAAAGTATAAAGGGAAGCCAGTTCAGATTTGGCTTCCCTCCAATCACATCACATTGAGAGCAATAGTTATTGACAGAGACAACTTGAATTGTTGCATCTCATTGTCTTGTTGTCCTCCAGAGGCTAGCTACTGTAGCTATCTAAAATTGTCTCTTTCCTAAATTAGCTATGGATGGTAGGGATTTGGACTTGTGGTTTTACTTAATTCTCCGTACTGGCCAAATTATTACAATGGCGATTCTGATCCAACCATAAATTCATACATTGTGCCCCTGGTCTGAGAGAATGGAAGTGCAATATAGATGTAGAAGGCTAATGTTAAGTAGCTAACGTTGCCCATGAAAGGAAGTTAGGCTAGCGAGCAAGCATTTTAGCCAGGTAGCCATGGACAAAAAAATTAAAAGCGTGTACCGTATGACAGAGTGATATACCGTTTTGTCAACATGAAAGAGAGGAGGATGGCATTGGCGTTTCTCCACAAGTAGAGTGAGTCAACAAGTTTTTTCTACTTGCACGAACACAGAAATAAGGGACATGGACAGCCACATCATATTTAGCTTATGTGGAAAAGACTAAATACTTTTGGAGATCTTTTAATTGTCACCGTATTAAACCAAGCATAAGTGATTTGATGATGTTGAAATATTGAAGTTGAAATGGTGCTGAAATAGTGGAGGCAGCTCCTGTTTTTTTTAAAACTTGGATCTTAATCGATAGTTGTTCAGTAGGCCAAAAATGTCAGAAACCTTAACTTGATTGACCATGCTGTAGGTCATGTAGCTGTTTGTTACATGCAATATGTTGTGTGGACTTCACCGGACAGATGTTGCTCTCTAGTTTTGTAATGAAACAAAGGTGTGGTTGAATTTATTCTGCCACTGTGTCTTCTTACTGTCTTGGCCTTAGGCCTATATATCACGGTGGCATGGCATTTGAACTAACAGGTTATAGAGCAAACAACGCAATTATTATTAACACAGGTTATAATATGGCATTTTTTTTCCTGGCTTGGCTTCACCAGTGATTTTACTCACACACCGCTAAGTACACCACATTCAAACAGCTGAAATACAATATTTTTGCTTATGGAAAATATATTTCACAGCGGTTTAGATGGTACAATAATTCTCTATACCAAATCAAATCATCAAATCAAATGTTATTTGTCACATACACATGGTTAGCAGATGTTAATGCGAGTGTAGCGAAATGTTTGTGCTTCTAGTTCCGACCAGGCAGTAATACAGTAATATCTAACAAGTAATCTAACAATTTCACAACTATCTTATACACGCAAGTGTAAAGGAATGAATAAGAATATGTACATATAAATATCTGGGTGAGCGATGGCCGAACGGCATAGGTAAGATGCAGTAGATGGTACAGTATATACATGCAGTAGAGTACAGTATATACATATGAGATGAGTAATGTAGGGTATGTAAACATTATATAAAGTGGCATTGTTTAAAGTGGCTAGTTATACATTTATTACATCAAATTTTTTATTATTAAAGTGGCTAGAGATTTGAGTCAGTATGTTGGCAGCAGCCACTCAATGTGATGGCCTTGAGATAGAAGCTGTTTTTCAGTCTCTCGGTCCCAGCTTTGATGCACCTGTACTGACCTCGCCTTCTGGATGATAGCGGGGTAAACAGGCAGTGGTTCGGGTGGTTGTTGTCCTTGATGATCTATTTGGCCTTCCTGTGACATCGGGTGGTGTAGGTGTCCTGGAGGGCAGGTGGTTTACCCCCGGTGATGCGTTGTGCAGACCTCACTACCCTCTGGAGAGCCTTACGGTTGTGGGTGGAGCAGTTGCTGTACCAGTCGGTGATACAGCCCAACAGGATGCTCTCGATTGTGCATCTGTAAAGGTTTGTGAGTGTTGTGAGTGTTTTTGGTGACAAGCCAAATTTCTTCAGCCTCCTGAGGTTGATGAGGCGCTGTTGCGCCTTCTTCACCACGCTGTCTGTGTGGGTGGACCATTTTAGTTTGTCCGTGATGTGTACGCCGAGGAACTTAAAACTTTCCACCTTCTCCACTACTGTCCCATCGATGTGGATAGGGGGGTGCTCCCTCTGCTGTTTCCTGAAGGTCACGATCATCTCCTTTGTTTTGTTGACGTTGAGTGAGAGGTTATTTTCCTGACACCACACTCCGAGGGCCCTCACCTCCTCCCTGTAGGCCGTCTCGTCGTTGTTGGTAATCAAGCCTACCACTGTAGTGTCGTCAGCAAACTTGATGATTGAGTTGGAGGCGTGCTTGGCCACGCAGTCATGGGTAAACAGGGAGTACAGGAGAGGGCTGAGAACGCACCCTTGTGGGGCCCCAGTGTTGAGGATCAGTGGGGTGGAGATGTTGTTTCCTACCCTCACCACCTGGGGGCGGCCCGTCAGGAAGTCCAGGACCCAGTTGCACAGGGCGGGGTCGAGACCTAGGTTCTCGAGCTTAATGACGAGTTTGGAGGGTACTATGGTGTTAAATGCTGAGCTGTAGTTGATGAACAGCATTCTTACATAGGTATTCCTCATGTCCAAATGGGTTAGGGCAGTGTGCAGTGTGATGGCAATTGCGTCGTCTGTGGACCTATTAGTGCGGTAAAGCAAATTGGAGTGGGTCTAGGGTGTCAGGTAGGGTGGAGGTGATATGATCTTTGACTAGTCTCTCAAAGCCCTTCATGATGACGGAAGTGAGTGCTACGGGACGATAGTCATTTAGCTCAGATACCTTAGCTTTCTTGGGAACAGGAACAATGGTGGCCCTCTTGAAGCATGTGGGAACAGCAGACTGAGATAAGGATTTATTGAATATGTCCGTAAACACACCAGCCAGCTTGTCTGCGCATGCGCTGAGGACGTGGCTAAGGATGCCATCTGGGCCTGCTTGTTTTGTCACATAAACTGAAATTAGGCAAACCAATATAATTTTAGCAACCAGGAAATGGTCGAGCGATTTCTGCATATTGCACCTTTAAAGGGACACTGCAATGAAAAATGGGAAATAAAACTATTGGATATGGTTTCCCTTCATGTTCTGGTAATTTATTCAACCTTCTGTGCTTGTTTCTATTAAGTGACTTTTGCGCATTTTAACAATGAGCTGTAGTACCACTCTTTGAGCAATGTTTGACACATTTGGAATCTCTACCCTATAGGTCCTTTTGGCCAATGTCATAGTGCCTTGTATGCATGCTGGACCAGTTTGACCGTGTGTTTTAACTCCATGAATCTTGGAAACCGTCTTGTCTCGGCTGTTGTATTTGTACTGCAGCCTATGCAACATAAAGTGTCAGAGTTTATTTACTATTTCTATTGGTATGTAGATCTACTTGGCCTTTATTATTAAGACATTGTGAATGGTGTGGTTACAAAGTATTTCCAAAGTGCCCCTTTATTGAATCCCAAATAAAAAAAAATTGTGTCTGTGTGTTTACAGAGATAAAGGCAGTGGTGGATCTGATCCCCAAGCCCAGAGAGCCCCTGCTCTTGCCACGGGGAAACCCTGGGTGTATACGCTGTGCTGTGGTGGCAACAGGAGGAATACTCAACGGCTCTAGGATGGGCAAGGAGATAGATGCTCACGACTATGTGTTCCGGTCAGTGGGGCCATTGTGTTCTGTGTGTGGTGTGTGTGTGTGTGTTTCTGTGTCTGTTGCTGTGAGTGCATGCATCAGCACATTGCAATGTACAATAGAAACAAAATGCACCAATCAGAAAGGATAAAAAGCTAAGCTAATTAAAACAAACATGTTGATATTAACGTTTCACTATAACCTATTTTTGGTTCTGTATCATGACTGACTGATCATGACTGTGTTTGAAGTCAGGAGATGTGTTTGAAGTCCCATGAGAATAAAAATGGCTGTGATTTTAACTGGCAAGCACTGGAGGTGTTTAACCCCAGTAGGGCTTTAGTCCAAGCAGGGTGCATTACTATAACACCAACAGGATAGTCCATATAACTTTATTTTCTACAAAGTCTTCCAGTATGATCTCTACATCAAATATTCTCAAGCATTTAGTTTACATTGTTGCTATCTGGTTGTTGTCACTCTCTCCGCCCTGGAGCCACCATTTTTTTTTATCTGACAGGGTCCATTGTGTCAGGGAGGGAAGGGATATGAGAGACACACCTTTTAAGTGCATTGTGGGATTGGCTGGGATGCTGATGGGGACTGACTGGCTAGAAATGTATGCTTGCTTAGCCTGAAGCATTGTGGGTGAATGAAAGGGCTCATGTAAACTTTTAAGGGCCAGAATGGCCGCCATGGTAGCTGGGCTGCTCCACTGGTTCACCTGGTCTGACTTTGGAAAGGTTATTAAAGGATTTAGGACTGTGGAGCCTGTGGAAAACCCTGTTCAAATAGGGCTGAATGAACGACTATGAGCTCATACATAGATTAGTGGGTTGAATCACATTAGAATGAGACAGACAAAATCTGATATTGCCAGTTAGGATTAGACATGTTACAATATAGACAACATAACTGTTGTGTGCAACATACTTACCAGTTATCATGATCATGTTAATGTAATGGAGGTGTTGCGTGATGAGTGATGACTAACCTTGCCCGTCTCTTCCTGTCTCTGTCCCTGTTCCTGTCTCTGTCAGGATGAATGGTGCCGTAACCGAGGGTTACGAGGAGGATGTAGGCAACAGAACCTCGGTCTACGTTCACACCGCCCACTCCATCACCCAGTCTCCTCTCATATTCAAGAAATACGGCTACAACAGTGCACCTCATGACAAGGTAGGTAACCAAAGTGCTGCTGCTGTACTGACATGAGACCACAGTGACTTTTTAAAGATTCATGACTGAGATGGTATTGTGTTTTCACTGTAATGGGGAAATTTAAAATCAATAAAGTTCATATTCAGATTGCAGAGTGCTTAACACAATCTTAAGCATATTTATATATTATCCCTATTCTGTTTTACACATGATTTCCAGTGTTCTGTTTGTGACACTGGGTGCAGCTTGATGGTCACTAGACTTGAAGCTGAATGTTATGGATTGTTCTCGTATCTGTTGATAGTGATTGACGCCAGACTGGAGGTCCAAGTTCAAGGACCAAGGACATACTGATTATTCACTGTTGGTTTGTATTCTGTGGAACACTGTGTGGTTCTGTAGCAGATGACAAAGTCCCTGCCTTTTGTTTTGACTTCCTACAAGCCTGTCGGGCTGGTGTTTACAGAACAGTTGTCTGCTGATTAGGATATAAGGGTCTTCTCAGAGAAGGCCAGTTAGACATTTTCTCTGCTTCTCTGGTGTTGGTGTCTCCCTGTTGCAACTTGTAATAAACCAGATAATTTTTTTTTTTGATTTGATCTGCGACTGCTCTGCTCTTTTGTTCAAATGGACATTCCTATTACACTCACACACGCGCACACACACTGCTGTGTGTGCCTGTTCTGTGCAGGGCATAAAGTATGTGCTGATTCCAGAGGGTCTGAGGGATTTCCAGTGGCTAAAGGGTCTATTGGGGAGGACAACTGTCTCTGATGGACCCTACAGGAACAGACGGTAAGCCGTGTGACGTGATCTCACACACTGACACTCTTTTCTCTCTCAACTATTCTATTGGTCCATTGTGCCAGGCAAGCTCAGCTAAAGTCATTTTTAGATTTAAAGTAGTTTTTGAACCCAGTTCTCACACACACACTGCTCAGTGTTGTGTTTGCTGTCTTATCTGCAGACCGTGGATGCAATACTCAGGAGAGTTTGATGAGAACCGCTTCTATGTTCTTCACCCTGACTTCCTCAGATACACCCGTAACAGGTATAACAAACAGCGTCCAATAACTGTTGTATGAAAGGAGAGAAGGCTAGCCCTCTGCTTGAGAGGGATGCAAGAGGCCCTAGTGTAGCCTAGGTGCCCGTCTGTTTCAGATCTCTTGCCAACTACATATGGAATTGTCATGCCAAACATGACTTGTTTAGCAATGACACGGTGTACAAGGAGTGAAATGGTAGCTAAACAGACTAGTACCCAGCCTAGTCCTAGCGGCCTTCAACACACATACGGTTAATGAATTAACACCTACTTTGTGGCATATTCAATGTGGTCCGTTCTGGCTCTGTTAATAGGGCACGGTGCTAGCAATCCCATGATTGTGTGTTCAATTCTCACTGGGACCACACATGTGAAACTGTATGCACGCATTACTCTAAATTGCTATGGATAAAAGTGTCTGCTTAATGGCTTATAAAAATTTTAAGAAGACGCAGAACATGGGGCAGTTCCCATAGAAATGACTAGTATGGTAATGGCGCCAAGTCAGCTACAGTGCCTTCAGCAAGTATTCACACCCACATGTTATTATGTTACAGCTTGAATTTAACATTTATTCAATTTAGATTGTGTGTCACTGGCCTACACACAATACCCCATAATGTCAAAGTGGAATTATGCTTTTTGAAAAATGTCCAAACTAATAAAAAATGAAAAGCTGAAATGTCTTGAGTCAAAAAGTATTCAACCCCTTTGTTATGGCAAGCCTAAATAAGTTAATGAGTAAATATTTGCTCAACAAGTCACATAATAATGGACTCTGTGTGCCATAATAGGTCTTAGCATGATTTTTGAATGACAACCTAATTTCTATACCCCACACATACAATAATCTGTAAGGTCCCTCAGTTTGAGCAGTGAATTTCAAACACATATTCAACCACAAAGACCAGGGAGGCTTTCCAATGCCTCGCAATGTGACTTGAAAATGGTTGTCTAGCAATAATCAACATCCAATTTGACAGGGCTTGACATTTTTTGAAAATAGTGATGGGAAAATTTTGTACAATCCAGGTGTGCAAAGCTCTTAGAGACTTATCCAGAAAAAGTCACAGCTGTAATTGCTGCCAAAGGTGATTCCAACATGTATTGACTCAGGGGTGTGAATACTTATGCAAATTAGATATTTCTGTATTTAATTTTCAATACATTTGCTAGAATTTCTAAAAAAAGGTTATTTACTTTTTCATGGTGTATTGTGTGTAGATGGGTGAGAATTATTCTTTTTTTTCATCAATTTTGAATTGAGGTTGTAACACATGTGGAATAAGTCAAAGGGTGTGAGTACTTTCTGAAGGCACTGTAGGTAGAACCACGTGATCACATAGTGCATGCAGTGCAGTACAGCACTCGCTTCTATGTTACTTCTGAAATGAAACTGTGCGTGTATGTGTGCTCCTCATTCGTAGGTTCATGTGGTCCCAGGCGCTGAAGGCTTCTTATTGGGCTATTTGCAGACCTACTAACGGAGCATTCACACTCTTCCTGGCCTTGCACACCTGTGACGCGGTTGGTCTGCACTACACACACACACACACACACACAAAATTTCATTTTAGAACTAACTTAGAAGCGAGTGCTGTACTGCACTACATCCACTGAATGTAATTACGTTGTTCTACGTAGCTGGCTTGGGGCCATGACTATGCTGAAACAAGATGATCCCCATTGAGTTATTTGATGGCCTTATGATGCTCTTTATTGAAGTTGGGGCTCTAGTTTAAAGTAGTGCACAACAGTGTAAGGGGAACATGTTACCATCTGAGATCGTCTATCTCTCCCTCTGCCCTCTCTCAGGTGGATGCGTATGGATTCATCACTGAGGACCACAGTAAATATTCTAACTACTATGCTGAGAGGCACTCTAAAACCAGAGTCATCTTCTACTCTAATCACGACTACAACCTAGAGATCAAGACCTGGAAGAAACTACATGACACCAAGATCATCAGACTTTATCAGAGACAGGAAAACCAAGAGATAATGACAGGAAAGCCAATAGAACCATAAAACCCTGTCTGTCTGCAGAGTTGAGCAAAGATACATTAACATGTATCTTGTTACAAAATAAACTAAAGACCAATGCATTTATATCAGAATAAACAGTAAAATACTGGTGCCAAGTAATGTATTTAATTAAAATGCATGTATTATTCATCCCATGGCATCAGGGGCAACAGTGAGAGCTGTTACCTTCAAGTAGGTTTCAGTTTTGCTAGGGTGTTGTGGACGGGGGATGGCAGATAGGTATCTGCCTCAGGTGCCAAAGGTAGCACGCTCGAATCCAGCAATAGAGTTGTTTTTTAGATTTTTTTTAAGCTTACCCCAAACCTTCACCCTCACCTTAACCATTTGGAGTTAATGCCTAACCTAAATTCTAACATTTACAATTCAGAGTTAATTCCTAAACTTAACCATAAATATTTAAAAAGTTGACGTTTGCATCAACTTTGAAATTTGACGTTTGAGAAACATGGACGAACGTCTAATTCTGACTTGAGACTGCGAGAGCTAGTTGACAAATAGCCTATAATACTGGTGCCAAGTAATGTGTTTAAGTAAAATACATGTAAAATACATTTGCAAGTAGCCCCCTTGCTATATGGTTTGTATTAACGTTGTTTCAACATATTGTGATGTGGAATCTACATGGAAAATACATTTTTTTTTTAAAGTATTCAACTGTTGTTTTGAGGGTGAAATTTCAACCACAAGATTATATCATCATGGTAATCAAATTTCAACAGACACAAACCTTGTATAAAATATGTTGAATGTGTACCTTTAACCCTCATGGGAATTGGCCTATATGGATAGGACTAATGTAAATGCTTCTTACATAAGTAAATGCTTCTTTGATCAATTATTAATTTATAGACAAGCTGGCATTAAAGCGAGACTAAGTCGGTGACACAGATGGAACTATCTAAGCCGAATATACATCTCCTTCAAATGTTGATCATTGCTTGTGTTGACAATCAAACGATTCAATAGCACTTTTGAAATACAATAAATAGCCTATTAAGTTGTTGATAAATTAACAAATTATATGTTTAATTCACATTTGCAACACAACATAAAATAAATGTTAATGAATGCAATTAAACGAGTGGTTTGGACAATGATATAATCTCAACTGCAATCCAGGGTAATGTGGTTGTGCTATTAGATGAAGCACAGAGATAACACATTAATATGTTGTATAAATAAATAAAATATCTGACATTGTATTCACATTTAAATATTGCTGTGCTTTTAAATGGTTAAAATGGTTTTAAATGGTTAAAAGCACAGTGATAGACGTTTGGGTGACTAAGGCAAAAATATGACATTGATTTTCCATTGTAAATTGGCTGTGCTTTTAGATGGTTGAAAGCATAGTGATAACGCATTGGAAATTCAATTAACTTTTCGCTGTCTTTTTGAGCAGGTGGATATTGTTTGTAATCTCATTGATCAATGTCTCAACCAAATATTACCCAATTATCCACGTTGAAATTACGTGGTGTGCAATATAGAAGGGTAGTCAGTGTACATTCTGAACCTTGTTTGAAGTCAGTAGGTCATATGCCCAAAGAGCTATTGAAATTCAAAAATGTAAATAAATAATTTTAAATAGTGCGAGATGTAAATCGACAAAAAAAGTGTGTGTGTGCAATGTGTGTCTGTGCCATCGGGTTAGCTAAAACCAGTTTTGAAAGTTTTAGGAGTAATGGTTAAAGAGCTATTGAAATGTGAAAAATTAGATTTATCACTATGTTGACGGTCCCTAACTGCTGTTGGTGGACGTAAGGAAAACTACAGGCGAATATCCAAGTTGAAACTGACTTTACCTCGGTACGATAACCATCTGATCATTTGTATGTTAGCTTGCGCAAGCTGCGTTTGAAGTTGCATGTGACTTCCATGTAAACAAACCCCTTTCTGCTGCTCACATGCGCACACAACTTTTCATGACATGGCTGGAAAATGGGTCTATATTGTCAATCTATGTTGGTCTGTCTGACTGACTGTCTGGGGCAGTAGTGTCAGGTATGGTCACAAGGATGCTTTACATATTTGACATACTTTGACATACTGAAACAATAACAAAGTGGTCACCAGCCTCTGTTTCGGTAAAAAGCTGAGGGATGGGCCTCGAGAAATGTAACCACTCTCAAATTCACAGACAGAGCGATGGATGCAATGACTGACCATCCATGATATCAAAAGGATAGTTTTAACCATGTTTTGAGGCTATAATGTGTTTGTTACGTTTACATTGTTTACAAACATTGGAGTAAAACAAGTTCTGATAGGGTATGACAGTTTAACTACGCTAAGCTTATGAGGCATTTATACGTTATTTTCTATAAGAATCAATGTGGTTGTGGTAATTACAGGTCAGCAACCCTTGTGGAAAACCAGAATAACTTTGTAGCCCTGTGTGGTAACTTTTCTTGTGTTGTGTCATTTTTATAGTCACAGTCTGATTGTAAACTTGTGGAGGGAATAATCATTATGACTGTAAAGGTTGTTGGTTTGATGTCAGTTTGCAAATGTCAAGAGTTTGATGGAAATCATGCCATTGATGTATTCAAGATGGTGTCAGTACAGCGCAGGGATATAAGGTACTTTTTTATGGGTTAAGGATTTTACTTAACCTCTTAAGCATCATTAAGGAGCGCTGGGGCGCTAGCGCCCCGTTCCCGACACTACCCGGTGAAATGTAAGGCGCCAAATTCAAAATCCCAAAGTTGAATTATTAAACATTAATCAATATACAAGTGTTGCATAGTCATCAAAAGCTCTGATTCTTGGCAATATCATAGCGTTGTCAGAGTTCAAAAAGGCTTTACGGCGAAAGCACAACATTTGATTGTTTGAGGATAGCACCTCACATATTTTCCACATTAGCATAAATTCATATCCAGCGCGGGTCACACAAAACCCATATAAGAGCTAAAATAAATCACTTACCTTTCGAAGAACTTCTGCTGAGGGCATCCCAAGTGTGCAAGGAAGACATCCAATGGTTCTTTTGTTAGAAAAAGTCAATTATTATATCCATAAATCTCCGTTTGGTTGCCGCGTTATGTTCAGAAAATCCACCGTTGAGTCGCCCATTGAACCGTGAAGAGTATGCTTTCAAAGTATACCTATCAACTTTGTCCAAACAAATCAAACATCATTTATAATGTATCCTTAGGTACACTTTTATGTATATTTACTATGATATTTCAACCGGATGATAACCTGAACGCGCATGTCATTCTATTGACTTCCTGGGTCCACTTCTAAATTCTTCTTCTATTCGCTTCTAATTCAACCTAACGTCTTGAAACCCTGTCTAAAGACTGTTGACATCCAGTGGAAGCCATAGGTACTGCAGTCTGAGTCCTAGATAACAGCAAATCCCATAGGCAGCTTGGAGAAAAAGGTCATCTAAAAAAAAACTGCAAATCCAGATGGATTTTCCTCGGGTTTTCGCCAGCTATATCAGTTCTGTTATACTCACAGACATTATTTTACCGGTTTTAGAAACTTCAGAGTGTTTCTTATCCAATAGTAATTATGTGCATATCCTAGTTTCTGGGCCTGAGTGGCAGGTATTTTACTTTGGGCACGCCAGACTCTCCAAAACCGACACCTCGGCTGCCGCTCCCTAAGAATGAAGCAGCTTTTCACAATGAATGGAAACACTCAGGAAGTGGATACTTTATTACCCAGCGTCCCCATCGCGTGTGTATATGGAAACAATATTTGATTATTTGCCACAATTCCACCAAAAACATCAGCACAGGGATCATCTACCTAGTGTTCTTGAGTGGATGGCCAGGGGGCCAAAACATAATTACAACTAATTTGTAGACTGCAAACTGGCCACAAGAAGTCCAAAGAGATTTTTGGTTCCAACCGCCATGTATTTGTGAGACGCAGAGTAGGTAAATGGATGATCTCCACATGTGTGGTTCCCACCGTGAAGCATGGAGGAGGAGGTGTGATGGTGTGGGGGTACTTTGCTGGTGACACTGTCAGGGATCTATTTAGAATTCAAGGCACACTTAACCAGCATGGCTACCACAGCATTCTGCAGCGATACGCCATTCTGGTTTGCGCTTAGTGCGCTTCATTTGTTTTTCAACAGGACAATGACCCAGCACACCTCCAGTCTGTGTAAGGGCTATTTGATCAAGAAGGAGAGTGATGGAGTGCTGCATCAGATGACCTGGCCTCCACAATCACCTGACCTCAACCCAGTTAAGATGGTTTGGGATGAGTTGGACCGCAGAGTGAAGGAAAAGCAGCCAACAAGTGCTTAGCATTTGTGGGAACTCCTTCAAGACTGCTGGAAAAGCATTCCTCATGAAGCTGGTTGAGAGAATGCCAAGAGTGTGCAAAGCTGTCATCAAGGCAAAGGGTGGCTACTTTGAAGAATCTCAAATATCACATTTATTTTGATTTAACACTACTTACTACATGAGATCATATGTTATTTCATAGTTTTGATGTCTTCACTATTATTCTACAAATTAGAACATAGTAAAAAATAAAGAAAAACCTTTGAATGAGTAGATGTGTCCAAACTTTTGACTAGTACTGTATATATTTTTCAAGTCCTTGTTGAAAAGTACTTATGATCTCAGAATAAAATTATGTATCATGCATGGAATTTCAGACTTTGGACACTACATGCAATACGTTGGACACTACATGCAATACGTTGTATTGTAGATTTGCAGTTTCATTTATAATCTTTGTCTACCAAATTTGACCACTGAGTAGCCATAGAGCCATTGAGTTGCTGAAAGTAATTTCTTGCTATTTGCTGAGCCCACTATAAGCTTCTCTGTTTGTGTGCTGCTTCAGAGCTGCTACTGTCTGTCTTGTTTGGAACACAACGTTTTCATCTCAGTGTATTTTGTTCTGTGAAAGTATAAAAGTTGAGACAGTAATGACATCCCTCTCTACTGAGCACGCTGTCTCGCTGCCTTCCTCTAGAGATGTACTGGCGTGTATCCCATCCATGACATTAGAAGGCCACCGTGTGGCCGTGTGATGAGTTGCACTACAGTCCTATTGATTCCGAGAATCCTGTCTTTGCATTCTTCTTTTTTATATGATTTACAGTAACGTTCATCATTTGCTGTTGTTTTTATTTCCATTGTATTGTCGTTTAGTTATAAACAGTAATGGTCGATTACCAATAATAGACTACTGTTCTTACTATTTTTAATTGCAGACATGTGTTGGGAACCGTTGCTGTGAATCCTAGTGCTGCCAACCCAGTCCTTGGCTGTGTCAATAAGTAGCTAGTACTCGCATAAATCTTTTTCCTTTTACTAAAGAAGGGAAAGGATTGGTGATCAAAGCCAACATTTACCCAATCCTGGCCTAAGTGACCTCAAGTTATTTACACCCTTTGACCTTTTCCGCATTTTGTTGTGTTACAGACTGAATTTAAAATGTATTAATTAGAGATTTTTTTTGTCACAGGCCTACACACAATACCGCTATAATATCAAAGTGGAATTATGTTTTTTAAAATTTTTACAAATGAATAAAAAAAAGTATGTTATGGCAAGCGTAAATAAGTTCAGCTGTAAAAATTTGCTTAAGTCACACAATAAGTTGCATGGACTTACTATGTGTGCAAGAATATTGTTAAACATGATTTTTGAATGACTACCTCATCGCTGTACCCCACACATACAATTAGCTGTAAAGTCTCTCAGTCAAGCAGTAAATTTGAAACACAGATTCAACCACAAAGACCATTGAGGTTTTCCAATGCTGAAAATAAAGTGTGTTGTTTGGGGAAAATCCAATACAACACATTACTGAGTACCACTCTCCATATTTTCAAGAATAGTGGTGGCTGCATCATGTTATGGGTATGCTTGTAATCGTTAAGCAATGGGGAGTTTTTCAGGATAAAAAATAAACGGAATGGAGCTAAGCAAAAGCTGGTTCAGTCTGCTTTCCACCAGACACTGGGAGATTAATTCACCTTTCAGCAGGACAATAACCTCAAACACAAGGCCGAGTTACAGTTTTGACTTAAATCTGCTTGAAAATCTATGGTAAGACTTCAAAATGATTGACTAGCAGTGATCAACAACCAATTTGACAAAGCTTGAATAATTTTTTTGAGAATAATTGGCAAATATTGTACCGTGTGCAAAACTTTTCGGGATTTTATTTTTTTGTATTTTATTAGATTTATTTTGTGGGGTAGATCAGCTTTAATATTGCAGATTGTAGCTTCCATCAATGTACTTGTCTGCATAATTTCCAATCCCTCATATATTTTCTTGTAAATATATATATAACCAGTCAAACGTTTGGACACACCTATTCTTTAATGGGTTTTTCTTTATTTTACTATTTTCTTTATTGTAGAACAATAGTGAAGATATCAAAACTATGAAAAAACACATATGGAATCATGTAGTAAACAAAAAAGTGTTAAACAAATCAAAACATATGTTTTATTTTAGATTATTTTAAGTAGCCACCCTTTGCCTTGATGACAGCTTTGCACACTCATAGCATTCTCTCAACCAGTTTCACCTGGAATACTTTTCCAACAGTCTTGAAAGAGTTCCCACATATGCTGAGCACTTGTTGGCTGCTTTTCCTTCACTCTGCGGTCCAACTCATCCCATCTCAATTGGGTTGAGGTCGGGTGATTGTGGAGGCCAGGTCATCTGATGCAGCATTCCATCACTCTCCTCCTTGGTAAAATAGCCCTTACACAGCCTGGAGTTGTGTTGGGTCATTGTCCTGTTGAAAAACAAATTATAGTCCCACTATGCGCAAACCAGATGGGATGGCGTATCACTGCAGAATGCTGTTGTAGCCATGCTGGTTAAGTGTGCCTTGAATTCTAAATAGATCACTGACAGTGTCACCAGCAAAGCACCATAATACCTCCTTCATGCTTCACGATGGGAACCACACATGCAGAGATCATTCACCTACTCTGCATCTCACAAAGACAAGGCGGTTGGAGCCAAAACTCTCAAATTTGGACTCATCAGACCAAAGGACAGATTTCCACTGGTCTAATGTCCATTGCTCGTGTTTCTTGGCCCAAGCAAGTCTCTTGTTCTTATTGGTGTCCTTTAGTAGTGGTTTATTTTCGGCAATTTTATCATGAAGGCCTGATTCACGCAGTCTCCTCTGAACAGTTTATGTTGAGATGTGTCTGTTACTTGAACTCTGTGAAGCATTTATTTGGGCTGCAATTTCTGAGGCTGGTAACTCTAATTAACTTATCTTCTGCAGCAGAGGTATCTCTGGGTCTTCCTTTCCTGTGGCGGTCCTCATGAGAGCCAGTTTCATCATAGCGCTTGAGGGTTTTTGAGACTACACTTGAAGAAACCTTAAAAGTTCTTCAAATTTTCCGTATTGACTGACCTTCATGTCTTAAAGTAATGATGGACTGTCGTTTCTCTTTGCTTATTTGAGCTGTTCTTGCCATGATATGGACTTGGTCTTTTACTAAATAGGGCTATCTTCTGTATACCACCCCTACCTTGTCACAACTGATTAGCTCAAATGCATTAATCCGCAAATTAACTTTTAACAAGGCACACCTAATAATTGAAATGCATTCCAGGTGACTACCTCATGAAGCTGGTTGAGAGAATTTCAAGAGTGTGCAAAGCTGTCATCAAGGCAAAGGGTGGCTACTTAGAAGAATCTCAAATATTTGTTTAACACTTTTTTGGTTACATGATTCCATATGTGTTATTTCATAGTTTGGATGTCTTCACTATTATTCTACAATGTAGAAAATAGTAAAAATAAAGAAAAAACCCTTGAATGACTAGGTGTGTCAACTTTGGACTGGTACTGTAGATAACAGCCATGGGAGTTGAAACAGTAAAAGCAGAGAACAAGTGAGAACTACAGAGACTAATCCATGGTAAAAGCGGAAATGTAATACAAATACTGTATACATAAAATATAAATGACTAATAGCACCCTAGGGAAAAGTAAAGCTAAAAAGTAAGTTATAAGTTCTGTCCCCCCTCAGGTTCTCTGGCAGTGTCCGGTCTGGATCCTGAAGTTACTAGCTCTGCTGGTCGGCTACTGCATAGCAACCTGGCGGTGCAATAGCCATGGGAAGTAGGCGTGATGAGAGTGCTGCAGCACCCCTGATAAATCACAAATTATACATTTCCCCCCCCCACCAAATTGCTGCACTAGGCCTTTATTACTCCTGTATGAGTGAAGAAGAACTTGTCAGCAGAGCGTTGCCAAAAGCCCTGGTCTGCCCTAAAAATCCTACGTAAATCCCGATCGCCAGAACAGCCAAACCTTAGATGCCTGTTTGGGTCTCTAAAATGTGTTTATTATGATCAAGTTCGACCCCCATGGTGAATTCTATAAAAGTTCAATACAAATCGAGATATTTAATTAAATAGTGATCCATTCTGAGTACTACATTTGACGTCACACAGGACCACGTGCTGATACAAACCAATCACGAGCCGGCAGGCTATGACGAGTCTCCCGGTTGACTCTCTAAGGCAGGATGAAAACAACTACATTGACCCTGATCCTTTGCTCGTTTCGGACACTTTCACCATGATCCTTAGCGATTTTTTGGGTGCCATTCAGCCGCATTCAACAATACGGCATGCTTCAAATTCAAATACTTCAGGCTTCATGCGCCATCTGGAGTTTTCCTTAGACATCATTAGCGCTATCACTACTACTGGTTTTAATGTCTTTGGGTAGGGGACATAAAAACTGAAAGCTGCCTCTCCATGCCTCTTGGTCTTAGGCTTTGGGATAGTTAAAAAGCCAGTGCCAGAGGACCTGAAGGACCTACTGGGTGCATACACTATACATACAAAAATATGTGGACACCTCTTCAAATAAGTGGATTCGGCTATTTCAGCCACACCGTTGCTGACAGGTGTATAAAATAGAGCACACAGGCATGCAATATCCATAGACAAACATTGGCAGTAGAATGGCCTTACTGAAGAGCTCAGTGACTTTCAACGTGGCACCGTCATAGAACGCCACCTTTCCAACAAGTCAGTTCCTCAAATTTCTGCCCCGCTAGAGTTGTAAGTGCTGTTATTGTGAAGTGGAAAACGTCTAGGAGGAACAACAGCTCAGCCGCAAAGTGGTAGGCCATACAATCTCACAGAACGGGACCGCCAAGTGCTGACAATTGTCTGTCCTCGGTTGCAACACTGGCTACCGAATTCCAAACTGTCTCTGGAAGCAACGTCAGCACAAGAACTGTTCATTGGGAGCTTCATGAAATGGGTTTTCATGGCCGAGCAGCCGCACAGATAATCATGCTCAATGCCGAATGTCGGCTGGAGTGGTGTAAAGCTCGCTGCCATTGGACTCTGCATTTGGGCAGGTAGCATTCTCCTGGCAGACACCAACATAGATTTGTCCCTCAGACTGCCAGATTGTGAAGTGTGATTCATCACCCCAGAGAAAGCATTTCCACTGCTCCATAGTACCAACTGTAAAGTTTGGTGGAGGAGGAATAATGGTCTGGGGCTGTTTTTCATGATTTGGGCTAGGCTCCTTTGTTCCAGTGAAGGGAAATCTTAACGCTACAGCATACGGTGACATTCTAGACTATTCTGTGCTTCCAACTTTGTGGCAACAGTTTGGGGAAGGCGCTTTCCTGTTTCAGCATGACAATGCCCCCATGCACAAAGTGAGGTCCATACAGAAATTATTTGTCGACATCGATGTGGATGAACTTGACTGGCCTGCACAGAGCCCTGATCTCAACCCCATCGAAGACCTTTGGGATGAAATGGAACGCCGTACAGAACCGGATCTGAACAGAACCGGAACCAATATTGAACCTTGTGAAACGGCGCACGTGATATCTATTCTCTCTGAGTTACAAAAAACTCTTGACCGGTTAAATAGGTCCTAAACCAGTTAAGAACTGGACCGGAGAAGTCTGTCCAGAAGGACATCATGGTCAACAGTATCAAATGCTGCACTCAAATCCAAGACAAGGACAGAGAGCTTTTTGACATCTGTGTTGATCCTAAGATTTAACACTTTAACAAAGGCATCTCTGCGCTATGGTGGGCACAAAATCCAAAATTGGAATTAAAAAAAAACTTTAAAAAAAACTTTTAAATGATTTAGCTGTTTTGAAAACCAATTTCTCCATAATCGAGAAGGCCGGTAGAAGTCTTAAGTTGTGATACTATTATTAAGTATTATTTTTATCTAACAAATTTATAGTAACAAGCTTGACGTCGTCATTGCGTGCTAGGAATGTGGGACCAAATAGTAAACGTTTGACTACTTTCATAGACTATAAGTTAATTTGTCCAAGTACTCATAACTTCTTCAAATGGAAGGACTAGATACATAAAGTGGGGGAGAACCGGGGCGTAAGTAACACTTTGTTTATTATAAACAACTTATACATGTCCTCTACCATTAGCAACTGTAATTTCATTTCTAGGTTAAAGTACTTCAAATGAAATAGACCGAGAACAGAACTACTGCAACATGACTTTTGTACCTGTTGTGGGCCAAAGTAACACAGGCTTGGGTTGGAAGTCTGGCGAGAAGTGCACAATATCTGTAACTTCTGTGCCCTACCAATGTTACTTCCGCCCACCCCTCTCTCCTGTAACTTCTCCTTGGTTAGCATCCAAGACTAGCTATCAATATATTTTAAACCTATGCTGTAATTTAGACACTAGATGGGTTAAGAAAATAATAACTGTTTAGAACCTTAAAAAAATTAGCACCACTTTTTTTTACTTTCCCTCACTCAAAACAACATTTGTTGATAACTTGTTGAAATGTTGCAGCGAGCTGATTTTTTGCAGAGATCGTTTTCCGCATTAGACACCTGGGTGTGTCATTAAATCATTCTAGCGTCTGCATTATTTGAGAAAATGGGCTTGTTACTTCTGACCGCATTACTTTTGTCATAGATGGTATACAGCTATGAACAGAATTTACTTTTCATAGTAGGAGAGAAGAACTTACGCAGCAGGTTAGGATAATTAGGTTAAGGTTAAAACAATGGTTAGGTTTAGGGTTAGTTAAAATGCTCAAATTCTACACGAAACATTTTGACGATTTATGCCTCACTTCCATCTGTAGCTGTGTGCCATGTAGCCACAATCCAGTTCTTCCCTGCTTTTATTTCTTAACGGGAAAACCGATATGTATGAAAATACCCTCAGATAAAAGGTGACATTTGTACTGTCACCTCAAATGAAACCTTTGATCTCAAATCCAAAATGCTGGAGCATAGCTCCAAATTTAAACATTTAGCTTCACTGTCCAAATAAATACGGAGGGAAGTGTAGTGATTTTTTTATTGAGAGAATGGGTTGGTAGTGTATGACCTGTGATGTAGTAAAATGGGTTATTATTGAAACTATAATGAAGCAGATTTCAATAATCAGACACAAAACAAACATGCTAAGGGATGTATGATTGGAAACTAATTTCTGTGAAAATTAATAGACAACAAATTACAATAGAGACCACAGGACCAGTTTACAAGTTTTAATGATGTTCTAGATTACTACTGTCTGTCTTTGCATATCAACAACATTGGTCTTGGCACAAATGCAGATGACTTAAACAGAAGGTTTGTCTGTTTCCAGTTCTTGGAGGACTGGTTTTGGCTTCTTGTAAGCCTATGGAGCTGTTGATTCGGTCCAAGATGGTCAGGTTGTTGAAAAAGAGATGCTTTATTGGCCGAGTGCCTTGGTTTGGTCCATCACCTTGCGGAAGAGGTCTTCCATCTGAGCCTGGACGTTGTCGACCAGAGGCTTGAGCTGAGCCTGCATGTTCTCAGCCAGGGGCTTCAGCTGGGCCTGCATGTTATCGGCCAGTGGTGCCAGCTGGGCCTGGATCTGCTGCAGCTGGGCCTTCCCATCCTCTAAGAAGGTCCTGTTCGGAAGGGTGTGGGTGATTAGTGGTCTGAACACAATGTAAACAAAGGTAGTGCCAAAAATATTATTGAAAAATAGGATCAAAAGATATTGCTTGTTAATGCTTTTGCAGGTCATTGGCCTTTTTTCATAAAATGTTGGTGTATATTATTTTTGACCCTGCATCCATTGTTTTGCGTTGTTTTTGGCTTCTCCCTTAATTGTTTCTTTGTTGTAAATTATAAGGCAATAGAATGAGGATGACTTGTGTTTTTTCTTCACATTTTTATTTAGGACTTGGTTGGAAGGGCTGGTTCTTCAAAAGTTTATCGAATAATGTAATAGTGTCACTCACTCTGACTGAATCTTCTGCACCAGTTCCTGAGTGGTGGAGGTCAGCTGAGCTGACAGATCCTGGAAGTACTGTGCCAGTTTCTCAACCTCGGGGGACTGTGCTGCTTGGCTTCCTATGGGTAGCCAGAGGATAACGTCATTAACATAGGCTCACAATGTACACAAACCATTTATGCCCATATAGCATACAGCAACACATACTAGACTCTCTACACATACAGCCTTTACAAATAAATCCACCAACTCTGGAATATAACATTTCCATATCTAGCATATCTCTCACTATTATTATATTATATATTGCACATATGTCAAATGCAGTTATAGAACCACATACAGAATGAAATATATGTGAAAAATACATGTAATCTTTGCCTCAATTGTGTATTTAATTCCGAATGCTACCACAGGGGAGAAACTTGCGACAGAGTGCACCTTTCATATATGAAGAACTTTCTCTTACCATGTGCCAGAGCAAGCACGACAACCAGGGCGGCAAGAGAGAACTTCATGGCTGCTGAGTAGGGCACCTAAGGAGAGAAGAGAGTGGTAGAATTAGCTTGACCCCATAGGTCTGTGGAGGCGTGGTTTGATCACTGGATTGCAGTGGTGTAAATGAACTAAGTAAAATGACTTTGAAGTACTACTTAAGTAATTTTTTGCTGTATCTGTACTTTACTTTACTATTTATATTTTTTACTACTTTTACTCCACTACATTCCTAAAGAAAATGTTTATTTTCCCATACATTTTTCCTGACACATCAAAGTACTTGTTACATTTTGAATGCTCAGACAGGACAGCAATATGGTCCAATTCACGTACCCGTTGTCATCACTAGTGCCTCTGATCAGGCAGGCTCACTAAAGACATGCTGCATTTATAAATGATGTCTGAGTGTGGGAGTGCCCCTGGCTATCCATAAATTTAAAAAACAATAACATTGTGCAGACTGGTTTGCTTAATATAATGAATTTGATGTAGGCCTGTAGCATTTACTTTTTACTTTTACTCAAGTATGACAAATTATTACTTTTTCCACCACTATACTTAAGTACATTTAAAATCCGACACTTCTAAACTTTTACTCAAGGTTCTTTTACTGGGTGACTTTCACTTTTACTTGAGTCATTTTCTATTAAGGTATCTTTACTTTTACTCAAGTATGACAATTGAGTACTTATTCCACCACTGCCGGATGGTAGGATGGCTGTCTCTAAAGCATTTTGTAGTTTCAAGGTTTTTCTCTTGGCATAACAAATAAGTGCACTCGGTGGCAGGTTTGAGATCAGATCAATTTAACTCAGTTAATTCAAGAAGATTTCAAATCAGGAAGATTTCAAATCATAATAAATTGTCTGAATAGTAATGTAGTTCGCCAAATGCCCATACCCCCGGCTCCCTAGGAAATTGCAAGTTCTGCCTGTCTGAGCAAATTTGGAATGGAATTAGACATGGACTCTGTTTTGATTTCCATCTTCATTTGCCTTTCTGAATTCCCTGAGAAGAATCATCTTGATTCACATCGACAGTTTACCCCTTGGAAAAACAGTAACGAAACATCTATCAAGCTCTTTAAAGATCACTCTCTAAACTACTGCTTATAGCAATACTGTTTAAAATAGCAGCTTACAATGTGGTTGGGAAGGAAGGTCCCTCTATAATTGAATGCCCGTTTTTACAGATACCTGACTCACTACTAAACAACATATTGCAAGAAAAACAAACTTTTTACCGCATCAAACATAAGAGTTCCTTGGCAAAGAAAGAGAGGGGACCACTCACCTGAGTTGCAGGACAGTTTAGATCGGATGGTATCTTTCGTTGGGCCTCCCAAACGTCTTATAGTCCTTCAGAAATGAACCGGCCCACCTCAGACGCTGACCCATTGGCAGCGTAGGTTGAAGTACTGAACTATCATTGGATGTTTGTGCTAGCATGTGACTGCAGGCTGACCCTTGCTTCTCAGCTTGCCACCAAGGCAATCCACTCTAAAGTCCAAGAGTCCCCCTCCTGCGTAGGAGTGCTGATTGCTCAAACGCAGTAGGTGTCTTATCAAAGCATCTGATTAAAGAAAACATACACAGGACATTTCATCACAAGAAACAACAAAACAGAGAGAATGACAACCAAGCTGTTAAAACACAACAAGAATTGCAATAGTACAGAAACATGGCAGCCACAGTACTGTCCAGGGGTCAGCCTGAAGATGACTCAGTTCAGCTGTTTCTGACTGTCCGTGTGAATCACATGTTAACTGTTTATGTTTTCTGTTCTATTTCTTGTGTGTATTTTTTTTAAAACAGGTCATCTATGAATACACAGATTAATTTTCCATACCGAATAAATCAAAGTCAATCGATCAAATACATTGGTAATAAATACAGAATTGGTAATAGTACAATTACAGTAAAAGTAAATATTACTTAGTTCCAAGCCATGGAATATACAGTTGAAGTCGGAAGATTACATACACTTAGGTTGGAGTCATTAAAATTTCTTTTTTCAACCACCCCACAAATTTCTTGTTAACAAACTACAGTTTTGGCAAGTCGGTTAGGACATCTACTTTGTGCATGACACAAGTAATTTTTCCAACAATTGTTTACTGACAGATTATTTCACTTATAATTCACTGTATCACAATTCCAGTGGGTCAGAAGTTTACATACACTAAGTTGACTGTGCCTTTAAACAGCTTGGAAAATTCTAGAAAATGATGTTATGGCTTTAGAAGCTTCTGATGGGCTAATTGACATTATTTGAGTCAATTGGAGGTGTACCTGTGGATGTATTTCAAGGCATACGTTCAATCTCAATGCCTCTTTGCTTGACATCATGGGAAAATCTAAAGAAATCAGCCAAGACTTCAGAAAATAAATTGTAGACCTCCACAAGTCTGGTTCATCCTTTGGAGCAATTTCCAAACACCTGAAGGTACCACGTTTATCTGTACAAACAATAGTACGCAAGTATAAACACCATGGGACCACGCAGCCGTCATACCGGTCAGGAAGGAGACGCGTTCTGTCTCCTAGAGATGAACGTACTGCAAATCAATCCCAGAACAACAGCAAAGGACCTTGTGAAGATGCTGGAGGAAACAGGTACAAAAGTATCTATATCCACAGTAAAACGAGTCCTATATCGACATAATCCGAAAGGCCGCTCAAAACCGCCATAAAAAAGCCAGACTACGGTTTGCAACTGCACATGGGGACAAAGATCGTACTTTTTGGAGAAATGTCCTCTGGTCTGAAAAATAGAACTGTTTGGCCATAATGACCATCGTTATGTTTGGTGGAAAAAGGGGGAGGCTTGCAAGCCGAAGAACACCATCCCAACCATGAAGCACGGGGGTGGCAGCATCATGTTGTGGGGGTGCTTTGCTGCAGCCTAAGAACACCTGTCAGAAGGCTTGGTGTAGCAGTGCAAAATAGTCAGGCGCAGGACAGCAGAGATGAGCAACACAACGTAGTTTACTAAAAATTTTATGAAGTAGAAACAAATACCAAGCCCACCAAATGGACTGACTTCAATTGAAACAATTACGCACACAAACATGGGGGAAACAGAGGGTTAAATAATGAATGTAATTGGGGAATTGAAACCAGGTGTGTAAAAACCCAAGACAAAACAAATGGAAAATGAAAAGTGGATCGGCGATGGCTAGTAGACCGGTGACGTCGATCGCCGAACGCCGCCCGAACAAAGAAAGGGGGACCGACTTCGGCGGAAGTCGTGACAGTACCCCCTTGACGCGCGGCTCCAGCAGCGCGCCGACACTGACCTCGGGGATGACCCGGAGGACGAGGCACAGGGCGATCCGGATGGAGAAGGTGGAACTCCCGCAGCATCGAGGGATCCAAAACGTCCTCCACCGGTACCCAGCATCTCTCCTCCGGACCGTACCCCTCCCACTCCACGAGGTACTGAATGCCCCTCGCCCGAGGCCTCGAGTCCAGTATGGCTCGAACTGCATACACCGAGGCCCCCTCGATGTCCAGAGTTGGTGGAGGAACCTCCCGCACCTCAGACTCCAGAATTGGACCAGCCACCACCGGCCTGAGGAGAGACACATGGAACGAGGGGTTAATACGGTAATCTGGGGGGAGCTGCAACCTGTAGCAAACCTCGTTCAGTCTCCTCAGGACTTTGAATGGCCCCACAAACCGCGGACCCAGTTTCCGGCACGGCAGGCGGAGGGGCAGGTTTTGGGTCGAGAGCCAGACCCGGTCCCCCGGTGCGAACACCGGGGCCTCACTGCAGTGGCGGTCTGGGCTCGCTTTCTGACGCCTCACGGCCCGCTGAAGGTGCACATGAGCGGTGTCCCATGTCTCTTCCGAGCGCCTAAACCAGTCGTCCACCGCAGGAGCCTCGATCTGGCTCTGATGCCAAGGCGCCAGAACCGGCTTGTACCCCAGTACGCACTGGAAAGGGGAGAGGTTAGTGGAGGAGTGGCGGAGCGAGTTTTGGGCCATCTCTGCCCAGGGGATGAACGCCGCCCACTCCCCCGGCCGGTCCTGGCAATAAGACCGCAGAAACCTACCCACATCCTGGTTTACTCTCTCCACCTGCCCGTTACTCTCGGGATGAAAACCCGAGGTAAGGCTGACCGAGACCCCCAGACGCTCCATGAATGCCCTCCAGACTCTTGACGTGAACTGGGGACCTCGATCAGATACTATGTCCTCAGGCACCCCGTAGTGCTGGAAGACGTGTGTAAACAGGGCCTCCGCAGTTTGTAGGGCCGTAAGGAGACCGGGCAAATGGAGGAGACGGCAGGATGTAGAGAACCGATCCACAACAACCAGGATCGTGGTGTTAGGGAGGAAGATCCGTCAGGAAATCCAGCGATAAGTCTGACCACGGCGTTGTGGAACGGGTAAGGGCTGTAACTTCCCTCTGGGCAGGTGCCTAGGAGCCTTGCACTGAGCGCACGAGCAGGAGGAAACATAAACCCTTACGTCTTTAGCCAAAGTGGACCACCAGTACTTCCCACTAAGACAGCGCACTGTCCGACCGATGCCAGGATGACTAGAGGAGGGTGACGTGTGGGCCCAATAGATCAATTGGTCGAGGACAGCAGACGGAACATACAGGCACCCAGCTGGAAACTGGGGAGGAGTGGGCTCTGTACGTAACGCCCCCTCAATGTCCGCATCCAGCTCCCACACTACCGGTGCCACCAAGCAAGAGGCCGGGAGTATGGGAGTGGGATCCATGGACCGCTCCTCTGTGTCATACATCCGGGACAGTGCGTCTGCCTTCGTATTCTGGGAACCTGGTCTGTAGGACAGGGTGAAAACAAAACGGGTAAAGAACATGGCCCATCTTGCCTGGCGAGGGTTCAGTCTCCTCGCCGCCCGGATGTACTCCAGATTGCGGTGGTCAGTCCAGATGAGAAAAGGGTGTTTAGCCCCCTCAAAGCCAATGTCTCCACGCCTTCAAGGCCTTAACGACAGCCAACAGCTCCCGGTCCCCCACGTCATAGTTTCGCTCCGCCGTGCTGAGCTTCTTCGAGAGGAAGGCACATTGGAGGAGTTTTGGTGGCGTACCCGAGCGCTGAGAGAGCACGGCTCCTATCCCAGCCTCTGGGAATTGAAACCAGGTGTGTAAAAACCCAAGACAAAACAAATGGAAAATGAAAAGTGGATCGGCGATGGCTAGTAGACCGGTGACGTCGACCGCCGAACGCCGCCAGAATAAGGAGAGGGACCGTCCACCTCCACTATGAACGCCCAAGAGGGATCCGGATGAGCCAGCACGGGAGCCGAGGTAAACAGAGCCTTCAAGTGACCCAAAAAAAAAAGCCCTGTCCGCCTCAGCCGACCACTGCAAACGCATCGTTCCCCCCTTCAGCAGTGAGGTAATAGGAGTCGCTACCTGACCAAAACCCCGGATAAACCTCCTGTAATAGTTGGCAAACCCTAGAAATCGATGCACTTCCTTTACCGTGGTGGGAGTCGGCCAATTACGCACGACTGAAATGCGGTCATTCTCCATCTCCACCCCTGAAATGGAAATGCGGTACCCTAGGAAGGAGACGGACTGTTGAAAGAACAGACATTTCTCAGCCTTGACGTACAGGTCATGCTCCAACAGTCGACCAAGCACCCTGCGCACCAGACACGCATGCTCGGCGCGTGTAGCGGAGTATATCAGAATGTCATCAATATACACCACTACACCCTGCCCATGCAGGTCCCGGAAAATCTTGTCTACAAAGGACTGGAAGACTGATGGAGCATTCATCAACCCGTACGGCATGACGAGGTACTCATAGTGCCCTGAGGTGGTACTAAAGGCTGTCTTCCACTCGTCTCCCGGATACACACCAGGTTGTAAGCACTCCTGAGATTCAATTTTGAGAAGAAGCGCGCCCCTTGCATTGACTCGATCGCACTGGCTATGAGAGGTAGCGGGTAACTGTACCTCACAGTGATTTGGGTGATGCCTCGATAGTCAATACACGGGCGCAGACCTCCATCCTTCTTCTTCACAAAAAATAAGCTTGAAGAGGCAGGTGAAGTGGAGGGCCGAATGTACCCCTGCCCCAGGGATTTCGAGACATATGTTTCCATAGCCGCCGTCTCCTCTTGCGACAGGGGATACACGTGACTCCTGGGAAGTGCTGCGTCTACCAGGAGATTTATCGCACAATCCCCCCGTCAATGGGGTGGTAATTGAGTCGCCTTCTTTTTACAGAAGGCGAGAGCCAAATCGGCATATTCAGATTTAGAATCCTATAGAAAATTTGTGGGAAGAACTGAAAAAGGGTGTGCGAGTAAGGAGGCCTACAAACCTTACTCAGTTACACCAGTTCTGTCAGGAGGAATGGGCCAAAATTCACCCAACTTATTGTGGGAAGCTTGTGGAAGGCTACCAGAAACGTTTGACCCAAGTTAAACAATTTAAAGGCAATGCTACTAAATACTAATTGAGTGTATGTAAACTTCTGACCCACTGGGAATGTGATGAAATAAATAAAAGCTGAAATAAATCATTATCTCTACTATTATTCTGACATTTCACATTCTTAAAATAAAGTGGTGATCCTAACTGACCTAAGACCGAATTTTTACTAGGATTAAATGTCAGAAATTGTGAAAAACTGAGTTTAAATGCATTTGGCTAAGGTGTATGTAAACTTATGACTTCAACTGTGTTAATCAATTTCCATGACATAAGAAATAAAAAAAAGTGTATAGAAATGGTGTGCAGTATGAGATGAGATATAAAAAGTTTGTTACCTTCTATTGAATATGAAGGATTACATTTATGTTGAGTATAACACCATCAGGAATTTCAAACTGAAACTACATGCAGTTTTTTTACACTATACATATGTATAACTATACATTTTATATTAGTATACCACACATTAGGAACATCTTTCTAATATTGAGTTTCACCTGGATTCACCCGGTCAGTCAATGTCATGGAAAGAGCAGGTGTTCTTAATGTTTGTTATTCATAAATGTTGCAGTTTGTAAAATTAGGTCAGGATTCTCTAGTTATCAAGGGAGGAATTTCTCCACAAACATTTCTAAGTAACATTTGTAGGGAAATGACTTTTGCAGTGCTATGTTCATTCATACACATTCCATGCACAACATCATCAGAGGTTATCACTGGGATAAGATTAACATGACAAAGCAACCAGTTAGCTGAGCAATTTACACACAAACACTCCTTGCCTCCCTCATCGAAAGGCAGATGAAATCAATGTCTCAAAAGATTAGCTGTGTTTGCATGTAATCTGGGGCCAAATGTATCCAGCGTCTCTGAGTAAGAGTGCTGATTTATCTTGGGTTAATCGCAGACGGTGTTAATTCATACAATGCCCTCAAGCCCTTGTCCTTCCCTTTCAGAAAAACGTGTGGAAGCTATGCCTAAGTGTTCACTATTGTGGCATTGTACTGCAAAGGACATTTAGTCTCCTCTGTTATTTGGTGATGCAGGTCCAGCATGACAAACAGAAACAGAAAAAAATACTGTATATATATCTGTATTCAGAGAAAACAGTGACAGTGTAGTAAAGGCTTGAAATCTTGGGATCTGTTGTGATACTATGTCAACGTATTTTGGTTGCTGTGGTAGCTTTAAGTTACAGTCTGGGATTTGAAAAAACAAAACACTGGCTGCCCCACCACTTGCTGAGGGATTGGGCAGGAGAAATTTAACCATTCTCATATTCATAGACGGAGCTATGGGTGTAAGGACAGACTATCCATGATATCAAAATCAAGGCTATATATCATGAATTTATAGTAAAAAATTTTAAATTGTTTACAGAGCTCAAAAGGTTTTTGAAAGGGCAATGTTGAATAAATCAAAAAAATATGATGTTACTGTATGTGGAACCCATCCTGACAATGCTATGAAAGCTCTCTTTGGACTAGCTAAGTGTATCGTCACAGAGTTACATCATGTAACCTCATTACCTCACTTGATCTGAGCAGGATTCTTGCTAGTGTTTGGTCAAAGGTCAGCCTTCTTCATAACCTAATAGGTTATAGAGACAGGTAACTAAAGGAAACACCAACATAAAGTGTCTTAATAAACTTTTACGGCAGTGGGCTAAATCCGGGTCATGCAGAGTGTTTCTTGGGAGTCTTTAACTAATCTACTTTGAAACAAAAGTATACACCTCACACACATGGTTATGGGCTTAAAGAAAGAAGACACCTGTACCACGTCAGAGATAGAATTGAAATGTATTCCATTTTGAGTTTACATCCCCATATTACACTTTATATACATCACAGAAGACTGAAATATAAAAATATTAATAATAATTGACATAGTAACACCAGATTTGTAAGTTTCTTTAAATAATGTTTATTAATTATGAAATTATGAAAATATGAATAATATTCCACCAATGAGGCCACTAGAGGGCAATTTGATAATTTGACTGCTTTGTAGGGATACAACACCATTCTTCTAAGAGACATTCCATAATGTTGTGATTTGTTGATGGTGGTGGAAAATGCTCTCAGGCGTCTCTCCAGACTCTCACGTGTTCAATTGGGTTTAGATCTGGTGACTGAGATGGCCTTGGCATATGGTTTACATAATATTTATTCTCATCAAACCATTCAGTGACAACTTGTGCCCCGTGGATGGAGGCATTGTCCTTCTATGGGGGCATAGAAAATACAAAATAATGGCCAAAATAATGGCCAGCATTTTAATACATGACCCTAAGCATGAATGGATGTTAATTGCTTAATTAACTCAGGAACCACACTTGTGTGGAAGCACCTGCTTTCAATATACTTTGTATCCCTCATTTACTCAAGTGTTTCCATTATTTTGGCAGTTACCTGTATCTCTCCAACATGGAGCTGATATGGGCTGATATTTTAGATACCTAATGTATGTTCTGAACACGTTTTAAATAGACATGCTTATGAAATTGTAAAGAATCTTAAGTAACGTTAAAGGCACAATCTGAGATTTTTCTTTCTCCTCCAAATAACAATATGCAGTGCATTCGGAAAGTATTCAGACCCCTTAACTTTTTCCAATCTGGGTTACAGCCTTGTTCTAAAATTGATTAAAATTAATTGTTTTCTTCATTCAATACCACATAATGACAAAGCGTAAACAGGTTTTTATAATTCTTTTGCACATTTATTCAGACCCTTTGCTATGAGACTCAAAATTGAGCTCAGGTGCATACTGTTTCCATTGATCATCCTTGAGATGTTTCTACAACTTGGAGTCCACCTGTGGTAAATTCAATTGAATGGACATGATTTGGAAAGGCACACACCTGTCTATAGAAGGTCCCACAGTTGACAGTGCACAGTTGACAGTGCATGTCAGAGCAAAAACCAAGCCATGAACTCGAAGGAATTGTCCGTAGAGCTCAGAGACAGGATTGTGTCGAGGCACAGATCTGGGGAAGGGTACCAAAACATTTCTGCAGCACTGTAGGTCCCCAAGAACACAGTGGCCTCCGTCATTCTTAAATGGAAGAAGTTTGGAACCACCAAGACTCTTCCTAGAGCTGGCCGCCCAGCCAAACTGAGTGATCGGGGGAGAAGGGCCTTGGTCAGGGAGGTCCCTCTGACAGAGCTCTCGAGTTCCTCTGTGGAGATGGGAAAACCTTCCAAAAGGACAACCATCTCTGCAGCACTCCACTAATCAGTCCTTTATGGCAGAGTGGCCAGACGCAAGCCATTCCTCAGTAAAAGGCACATGACAGCCCGCTTGGAGGTTGCCAAAAGGCACCTAAAAGACTCAGACCAAGAGAAACTAGATTCTCGGATCTGATGAAACCAAGATTTAACTCTTTGGCCTGAATATCAAGCGTCACGTCTGGAGGAAACCTGGCACCATCCCTATGGTGAAGCATGGTGGTGGCAGCATCATGCTGTGGGGGTGTTTTTCAGCTGCAGGGACTGGGAGACTAGTCAGGGTTGAGGGAAAGATGAACAGAGCAATCCTTGATGAAAACCTACTCCAGAGCGCTCAGGACCTCAGACTGGGGCGAAGGTTCACCTTCCAACAGGACAACGTCCAAAAGCACACAGACAAGACAACGCAGGAATGGCTTCGGGACAAGTCTCTGAATGTCCTTGAGTGGCCCAGCCAGAGCCCGGACTTGAACCCGATCTAACATCTCTAGAGATGCCGGAAAATAGCTGTGCAGCAACGCTCCCCATCCAACCTGACAGAGCTTGAGAGGATCTGCAGAAAAGAATGGGAGAAACTCCCCAAATATACAGTGCCTTCGGAAGGTATTCAGACCCCCAGATCCCGCTTGAAGCTGTAATCACTGCCAAATGTGATTCAACAAAGCACTGAGTAAAGGGCCTAAATACCTACAGTATGTAAATGTGATTTTTTAAATAAATTAGCAAACATTTCTAAAAACCTGTTTTTGCTTTGTCATTATGGTGTATTGTGTGTAGATTGATAAAGAAAAACAACTATTCAACCCATTTTAGAATAAGGCTGTAATGTAACAAAATGTGGAAAAAGTCAAAGGGTCTGAATACTTTCCGAATGCGCTGTATACCCACTGATTACAACCATCTTTCCCCATCATAACCCAAAATGCATGTAATTTCTTTTAAGTCATTTTTTTTGTCAAGTAAGTTGACTGAGAACACATTCTTAATTACAGCAATGACACGGTGAATAGTTACAGGGGAGTGGAGGGGGGATGAATAAGCCAATTGGAAGCTGGGGATGATTAGGTGGCTGAATTGTTTGAAAAAATAAATGTCCAGCTTCGAAGTATGTTACAATCTAGGCTTGGAACTTCACTTTTAGGATTTTTACATTCATGATATTGATTCTTGAAGAATATAGCTTATAAATACATAATGAGCTTAATACTGTCTTACTTCAAATTAAACAATGTCACTGTAAACAAACAATGTAGCTTTAAAAAATGGTTAAAACTATTGTGTGGATTTCATGGACTGTCCATCCTTGCATCTGGAGCCCTGTCTAAATAAGATTATTTGGGGTTCTGATGGGGTAAAGCTAATTGTATTGAGCTCATGAGAAGTGGCAGCCTAGTGGTTAGAGCATTGGGCCTGTAACCGAAAGGTTGCTAAATCAAATCCCCGAGCTGACAAGGTAAAAATCTGATGTTCTGCCCCTGAACAACGCAGTTAACCCACTGTTCCTAGGCTGTCATTGTAAATAAGAATTTGTTCTTAACTGACTTGCCTAGTTAAATAAAATATATATGTTCAATGGCTATACAGTACCTTCAGAAAGTGTTCATACCCCTTGACTTATTCCACGTTGTGTTGCAACTTGAATTCAAAATACATTTCTGGCCTTTTAGACAAAGTTGCAAAGAAAAACCCATTTCTCAGACTGGCCAATAAAAATAAAAGATTAAGATGGGAAAAGAACACAGACATTGGACAGAGGAACTCTGCCTAGAAGGCCAGCATCCCGGAGTCGCCTCTTCACTGTTGACGTTGAGACGGGTGTTTTGCAGGTACTATTTAATGTAGCTGCCAGTTGAGGACTGTTTCTCAAACTAGACACTCTAATGTACTTGTCCTCTTGCTCAGTTGTGCACCGGGGCCTCCCACTCCTCTTTCTATTCTGGTTAGAGACAGTTTGCGCTGTTCTGTGAAGGGAGAAGTACACTACGTTGTACGAGATCTTCAGTTTCTTGGCAATTTCATGCATGGAATAGCCTTCCTTTCTCAGAACAAGAATAGACTGACGAGTTTCAGAAGGAAGTTCTTTGTTTCTGGCCATTTTGAGCCTGTAATCAAACCCACAAATTCTGATGCTCCAAGTACTCAACTAGCCCAAAGAAGGCCAGTTGTATTGCTTCTTTAAATCAGGACAACAGTTTTCAGCTGCGCTAACATAATTGCAAAAAGGTTTTCCAATGATCAATTAGCCTTTTAAAACGATAAACTTGGATTAGCTAACACAAGCTTCCATTGGAACAAAGGAGTGATGGTTGCTGATAATGGGCCTCTATACACCTATGTAGATATTCCATAACAAATCTTCCGTTTCCAGCTACAATAGTAATTTACAACATTAACAATGTCTACACTGTATTTCTGATCAATTTGATGTTATTTTAATGGACAAAAAATGTGCTTTTCTTTCAAAAACAAGGACATTTCAAGTGACCCCAAACTTTTGAACGGGATTATATATACTGTATACACTAACAAATTATTATCTACAATGACGGAATCCTGGGGAACAGTGGGTTAGCTGCCTTGTCCAGGGCGGGAACGACAGATTTTTACCTTGTCAGCTCGGGGATTCAATCCAGCAACCTTTCGGTTTACTGGCCCAACGCTCTAACCACTAGGCTACCTGTCGCCCCACTAGGCTACCTGCCACCCCACTAGGCTACTGGCCACCACTAGGCTACCTGCCGCATTCCAGGTGACTACCTCATGAGGCTGGTTGAGAGAATGCCAAGCGTGGGCAAAGCTGTCATCAAGGCAAAGCGTGGCTTTTTGAAGAATTTCAAATATAAAATATATTTTGATTTGATTAACAGTTTTTTGGTTACTACATGATTCCATGTGTTTTATTTCATAGTTTTGATGTCTTCAATATTATTCTACAATGTAGAAAATAGTACAAAATAAAGAAAAACCCTTGAAGAGTAGGTGTTCTAAAACTTTTGACCGGTAGTGTATATAATTCCACTTTGACATTATGGGATATTGTGTGTAGGCCAGTGACACAAAATCTCAAAATAATGCATTTTAAATTCAAGTTGCAACACAACAAAATGTGGAAAAAGTTTCTGAATAGTTTCTGAATGCACTGTATATCAAAACATCCAAAAATGTATGTACCAGTCCCATGTTGCCTCTCTTTGTACTGGCCAAGTGTATCCTAACCAGAAGAAAGTCACATCATGTAACATCCTTACCTCATTTGATCTGAGCAGGATTCTTGCTATTACAAAGTGTTTGGTCAAAGGTCAGCCTTCTTCCTAATCTACTAGGTTATAGATATGCAGTGCCTTGCAAAAGTATTCAGACCCCTTCGATTTTATTGTGTTACAAAGTAGGATTAACATGGATTTAACTGTCATTCTTTTGTCAACAATCTACAAAAAATACTCTAATATCTAATAAGTGGTAGAAAAATAATACATTATTTTTTTATTAAAAAATATTAAACATAAAAAATATAGTCGTTGCATAAGTATTAAGTCCATACATGTTAGAATCACCTTTGGCAGCAATTACAGCTGTGAGTCTTGGGGAAGTCTCTAAGAGCTTTGCACACCTGGATTGTGCAATATTTTCCTACTATTCTTTTCAAAATTCTTCAAGCTGTCACATCTGCTCCTGCTACGCCCTCTGGTGTTCGGCCGGTGTCTCCTTAAACCTGCAGTTCTCCCCCTGTACTCTCTCTCTCCCTCTCTGTTTGATTGTGTGGTTGGAGACAGGTGTGCTGGAGTCAGAGCAGATCCCTACCAGCTGCTACTCGTCCCATAAATCAAGACCTCTACAAAAACCCATTCCTGACACTTCCACTCTGTCAGGTTGTAGTCTCTGCTCAGTCAGTTATGATTCTAGCCTTTTGTTCGTTCGCTAGATCCTGTTGCTCTGCTGTGCTTGTTTCTCTGCCGTACACCATTTTTGTCCTCTCCTTGCAGTTACCGCTCTGTCTCTGGCTCCTGTCTCCTGTTCCACATCTCACCACCAACCACCTTGCTCTGGATATCACTCACCACTACTACCTTGGATACCCCTCAGGACCTGTTTCCCTGTTCAACTCAGCCAACTCCAACCTCACTCTACACTCCTGGTTTTTCTGCAATTCATCTGAGCTACCCTGGTTCTGCAATCCATATTTCTCTGTGTACAATAAACATTTTGGTGCATTCATCCCGGCTTCCTCTTCTGAGTCTGCTCTTGGGTCCCCCCCCTTCGCTCCACGTAACACAAGCTCTGTCAAGATGTTGGAGACCATGGCTAGACAGCAATTTTCAAGTCTTGCCATAGTATTTCAAGTAGATTTAAGTCAACTGTAACTTGGCAACTCAGGAACATTCACTGTCATCTTGGTAAGCACCTCCAGTGTAGATTTGACCTTGTGTTGTAGGTTATTGTCCTGTTGAAAGGTGAATTCCTCTCCCAGTGTCTGGTGTAAAGCAGACGGAAGCAGGTTTTGCTCTAGGATTGTGCTTAGCCCTATCCTGTTTACTTTTATCCTGAAAAACTCCCCAGTATCAAGCATACCCATACCATGATGCAGCCACCACCATGCTTGAAAATAAGGAGGTAGTTACTCAGTGATGTGTTGTGTTGGATTTGCCCCAAACATAGGGCTTTGCATTTAGGCCAAAATAGTGTATTCCTTTGCACTATTACTTTTGTGCCTTGTTGCTCAATAATCAATGACTATACATCATAACATCCAAAAATAGATGTACCAGTCACAGATTGCCCCTTTAAAGATATTTAACTTTCAATGTATTTTTCGTTCGCATTTATTATTTTTCAGTATACTATATACTATGGTTAAGGCCTGAGGGGGTAATATTTATTTAAATGTCTCTTATGTTTGTGTATTGTACTGAATCGTATATTGTATGGTATTGTATGTTTGAGTGGGCTATGAATCCAGGAATATTAGCCGTGATGGATTAATGAATATATTAATAAAATAAACCAAAACTATCTACAAACATTGAATCTTGAGTTTAAGGTGATACACAACACAGAATATACTGTAAACCCATTCACCATGTCAATGCAACCGCAGTGCCTTATCACACTAGGTATTACATCATGTGGGGAGAGTAGGGCCAATCGATATAGGGAGCAATGACGAGTATAATGCATCCTGGGAAATACATTTTTACGAATAGGCTATAAGGTAACACTTTACAGTATCCGCCCTTATGTATGCATTCAAGAATACAAGCCTTTATAACTGCTACATAAGACATTATAACATCCGTCATAGGACGTCATACAAATTTAGAACAACGCCATAAGACATTATAAACGCAGTTATAAATGCATTTATAATGGGCATTATAGATGACAGGCAAATTTGTTGTCATGTGCTCTTATGTCAACACAGGCTACACAATAATGTCATGTGCTATAACAGTTCTACTTTAACATGCTACTTAGGAGGCTATAATGCCATTCATAAAGCTTTGTGTCACATATCTCAAGGCACGCTATAGTGAATGCATGATGGGAGTCAACTGTGTCATGGGACCTTACTGAGAATACATTGCAGGCTTAAGTAAAGTGACACCAGTTTGGTGTGACATAACAGCCACAAGCACAGATTCAAATGACCTTGAAAAGTCCCTGACTGAGAGCATGTGGCAGGGGGTCGGGCTTCGGTTGGCATCTGCTAGCGAGGAACATTTTGTAGCTGCACAGTGCCCTCTACTGGTGCAATGCAGGACTGCCTGACAGCAGCCTGGCATCAGAGCCATACTCTACATATTTCTGGGTACCTCCAAGATGTAAGGGAAAAGGGGGTACCTAGTCAGTATTTATTTATTTAACTAGGCAAGTCAGTTAAGAACAAATTCTTCCACTAGGCTACCTGCCGCCCCACTTGTACAACTGAGTGCCTTCAACTGAAATGTGTCTTCCGCATTTAACCCAACCCCTCTGAATCAGAGAAGTGCGGGGGGGTCTGCCTTAATCAACATCCACATCTTCAATGCCTGGGGAACAGTGGGTTACCTGCCTCGTTTAGGTGCAGAAGGACAGATTTTTACCTTGTCAGCTCAGGGATTCGATCCAGCAACCTTTCGGTTACTGGCCCAACACTCTAACTACTAGGCTACCATGATGCCGACTTATGGTCTAGTTACTTTAGATAGAAACGAAAGCAGGGATGTTGGTCGGAGAAGATGGGTGGGCGTAATCCGCAACTGTCTCGCAGTTCAAAAGTTGGGCGTTCGAGTCGTGTCGGGGACAACGATAGCATTTTACCTAACCCTTCCACTAACCCTTATTCTAAACTTAAGATGTAAAATACATATACGTCCTCCAATATCTATGATATGGTACATCATCCAATTCGTATATTGTACAAATGCTATTCCATTCACAATGTAACCTGAAGCAATGTATATCATACTATGTTGAGTCCCACAGATTTACGTACAGAATAATACGAATTGCCATGAGACTAAGTTTCTGACAGAAAACCTGAAAAACTGAGTCAGGGACTCAAGGAATTCCTTGTTCACTTTTCTCACTTTTAACTCACTTCTGTCCTTGATTGGTTGTGGGACAGCATATGGGGCAGGTGCTGCTGTTGGCAGGTGAGAGTCATTGTAAGGTCAGGTGGATTGGTGGGTAGTATCTCGTGACAGAGAATTAAATAATTAAAACACAGAATGAACATTCCGAATTCTAGCAGGGCCAGATTAACCTATTGGGCTATAGACTGGGCCATAGTAAATAATTATGTTCTCCAAGTGATATTATTTCAACTACTTGGAAGAAAAATGGTTACAGCCTACAGATTGGAAAATGTGAAGGTTCCTGAAAAAATGTGCGCTTGCTTTAGTTGTTAGTCATCTTACATGTGTTAACAAACCTCCAAACGAGCTTCAACGCCATATAACACTCCTTCCGTGGCCTCCAACTGCTCTTAAATGCTAGTAAAACAAAATGCATGCTCTTCAATCGATCGCTGCCCCGCACCCGCCCGCCCGACCAGCATTATTACTCTGGACGGTTCTGACTTAGAATATGTGGACAACTATAAATACCTAGGTGTCTGGCTAGACTGTAAACTCTCCTTCCAGACTCACATTACACATCTCCAATCCAAAGTTAAATCTAGAATCGGCTTCTTATGCACAACAAAGCATCCTTCACCCATGCTGCCAAACATATCCTCGTAAAACTGACTATCCTACCGATCCTTGACTTCGGCGATGTCATTTACAAAATAGCCTCCAACACTATACTCAGCAAATTGGATGCAGTCTATCACACTGACATCCGTTTTGTCACCAAAGCCCCATATACTACCCACCACTGCGACCTGTATGCTCTCGTTGGCTGGTCCTCGCTACATATTCGTCGCCAAACGCACTGGCTCCAGGTCATCTATACTTCTTTGCTAGGTAAAGCTCCGCCTTATCTCAGCTCACTGGTCACCATAGCAACACCCACCCGTAGCACGGCTCCAGCAGGTATATTTCACTGGTCATCCCCAAAGCCAGCACCTCCTTTGGCCGCCTTTCCTTCAGGTTCTTTGCTGCCAATGACTGGAACGAATTGCAAAAATCACTGAAGTTGGAGACTTAGATCTCCCTCACTAACTTTAGGCGTCAGCTGTCAGAGCAACTTACCGATCGCTGCAGCTGTACACAGCCCATCTGTAAATAGCCCATCCAACCAACTATCTACCTCATCCCCATATTTGTGCTCTATTGCACACCAGTAATTCTACTTGCACATCCTCATCTGCACATATATCCCTCCAGTATAAATTGCTAAATTGTAATTACTCCGCCACTTTTGGCTTATTTATTGCCTTACCTCCTTACTTCATTTGCACACACTGTATACAGATTTTTATATTGTGTTATTTACTGTACAATTGTTTATCCCATGTGTAACTCTGTGTTGTTTTTGTCGCACTGCATTGCTTTATCTTGGCCAGGTCACAGTTGTAATTGAGAACTGGCCTACCTGGTTAAATAAAGGTGAAATATAAAAAATAAAAAAAAGATCTATTGTGGATATGTTCTATGTGTGCTTTTTCTGTACTTCCTGTTCTTAAACTTTGTTTTTGGTTCTTTTACTTTCGGTTTTGTACACCAGTTTCAAACAGCTGAAACAACAATATGTTTGGTTATGGAAAACATGTTTCACCACGGTTTGGATGGTACAATGATTATCTACACTATTCTGGCTAATTTTGTAACATAAACTGAAATTAGGCAAACTATTAGAGTTCTAGCAACCAGGAAATTGCAGAATGATTTCTGCATAGTCCTACTTAAGGAGCTTATCTGTTTTTCGTTAGAGCAAATCAATTTTGACATTTCAAAGTGGAAATTAGAGACTTTAAAGGCCTTTTTAAAACTCAAATACACTACAAGTTTGCATTTCCTGCTTTGTATGAAAATTTTCAGCAACAAAAGAGTGATCAAACTAAGATACCACATCTGTAGTCTAGTTAGTAATTGGTCCGTCTAGCTCTAGCTGGTCTGGATATTTAATTTAATGCAGAGGTTAGTTGGTGTAGATCTAAATCCACAGTATGAAGTTAGATGTTGTGTTGGTTTAGGGTCTGTGTTTTAGTTAGATGTCCAGCTGATCTAGACCAGCGATAGTGAAGTTAGATGACAAGTTAGAAAGATGGATGGATGATGGGGTGAATGGATGGAGATGGATCGATGGATGAGTGAGTGGGTGTGTGTTTGGTAGGGGGAATGAGTGGATGGATGGATGGATAGATAGATAGTGTGCGTTGCATAAATAGTTAAAAATTAGTATAATTTAAAGGTATCTATCACTGTGTTGTCACGGTCATTTACCAAATATCTTTACCCAGAAATCTTTTGAATAATTATTTCAGTAGCTACTATTTTTCCAAAGTATTACACTACCCTAATAATCTCTTGTAGAGCGTGGATTTTCAACAGAATTCCTTTATAGTTTTGGAGGCTACTTGTTTCCTAATATTTCCCTCTCTTGCATTGCTGGTTCAAGCAAATGGCCTATTCACAGCTCCCCTTTTCCACGTCTCTGATTTCTCCGCCCCTACTCCAAGATTGACAGCCAAGCAGCCTAATCCTCACAAAGACTAACGGGATTGGCAGAATACATTTTTCTCCGTGAGGAAAGCGCATTTTTTTTATTTATCACTATCTTTTTAGTTTCGTTTTTTGTCATCTTCTATTACATTATCAGCGAGGAAACCAGTATTTTCATCACGAATTTCCTCTATTGGTATTCCCCCTACTGTTGACGTTTACGTTTCAACAATGGAATCTATCCGCCCTCAGCGACTTCAACCAGGGATAAGATTTGGAGCTGGATCGACTGGGACCCTACGCTCCTCTCTCCGGCCCGGGGTTACAGTTCCAACCGCACCTCTGCTGCCTCCCCCGGCCTCCCTATGTGCTTCCTCCGGGCCGCCCCCGCCGCTTCAACTCCACAGTCTTCACGGCACTATTGGGAGTGCGGGGCTCGGGACAGGGGTGGCTGGATTCGGTTTATGTAATCCAGGGAACCCGGCGGTTTTGAAGGAGGCGGTAGAGGCTGTTGTTCGGAGCTTTGCTAAGCATACGCAGGGCTATGGCAGAGGTAACCTGGAACAAATTAGTCGCAGAATTTGCTCCTCCGACTTTCCCTGGCCGTGGTTAAAATGTAACTCACTGTAACTGTGATTAAAATAACAAATGGGATTAAATAGTGTAGTAGTAGTAGTGCATGTGCAACATGCAGATTGTGTCACCAAAACTGTCCATGCAGTTGATAACAGTAGGCTACATGAATTTACCGAGTTTTTTATGATATTTTGTAATATCTAGCCTAATGACTACATTTGCGTGCTCAATTTACATAGCACTTGGGCACTCCATTCGACATTTGGCACTTCAAGTCACATCCAATGTTTTAGAGTAGGCCTAGCCTATATGTTATACTATCATCCAAAAACCCAATAAACTAAATGTGGGTAGGCCTATTCAATTTTCATTTACAGAAGTATAATATAATGTTATGTACTCCTTAATTTAATCATTTTGAGTCTGTGGACTTTTGGGTAGGCCATCATTGTAAATAAGAATTTGTTCTTAACTGACTTGCCTAGTTAAATAAAAGGTTAATTATAATGGCCTTGAAAGTCAATGCAATTTGGACAGCTTCAGTCAGTTCAGTGTGTGTCAGTGGGTTGTTCCTTGTTGTTGTTTACTTAGCCAAAAACATCCTGTTTATTATATCTCCAAATATGTGCAAAAGCAGTGTTCAAGTTTGAATCCTCACTCATAAACAATAACCCACTGTGTCACTATTATTCTTTCTTAAATCCAAACCTGAATACCAAATGAGTACACCGGACCATATTTAACGGTAGACTCAGCAATTATAACTTGAGATATTGAGATATATCTGTGCATGTGCACGTGTTTGCTTCACGCCATTACAGCGTGGTAGCCACGGGACCAAAACAGTGGAGAAGTTTAGCCTCATGCTTCAATGCTCTTAGTTGTTGCGGAAATTGACCCACTATGCCGTTTACTTTCTGCGTCTACGTCATATCACTGAGTCCACCTTTATGACTCCATGCAGTCGAATGTTAAACTGTGTCATTTTATGTCTCCTCCAGTGAACGTGGTGGAAGCCTTGCAAGAGTTCTGGCAGATGAAGCAGTCAAGAGGGGCAGACCTCAGGAATGGGGCACTGGTGGTGTACGAGATGGTCCCATCAAACAACCCACCCTACGTTTGCTACGTCAGTCTCCCAGGGGGGAGCTGCTTTGGGAGTTTCCAGGTGAGATAACCTGTGATCTTAGGCTGTCTCTATAAAGTTGTGGGCACTAAAACACACCTCAGGTGGAAGGCCCCCTGTATAGTATCTCTGAGTTAGTGAAAGTGCTTGAAAGTGTACTTATTATTACTACTACAGTATAATGGTTTAAAATTGTGTTGGTGTAGCTGCATGAATGAAATTCCCTATGTGGCCATAACCTTATGGATTTATCCGTCCGTACAACTCTACTCATGTACCAATGCTTCTACCTAAATCAATTCTGCCAGTCTGACCTGATCTCCTTGAGTACATTGACATTTGATCTGAAAATCCAGGGCCAATCACTGGGAGCCTCTTCTTGAGAAATGTCAAGGGAGAGCAAGTGACTAATTAGGCCTGGGTCATGTTTATGGGGGCACCTCGTAGCAAAACGTTGTGCAATTGAAAACAATGTTTATGCAGTGTCTTTGTTTACAAACTGCTGACCGTGCACCCATTTTCTGTTGGAAGCATATAACACTCAGCAGAAATGTTTATCCAAAGAGCTTTAGAGTTCATACATTTCTAGTATGTGTATGTGATTGCTGTGAATCACAAAAATTTGAGTTTCTTATTGGAGAAGTACAGGTAGTCCCTCCCAGTTTGTCAATTTTCTTCTGTTTGTTGCCTAATGAACATGACCCGGAAGTTTCTTGAACTTTCTCCTCACACTGTTCTGTTGTTTATCTGAATACTTCAAGAATGTGTTAAAGAGATTCTCCAGGACTTTTGTATACTTTTTAGCCTGTAGTTAAAGGTAGCGCTCATGAGTCAAAAGTGGTCCCCTAAAATTGCGTGCTACGTCACATATGTGCAGATATGTGCACAACGTCATGGCTCTCTCTCTCTCGCTCTGCTGTGTGTGCATGATGTGCCACTTGCCAGCTGTCACTCAATTGACGAGGGGCTGAAGCTCATTGGTTGAACTCTAATTGTTAGTGGGCTGGCCCACATATGGGAAATGGTGCAGCACAGCTCCCAGAAAAAACAGCCGCTTTCATGGCAGAAAAATAGCTACATAGGGGTTCAGAACCCAGTGTACCAATGAATGTATGCTCACAACACATCAAACCAATTAAATGCCTTGCTTGGGTGGAGCTCCAATAGTGCTCACTAGATTAGCGTCGAATGTGCAACAGTGAGTGAGGATGGCCGGGAAATCACAGATTAAAATCCAATCAAAATCTTGCCGCAGGGAGCCAGCAGACCATTCAAACTGTTTTTGCAATACAAAATTCTCCAGACATCCAAGGGAGGCATGACAACGACGTGATTTTGGAGGAATGGCAACGTGAGACTATATCCAGCACAAAGCGGGAGGTTTAAAAAATACTTAGTAGTCGGCAAAATTCCAGAGCATGTCTTTAAACAAATGTCTTGATAAAGCTGTCTTAAATATCTAATCAAGTGAAAAGGCATAGTAGCACGTTTGACATAGTTTATAACTTAACCAGAACAGTTGAAGTGTGTGTATATATGTTGTTATATACACTGAGTGTACAAAACATTAGGAACACACACATTAGGAGTCCTTATATTGAGCTGCACCCATTTTTGCCCTCAGAACAACCTCAAATCACCGGGGCATGGACTCTACAAGGTGTCAAGCATTCCACAGGGATGCTGGCTCATGTTGACTCCAATGCTTACCACAGTTGTGTCAAGTTGGCTGGATGTTCTTTGGGTGATGGACCATTCTTGATACACACGGGAAACTGTTGAGTGTAAAAAACCCAGCACTGTTGCAGTTCTTGACACACTCAAACCGGTGTGCTGGCACCTACTACCATACCCCGTTCAAAGCCACTTAAATATTTTGTCTTGCCCATTCACCCGCTGAATGGCACACATACACAATCCATGTCTCAATTTTCTCAAGCCTTAAAAATTATTCTTTATCCTGTCTCCTCCCCTTCATCTACACTGATTAAAGTGGATTTAACAAGTGACATCAATAAGGGATCATAGCTTTCACCTGGATTCACCTGGTCAGTCTATGTCACGGTAAGAGCAGGTGTTCATAATGTTTTGTACACTCAGTGTATATCAAAGTTGTGTTATTATTGGTTAAGATAGCTTGTACCCATTCACAGCTAAAAGCTGAATTGTAATATACAGACCAAAAAGTTGAAGTTGAAGAATAAAGAAATTGAGAGCAATAAAACTCTAGCTTCAGCCTGCTCTTGTGAAAATTGTGTAGTTTTGTATAGTATGCTGTGGTGGCAGAATTGAGTTTTCCACAACAATGTGTACTGGGAATCCCAAATTAAAGCAGTTGTCTCTTGTCAGCATTACAAGAGATTACAAACCAAGATTAAATTCAATAGCTAACCATTGGCTAATCTCAAATAAAGTCTGTGGATCTGAACCACTGCTGAGGTGAAATACACCGCCACGTCGATAACTCCAGGCTGTTGGGTCCATCAAAAAGATGTTAGCAAGGTGTAGGAGTAGGACCTTACTTGTATTCAGGCTTAGCATGAAAAAATGAAATAAGGAAATTAAATTCAACTGAATTAAGGATGTAGAAAAACACAGTTGGCTGTTGATCTCATCCATGAATGTATACATAATTACATACAGTACGAGCCGTGTTCCTATCTTTGTTAAATAATCCACCAGTATTATTGAAATAGTAATGACTGCTTTAATGTTCATTCTTTTTTCAAATGTTATTTCAAATTCTAGATCATACTAGAACTTGAGCATTGAGCCTACCAGAATATTCCATGGGAGGATTAAATGTTTTGCCATTTCTTCCTCTCCTCGAATTGGCTTGCTGCAATGCATACTGTGGTTGGAAACTCATATGGTGGCTCATATGGTTGTAATTAGAGCCAAATATTGAGTTTAGAAGGAGCCGTGACACCCCTCCCCACATTCTCCCTCTCATCCCATTTGCACAGGGCCTCCATTGCCTCTATCCTTCCTAACTCTTTCTTTCTTTCTTTGAAATAATAGCAATGAAGTGGAAGCATCGGTATTACTTAGACATCATTCTGAAACATACATGAAAAAGATTAACATATATTTCAAATGCTTCATCTCTCAAGAAAAAGGTCATTATTAAAATTAAATATATATGACTTCCAGAAGACCCATACAATAATTTGACTTACCCATCTTATGATATTGCATGTATCACATAATGTTACAATTTATGCCATAGGCTACATATATTTTGGGGGGACTTGGAGACATTCAGAATAGTACTAAATATGTTTTATGCTTTACTTTCGGCAGTTTTGTCCAACCAAGGCTGAGGCAAGACGTAGTGCTGCCAAGATCGCGCTGATGAACTCGGTTTTCAATGAACATCCTTCCCGTCGCATCACAGATGACTTCATTGAGAAGAGTGTATGTGAGGCGCTGGCCTCCTTTAATGTGAGTGCCATTGAATGTATTTTTCAGATAAAATGACTGACATTAACAGAAGCAGTGCGCACTGGTCTTTAATATAATCCATACTGTAGCTCCTATTAAAAGGTCATGTCCTTATGAGGGTAAGATCTTAATCTGATTGGGCTCTTAAGGAGAAAAAGACTGGATGATTGGACTCTACTTGTATTTTACAGGGAAACAGAGAAGAGGCAGACAACCCCAGCACAGGAATTGGGGCGTTTCGTTTCATGCTGGAGTCCAACAAAGGAAAGTCAATGTTGGAGTTTCAGGTAAATAGGATGGAGTAACGCAAAGTTTGGTTACTTGTAATCATACAGTGGATGTTACGGCAATGACATGTAAGAAAAGGAAAAGGTTGGACTGTATATGAAGCTAGTTTAGGAATGTTGGTGGCACTATGGTACATTGGTCAGTAGCGGTGCGTGGGTAAAATCCCTGGGGAAGCCAAGCCAGAAAAAAGCCATATTGCAACCTGTGTTGTGATAATTGGGCTGTTTGCTCTATAACCTGTTAGTTCATACGCCTTGTGACCGTGATATACAGGACTAAGGCCAAGACAGTAAGAAGACAAAATGGCAGAATAAATTCAACCACACCTTTGTTTCATCACAAAACCAGAGAGCAACATCTGTCTGGTGGAGTCCACATAGCATATTGCATGTAACAAACAGTTACATGACCTACAGCATGGTCAAGTTAATGTTTCTTACATTTTCAGACTACTAAACAACTATTGATTTAGAACACCGGAGACTTACCACAAGTCGCTGCATCCACTATTCCAGCTCCATTTCAACTTCAACATTTCAACATCATCAAATCACCTATGCTTAGTCTAACACAGTGACAACTAGAAGATACCAAAATCGATTTAGTCCTATCAACATAAGCTAAACATCATGTGGCTGTTCATGGTTCTGATTTCTGTGTGTGCATGTGCGTAAGTAGAAAAAACATGTTGACTCACCCTACTTGTAGAGAAACGCCACTGCCATCCTCCTTTCTTCCATTTTGACGAAATGGTCTATGACTGTCATACAGTACACGCTTTTAGTTTTTGTTGTCCTAGGCTACCTGGCTAAAATGCTTGCTTGCTAGTCTAACTTCCTTTCATGAGTAACGATGAGCTAGCTAGTTAAAATTCGCCTACTACATCTAGCAACATATTGAGCTTCCATCCTCTCAGGCCAGGGACACAATGTATACATTTATGGTTGGATCAGAATCACCGTTATAATCATTGGCTAGTACGGAGAATTAAGCAAAATCACATCTCCAAATCCCTATCTCCATCCATGGCTAATTTAGGAGAAAAAAAATTAGCTACCGGAAGACAACAACACAACGAGATGCAACAATTCAAAAAAAATTATGTCAATGACATTTGGTTATTTATGTGATGTGAAGCCAAATGCAAACTGTCTTCCCCTGAGACTTTTCTTTGGTGCGCCAGGACCATTCACAGTTGAGCTCATTCAGTTTAGCTCAACTCTGATTGGCTATTATTGCATACTTTTTTAGAGAGGCCAATTGCTTGCTGGCTTCCCTTGCATTCAATGTTACCGGAGGCAAAAAAATGTTGGGAAACCTGGCTTCCCTTGGCATACATGAATGCACGCCACTGGAGGAGATGGAGATGAGGAATCCAAATACTGGGTTTTCTTTGCACACAGAGATACACAGAACACATGGGATTGTTTGGAGAATATGAAATTATATTATGGTTTCTACAGAATTATAAAAGAGGGACATGCATACATGCTAACATAGACATGGCTAATGGTGCCAAACTACTGGTAATTACACAAAGCAGGAAGATAACTATATTGTCATTTAGCTTTGTAATTCCAGTTCACGAAAAAATATTAACTTTATACTGATCAGCCCTAAACTATAGCTTAATTTATGATAAAGAAAACCAGTTATTTCTGAGTGTTTATTAAAGTTGGCTGGTTTCATCACCTCTGCTTTATGACTTACCACTCTGGTTTCCCAGGTTGAATGAAAAAAAAGTATGCAGTTGAACCTGATAAATGCAACGGTTTGAGGCTCATGACAGCATGAACTAAAGCAGAGCATGCCTGCCAGTATGGGGAGCAATTGAAATAATGTACATGTACATCAATTAAATTGGGACTTGACACACTTAAACAGAGTTTTGACTTATTGAAAGTGCACTTATCAGGAATCAACTGTAGATGTCAAGGACTAGATAATGAGACCACTACATGAATGAGTATGAGGACCATCATGTGTGCAGAAGAGAATTGGAGAAAAAACATGTATTTGACTCTGTGGTTCCAGGAATTTCTTAAGAGCATGTTGGTCTGGCAAACAAATCTGGACAGAATTGCTGGCCTCCAGTCTTTCATTGTTTGTCATCCAAATCCACTAATGCATGGATTGGTCTTTTCCAAACCACAGCTTATGATCTAGGGCTCAGAAACTTGCAAATAAATGATTGCAACTTATTGACCTTCTCCCTCTTTTTTTAAATGTAACCTTTATTTAACTAGGCAAGTCGGTTAAGAACAAATTCTTTTTTACAATGACGGCCTACCAGGGAACAGTGGGTTAACAGCCTTGTTCAGGGACAGAACGACAGAGGTTTACCTTGTCCGCTCGGGATTCGATCCAGCAACCTTTCGGTTACTGGCCCAGTAGGCTACCTGCCGCCCCAGCCGCCTCTTAGCTCCCAATACCGGCCTTAAATCATTAAATCATTAAAATTTAAAAAACTCACAGCCTTGTGATAATAATCAAACTTGAAATTGTGCTTAGTGCCAAACAGTGCCTTCCATGTGGCGCAGCCACACAACAATGCTGCTTGTCGACGTTGAACTGTTTTCTTCTTTCAGGAATTGATGACAGTCTTTCAGCTGCTGCACTGGAATGGAAGCCTGAAGGCCATGAGAGAGAGACAATGCTCCCGTCAAGTAAGATCTCATTTGGATAAGAGTACTGATTATTGGTATCACTTTATTTCATAGGCCTGTTTCATTTGGTATTTGTACTGGTAAGACATGCTTTGGTTTTAGTCAATATTCTTTGGTATGTATTTCAAACAATTTGTTTTCTGTTTTGTTCAAATTCATAACATATGAATGTTATGTGTAAAAAGTAAGTATGTACAGTATGTGAGCAAATTTGAATATGTTTCCATTTCTGGCACAAAACATATTTGGACACACACCTGGGTCCCGTGTGGCTCAGTTGATAGAGCATGGCACTTGCAACGTCAGAGTTTTGGATTTGATTCCCACGGGGGACCAGTTTGAAAAAGTATGAAAAATGTACGCACTCACTACTGTATGTCTCTCTTGATAGGAGCGTCTGCTAAATGACTAAATGTAAATGGGTGTACTACAAAGCAGGATCAATGAATTCGCCAGCTAACTTGCTTAAATATTCAGAATTATTTTTTATTGTTTAGAAAGATTAACTTGAAATGAGTATGGTGTAATTGACTCAACAAACAAAAACACATAAGTTTAGCTTAATGAATCAGGAAATCTATAGTTATTTCTGTTTGTTTATCAAAACTGGCTGGCTAACTCATTGATCCTGCTTTGTAGTATACCCCTCTGGTGTAAAGGAAGGGAAATATAGCTACATCATAACTCAAACTTCTCTGTTGAGTTTCAGCAACAGAATAACTGATCAAACTAAAGAGTTATTTGAGAAAAACATTTGCCTGACAGTTTCCATTAAATCCAGCAAGTTTGGAAAATAAAACATATCCCTCATCCTTACAGACTGCCAGTGATAGTATTTAATTATAATTCAAATGGTACAGCCAACACCACATCTCAGTTCAACTTAAGTACAGAATGGGACTGAAACTCACTGGAGATAATTGTCTGAGTTACACTCTGGCTTGAGTTAGGATGGAATGTCATGCTGAAGGAACCTATCTAAACCACATTGTGTGGGCTGAGTGAATACCTATGAAGTGATTCCGTTCCAGGCAGAGTCGGGTGACCTAAATGTTTGTGTTCAGTCCTCATTATCTCATGCATCTTACGTACATAAACGACTTTTAAGGCGTCAACTATGAGCCTTGATCGGAGTTTGATTCAAAAATGTTTGTCATTTTAACAGAGTTTAAAGCATTTTTCTTTGACTTCATCTGATCTCAAATACTAAAATATTCAGACTCTATGCACACACCTTTAAGATTTCATCCCCCACCCTTCATGTTTGCTAATCTAAAAATGTGATTTCGTTTTTGCAGTATGGTGGTCAATTCAGACAGCTTCCAATTCATGAAACAAATATAAATTCACCTGAATAATCAAAATGTGCCTCAATCCTGGCTTTCTACGCAATCTACGCCATTCAGATCACAAGTCGAAGAGGAGGAAGAGCAACCAGCAACTCCACGATTGGGATAGATACGACTCAGTTGTATTGTGTTTTCTAGGTTTACGGAGTGCTTTTGCCCTGTGTCTCTTTACTGATTAAGTATTCTATTTGGTCTGGCCTTGTGCCTTTCATCTCAATGGTTAAGGAGAGGGGCTGGGCCACTGGTAATTAGCTCACCCAGACGTCTCACATTCCTCATTTGAAATGATGTTATTGCTGGCCACGCAGCTCACACATTTGTGGTTCCAGGTCGTTTCAAATCCAGGCATTTCAGGATCATTAAACATAATCTGGAACTCAGTCAAACCTGCACTGCTAAAATACCAGTACTGTTGAAAAATATAATGATTTAATGGAGCACTTCTGTTTCCTACCCAGCTAGCCTGAATTTTCTAACGATTATGGCCATGGCGTCAATAAGGTCCATTCCGGCCTAACAACTTTTTGCTTTTGCTTTCCCCTAACAGGAAGTGCTGGCTCACTACTCCCATAGGGCACTGGATGATGACATGCGCACCCAAATGGCTGCTGATTGGGTGAACCGAGAGCAAGGCGTGGCGGGCACCATCGCCCAGGAGGTGGCGGCAACAGATCGAGAACTTGAGGAGGCCAGGCTGGCCGGCCGGGAGCTTCGCTTTCACAAGGAAAAGAAGGACATCCTGATGCTGGCTGTTGGCCAACTGGATGCAGCCAACACTGCCACCCTGCCTTCAACCTGCTAGGTATACGCTGGATTCCAACCCCATAACTCTATTCACTTCCATATGCCCACGTTGACTTCCCTTCTCGCGGTTCTCAAACGTCTGCATAGGTGTGGGAAACATAATAGTAACTCCGCATAGCTTCCACCATATGGCTTTTACCTATTCAGTCCGATCAGATCTGCGAGTTGGGAGTCAAGGGCAGATGGAAGGAAGTTTGGTTGTCAGTTTGTAATCTGGCCTTAGAGATGGAATGAGGAAAAGTGGCCAATACCATTGATTGTATAGAGACTAGCAAGGCAGCCATTTAGGAACCTTCAATTATAACACAGTGAGTGTTCTTAGATCTTTCAGCAGTTTTTTTCCAGCCCAGTACTAATATGCCTAATTCAGCTTATGAAGGTCTTGACAATAAGTTGATTAGTTGAATCAGATATGTTAGTGCTGGTTTAGAACGAAATCTTTAGGACCAGGATCGAATAATAATAAGTAATTGAGGTCCTTTTGTGCTGCCATGTTATTGGGTTTGTGAAATTCACATGGAATAATGAACTGTTATCATTCTTCTCATTCCCTTTCTATGCTTGTAGACAGCGCTACCACATGGGTAAAGTTAAAGCCCATCACCTGCCTTTAATGATCGTACAGGACATAATCACAAGGATATTGTCACAGAAAGATCTTACTCACCAAAATAGACCAATGTCTGTTGCTTAAACATGATCTATCACTACATTAAGGACTATGAAAGTTATTTGAACATTATGTATAGCTCTTAGATTACAGATCTTATATACAGAGGTAGGATCTTAATTTGATTACTCTTTTGTTGCTGAGAATTTTCCTGCACCACAGGAAATACAGATGAACTTTCGTAATTGACATAAATTTACTGAAAACGCACACTAACACACGGTTATATAGTATTGCACTTTTCATGTAGCCTACTTTTGGCCAGATAATAGCCTAACCACAGCTCATTATGGACATTATGGACTAAGCGTTCAAATCCTGTTGCTGCAGGATTATTTTGCTGTGACAACATAGGTCAAATTAAGATCCTACATCTGTAGAGTCTATCATTAGTGATAGCCAGCCTTATTTGCGAGAAAGAACCGCTCCACCGACTCAAACTGATGTCACTGATAAAATAACTAATCGCCTAGCTTTGCTTGCTAGAATGGATAGTTTACACCAATGTCAGTTATCCAACAGTTTTTTCCGGCCTTGCAGCTTAATGACTAAACCTTCAGCGTTATCATTCTAAGACAGGATCATTTACTGTCACTAAGCCATTTTTAACTCTATTATTAGGCTAAAATGTACACAAGTAATTTAGCCGATACCGATATCCGGATTGACCACTGCAATGGTGCTAACAACTGTTTAAATGTGAGTAATGTGTGCAACACAAAAACATAGCAAACACAGTGCACAAACGTAAGAGTTTGTAGTAATATATGGGATTGCAGTTTACCCCTAACCACAAGGTAAAAACATTATTAAAGTGTTTTTGGCAGCTATACGCTTCCCATAGAAAAATTAAAAGGACAAAATAAACATTATCAATGTAGAATCTCTATCATAAATGCTCCATGGAAAGTGTTTTTAGTCCAGGACTAGGCTTAACCTTTTAGCCATTATGAAATAACAGTGGATCCTTCTTGAATTCTTTTGAATTGACGTTGTTTGGGGGAATTTCACAGAGGCTTTACCATACCGGTACGAAATGTTATCTAGTCATGCGATCTGCTACTCTGAAATTCTCTTGAAATCGACCCATTTAGAAAACACATTTATTCAGGGGTCAGAACACACCGAGAATCCACTCATGTTCACATTGAATACCAGTAAATGCCTATGTCATATCACAATGGCAATATCACACTGACAGCTACAGTAAACAATGAATGCAAATAAAATGCACCAACCACCACACTGTTGTATCATAGTCCCAATGTCCTCTTGGGTTTAACATTGTATCCTACTTACTACGTGTCTCTTGATGGAATTGTCTATGGCATTTTTTTTCAGAAAATAAGCAGAGAAAAAGTTTAGCTAGCTTGCCCTAACTTTCCTTAATGTAATCATATCCCAATAGCAACAGCAGCGCCAAATAAGTTGACAAGATGCCCATTAGTCTTGGATAGCATTTACATTGCTTCTTCTTTCATTGACAGTATCGGTTACTGTTTTTAGTTCTCCTACCAAGCCAGGGTTAGGCATTTCCCGTGGTTCTCAATTTCTAAAGACCTGGCACCTGTTTCTACAAACAAAGCCATGTCAATTGAAGTGCAATCCAATGTATGCTTGTCCTAATTAAATTCAGAAATTAACCTTTTGTTAAAACTTACATAGTCAGGTCCATAATTATTGGCACCCTTTAAAAAGATGAGAGAAAAAAAGACTGTATAAAATAAGTAATACTAAGCTATATTTCATGGTAAAAAAAAAAAGGGAAATTGGATTATTTTATACTAATATAATTGCTCAGAGAAAGTGCTTTCGTTTAACCAGTAATAAAAGATAGGGGTAAAACTCCACACCCTCCACTTGCAAGGATAACGACACAGCCTCTTTCTAAAAGGTTTTATAAGATTGGAGAACACATTGGGAGGGATCTTAGACCATTCCTCCATACAGAATCTTTCCAGAACATTGATATCCTTCGTCTGCACTTATGGACTGCCCTCTTCAATTCAAAACACAGGTTTTCAATAGGGTTCAAGTCCGGAGACTGAGATGACCATTGCAAAATGTAGATTTTGTGATCAATTAACCATTTCTTTGTGGATGTTGATGTGTGCTTGGGGTTATTGTCTTGCTGGAAGATCCACTTGCAACCAAGTGTCATCCTCCACTTGCGCCCAAGTGTTCTTGGCTAAAACGTCCTGGTACTTGGTAAAGTTCATGATGCCATTGATCTTAAGGGCCCCAGGATCAGTTGAAGCATAATAGCCCCATAACATAAAAAATGCACCACCATATTTTACCAGAGATATGAGGTACTTTTCTGCTAATACTTCTGTTCTTCAACGCCAAACCCACAACTGTTGTGTGTGGCAAAAGAGCTCTATTTTCATGTCATCTGACCTGTCTTTGGGGCCCTTGTTAAGGCCAATGGCATTTTAGCCAAAACCCTGGTTGCCTCTGCCAGGAGGAGGCTGACACTTGGCTGCAAGTAGATACCTGACTGTATTTGTGTTCACTATTGGAAATCATATTTCATGAAGTGTCTGGTAGATGTATTCTCCCATCATGCTTATTTGTGTGAATCATATATTTTGTGTATTTTTCTTTTAAATGTATGTAATGGTGTGTTACCGATGGTTTTCATGGCAGTTGTCTGCTCACCATTAATCACATACATTGTTAAAAAATGTAGTTGTTTCATGTTTGGGTCCCACTTTTATATAAAGTGTAGCTAAAACAACCAATCTTACATGGTAATTAAATACATTTGCAGGTATATTGTTCACATTGTTGTAAGAGTATGGTTTCCAATTTCATTTTTTGCAAATCCAATACTTTTATAAATGTCATTTTTAACCAGATTGTTAATGTGTAACTACACTCTAATTACACTAAACCTGTCTGTGTAATTACCATGTAAATACATGTTGTAGCGACACTTAACTTGGGACTAATGTTTGCGTGTTATTCCTTTTAACACAGGTTGCAATCTTTTTATAGACTGTTCAGTCATGTTATTACCCTGCCTTCTCGCTTATCAAGTTGTGCATGATTCATAAATCCATTTGTACAAAACGTGATCTATATAAACTTTGTTTTATACAGTCATTATGTATTTTATATGACCAGTTTTAAATTGTTACTTTTTTACTCAATGTAGGTTTCTATTTAGATTTGTATACATAAAATGCAATAAAGCAGCCAAAAACAACCCTCAGTGATTCCAATGTCATCCATTATGAAAGAAAGAATGAAAAGAAAAGCATAGTTTGCTGGAGCACACTTCCTCATGGAAAAGTCAGTTCTCTTAAAAACCTAGAATCTCTGATTGTCTGTTTTTCCACTAAAACAGACTCGAAAGTGCCTTTCTACTATCTAACTTCAAGTCCCAGAGTCATTTTCTTCCTCTTCCCTGATGACCTGCATTAACAGAGCTACGGTAAGGATGTGGGGGAGGAGGGATTGTTGAAGCCCACAGACATAGTGGGGGTGCTATTACTGCGGAGCCGTGGCTCAGGCACTGTGCCTCCCAGCTGCCGGATAGAGTTGCACATAGGACAGGGGTAGTCCGAGAGGCCCTCGATGTCCTTGAAAGCCTGGTTAATGATGCGGCCCCTGCACTGGTCACAGTAGAAGTGTCCGCAGACCAGGCGCTGCAGCCGAGCCTCGTAGGAGATGCAGCTCTGGCAGTGCGGTGGGTCGAGGTCCAGGGAATGACTAAGCGTTTGAGGGCTGCTCTCTTTCGTGGCAACATGTATAACTGTCGCCTCTGCTGGCGAGCTGTTTCAGGGGGAAGTAGGAAACCAATGTTCATTACCTCTTAAGACCTAGCTACCATTAATTTCAGCCTTATAATATACAGTATACACTCCCTTACGTATTTATTTGGACATTGAAGGTACAACTTTTAATTTGGCTCTATACTCCAGCATTTTGAATTTGAAATCAAATGTTTCATATGAGGTGACAGTACAGAATGTAATCTTTTATTTTAGGGTATTTAACCGTTTAGAAATTAAATCATTTTATGTATCTAGTCCCCACATTTGAAGGTGTCATAAGTATTTGGACAAATTCACTGTATTGAAGTTTCCAAAAGTTTTGTATTTAGTCCCATATTCCTAGCATGCAATGACTACATCAAGCTTGTGACTCGACAAATTTGGATGTATTTGCAGTTCGTTTTGGTTGTGTTTTGGATTATGTTGTGCCCAATAGAAATGAATGGATAATAATGTATTGTTTCATTTTGGGGTCACTTTTTTGTAAATAAGAACAGAGTATGTTTCTGAACACTTCTACATTTATGTGGATGCTACCATGATTAAGGATAGTCATGAATAAATCGTGAATAATAATGAGAGAGAAAGTTACAGGCACTAAGATCATATCTCCAAGACATGCTAACCTCTCACTATTACCAATAACAGGGGAGGTAAAACAGATATGTATGAAAGTACCCTAAAATGAAAGGTGACATTCTGTACTGTCGCCTCATATGAAATATGTGATCTCAAATCCAAAATGCTGGAGTATAGAGCCTAATTAAAGGTTTTAGCTTCACTGTCCAAATTAATATGCTATGGCTTTTAAACTGAACATGTAAATGTGACAGCTTGACAACTCTAGTTCAACAAAGTGTCTGAGTGAGTGAGAAAAAGGACATGGTCAGCACCTCCATTCTACTGGCCTCCATTTTATGCCAGAGAGATTACATTGAGTATATTTTCGGTTGTGTATCAGCTATAACTAAATGCTTGTACAAGGATTTTAGTCAGTTAAAGTGTTGGTAACCTAAACCAAAGTTAACTATTAGAAATAGAAGAGTTCGTATTCCATGTACATTTACTATAACTCTCTTTGTCTGTGCATTATATAGCCTAAATTACGCAAAGTGGCAACCACTCACCTCTGAGCAGTAGATTTTGCACGTCGGGAACAATCAAAGCCCATGGCAGCAAGGAGTCCACGCATAAAGTCCATGTGAGACTTTTCATGATACCTCTGGCAAGACAAAGAGATTAATTAATTGTTCTGTTTGTTGACCATTTTTTTCACTAAACCAAGGAGCCTGTAGCCACAAGAGCCTGTATCCCATGTACATTTAACTCAAGTTGTTAGTGATTCCTATAACATTGACTTGAAACAACTATTTAAGGAGTCAGTTAAGTGAACAAACTTGTTCTGAAACCGGCACAGCCAGATATGTGGCCACTTTATCTTATCCAAGAAGTCACGCTCAAGTGAGATGTAAACTCGAGGAGCCTGTTTTGCAGGTGTTTCCATTAAGGTAAAGTCACTGTTAGACAGCCATTGACAATTACACAGAAGTGCATAGCCTGAACCCAAAAGTCAGACATAATAAGAGATACCATTATAATACATTGTCAAAACAGGCAGAGACAAAGGTGTAGGCCTATGAAAATGTTACAATATATTTGTAATGATGTTCCAGCCCACCCGACCATCTGCTCAAGAAGAAAATCGGCCAGCGGCTGAATCTACTTGATGATCCCTGCTCTACAGGGCCAATCCACAATTCAAACAATAACAAAGCAGATCCCCCTCCCCCCATCCTCCGCCTCTGTTTTGGTAAAGAGTTGAGGGATGGGCCTGAAGAAAGGACTGACCATCCATGATATCAATATTATAGTTTTAACCATGTTTTGAGGCTATACAGTGTTTGTTCACATTTACATTGTTTGCAGACATTGGAGTAAAACAAGCTTATATTTGGGGTTCTGATGTGGTACGACTAAGCTCATGAGGCATTCATTCATAAGTTTTATTCTTCAAGAATCATCATTAATTTATATGTCCAAAAATGGATGTACTAACTGTAGTTTGACTCTATAAAGACTGCACGATTCAGCACGATATTGGTAAAAAAAATACAGAAAATAGTTAAATATAATATTAGCAAAGAGTGTCGTTTTAATATGTGTGGGGCAGCTGCATCTTGAACGAGAGCTCACCGGTACAGACAGCCCACCGCTAGAGGGAGACTTGATCTAATTGCATTCTTTGGTTTTGCCGGATATGTTTCTTGCCCAACAGATGAACAACTTCCGCATAACGCTGCCCTCACGCCGGATTTAACATGGCGGCGGGACCGATTTCGGAGCGTAACCAAGGTAGAAACGTCTTTATATCTTACAATGAACTTCATCAAACGTATCCGTACGAGTAGTTTCCATTACAACTGAGCCCATGGCCTGGAAATTAGAGCTATAAATCTAGCTGAATGAAGACGTAGCTAGCCATATGCCCTTGTCTGTGTGACTCAATTCCATTGCCAAACAAAGCTCGTTTACAAGCCACCGTTTGCCATATGTATTGTAACAAGCAAGATAGCTAGCTATGTATTTTTATGTCCTGACAGACTCGGCCGATTTGTCTCTAATGAATACGCCGGGCTATGAATGGGTAGCTAGATAGCTCAAGGCAGGGCCATATATCTAAATGGCCCTGGCTCAAAGAGGGTAACATTAGCTAGCTGAACGTGTTCATAGCCTTGGTTGACGCGTTGGGCGCACACTTAAATTTTTTTTTTTTTTTAATACATTTAGCAACATTTAAGTAATTCAGTAGATGCTCTTATCCAGAGCGATTTTTTTAAAATATATTTTTGGGTCACACACCGGATAGGTGCAGTGAAACCGGCAACCTCTCGGTTCGTGTCCCCAACGCTCTCAACCGCTAGGCTGCATCCTGCTTACATTCCCTGTCTTTGGCAAAACTGCGCTCGTTTTGCAGGTTTTGTGCTCTTGAACCACAGACGTGATGTAACTGCAGCGTGTGCGTGGAAACTAGATTTAATGCTTTCTTGTGCACTGCTCGTTAATGTAAGTAATGCCCAAGTAATAGGAACCGATTATGGATATAGGATATAGCTTCCAACATGGGAGAAGTGTTTCTAAAAACAGGTAACGGTATTAATTTCCGCACGGCTTGAAAATATCTTGGATGGCATTGGACCACAACAAGGTCTTATGTTTGGGCTTATACCCATCCACTTAATGTTTTGCTCTATCTGTCACTTTAGATGCCACTGTGTATGTGGGTGGTTTGGATGAGAAAGTGGCAGAGCCACTGCTGTGGGAGCTCTTCCTACAGGCTGGGCCTGTGGTCAACACACACATGCCCAAAGACAGAGTCACGGGACAACACCAAGGTAAGTAACACACACTCATAAACAACGCATTGGTAACAAAACGGACACATACCATCAGTAAGACCAACCAGATATGCTACACTATTGTTGTCTAACCCCAGGGTTTCTTTCACATGGTGAGGTGGCACACTCATGTTTGAAGATAAGAACTGTGTAAAACTAGCCTATGCAAAGAAGACCGATAATTGTAGATTAGGTCTATGCTATGAAAGCAAACCCATCACTTGTTGATGTCGTGTCATTTTTGGAGACTCCTTTAGAGACAAGTAGCCTGCAGAAAAAATGCTAATCAGAAATATAACCTTTAAAGTCTTATTGAATGTTATTCTTTCCTCTGTCCCACCCCTTCGTAAGGCTATGGCTTTGTTGAGTTCCTCAGTGAAGAGGATGCGGACTACGCCATCAAGATTATGAACATGATTAAACTATATGGCAAGCCCATCCGTGTCAACAAGGCCTCAGCGCACAACAAGAACCTGGATGTGGGCGCCAACATCTTCATCGGTAACCTGGACCCGGAGATTGACGAGAAACTCCTCTACGACACGTTCAGCGCCTTTGGGGTCATACTCCAGACGCCCAAGATCATGCGCGACCCGGACACTGGCAACTCCAAGGGCTACGCCTTCATCAACTATGCCAGTTTCGACGCCTCTGACGCGGCCATCGAGGCCATGAATGGCCAGTACCTGTGCAACCGACCAATTACGGTGTCATATGCCTTCAAGAAGGATTCCAAGGGCGAGCGGCATGGCTCAGCCGCTGAACGCCTCCTAGCTGCTCAGAACCCGCTTTCGCAGGCCGACCGGCCGCATCAGCTGTTCGCAGATGCCCCGCCTCCCCCCTCTGCCTCGACGCCTGTCCTCACCACCCTGGGACCCGGGATGCCCATGCCTGGTAAGTGTGTGTGTGCGCGCAAGTGTGTGCACCAGTGTTAAAGAATTTGATTTCAGCTTCATCAATCAAATGTATTTATGCAGCCCTACTTACCTCCGCTGATGTCACAAAGTGCTGTACAGAAACCCAGCCTAAAACCCCAAACAGCAAGCAATGCAGGTGTAGAAGCACGGTGGCTAGGAAAAACTCCCTAGAAACCTAGAGAGGAACCAGGCTATGAGGGGTGGCCAGTCCTCTTCTGGCTGTGCCGGGTGGAGATTATAACAGATCATGGCCAAGATGTTCAAATGTTCATAGATGACCAGCAGGGTCAAATAATAATAATCACAGTGGTTGTAGAGGGTGCAGCAGGTCAGCACCTCAGGAGTAAATGTCAGTTGGCTTTTCAGGGCCGATCATTCAGAGTATCTCTACCGCTCCTGCTGTCTCTAAGAGAGTTGAAAACTGCAGGTCTGGGACAAGGTAGCACGTCCGGTGAACAGGTCAGGGTTCCATAGCCGCAGGCAGAACAGTTGAAACTGGAGCAAGCAGCGAGAGAGCGAGCGAACATACTTAAATTCACACGGGACACCGGATAAGACAGGATAAATATTCCAGATAAAGCAGACTGACCCTAGCCCCCCGATACAAACTATTGCAGCATAAATACTGGAGGCTGAGACTGGAGGGGTTGGGAGACACTGTGGCCCTGTCCAACAATACCCCGGACAGGGCCAACCAGGCAAGATATAACCCCACCCACTTTGCCAAAGCACAGCCCCCACACCACTAGAGGGATATCTTCAACCACCAACTTACTATCCTGAGACAAGGCCGTGTATTGCCCACGAAGATCTCCCCCGCGGCATGAACCCAAGGGGGGGCGCCAACCCGGACAAAAATATCACGTCAGTGACTCAACCCACTCAAGTGACGCACCCCTCCTAGGGACGGCATGGAAGAACACCAGTAAGCCAGTGACTCAGCCCCTGTAATAGGGTTTGATGCAGAGAATCCCAATGGAGAGAGGGGGAACCGGCCAGGCAGAGACAGCAAGGGCGGTTCGTTGCTCCAGTGCCTTTCCGTTCACACTCCTGGGCCAGACTACACTCAATCATAGGACCTACTGAAGAGATGAGTCTTCAATAAAGACTTAAAGGTTGAGACAGAGTCTGCGTCTCACATGGATAGGCAGACCATTCCATAAACATGGAGCTCTATAGGAGAAAGACCTGCCTCCAGCTGTTTGCTTAGAAATTCTATGGACAGTAAGGAGGCCTGCGTCTTGTGACCGTAGCGTACGTGTAGGTATGTACGGCAGGACCAAATCAGAAACGTATGTAGGAGCAAGCCCATGTAATGCTTTGTAGGTTAGCAGTAAAACCTTGAAATCAGTCCTAGCCTTAACAGGAAGCCAGTGTATAGAGGCTAGCACTGGAGTAATATGATCACATTTTTGGGTTCTAGTCAAGACTCTATCAGCCGTTTTAGCACTAACTGAAGTTTATTTAGTGCTTTATCCGGGTAGCCGGAAAGTAGAGCATTGCAGTCGTCTAACCTAGAAGTGACAAAAGAATGGATTCATTTTTCGGCATAATTTTTTGACAAAGTTCCCGATTTTTGCAATGTTACGTAGATGGAAAAAAAGCTGTCCTTGAAACAGTCTTGATTTGTTCGGCAAAAGAGAGATCAGGGTCCAGAGTAACGCAGAGGTCCTTCAGTTTTATTTGTGACGACATCAAGATTAGTTGTCAGATTCAACAGAAATTCTTTGTTTCTTGGGACCTAGAACAAGCATCTCTGTTTTGTCGTAGTTTAAAAGTTGAACATTTGCTGCCATCCACTTATGTCTGAAACACAGGCTTCCAGGGAGGGCAATTTTGGGTCTTCACCATGTTTCATCGAAATGTACAGCTGTGTGTTGTCCGCTTAGCCGTGAAAGTTAACATTATGTTTCCAAATGACATCACCAAGAGGTAAAATGTATATATGTAGTGAAAATAATAGTGGTCCTAAAACGGAGCCTTGAGGAACACCGAAATTGACTGTTGATTTGTTAGAGGACAAACCATCTGCAGAGACGAACTGATACCTTTCTGACAGATAAGATCTAAACCAGGCCAGAACTTGTCTGTGTAGACCAATTTGGGTTTCCAATCTCTCCAAAAGAATGTGGTGATCGATGGTATCAAAAGCAGCACTAAGGTCTAGGAGTACGAGGACAGATGCAGAGCCTCGGTCTGATGCCATTAAAAGGTAATTTGCCACCTTCACATGTGCAGTCTTAGTGCTATGATGGGGTCTAAAACCAGACTGAAGCGTTTCATATACATTGTCTTCTGGAAGGTAGTGAGTTGCTCAACAGCTTTTTCAAAAAATGTTGAGAGAAATGGGAGATTCGATATAGGCCGATAGTTTTTTATATTTTATGGATCAAGGTTTGGCTTTTTCAAGAGAGGCTTTATTACTGCCAGTTTTAGTGAGTTTGGTACACATCCGGTGGATAGAGAGTCATTTATTATGTTCAACATAGGAGGGCCAATCACAGGAAGCAGCTCTTTCAGTAGTTGGAATAGGGTCCAGTATGCAACTTCCTAAATCCTTCAGGTATTTTGTGGGGGTACTTAGATAGTAATCATATTGCCTTGTATAGCTTAGCCATAGATTGTGCTCCGTAGATTTGTAAGAGTAAGAATGACAAAAATGTGATTTTCCTCACAATTGGAAAATGTAACGTTGGCTTCACAATACCTTGACTATAACTTGTTCAATTAACATCAACACAACATCAAGATGATTTCAATTCAAAATGTGCAATTTCTCTCTCTCGCTGATCTTAATTTCCAGGCATGCCCCCTCCTGGTGCCTTCCCTCCTGTGCCACCCCCCGGATCCATGCCTCCTGGCATGCCCCCCGGCATGCCCATGCCCCCAGCCCCAGGGACACCAGGACCCCAGGAAGGGGGCTCAGGCCCCCCACCCGGCCCGCCACCCTTCCACCAGGGCATGCACCCGGGTAAGTCACTCACCCCGACCATATAATTGGAATGAGTACAACAGTCAGGAAAAGCTTGCCCAGATTGTTAAATATTGGAGCTTAGAAGTGTAGTGTGTGAAATTTTAAGTTACTGCTATTTCTGGTAAAGGAAAGAGAACATGTTTGCGATGAGGTGCGTTAATACACTACATGGCCAAAATGTGGACACCTGCTTGTCAAACATCTAATTCCAAAATGTTGGGCGATTTAGGCCTGGCTCGCAGACGGCGTTCCAATTCATTCCAAAGGTGTTTGATGGGGTCAAGTTCTTCCACACCGATCTCGTCAAGCAATTTCTGTATGGACCTCGCTTTGTGCGAGGTGGTGTTGTCATGTTGAAACAGGAAAGGGCCTTCCCCAAACTGTTGCCACAAAGTTGGAAGCACAGAATCGTCTAGAATGTCACTGTATTCTGTAGCGTTAAGATTTCCCTTCCCTGGAACTAAGGGGCCTAGCCCGAACCATGAAAAACAGCCATAGACCATTAATCTTCCTCCACCAAACTTTACAGTTGGCACTATGCATTCATGCAGGTAGCGTTCTCCTGGCATCCGCCAAACACAGATTAGACCATCGGACTGCCAGATGGTGAAGGGTGATTCATCACTCCAGAGAACGCGTTTCCACTGCTCTAGAGACCAATGGCGGCGAGCTTTACACCTCTCCACCCAACGATTGGCATTACCATGGTGATCTTAGGCTTGTGTGCGTCTGCTCGGCCATGGAAACAATTTCCCGACGAACAGTTCTTGTGCTGATGTTGCTTTTGGCCGTGTAGTGTATATGAAATGTAGCAGACTTTTATCCAAAGTGACTTTGTCATGCGTGTATGCATTTTACGTATGGGTGGTCCCGGGAATCGAACTCACTATCCTGGCATTGCAAGCGCCATGCTCTACCAACTAAGCTACTGAGGACCACCACCAATTATGTTGTTCATGTCCAACAGGAATGTCCCAGATGTCTATGCACCCTCATGGCCATCCCCCAGGTATGGTGCCTCCACCGGGCCCCCCAGGATCCAACCAGCACCGGGCGCCTCCACCCCCCGGCATGCCCCCTCATCCACACATGGGCATGCCACCGAGAGGGCCCTATGGGCATCCCATGGGTAAGTGCTATGCCTTCACAAGGCTAGGGGTCAATTCAACTCAATACAGTTCAGTAGTTGAAATGTATCAGTTGGATAATTAATTGCCTGTTAGTTGACTCCTGATTCATGAAACCAAAAGTGGTAAATTGTTTTGCATCACTATTTTTCTTAGTTTAATGCTACAGTCTGCAATTGGTACGTCCATTTTGGACTTTACATTTTTTTATTGTAAACAAGCATTTTTACATATTATTTACATATACATTTTATGGATATCCAAGAGGTTTGTTTCCTGATATCCTTGTTGAAATGTGCTGCTGTATGAGATTATATATAATTGTGTGAATTCCTTCTCTCTCCCCTCACCCACACAGGTCACCCCATGCATCCAGGCATGAGAGGACCCCCTCCCCCCATGCCCCCACCAGGCTACGGTGGGGGTCCCCCTCGTCCGCCTCCGTTTGGCTTCCAGAGGGGGCCACCAATGCCACCGAGGCCCCCCGGCGGCCCACCTCGAGGCCCCATGAGAGGACCAATGCCCCCATAGACTACGGAGGACCACAGCAAGGCGCATGACCATGCTTTCATTTAGCTTTTTTTTTTTCTATTCCAGAGTACAATTTGGAGACATGGTGTCGCTCCATTTCATTTTTTTTTTTTTTAAATAATCATTTTCTTCACTGTACAGATCCTGAACTAATGTTCAGAATAAAGGTTTTTAATACAACAAATTGGGTCTTTCATTTGATGTCAAGTGATTTCAGTTTTCATAGATGAGATTTAATTCAGAACATGCATCGTGTCAATTAACTTGTACTTTCCTAGTACAAACATAAGACACAACATGTAGTTGGTCTCCTGAATAGGTTAGAAACTCAAAATGTGATCAAAAGGCCAGTCGTTTGAGACCGTTGGTAGCCAGGATAGATGGTGAGGCATGTCCGTAATGACGAGGTGAATGAGAAGGTTGTTTTGACCAGACAAAGCACAAGTAAGTTGACAGGTTCCAGACCTAATAGAAAATAAATCTTATTTGCCTATATAAACCTTTATTTTTTATAAACCCCCAAATTCAATGTTGCTATAGGCAGTGCTTTGAGAGAAAGCTTTGAGTAGATTACAAATATTTATATATGCTTCCAAACTAGAAAAAATATTCCTTTTTGTGCTGTGTCCATGTTGAATGTGGTTCTCACTGTCTGTTGCCATGGTTATTGCAGATACCACTTGTCTGATGTAGTGGCTTATGGAGGAGGATGTATAGTGCTGCATAATCCTACTCTGATATTTTAAGCCATTTCTGATCATTTAAATTAACGATATTGATTCTTGAAGATTAAAATTGGTTGATACCACCAAGCCCCAGTTGAAATCGGCTGAAAATGTGTCATTAGAATCATCAGAATTGGACACAAAGTTAATTATGGCTGGACCCAACCTAGCTTGACCATGGATACAGGATATTGAGTGTGTCAGCCCAAACCTAGGTCAACAACAAGAAAACAAGGTTGTCGTAAAATGTCTTCTGGTCGTGAGAATCTTCCAGGGGTTACTTCCGGTTCCAGGGTGTCTGGGTTTTTTAGGTTTGCACTCATTTCACGCCACTTCAATAAAGCTACGACTGGAAGTGATTTTCATAGCAGGTTAGGAAAGCATTTTTTTTTTGCTAACCCTAACTCTTTTCCTAACCTTAACCTCAGTCTCCTAACCTGCTACAAATAAGAACATTCCAGTGGTAGCTTTATCAGAATATTTCTGTTTTTTTAGGTGGCTAATGTTCCCTTACATTATGAATGACACTTATTGTACTCATGCTGACCTATGATATTTACATTTTAATTATTAAGCAGTTCTTATGAGGCTTGACAGTGCAAATGAAGAGGCTTAAAACCCTATATTAGATTGGTAAATTAAACCCCCCTTAAAAAATGTTAGCTATTTTCATAGCGGTAGAATAACTGATATTTTCTGCCTAACTGAGCTGGGCGGGAAGTCATGGGTATTGAATAATTGAAGCTTAATTATTAAGCTTACTGGTTTCTTCAGCATCTTGTGTATGATGTCATTATGTGGAATGGGCCAGTGGTTGGCATAGAAACAGGAGCAGGTGTGTTTGTGTGTGAGGGGGGAGATAGAGAATTATGGGGGTGGAACTTTGATATTCAGCTCAGGGAGACATGTCCAGTTACATGGAAAACATTGTTTCAGATACCTCTTATGAATGCCTGTTGATTAGGGATAACTATGAGTCATATTTCAACGATATTTTCTTTCTTTTTTTACAGCTCATTATATCGAAGCTGTTCTATGCGAACATTGAATTAGAGCAGAGTAATACAAATACAGGTAACTTAAGTGTAGGCTATCACTGAAAGGGAGGCAATTCCTAGTATAGGCTATACATGTTTGCATGCGTGGTGAAGATCATTTTAATTTAGAGTACGTAGACCTAATACAGCTAAAGCCTAGGATACATGAGTCGATTTGAAACAAACATACCATCATGTTATGAATATAAATAGGCTACACGTCATGGTTGCTTGCTTTCACATGTAGGCCTACACATAATTCGAATAGTGTTGGGTGTGTGGGATGATGAGAGGGTGTGGTAGGCCACATCTAATGCGAAAACAAAATGTATGTTAATACTTTCAAATTGTTTGAAATACGGGTTAAGATAAATTATTCACTTGATAACCACTATAGCGCCATTAAGATAGACCGTGGCAAGGTGCATGAATGGTCTATTTATGCCGAGGACCAGAAATGTTCGATGGGGGGGAGGGGATCCACGATGCTACGTTTGGTACCCACTGAGGTGGTCCTTCTTGGTTCTCGCTTCACGCTTCCTCTTCAGTCAGTTAGGTTACGGGGAGCCTATCCACGTTTGAGCGGCATCAGCATCAACGTACTGGCATCCTGTGGACAAAATTCAAGCTGGGAATATAGTGAAAGCCAAATCCATAATTACGGTGAGATGATGCTGTTACCTTTACTAAAATGAAACTCAGCAAATTAGTTATAATTAGCCTACATAGGCCTAACGTTACCCCGTTGTTATCTGGATGTGCGTGCATCCCAAAAGATCTTGCGCACGGGCCACGATTTAGGTTGTGAAAATCTTCTTGTGTTTTATTGAAATGTAGCCTATCTATTTATGCGTCGATGCAGACTCAAATTGTGGATATGTCTTATTGCCTATTTAACATGACAGTATCCTGTCTAACATTATATCCAAGTCACCCCCGCAGCCCTGCGTAAAAATGCAGTCACGACAATGCCATATCTCTTCAAATATTGAGATAGGAACTGCGTTCGGTTTTAAATCCTTTATTTTACCGAAAATAATAAGTTAAATATTGAATTTAGATCAACAATTGAGCTAATTGCTTTAAGTCAGTTGTAAAAGACGCGCTTTTGTTGTACTGCGTTAAATATTGAATTATTGGCTACTCCAAAATACATTATATTACTAGCATACTATCTGAATTTCGCAGTCGTATTGCGCGTGAATTGACAAATGTGTTATAATTGTGCCATTGTCCTTCACGTAGGCTATTCATCGTGATTGTGTTGGTGAGGGGGATGGTAAGGGGGGGGGATTCCATGTCGACTGAATGCCAACCGTCCGTAATGCAAGTTGTTGGCAGACCATTTCTGACATAATAAACGTACATGTGTGACCTTGCAAAGATCTCAGATGGACCATCATATTGAGGTCGAATTAAAGCCGTGCTACTTTTGGCAAGCCAAGTCATGTACATGCTTTGCCTCCATCTATAACGACCTTGTCTCAGATGGCGCCATTTGTTGCTGATGCGGGTTTACTATTTCCCCTTATCAAATACATATTTCCTTAACCATTAATATAATCATGCCTGCACAACATAATTAGCATATATAGTGCCTGTAGATTTAGATTTTTTGGGAATGAGCCTAGTGGCACGTGTCCCCACAAGTTTGTAAAAATGTTTTTTTTTCTTTCTTTAAATTCTTTCTCTGTAATACTACTAGCCACAGCAATTTTATGAAGTTGGCTTTAGCTAGCCCAGATAGGTTCCCAATCTCTCATAACTAGCTACCAAGAAGCCATTTCTGGCAAAATATCAAGTTAGAGTAGCTAGTTTGTCTATCTATCTTAGCTGGTATGCCTGGTGGCAAGGTTAGTAGACTTTAGAAAGCAAGAAATAACTAAGACTCACATTCCTTTCAATCTTTTACCCAGGCTACCCAATGAACTCGTTGGACTGATAGTCACAGGGCCTCTGGTTCAGGTCCTGGTCGGTCTGCCCTCTTGAATTTGTCACCTTCATGTGAGAAGTGGGAAGGCACCCCAGTGCAGCCGTTAGGAGTGTTCTATGGTGTGAGGGAATCGCTAGGGTAAAGTACTGGGACGCCAGGAAAGCAGAGTGCATTTTAGGACCAATTTGTGTTAAAGTGAGTCTTGTCCCCATCTCTGACCCCACATGTGCAACCGTGTGGACTTTACTGACTAAAATATAGCATATCTGGTGTGTATATTTACAGCGACAGTGTTTTTCTAAATAGATGGATGTGTTGTTATTGCTGTACCCATTTTCATCCTCACTCTTGCTGCTTTTGGCAGGCACCTCTTTGGCTAATGGGTCACCCAGTGGCTCTTTAATCATTTTGTCTGCCACCCTGTTGTCAGGAAGAAATTCCCTGAAGAAGGCTCTCCTGCTCACTCTCTCTCTCTCCTCTCTCTCTCAATTTCTATCTCCCCTTTTCTCAATTTATCTCTTCCATGCTGTCTGTGCATTGTATCATGTCCTGTCTCACTTCCTTTGCTTTCTTCCTCCCTCTCACTATCACTCTCTAGATGTTTCTCTCCCCTCCCATCTGCTCACAGTCTCAAACCTCCCAAAGCTGAACACAGTCTTGATGCAAAAAGTTTATCCTCTCACTCCTGTACTATTGTTTTCCCATCGTATAATCCCAACACATGACATGAGAGGATTAATAATCCTCATTAGCCATTTAAAGCAGTCACTGCTTTAAACACCCCAAAATGGCATTATAGGTAAAGAAGAGCATTAGAGCATCTCCAGTCCTTGTCAAAGATGAAGTGGACACCTGTTTCAACAAAATACATATAGTTACTGGGGTTCAGCCTTGTAATGGGCTTTTGGTATTTTGTTGTCAAGGAAAATGTGGTCATGTCCATAGATTGAGATAATAATGAATTGTAAAAAGAAGAAAGATCGAATGACATGAACATACAGCCCCTCCCCCTGGGCAGCCAATTCGAAACATTGAATTTAAAGCTCAGTTACAATTTGACCCACCCATTTGATTCTGTAAAAAAAATGAGATTCTTGTATCAACACATCTATTCATCATTGTCTTACAAAATCCAATGCTATACTAATAAATGCTATATTTATTTGTTTCAAATTTATGGAAAGAGACCATTGCATGTTTACCGCTGTGATAGGCAGACGTACTGTAGATAAAAAGGCTTCCAAATAATATTGTTATCGGTGATGTTGATTGTATCAAAATATTCCCACCTTCTCTAATGGTGGCCACCATTTTAAATCTGACTTTGGGGAACAGGAAACTGTCTCTCAGCGCATAAACAGTGCATTCGCAAAGTATTCAGACCCCTTGACTTTTTCCACATTTTGTTATGTTACAGCCATATTCTAAAATGGATTCAATAGTTTTTTCCCTCATCAATCTACACACAATACCCAATAATGACAAAGCAAAAACAGGTTTCTAGAAATGTTTGCAAATGTATTAAAAATACACAACTGAAATAATACATTTACATAAGTATTCAGACCCTGTATTCAGACCCTTTACTCAGTACTTTGTAGAAGCACCTTTGGCAGCGACGACAGTCTGAAAATCATCCCCACAGCATGATGCTGAAACCACCATGCTTCACTGAAGGGATGGTGCCAGGTTTCCTCCAGACGTTACACTTGGCATTCAGGCCAAAGAGTTAAATCTTAGTTTCATCAGACCAGAGAATCTTGTTTCTCATGGTCTGAGTCCTTTAGGTGCCTTTTGGCAAACTCCAAGCGGGCTGTCATGTGTCTTTTACTGAGGAGTGGTTTCCGTCTGGCCACTCTACCATAAAGGCCTGATTGGTGGAGTGCTGCAGAGATGGTTGTCCTTCTGGAAGGGTCTCCCATCTCCACAGAGGAACTCTGGAGCTCTGTCAGAGTGACCATTGGGTTCTTAGTCAACTCCCTGACAAAGGCCCTTCTCCCCAGATTGCTCAGTTTGGCTGGGCGGCCAGCTCTAGGAAGAGTCTTGGTGGTTCCAAACTTCTTCCATTTAAGAATGATGGAGGCCACTGTGTTCTTGGGGACCTTCAATGCTGTAGACATTTTTTTGGTACCCTTCCCCAGATCTGCTCTCGAGTGGCGCAGCTGGCACTGCATCTCAGTGGTAGAGGCGTCACTACAGACACCTTGGTTCGAATCCAGGCTGTATCACAACTGGCTGTGATTGGGAGTCCCATAGGGCGGCGCACAATTGGCCCAGCGTTGTCCAGGGTTGGCTGGTGTAGGCCGTCATTGTAAACAAGAATTTGTTCTTAACCTCTCCGGGCTAGGGGGGCAGTGTTCGGAAGTTCGGAGAGTCTGGCCTGCCCAAAGTAAAATGCCTGTTACTCAGGCCCAGAAGCTAGGATATGCATATAATTAGTTGTATATGATAGAAAACACTTTGAAGTTTCTAAAACTGTTAAAATGTCTGTGAGTATAACAGAACTGATATGGCAGGCGAAAACCAGAGGAAAATCCATCAGAAAATTGCTTTTTTGAGCTCCTATGCAATTGCTATGGTTTCCTATTGCACAATGAAAAGAATAGCTCCCAGGTTGCAGTACCTATGGCTTCCACTGGATGTCAACAGTCTTTAGACAAGGTTTCAGGCTTGTTCTTTGAAAATGAACAAGTAGCTGTAGTTTATCATTGGGTTCCTCCTTGGGTCTGTAGTCCTGTGGCGCACGTGACTGAGGGCGTGCTCTTTGTTATTTATCTCCGGTATTGAACATACTACATTCCGTCTTAAATGTTAACGTTTATTTACATATTAGGGTACCTGAGGATTGATTAGAAACGTTGTTTGACTTGTTTGGACAAAGTTTATCGGTAACCTTTTGGATTCTTTTGTCTGTATGTTGAACGAGTTGAACGGGTGGATTACTGAACAAAACACGCCAACCAAACAGAGTTTTTGAGACATAAAGAGGGACTTTATCGAACAAAACAACCATTTATTGTGTAGCTGGGACCCTTGGGATTGCAAACAGAGGAAGATCTTCAAAGGTAAGTGATTTATTTTATCGCTCTTTTTGATTTTTGTGACGCCTGTGCTGGTTTGAAATATATTTATATGCAGGAAGTATGCGGGACGCTGTCCTCAGATAATCAAATGCTATGCTTTCGCCGTAAAGCCTATTGGGGTCTGAATACTTATGTAAATAAGGAATTCATGTTTTTTAATTTTAATACATTTGCAAACATTTATAAAAAACTATTTTTGCTTTGTCGTTATGGATAATTGTGTGTAGATTGAAGTCGGAAGTTTACATACACCTTAGCCAAATACATTTAAACTCAGTTTTTCACAATTCCTGACATTTAAACAGAGGAAAAATCCCCGGTCTTAGGTCAGTTAGGATCACCACTTTATTTTAAGAATGGGAAATGTCAGAATAATAGTAGAGATCATGATTTATTTCAGCTTTTAATTCTTTCATCACATTCCCAGTGGGTCAGAAGTTTACATACACTCAATTAGTATTTGGTAGCATTGCCTTTAAATTGTTTAACTTGGGTCAAACTTTTCGGCTAGCCTTCCACAAGCTTCCCACAATAAGTTGGGTGAATTTTGGCCCATTCCTCCTGACAGAGCTGGTGTAATTGAGTCAGGTTTGTAGGCCTCCTTGCTCGCACACGCTTTTTCAGTTCTGCCAACAGATTTTCTATAGGATTGAGGTCAGGGCTTTGTGATGCCATCTATTTTGTGAAGTGCACCAGTCCCTCCTGCAGCAAAGAACCCCCACAACATGATGCTGCCACCCCCGTGCTTCATGGTTGGGATGGTGTTCTTCGGCTTGCAAGCCTCCCCCTTTTTCAACCAAACATAACGATGGTCATTATGGCCAAACAGTTCTATTTTTGTTTCATCAGACCAGAGGACATTTCTCCAAAAAGTACGATCTTTGTCCCCATGTGCAGTTGCAAACCGTAGTCTGGCTTTTTTTATGGCAGTTTTCGAGCATTGGCTTCTTCCTTGCTGAGCGGCCTTTCAGGTTATGTCGATATAGGACTCGTTTTACTGTGGATATAGATACTTTTGTACCTGTTTCCTCCAGCATCTTCACAAGGTCTTTTGCTGTTGTTCTGGGATTGATTTGCACTTTTCGTACAAAAGTACGTTCATCTCTAGGAGACTGAACGCGTCTCCTTCCTGAGCGGTATGACGGCTGCGTGGTCCCATGGTGTTTATACTTGCGTACTATTGTTTGTACAGGTAAATGTGGTCCCTTCAGGCGTTTGGAAATTGCCCCCCAAGGATGAACCAGACTTGTGGAGGTCTACAATTTTTTTTCTGAGATCTTGACTGATGACGTCAAGCAAAGAGACACAGAGTTTGAAGGTCGGCCTTGAAATACATCCACAGGTACACCTCCAATTGACTAAAATTATGTCAATTAGCCTATCAGAAGCTTCTAAAGCCATGACATCATTTTCTGAAATTTTCCAGGCTGTTTAAAGGCACAGTCAATTTAGTGTATGTAACTTCTGACCCATTGGAATTGTGATACAGTGAATTATAAGTGAAATAATCTGTCTGTAAACAATTGTTGGAAAAAATACTTGTGTCATGCACAAAGTAGATGTCCTAACCGACTTGCCAAAACTATAGTTCGTTAACAAGAAATTTGTGGTGTGGTTGAAAAAACGAGTTTTGACCAAAGTGTATGTAAACTTCCGACTTCAACTGTATATACACTACTGCTCAAAAGTTTGGGGTCACTTAGAAATGTCCTTGTTTTTGAAAGAAAAGCTCATTTTTTGTCCATTAAAATAACATCAAATTGATCAGAAATACAGTGTAGACATTGTTAATGTTGTAAATGACTATTGTAGCTGGAAACAGCTGATTTCTTTATGGAATATCTACATAGGCGTACAGAGGCCCATTATCAGCAACCATCACTCCTGTGTTCCAATGGCAAGTTGTGTTAGCTAATCCAACTTTATCATTTTAAAAGGCTAATTGATCATTAGAAAACCCTTTTGAAATTATGTTAGCACAGCTGAAAACAGTGAAGAGGTGACTCCTGAATGCTGGCCTTCTAGGCAGAGTTGTGAAGAAAAAGCCGTATCTCAGACTGGCCAATAAAAATGTAAGTTTAAGATGGGCAAAGGAACACAGACACTGGACAGAGGAACTCTGCCTAGAAGGCCATCATCCCAGAGTCACCTCTTCACTGTTGACGTTGAGACTGGTGTTTTGCGGGTACTATTTAATGTACTTGTCCTCTTGCTCAGTTGTGCGCCGGGGCCTCCCACTCCACTTTCTATTCTGGTTAGGGCCAGTTTGCTGAGATGGAATGGTACTTAAAGGGGCAATCTGGGATTCGCAAAACAACAAATTGTTACCCCGCCACTTGTTTTGATTAAAAGCTGAGGGATGGAGCTTTAGATGCAAGGACTCCATTAGATCACAGTTATGGTTTCAAACATGTTTTAAACTATACAGTATTTGTTTAAAATTCTATTGACCCCAACCTTGATTCTGAAGTATGGTCCATGTGACTGACAATGTGTTTGCGCTTTCCCTCTGTAGAGTAGCTGTCCATCACAGAGAGGGCCCTGTGATCCAATTCAGCTAAACTCTCCGCCACCCTGTTGGAACGCTACCTGACATAAACACTCCCCAGAGATTCCTGAGTTCACAACCCACTTTTCAGGTCATAAACCCCTGCCTTTGAATTTCCTCAACACTTCAACAATGGAGGACGGCTATCAGAACAAGACAGCCTTTATAAAGGGCGCCAAAGACATTGCCAAAGAGGTCAAGCGCCAGGCGGCCAAGAAAGTGGGCCGCGGTGTGGACAAGATGACCGACGAGTACAGCAAACGCTCCTACGCCCGCTTTGAGGAAGACGACGACGATGACTACCCTGTAGTGCCTGGGGGGCAGGACGGTGGTTACTACCGGGGCGACAGCCAGGCAGCCAATGACGATGAAGGTGGCCACAGCGACTCCACAGAGGGTCACGACGAAGACGACGAGATCTACGAGGGCGAGTACCAGGGCATTCCCCGCGCTGACTCGAGCAAGGCTGCTGACGGCCTAGCAGGGGGAGATGGGCAGCAGTTCAGGGACATGGCACAGTTTGAGGGGGAGCGGCGGAAGGACCAAGAAGAGCTAGCCCAGCAGTACGAGACCATCCTGCAGGAGTGTGGCCATGGGAAGTTCCAGTGGACCCTCTACTTTGTGCTGGGGCTGGCCCTCATGGCAGACGGTGTGGAGATCTTTGTGGTGGGCTTTGTGCTCCCCAGCGCTGAGAAGGATATGTGTCTATCAGAGGAAAGCAAGGGCATGTTGGGTAAGTGTGACCCTTAAACTGTGTATTTCTTATTGATTTACATGCTAGGTAAGTGAACCTTTAAATTTTTTGGAGCCTGTTGAAGACTGTATTTCTCTGATCAAGTGTCAAATGTGGGGGGTTTTATCGGTCTCAATGCAAATTCAAAAGGCCCTGTCGTTCTGCAGTAAAGCATGCTCTGCTTTGGTCTTGTCTCTCAGACACGTCTGTCTGTCTCCTGACACGTTCCTTCCTCTTCCGCTGACACAGAGAGTTCATTCTCACATAAAAGGGAAAACCATCTATAAATAGCCTCCTCCATCCCACACCTCCCCCCTTTCACTGCCCTTGAGCTGTGTGTGTGTGTGTGTGTGTGTGTGTGTGTGTGTGTATCTGTCTGTGTGTATGTGAGTGTGACGGCGTCTGCCCACACACACACCTAACCGCAGGTTTACACAATGCAATTGGCAGCAAGCACAAATGCAAGTTTTTCTTTGGGGGGGTACATTGCAAGACAGTCATTTATGTGAGTTTTGATAACAAAGTCTCAAGATGTGAGGGATTTACCGTAGAACTTTGACCCCAAACCGATAAGATTAGCATTCTTGCATCGTTATTTTGTTGAAATATAGTTCTGAGAAATTAAGCTAATTGATTGCACCCAAATTGGCCACTTTAATATATATTATTCATATAATATAAACGTTTGACCGTTTATTTTGATTGCTCATGTCTAACTCATTCTTAGAAAAAAGTTGCGGATGTTAGGTACTATATTTATTCAATATTACATGAATCCTATACATTTCAATTTGGGTGCAATCAATTAGCATAACTTCTCAGAGGTCAAATGATATTTCAACAAAATAATGTTGCAGGAATGCTAATCTTATCTGTTTCTAACAACAGAAAAGATTTCAGAACAATTTGAGATGGTGGGTGTCGGAATCCTCTTTCTTGTGCTTTTTGAGGTGGAACGACCTCAAAGGTTAACAAATAAAGCAGCTGTATGCACAGGTCTGATTGAAACATGAATCTCTCTCATTGTCTTTCTCCGTCCTCTGCAGGTCTGATTGTTTATCTGGGAATGATGGTCGGGGCATTCGTGTGGGGTGGGCTCGCTGACCGGATCGGCCGACGGCAGTCCCTTCTTATCTGCCTCTCCATCAACAGCGTCTTCTCCTTCTTCTCCTCCTTTGTTCAGGGCTACAGCACCTTTCTCTTATGCCGACTACTTTCTGGTGTTGGGTAAGATTCTGAAAACTGATGGATGGTGAATGAGTGAGACCCAGATGCAGGTGGGCTTAAGGGCTTTTTAATGTAGTTTCAGTGCCTTCAGAAAGTATTCACACCCCTTAACATTTTCCACATTTTGCTGTGTTACAGCCTGAATTGAAAATTGATTAAATTGAAATTTTGTGTCATTGGCCTAAGCACAATAGCCCATAATGTCAAAGTGGAATTATGTTTTTAGAATTTTTTTCAAATGAATAAAAAATAAAAAGCTGAAATGTCTTGAAATGTAAATGTATTCAAGACCTTTGTTATGGCAGTTCAGTTCAGTTCAGGAGTAAATATTTTCTTAACAAGTCACATAATAAGTTGCATGGACTCACTCTGTGTGCAATAATAGTGTTTAACATGATTTTTTTAATATTCACTGCTCGACTGAGGTCCCTTAGTCGAGCAGTGAATTTCTAACACAGATTCAACCACAGGGAGACCAGGGAGGTTTTCCAATGCCTCGCGAAGAAGGGCACATATTGGTAGATGGGTAAAAAAAAGCTTTGAGCATGGTAAAGTTATTAATTATGTCACGATTCTCTACTGAAGGGACAGACCAAGACGCAGCGATGTAGCCAGAATACATGATTTAATAAATCCACGGGGAACAAGACGGAACAAAACAAAGAACGGAGAACGTAACGATGAACATAACTGAACAAACCAAACACAGCTATGAACATACAATAACCCACCAACCCAGAGTGAAGCCTACTAGCCTAAATATGGTTCCCAATTAGAGACAACGACACACAGCTGCCTCTAATTGGGAACCATTACCCAACATAGAAATACGACACCTAGAAAGAACAAACCCTACACAAAGACAAAACCAAAACGCTCCAGCCTGAAACTCGGGACTGGGCGTTACAAATTACACTTTGGAGGGTGTATCAATACACCCTGTCACTACAAAGATACAGGTGTCCTTCCTAACTTAGTTGCCAAAGAGTTAGGAAACCGCTCAGGAATTTCACCATGAGACCAATCAATAGTGACTTTCAAACAGTTACAGAGTTTAATGGCTGTGATAGGAGAAAACTGAGGATGGATCAACAATACTACTCCACAATGCTAACCTAAACGAAAGAGTAAACATAAGCCTGTATTGATTTTTTTCTTCTGTCCTGAATACAAAGCGTTATGTTTGGGGCAAATCCAACACAACACATCACTGAGTACCACACTTCATATTTTCAAGCATGGTGGTGGCTGCATCATGTTATTGGAATGCTTGTTTTTTAGGATAAAAATAAACAGAATAGAGCTAAGCACAGGCAAAATCCTAGAGGAAAACCTGCTTCGGTGTGCTTTCCTACAGACACTGTGAGACAAATTCACCTTTCAGCAGGACAATAACCTAAAACACAAGGCCAAATATACAGTGGAGTTGCTTACCAAGATGACATTGAATATTCCTGAGTGACCTAGTTACAGTTTCGTCTTGAAAATCAATGGCAGTACTTGAAAATGGCTGTCTAGCAGTGATCAACAAACAACTTGACAGAGCTTGAAGAATTTTAAAATGAATAATGTGCAAATATTTTACAATACAGGTTTTCAAAACCCTTAGAGACTTACACAGAAAGACTCACAGCTGTAATCGCGGCAAAAAGTGATTCTAACATGTATTGACTCAGGGGTGTGAATACTTTAAATTAGATATTTCTGTATTTAATTTCCCCAAATTTGCAAAAATGTCTAAAAACATGTTTTCACTTTGTCATTATGGGGTACTGTGTGTTGATGGTTGAGAAAATAATCATATTTGAATTCAGGCTGTAACACAACAAAATGTGGAATAATTCAAGGGGTATGAATACTTTCTGAAGGCACTGTTTATAATTAGGAGAGTTAGATTTTCTTGGCTTTAATGCTAAGAATGACCTTTCATCCAAATAGCACCCTCTCGGAAGCTATGTAGCACTCCTACCACCAAATATTATCTTCAAGTTTGATTTAATTTAACCTCCAGTGGTTTGTTTCTCTCTGCTAATCCTTTCAGGATCGGTGGTTCCATCCCCATTGTGTTCTCCTACTACTCAGAGTTTCTGGCCCAGGAGAAACGTGGGGAGCACCTCAGTTGGCTCTGCATGTTCTGGATGATTGGTGGCATCTATGCCTCAGCTATGGCATGGGCCATCATCCCACACTATGGTGAATTCAATCATCACGGATATGGCCCTAAAAGCACTCAAAATGCCTTACCACAAAGTTGTATCTAGTGATTACGCAGGGATACAGTTTGTGCTTCGTCCCATTTTTCTCTCTCTGCTCCTCTCCTCCCAGGCTGGAGTTTCCAGATGGGGTCAGCCTACCAGTTCCACAGCTGGCGTGTGTTCGTCCTGGTGTGTGCATTTCCCTCTGTTGCGGCTATTGCTTCTCTCACCACCATGCCAGAAAGCCCTCGCTTCTTCTTAGAGGTAAGCAAGGGTCGCTTTCTCATAAGTCCATATAGAAGCAGTTTACCCAAGTCCAATTCTAACCTAAATAATTTGAAGCCTTAAATATCGTTACCTGAGTTGGCTATTGAAGAGCAGTAAATATTGCAGATTATACCTTTAAAGGCACAATCTGGGATATTGTTAATTTAGTATTTTCAATTCTTCAGATTTACAGTGCATTCGGGAAGTATTCAGACCCCTTTTCTTTATTCAGACTGTTTCCACATTTTGTTACGTTTCAGACTTATTCTAAAATGGATTAAATACTAAATGTTCCTCATAAATCTACACACAATACCCCATAATGACAAAGCGAAAACAGGTTTATAGAAATTTTTGCAAATGTATTAAAATTAAAAAACAGAAATACCTTATTTACATAAGTATTCAGACCCTTTGCTATGAGACTCGTAATTGAGATCAGGTGCATCCTGTTTCCATTGATCATCCTTGAGATGTTTCTACATCTTTATTGGAGTCCACCTGTGGTAAATTCAATTGATTGGACATGATTTGGAAAGGGGCACACACCTGTCTATATAAGGTCCCACAGTTGGCAGAGCATGTCAGAGCAAACACCAAGCCATGAGGTCGAAGGAATTGTTCGTAGAGCCCTGAGGCAGGATTGTGTCGAGTCATACATACAATAGCCCATAATGTCAAAGCGGAATGATGTTTTTAGAATTCTTTACAAATTAATAAAAAATTCAAAGCTGAAATGTCTTGAGTTAATAAGTATTCAACCCATTTGTTATGTCAAGCCTAAATAAGTTCAGGAGTAAATATTTTCTTAACAAGTCACATAATAAGTTGCATGGAATCAATCTGTGTACAATAATAGTTTTGCATAATTTTTCAATGACTAGCATGTCTCTGTACCCCACACGTACAATTATCTGTAAGGTCCCTCAGTCGAGCAGTGAATTTCAAACACCGATTCAACAACAAAGACCTGTGAGGTTTTCCAATGCCTTGCAAAGAAGGGCACCTATTGGTAGATGGGTAAAAAAAAGAAGACATTGAATATCCCTTTGAGCAAAGTTATTAATTACACTTTGGATGGTGTATCAATACACCCAGTCTCAACAAAGATAAAGGCGTCCTTCCTAATTTAGTTGCTGAAGAGTTAGGAAACCACACCATGAGACCAATGGTGACTTTAAAACAGGTAATGGCTGTGTTTAATTGCTGTGTTTAATGGCTGTGATAGGAGAAAACTGAGGATGGATCAACAACATTGTAGCTACTCCACAACACTAACCTAAATGAAAGAGTGAAAATAAGGAAGCCTGTACATATTATACTTTTTAAAAAAACATGCATCCTGTTTGCAATAAGGCGCTAAAGTAAAAATGTAAAAAATGTGGCAAAGAAATGAACTTTCTGTCCTGAATACAAAGCGTTATGTTTGGGGCAAATCCAACACAACACATCACTGAGTACCACTCTTCATATTTTCAAGCATGGTGGTGGCTGCATCATGTTATTGGAATGCTTGTTTTTTTAGGATAAAAATAAACAGAATAGAGCTAAGCACAGGCAAAATCCTAGAGGAAAATCTGCTTCAGTGTGCTTTCCTACAGACACTGTGAGACAAATTCACCTTTCAGCAGGACAATAACCTAAAACACAAGGCCAAATATACAGTGGAATTGCTTACCAAGATGACATTGAATATTCCTGAGTGGCCAATTTACAGTTTCGGCTAGAAAATCAATGGCAGTACTTGAAAATGGCTGTGTAGCAGTGATCAACAACTAACTTGACAGAGCTTGAATAAACAGAGGAGCGCCAGAGTTCCTCTGTGGAGATGGGAGAACCTTCCTGAAGGACAACCATCGCTGCAGCCCTCCACTAATCAGGCCTTTATGATAGAGTTGCAAGTGGAAGCCACTTCTCAGTAAAAGGCACGACAGCTCGCTTGGAGTTTGCCAAAAGGCACCTAAAGGACTCTCAGACCATGAGAAACATGATTCTCTGGTCTGATGAAACCCAGATTGAACTCTTTGGCCTGAATGCTGTAGAGTGCTCAGGACCTCAGACTGGGGCGAAGGTTCACCTTCCAACAGGACAACGACCCTAAGCACACAGCCAAGACAACAGAGGAGTGGCTTGGGGACAAGTGTCTGAATGTCCTTGAGTGGCCCAGCCAGAGCCCGGACTTGAACCCAATCGAACATCTCTGGAGAGACCTGAAAATAGCTGTGCAGCGACGCTCCCCATCCAACCTGACAGAGCTTGAAAGGATCAGCAGAGAAGAGTGGGAGAAACTCCCCAAATACAGGTGTGCCAAGCTTGTAGCGTCATACCCAAGAAGACTCAAGGCTGTAATTGCTGCCAAATGTTCTTCAACAAAGTACTGAGTAAAGGGTGTGAATACTTAAGTAAATTCGATTTATTGTACATTGGGTTTGCAAAAATTTCTGTAAACCTGTTTTTGCTAAGTCATTATGGGGTATTATTTGCAGATTGATGAGGGGAAAAAACTGTTGAATCCATGTTAGAAAATGCTGTAATGTAACGAAATGTGGAAATGTCAAGAGGTCTGAATACTTTCTGAATGCAATGTACACATTGATTATTGAGCTTAGCACAACTGTCTTACTCTAGTAGCATAACCAAAAATATAAGGTTTTATTACAAATGAATGGAAATTATATTAAGGCACATTACAGTACACCCTTAGATACTTCACACAGACATGATGTTTCACAATACTCGTAATGTGTTTCAACTGTAAGTGTTTTTGATGAAGTATGCAATCATTTCCCAACAGAACGGCAAACACGACGAAGGCTGGATGATTCTGAAACAAGTTCACGACACCAACATGAGAGCAAAGGGACACCCAGAGAAGGTGTTTTCTGTGAGTATTTCTGAGACAAATATGTAAAGTCTTTGAATTAAAAGGTTCTTCTGCAAAAAGGGTTTGTGAAGTTGTATTGTTCTGTCCTAGCTGTTTGTTTTTGTGTCACCTCGTCCCCAGGCTGGAAGTGTCTGATGAGACTAATATTTGTCTACTGCGAATGCTAGACCTACTATGTTTTGTTCGTTTATTTACCACTCCAAACAAGAAGTTCCCTCACAGGAAAATGGAGTTGTTCTAATCTAATCTGATGTATACATGTACTGCATACAGATGAGTTGAAAATGGAAGGTCTTATTTTCCCAGGTCACCACCATCAAAACTGTAAAGCAGATGGATGAGCTGGTGGACATGGGAGGAGACATATCAACTTTGCGACGCATAAATTGAAGCTGACCAGCCTATTCCACCAGGTAAGCGTCATGTTTAAGATCCTATACAGGTATGAGAATATGATTGTTTTATGTGTATATATTTGATATTTCATACAGTATATGTTCATTTACTGTATGTGACTGCATAGATTATGTACGCCACTTAGCAGGCGTTTTATCCGAAATGACCAAAGCCCAATTTATGCTAAGTGGTTTTTATAGTGTGTTTTTGTGTTTTTAAACCGAGTCAGCTGTAAAACCTAGGTGCATATATTAGTAATTTTCTGTGGGTTGCTATAGGTGCGGAGTAACTTCTTGGCCATCTTCAATCCAGAATACAGAAGGACCACCTTCATGATGATGGCTGTCTGGTTTACCATGTCGTTCAGGTAGCAGAACCAGGGCCATGACCTTAGCTGTTATCAGCGGCCTGTGCACAAACTGGTTATTTTCTGATCAATCAGAAAGCTCAAGAAATGTTTTATCATATCAAATCTAAAAAGGTTATAAAAAATAGTGTCTCCTGCCATCTTAACAGACTGGCCATTGAGGTTCATACTTATCTCAACTGATTTCAACATAGTGAAAAATGAAGAAACATAGTCATGTTTATTTGGTTAAACTACTTTTGTATTTTACTTCTCCCCCAGCTACTATGGGCTGACAGTGTGGTTCCCTGACATGATCAAATACATTCAGAAGCAGGAATATGCCTCACGCACCAAGTTCTTTACCAAGGAGCGAGTGGAGCATGTCACTTTTAACTTCACCTTGGAGAACCAGGTGCACCGCCAAGGACAGTACTTCAACGACAAGTCAGTCCTCATGATATTACACAGAACTTTGTGAATTTGCAAAATGCCATTCTGTATCTAATCAGGAATGGTTAACTGTGCTGGCCTTAATTTCACAACTATGCAATGGACACTAATTGGTAGTCGACTCTCATACAACTGGGCCGTTAAATACATGGTCTTTCTTACTTTTACCATTGTCCACAAGGTTCATCAACCTGAAGATGAAGTCCATGGTGTTTGAGGACTCAGTGTTTGAGGAGTGCTACTTCGAGGACATCACCTCTAGCAGAAGCTTCTTCAGAAACTGCACCTTTATCGCAACTCTCTTTTACAATACAGGTAAAGTCTCTCCCAAAAGAAGAAGCGTAAACGATATAGAGTAGGGCTTAGAATATTTATGAACCCAGTCCATGCCTAGCATTGAACTGGGCAGTATCCTACCCTTGGCCCCTTCTTGACACCTCTCTTGCTTTCAATTCTCTTGTCAGACTTGTTCCAGAACAGAATCATCAACAGCAAACTGGTAAACAGCACCTTCCTACACAACAAGGAAGGCTGTCTGCTGGACTTCACTGATGACAACAACGCCTACATGATCTACTTTGTCAGTTTCCTGGGCACGTTGGCCGTGTTACCCGGCAACATTGTGTCAGCCCTGCTGATGGACAAAATTGGGCGTCTGAGGATGTTGGGTATGTCACGCCTTCATTAATGTGTTATTAATGCTTTATACAACATTCAAAGAAAAGGTGCTTCTTGTGAGATTCTACATCTGATGATACATGAACCATGCAGGCTTTACTACACCACAGTATTTCATGATTAGCCTACTATGAAAAGAGCCCTTTGTCAGATTTTTTCTCTCTCTTTCTCTTCGCCCTCAATCTCTTTTCCTACACAGCGGGATCAAGTGTCATATCTTGTGTCAGCTGTTTCTTCCTGTCATTCGGCAGTACCGAGTCGGGAATGATCGCCCTCTTATGTCTCTTTGGCGGCATCAGCATAGCTTCCTGGAATGCCCTGGATGTGTTGACTGTAGAACTGTACCCCTCGGATAAAAGGCAAGCGCAGCTACCTCACATTTTTGAAAGTGTATTTTATGCAATTGGATTTATTGAAAACATATTTACGTTTTCATGTTAAATTCTGAGAAGTTACCCTGCCAATTTCCTTTATCTTCTCTTTTTTAGGACCACTGCATTTGGCTTCTTAAATGCCCTTTGCAAGTTGGCTGCTGTCCTCGGCATAAGCATCTTCCAGTCCTTCGTAGGCATCACCAAGGCTGTGCCCATCTTGTTTGCTGCGGGCGCACTCGCAGCCGGCAGTTTCCTGGCTCTAAAGCTGCCTGAAACACGGGGCATGGTGCTGCAGTAGCACAATTCACCACCAGAAGGCAGAAGAGTGTAGCTGCAGTGGCCACATTGCAACCAGGGCCCGACCAACCATACAGTCTCAGCCCATTAAACACTAAAAAAACTGACTGTCATCAACAGTATCACAATAGTCCCAGATTACTGAGAATAAATGAGGATAGCATCATACTTAAAATGCTGACGTAACCCATTTAGCCAGCACAGACTAGCTGACATCTTCACCACAGCATAAAATAGCACATTGGGTTTTCTTCTAAGAGACCCTACCGGTTAGACGGAATGAAATCCTGCCAACAAAGATACAAGTTTATAAACCACTGCCAAAGGATGCAAAGATACTGCTTGATAGCTACAATGCTTAATGGGGATAAATTGATCATAGATACATCCCAGCAAAAGAGATCAAACATCTATACACCCTCAATTCATCCTAGCATCCATAGCTGACCATCATGCCATTCAAATAAGGTTACAGATGCCCTCCCAATAGATTTCCACCTGAAAATAGCTTACACTGTAACGGAGCTCAAATGAATACTTGAATATTACATTGATGTTTTTCAGCTTTGGCTAATTATAATAGTGGTGAATCATACTTCAAAGCTTCTTGTCCTTTGTAACCTGAATGGACTTGATGGGTGAAAGCCGAATGATAGAAGCCCATTGGTTGATCAGCCTATTGCTTGCATCTTATATCCTCTGTCCTTTAGGATCTGGGAGGAAGAAAGGACAGGATCATTGTCATTTAAATCTCTTATTGGCTTCCTCTGAAAGAGAATATTACAAACAATATTTCCCTTACCAGGTGACATGCACCAAGCTCCCTGCTTCAAAATAATGATATATATTATTTGTTCTTGGCATTGATACTAGTTATTTTATCATATAGAAAACAGACTGTACATGTGTGTTGAAGGTATATTGTAAGAATTGAAATAATGATATGACCAATAACTGGTAAATATTTTAGTTTATTTATTGATGGCAATTTGAAGGGATCGTTTTTAGTTTTTGTATTTGTATTTATAATGGATCCCCATGCACACTAAACAATTACTGTATTTGTTTTTCTGCATCAGATTTACTGAAATACTGCATATGTCTAAATCATTTTATGTTGTGTTTGTATGAGAGAGATGGAGAAAGAGTTACATCATATGTATCCTTCTGTAGGGTTCTTGTAATTGGTTCTATGAGACCTATGGGGCACTCATTCACGTACATTGATCTACATTGATAAAGTGCATCATTATGGCTCTGTAAAGATATTGGAACGCCAGACAAAGATGAGGAAATAAGGTGACAACCTATTTAACACAGTTGGAGATATCCTTTAATTTTGAAAAACTAGAATATTGTTACTTTAAAATAACTGATACATCAATGAGTCCAGGATTACAACTCATGCTTCCTGCATATACATAGTGGTCTTATGCTCTCTTTGCATCAGCATGTTTAACATTCCATTTAGCTGACCAACATGTACCCTGCCCTCTGCTGTCTATTAAGGCATACAGAACACTATACTTAGGACTGAAGTCAGCCCGTTCAGTTGCCATGCAATGCAGTATTAATGAAGCACAAATGAATCCATATACACTGTTACGAAGCACATTATCCTTGAGTCATACGGCTCATGGGAATATAGTTAGTCACTCACAGGTTCATTTGAAGGGCTCAATTAAATGCAAACTGTATTTTGTTTTTCCACAGTAGTATAAAACACTATTTTCCCTGTGATAAGAAATGTACAATTTATTGTCCCCCCCCTCCCTTCAAAGGGAGGGCATGTACGTTGGCAAGGCAGGCTTGGTTGAATCTGGCCCTTTGTTGATTATTATGTTCTTACTTGTCACCATGTCCACGCCATTCCTTTCAATCTTTGTGTCACAAGTGTGGTGACAATCAGTGAGAGAGCTGATCTCTCCATTGCTCAGCTGTAGTGTGAGTGTGATACCTGACTGCAGGGAGATTGGGCTTGTTAAATGTGTGGCCTGTGGGATTTCTCTGTTGCTGTGTGCTTGGTACAAGAGCAGTGTCTGATGTGGTACTGGAATTATTTCTTCGAATCGGATCTCTTTAGTGTTGAGTATGTCTGTATGTGACATCTATTGTTATTTGTGTGTGCACATAACTGACACATTTGTTCTAGACCTAGTGTGTTTGAGTGAGTTTGCGGAAGATAAGTGTAAAACAATGTGTGTAGATTGAATTTGTGATCTCTGTTGTGCTCTCTATGTGTGTGTGCGTGCATGTGTGTGTGCGTGCATGTGTGTGTGTGTGTGTGTGTGTGCGAGTGCCAAATATTTTTCTACTTCTGTTCTGGTGTTTTCATCCCTAAGAACGAGCACAGGTCTATAGGGGCCATTATAACATATCTATGAACTAAAATACTAATGCAATAGATATCTAGATCAATGTGATGTTCTTTATAGTGTCAGCCTTGGGCGCTCTTTTGTTGATTGGGCCTCCGCCAAACAAATGTTTTCCTCTGAAAAGAGATATTTTGTCTCTGTGATTGCCTGACAGGTTGCATGGTAATCATGAGAAAAGCACATGACATTTGTACAAAGCAAATTAAGTGTGTTACCAATTGCAGAGTGGTTTTGGGGAGTGTCAAAATCCCAGTCTTTATCCCTTTTAGATGTGTGTAGTTTCCAGCATAGGAATCTGGACTCAAGTTTAAGACCCATCAACCTTTAAACTTTTCTCTGTTCATATTTCTCTAAGATCAAAGGTCCCTGTGGCAGGCTTGTGAAAGTAGCCTTCACAATAAACAGGATGTCAAGCATGCTTGTGGTGTATGATCTCTCTGGCTGCCCTGTATGCCTGGTCTGTTTGTCCAAAGAAGGAGCTGCTTTTGTATTGCTGTCGTATGGTGACACTTTGGGTCTTTATGTACAGTATCAGTTCTTTGATCGCTTTTGATCAGAGTGGGGTGGCTTGGTGCAAGTTTAGTCTGTGTTTTTTAAAGTATGCCGTTGTTGGTAAGTCTTTGGTGATCCTGTTAAATGGTTGTACTTCTCTCTGCTTTCAGTGGGGGTTAAAGTTCAAGGATAAAAGAAATCAAAGCAATAAAATGGATATCTTTCGCCCTTTCCTAGTGAACAGGCACAAGAATATAGATGGGTTTCCAAAAGTAGGTATTTCAAAATGGCCACCATGTTTTCATCAAAAGAGCGCCCTCAGTAAATTAAAGCTCGTGTCCACTTAGATGAAACTGCCGTTTTTTAATGTGACTTAAAAATCAACGTGCTATCATTGTACTGTGTGTAGAAACTGTAGATGTTTGTACGTATGAGTATAAAATATGTGGACAAAAAAAGATCAAGGAAAACACTTTGACGATACTGTCAACATGACAGAACACTTGTATGTTGTCTTTGTTTTGTAAATGACATTTAAGAAAAAACGTGAATAAATTATTCAGTAATCACTCCCATGGGATGTTGAGAATATTTTACAGTGATGCTGACCAGGTGCTGTATGTATTTATTTTATGTGAGAATTGTTACATATGATGGGATTCAAATTTGTGGGCCATTTGTCTATCCAGTTCTTTGAAGAAAAATAATAAACTCCTATGGGCATAAAAACAAAGTCCTTTCCCTGTTTGTGATAAGGAAATTGTGTGTGTGTGTGCGTGTGTGTGTCACCATAGGAATCAACAATGCTGAATGCTGCTCTAAAATTTGTAACAAACACAAGGCCTCTTACACAACACTGTACCTTCTATCAGTTAGCAGGATGGCCATCCTTAACTGTAAGACCACAGACTCACTGTTACATGTTTGTCTAGAAGGCCATTTTAGGTTCCGCTGCCAAAATATTGAAGCACTTAACGTACCCAACAGAGTCATGGAAATGACCGTCTAAGATCAATAATCAACTTTATATATTGTACCCAACACAGTGCTTTGAGCTGTGCTGCCTCATCATCTTGGAACACTTTGCAGAAGGGTTTACAACTCAATCATTTTATTCTGATTGGTGATTTTAAATCCCAGATTGGAAGGCTGCTGACCACAGATTGCACATGTTTTTAAACCTGCTCTCTTATGCACTTTAACTTCCATTCATTGTTATTTTTAGGTTGTGTTGTGTCTCATGTGTAACTAACTATAAGTATGCTGCTTGCTTGGCTAGGGCTCATATGACAATTACATCTCAATGTGACTTTTCTGCATAAATAAATGATTATTCGTAATAATCTTTTTTAACACATTCTTGTCATCATGAAATGTTTACATTGCGTCATTTTAAATTTAATCGGACACATTCTCTGCAGCAATAATCACTCAGATTTCGAAAAACTATTGTGCAAAATGCTGGGACAATGATTACATTCATAGAATTCAGTATAATAGTGAATCTACGATTACAGAATTATTCAACAGAAAAACAAACTGAGTCATTAACGTGTGAACCAATATGTGTTCTCATATATTTCATGTCCAGTTGGTGCTCCCCTCCCCTTTCACAATCACCCCCTAGCTAATTGAGGATCTTCATAAGTAATAATATAACATTTCCTACTCCCTCCGGTCCCTCTTGTATGTATTGGTAAAAAAGCTGTTGATAGTGGTGCAGGATGTTGTAATAGTTGTATAGACTGAGCCAGGCCTTGAGCTATTCTGAGTCATGAGGACTGAGGCCAGTGTTGACATTATGATGATAGAGGGTTATTAGCTGCGCATTATGAGGGAGGAGAGAAGAAGAGAGGCTGTTTATTGGCCTGATCTCAGGCTGAGTATTGTCCAGATGTTCAGCCTTATTGTGACTATGACAACACCCATCATATCAGAGGTTGTTCCTGATACTCAGCCTATTCCCCCCTCAAGAAACTAAAAAGTTTTGGCATGGGTCCTGAGATCCTCAAAAGGTTCTACAGCTGCAACATCGAGAGCATCCTGACTGGTTGCATCACTGCCTGGTACGGCAATTGCTCGGCCTCCGACCGCAAGGCACCACAGAGGGTAGTGCGTACGGCCCAGTACATCACTGGGGCTAAGCTGCCTGCCATCCAGGCGGTGTCAGAGGAAGGGCCTAAAAATTGTCAAAGACCCCAGCCACCCCAGTCATAGACTGTTCTCTCTACTACCGCATGGCAAGCGGTACCGGAGTGCCAAGTCTAGGACAAAAAGGCTTCTCAACAGTTTTTACCTCCAAGCCATAAGACTACTGAACAGGTAATCAAATGGCTACCCGGACTTTTTGCATTGTGTGCTGTTATTTTTCCCTTTTTTACTGTTGTTTTTATTTCTTTACTTACCTATTGTTCACCTAATACCTTTTTTGCACTGTTGGTTAGAGCCTGTAAGTAAGCATTTCACTGTAAGGTCTACACCTGCTGTATTCGGCGCACGTGACAAATAAACTTTGATTTGATTTGAGGTTATTTTACTCCTCATCTCTCTCTGTGGCACGCACACTAGTTGCATCTCTCTTCCTCTCCCTGTTCTGAGCGCAGCTCCCCCTCATATGGGGCTCCCGAGTGGCGCAGCGGTCTAGGGCACTGCATCTCAGTGCAAGAGTTATCACTACAGTCCCTGGTTTGAATCCAGGCATTATCACATCCGGCCGTGATTGGGAGTCCCATAGGGCGGCGCACAATGACCCTTGCTGGCCGAGGTAGGCTGTCATTATAAATAAGAATTTGTTCTTAACTGACTTGCCTAGTTAAATATATATATGACTGTGGCTAATGGTACAATCCCAGCTCCTATCTGTGTGATTGGTATATTCCTAGCTGTGTGATTGGTGCATTCCCAGCTCCTAGCCGTGTGTTTAGTACATTCCTAGCTCCTAGCCTTGTGATTGGTACATTCCTAGTCATTTGATTGGTCCTTCTCCAGCTCCTAGCCGTGCTGAAGCCTCTGTCTCCACAGCCAGACTAGTCAGCCTGCAGGCAGCAGCTCTCTACTTTCAGACAGCCAGTGTGTGTCGGGGAGAACATTGCTGCCGTGTGTCTGTGTGTGAGAGATTGCGTGTGTGTAATATTATATGTGCGTGTTTGCGTGTGTGTAATATCATATGTGCGTGTTTGCGTGTGTGAGTATATGTATGAGTTAGTGGTTTAAGCAGCCTCTTAGGATGAGAGGCGAGAGAGACAGACGGTGTTGTGATTGAGAGTTGGCAACATCGCTTCTCTGCCGCCTCACCCAGTCCTCATCCTGCCCTCCTCTCCTCTCTCTTTCCTCTGGCTCTGATCTACAACGCCGCTGGGATGTCTTCTTCTCCAGAGTCCATGGACGGCAGCCAGAGGAATAGCTGTAGGTACCCACCATAGATATACATCCAGTATATATGTGTATAATACAGTGCTCTAATTCTATTTCTATGGTACCGACGCCAGCTTGTCTTGGTTTATTTATTTGTTTCATTTTTTGTTTGTGTCATGATGTCTACACGCTAAGGTATCGGGGACTAGCAGATGTTGATCCATGCTTGATTATTATATATTTTTTATATTTGTGGGCATGTGTCTTCTCCTTCCTGGTAGACTTGTTTATCTGGCTTTCTTTTCCAGTTTTCATGGTCACAGTTGTCACGAAAATGTATTTTTTTGGGTGGTGGTAGATTCATCTCTAAACGTGTTGGATTTAGTTTAAAACGTATGGATTTAATTTCAAACATGTATGGAATTAATATCAACCTTATTTGATGTCAAACGTTTGGAGTGAAGAGGATAAGATGCAAGCCTTCAGCCACAACTGAACACATACAGTAATAATCAGACAGATACACATGTTATTAATGAATAACACAAAGTCTGGGTCTGAAATTATTGGTGCTGTATTCTCCAGTCATTGATGGCCAGGCTTTTTATTGCTTTCATTATTATTGCACTCCCCACTTCCCTCCTCCTTCTGCCCTTCCATCCATCCCCCTCCTCCACATCCACTCCCTCCACTTCTCCCCCACCATGTTCTCCTCCAGCACAAGGTGCACCTGTGTAATGATCATGCTGTTTAATCAGCTTTTTGATATGCCACACCTGTCAGGTGGATGGATTATCTTGGCAAAGCAGAAATGCTCACAGGGATGTAAACAAATTTGTGCACAACATTTGAGAGAAATAAGTTTTTTGTGCATATGGAACATTTCTGGGATCTTTAATTTCAGCTCATGAAACATGGGATAACACTTTACATGTTGCGGTTATATTTTTGTTCAGTATATAATCAAACATATTCTCTGCAGCAGTAATCATTACAATTTTGAAAACTATTGTGCAACATGCTGGGACTACAATGACATTCATAGAATGAAAACAAAATAAAAAGCAAAGTATGTCCTGAGACTTTCATGTCCCGTGGTCTATTAACACAGCCACTCATTTCGCATGTCCCGTGGTCTATTAACACAGCCCCTCATTTCGCATGTCCCGTGGTCTATTAACACAGCCACTCATTTTGCATGTCCCGTGGTCTATTAACACAGCCCCTCATTTCGCATGTCCCGTGGTCTATTAACACAGCCACTCATTTCGCATGTCCCGTGGTCTATTAACACAGCCACTCATTTTGAGTGCAGAAGAAGATTGGATGGTTTCCGTGGCATTGGCATTCCGTGGTTTGACCGTGTTTAGGAAAGAGATCGGACAGAGTTAAGAAAGGACAGGACATCAGGATAGAACAGGAGAAAGATAGGACAGAGTTAGAACAGGACAGAGTTAGGACAGGACATAGATAGAACAGAACAGAACAGGAACAGTTAGTGCTGGGTTAGCGCTGGTTGTCCATCGGCCTTGAGAATGCTGCAAGGAGGAGGAGGAAGACATCCATCTGGCACAATCTGGTAATTGTCCATAAATGTGTTTAAAATATGAGTTACTTAAGCAATAAGGCCCGAGGGGGTGTGATATATGGCCAATATACCACGGCTAAGGGCTTTTCTTATGCATGATGCAACGCGGAGTGCTAGGACACAGTCCTTAGCCGTCGTATGTTGGCCATATATCACAAACCCCCCGAGGTGCCTTAATCCTATTATAAACTGGTTACCAACGTAATTAGAGCAGTAAAAATAAATGTTTTGTCATACCCATGGAATATGGGTGGTGGCAGGTAGCCTAGTGGTTAGAGTGTTGGACTAGTAACCGAAAGGTTGCAAGATCAAATCCCCGAGCTGACAAGGTAAAAATATGTCATTCTGCTCCTGAACAAGGCAGTTAACCCACTGTTCCTAGGTTGTCATTGAAAATAAGAATTTGTTTTCAACTGGCTTGCCTAGTTAAATAAATAAAAAAATACACTGACATGCCATGGCTTTCAGTATTCAGGGCTTGAACTACCCAGTTCATAATATGATTTATACAACAGGTGGGTCTAATTCTGATTGGTTAAAAGTGCGTTCCAGCCAGTGTATATTCCACAAGTTACCACTGGCTAAATCTATGATGTTAAAATACCTGTTTACTCTGTTCCATCTGGCGGTGCAATCTGCTGTCTCATCCACTATAAAAAGCATCTAGACATTATCTCACATTTCTTTTAGAGTAACATTTCCTTTTCAACAGCAGAGATTTGTAGAAACCTTTCTGTCTGTCTCTGGCATTTGCAACATTGTTTCAATATTCAAATTAGATCTCCAGCTGCCCCATAGTAATGCACGTGTAGGGGTCGGGACGAGACAGACAGGCAGGCAAGCAGAATGAACGTTAGATTGTTTAATGTCAGTGAATGTTTAATGCTCTAACAGAGTGTTGTTAATTTGGCTCTGCCAGCTCTCTCTTTAGGATGTTGAGTGGTCCTGACAGCAGTAGAGGGACTCAGTTTGCCCCCAGGTTCCCACTCCTACGCTCTCCTTGTCTGCACAAACCAAAGTAAAATGCAGATTGCATGGGCACTGTGTTCCAATGAGTATTGTCGTGGAAACTCCTCTGTGAACGTGTACGTGTGTGTGTGTGTGTTTGCTTTGTCATAATCAGTATAGCTCCTGTAACAACGCTGGATGCAACTGAAGCTATTCAACAAAGCAAACAAGGACAGAGTCTTGTCGTTCTGGCGTCCCCCTCATAGTCATTTATCGGTTCACTTTGTCATGAGCAGCTCACCATCAGTTCCCTTTGTAATGAGGCGCTCGATAAGTTAATTAAATTAATACTGGGTGACAGATGAGCACAGATGATCATGCTGCTATCCCTAACCCTAGCTTCATATCCACATCCTGGTTTAACCCTAACCCTAGTCTCAACCACAACCCTAACCCTAGGTTCATGTCAACATCCCAGTTCAACCCTAAGCCTTGCCTCAACCACAACCCTAACCCTAGCTTCATGTCCACATCCTGGTTCAACATTAACCCTATCCTCAACCACAACCATTCCCTAGCTTCATGTCCACATCCTGGTTAAAAATTAACCACATCCAAGATGGCGTAGCAGTAGGACGTGTGAATGTTTGTCCTTGTCTTGTCCCGTGTAAATAGCCGGTCTTCTTCGTATATATCTTAATCTCACTTTCTTTCTATGAACTAAAAATACTTCCTGCAACCCGCCTCACCCAATGTGGTACGGATCTGCTATTTTTATTCCTTATAACTGGAACTTCCATCAGGAGCTAGCCAGCTAACTAGCTACTAGTCTTTGTTAGCCATGGCTAGCTGTCTTCACCTTTTTCTCGGTCACCAGCCAGCCAGCCTTAGCTCGGACAACACCTGCCTGTCTGCTCAGTGCGATATCAACCCAGAGCATATCGGACTGCTTCTCTCTACCAAGCACCAGATTCCTGCCGCTCTGGATCATCGCAGCTAGCTAGCTGCAAACGAGTGGCTACTGTTAGCTAATGCCTCTGTCCCGAAGCAATCATCAGCTAGCCTTGAGCTAGCCTCGAGCTAGGCCCATATACCAGCTAATTCTAGGGCTACAACACCTCCTTTGCCAATTGGCCTGGACCCTTTATTGTCGTCACGGAGCCCTGCCGATCCATCACGACTGGACTGCCGACGTGATCGCCAGATGTGGTCTCAACAGGCTATTCTGTTACGATGTCGCTGAAGAACCATCTACTAGCCCCGGCCCGCTAGCTTTTCTGAACGCTGTGTCCCCTCCTCGCCTAGCATAGTAGTGACTACCGAACGGCACCCTGACTCACCTATTGCTGCTCTTTTGACCCTATGATCACTCGGCTACACAGCTGATGCCCCCTGGACTGTTTCAATAACACGGTACCTCATTTTGTTTACCTGCCAGCCCCAGCCTCGAACTCAGGTCCTGTATGTACCTAACTGACCCGCTCTGCCCATTCATCGCCATTTACCCGTTGTCTTAGCTCTCCTGATCAAGACCTGTGTTTGCTTTATGTCTCTCTCTAATGTCAATATGCCTTGTCTACTGCTGTCTCGGCTAGTTCTTAATGTTTTATTTCACTGTAGAGCCCTCAGTCCTGCTCAAAATGCCTTAGATAGCTCTTTTGTCCCACCGCACACACATGCGGAGACCTCACCTGGCTTAACTGGTGCCTCCAGAGATGAAACCTCTCTCATCGTCACTCAACGCCTAGGTTTACCTCCACTCTACTCACATTCTACCATAACATTGTCTGTACATTATGCCCTGAATCTATTCTACCACGCCCAGAAATCTGCTCCTTTTATTCTCTGTCCCCAACGCACTAGACGACCAGTTCTTATAGCCTTTAGCCGTACCCTTATCCTACTCCTCCTCTGTTCCTCTGGTGGTTAACCCAAGCCCTGTAGCCCACAGTTCCACTCCTATTCCCCAGGCGCTATCATTTGTTGACTTCTGTAACCGTAAAAGCCTTGGTTTCATGCATGTTAACATCAGAAGCCTCCTCCCTAAGTTTGTTTTATTCACTGCCTTAGCACACTCCGACGACCCTGATGTCCTAGCCGTGTCTGAATCCTGGCTTAGGAAGGCCACTAAAAATTCAGAAATTTCCATACCCAACTACAACATTTTCCGCCAAGATAGAACTGCCAAAGGGGGTGAAGTTGCAATCTACTGCAGAGATAGCCTGCAGAGTTCGGTCATGCTATCCAGGTCTATGCCCAAACAGTTCGAGCTTCTACTTTAAAAAATCCATCTTTCCAGAAATTTAGTCTCTCACTGTTGCCGCTTGTTAGAGACCCCCCTCAGCCCCCAGCTATGCCCTGGACATCATATGTGAATTAATTGCCCCCCATTTATCTTCAGAGTTTGTACTGTTAGGTGACCTAAACTGGGATATGCTTAACACCCCGGCCGTCCCACAACCTAAAATAGATGCCCTCAATCTCACACAGATTATCAAGGAACCTACCAGGTACAACCCTAAATCCGTAAACACGGGCACCCTCATAGATATCATCCTGACCAACCTGCCCTCTAAATAAACCTCTGCTGTCTTCAACCAGGATCTCAGCGATCACTGCCTCATTTCCTGCGTCCGTAATGGGTCTGCGGTCAAACGACCACCCCTCATCACTGTCAAACGCTCCCTAAAACACTTCAGCAAGCAGGCCTTTCAAATCGACCTGGCCCGGGTATCCTGGAAGGATATTGACCTCATTCCGTCAGTAGAGGATGCCTGGTTATTCTTTAAAAGTGCTTTCCTCACCATCTTAAATAAGCATGCCCTTGGTTCACTCCAGACTTGACTGCCCTTGACCAGCACAAAAACATCCTGTGGCATACTGCATTAGCATCAAATAGCCCCCGAGATATGCAACTTTTCATGGAAATTAGGAACCAATATACACATGCAGTCAGGAAAGCAAAGGCTAGCTTTTTCAAACAGAAATTTGCATCCTGTAGCACAAACTCCAAAAAGTTCTGGGACACTGTAAAGTCCACAGAGAATAAAAGCACTCGTTGGCATTTCGAATCCCACCGTACCTTCTCCGCTATGCAATCTGGTTTCCGAGCGGGTCATGGGTGCACCTCAGCCATGCTCAAGGTCCTAAATGATATCATAACCGCCATCGATGAAAGACAATACTGTGCAGCCATCATCGACCTGGCCAAGGCTTTCGACTCTGTCATTCACCGCATTCTTATCGGCAGACTCAACAGCCTTGGTTTCTCAAATGACTGCCTCGCCTGGTTCACCAATTACTTCTCAGAGCGAGTACAGTGTGTCAAATCGTAGGGCCTGTTGTCCGGACCTCTGGCAGTCTCTATGGGGTGCCACAGGGTTCAATTCTTGGGCCAACTCTTTTCTCTGTATACATCACTGATGTTGTTCTTGCTGCTGGTGATTCTCTGATCCACCTCTACGCAGACGACACCATTCTGTATACTTCTGGCCCTTCTTTGGACACTGTGTTAACAAACATCCAGACGAGCTTCAATGTCATACAACACTCCTTCCATGTCCTCCAACTGCTCTTAAATGCAAGTAAAACTAAATGCATGCTCTTCAACCGATCGCTGCCCGCACCCGACCGCCGACTAGCATCACTACTCTGGACGGTTCTGACTTAGAATATGTGGACAACTACAAATACCTAGGTGTCTGGTTAGACTGTGAACTCTCCTTCCAGACTCACATTAAGCATCTCCAATCCAAAATTAAATCTAGAATCTGCTTCCTATTTCGTAACAAAGCATCATTCACTCATGCTGCCAAACACTCCCCTCGTAAAACCGGATCACAGTGCCATCCGCTTTGTCACCAAAGCCCCATATACTACCCACCACTGCGACCTGTATGCTCTCGTTGGCTCGCTTCACACTTGTTGCCAAACCCACTGGCTCCAGGTTATCTATAAATCTTTGCTAGTTAAAGCCCTGCCATCTCAGCTCACTGGTCACCATAGCAGCACCCGCCCATAGCACACGCTCAGCAGGTATATTTCACTGGTCATCTCCAAAGCCAAATCCTCTTTGGCCGCCTTTTCTTCCAGTTCTCTGCTGCCAATGACTGGAACGAATTGCAAAAATCACTGAAGCTGGAGTCGTATATCTCCCTCACTAACTTTAAGCATCAGCTGTCAGAGCAGCTCATAGATCACTGCACCTGTACATAGCCCATCTATAAATATCCCACCCAACTACCTCATCCCCATATTGTTTTTTTTTTCTTCTCCTTTGCACCCCAGTATCTCTACTTGCATGTTCATCTTCTGCACATCTATCACTCCAGTGTTTAATTGCTAAATTGTAATTATTTTGCCACTATGGCCTATTTATTGCCTTACCTCCATAATCTTACTACATTTGTACACACTGTATATAGACTTTTCTATTGTGTTATTGACTGTACATTTGTTTATCCCATGTGTAACTCTGTGTTGTTTGTGTCGCACTGCTTTGCTTTATCTTGGCCAGGTCGCAGTTGTAAATGAGAACTTGTTCTCAACTGGCCTACCTGGTTAAATAAAGATTAAATAAAAATAAAAACCACAACCTTAACCTAGCTTCATATCCACATCCTGGTTCAACCCTAACCCATACCAACTCTCCACTACTGCTTACTGTCCTTTATTGCTAACTCTCCACTATTAACAGTGTAAGTTCTTTTCATGTTGGCTACTGCTTTGCTGGAAGTCTGAACACTTCAGAGAAAGATGCCTACTAGATGCCTGCAAAAATACACTTTATTTAACCTTTATTTAACCAGGAAGGACTCATTGAGATTTTAGATATCTTTTTCAAGAGCGTCCTGGCCAAGATAGGCAGCACCAAGTCATTACACAATTACAGACAACATGAACAACTACAGGTAATCTAGTAAAAAAAACATAGAATTCACAAGAGTATAACAAAATCCTAAAACAGCAAATTAAAAACATTGACAGGTCAGGGAATCAGCCTCAAAATCCTTCAACAATGATTTAGAAACACCAATCGGGACAAGTTCTTTCAGTTTAAAAGTATTTCGTAAGGCGTTCCAAGCCGATGGCGCAGAGTACATCAAAGGTATTTTACCAAATTCAGTTCGGACATTTGGAACAGTTAGCAGGATAAAGTCCTGGAACGAAGAGAGTACCCACCACATTTCTGAACAATAAAAATGCCCCAATAAAATGGTAGTAAACCCAAAATAGCTTTGTAAATAAAAGTATACCAGTGTCTGAGGCTATGATTGACTAGAGAAGGCCAGCCAACCCTGGTATATAAAGTGCAGTGGTGCGTAAGGGTTTTGCAGTTTAAAATAAATCTCAAAGCTCCATGGTAAAGGGTGTCAATTGATCTCAAACACTGAGCGGAAGCATTCATATTTAAAGTACCCCCATAGTCTAATATAGGCATAAATGTAGCTGATACTAGCCTCCTTCTGGCATCAAAAGAAAAACATGCCATATTCCTAAAATAAAATCCCAACTTCAATTTTTGTGTAAGTTGTTGAATATGCAATTTAAAAGAGAGGCCATCATCAATAAAAATGTGTAGATATTTATATGAGGTTACAGTCTCAATCTCATGCAGACAGACAATTTAACAGACATGAGCCCATCAAATTGAAGCACTGAGTGCTATCAGACAGATCATTAGCAAACCATGCAACTGCATGCTCCGAAAGACCTACACTCGACAATGCCTCAGTATAGCATGATCAACTGTATCCAAAGCCTTAGAGAGATCAATAAAAAGTGAGACACAGTGCTGTTTTTTTGTCAAGGGCTTCAGTGATATCATTTAAAACCTTCATGGCTGCTGTAATTGTGCTCTGCTTCTTCCTGATATGTAAGTGGTTCAGCTATGAAATCAGCTGCCAGTTTTAAAAAGCAGGGATCAAGATGATCAGGACCTGCAGGCTTTCTCTGATCTAAGGATTTCAGGGCTTTATGTACCTCCTGCACTGAGAATGGCAAAAAGCTAGAAGTTTGACCAGCTCTCACTGGTTCAACCACACAGGGTTGTACAGAGACATAGGATACAGAATCAAACAGCATACCAGATGGTACAAAGCGCTCATTGAAACAATACAGCATTTCAGTTTTGTCATATAGTCCTTTAATACACATGATGGTAATTCATTAACATTACTGTTACCAGACATAGACTTAATAGCCTTCCAAAACTTTTTAGGGTCATTCAGGTTATCAGTGGTAAAAGGCATAAAATATTCAGACTTGGCCTTCCTGAGAAGAAAAGAAAACTTGTTTCGTAGCTGCCTAAAAAGAAGCCAATCAGCATCCTTGCTTTAGGCCAGGCCAGATTACGTTTGCAGATTACACCGCTACAACTGTCAAGAATGTGACGTTTGTCAGGCCTGTAGTTTTTTTCTTTGAGTGGAAATCTGCCTTTTAAATGTATGAGGATGCCTTGCATCATGTTGAATAATGATATATTTTTTATCTAAAAATAGACAATCATTTTAGCTGATGCGTTTCATAAGAATACGGGAGGGGGAAACTGTCAGCATTGTCCTGTATTGTGAATAACGTGTCCTCGTGAATGATGTGTATTGCTAATCTGTTGCCTCTGTTGTGGGATGTGCTTGCATCAGCCTACTTTCCACTAGGGGTCTAGACGAGGCAGCTCGACTGTGTAGTCGCAACATTCTAAATGCAGCGCTGCAATCAGATAATGATGTCCAATGATGTCCATAATGAGGCCCAACCAAAACCCTCTCACAGAATGCTAATTTACTTTTACTGCTTATATGCTTCATCAGTGCACCTTGGTCATCCATTCTCGTTACAACCCACTAAGAGTTATTATGCAGTAATAGTAGCACATTCACATCTCTTTATTGGTTAGGATGGAGGTAATACTAATGTCTAGAAATACAGATTTTTCCATCAGTCAACATACAAATATCTTATTTCACAGCATATCCGGTGACTAACATGATTCAATTATCTTGGCACAGTACACATGACTCATTTCATATTTATAACATGCGTGCAGTTGTATTATGTCAAGTTGAGTGGAGACACAATCTACAAGAGCAGAATATCTTTATTTCTTTATTTCTCAGGGTTAACAAAGTCGGAGCCAACAGAGCCAACAGTAATGAATCACACTGGAGTCCCTTAGGAACCTCACTACCTTTAATTAATCCTCAAACAAAACACGACCCACACATGTACGCACTTAAAGACACACGCACAAACACACACACACATAAAAAATCATAGACACTCAAAAACTGTACTCACACATACACACACACTTCTGAAAAGAGTGGGAGGAACACACCACACTCGGCAGCACACATACAACAAGAAAGAGTGGAAAGGCAAGAGAGTGATGGAGAGAAAGAGGGGTAGCTAAAGGAAGAAAAGGGGGAGAGACTAGGGATAGCTGCTGATAATGGGGACGTAAACTGCACCCTCTCTCTTTCTCCCTCTCTATCTATCCCAGTCTCTCTCTTCCTTTCTCTGTCTCTCTCTCCCTTTCGTGTCTTATATAACGGTCTTTCCCTGTCTGGGAGAAACAGTCAGCTGAAGTGACACTGTGTCGTCTAAACCTCCACGCTCTGTCATTTCCCAGACAGACAGAGATGGTCAGTTGTTTCTCTGTCATCACCCAGACAGACAGAGATGGTCAGTTGTTGCTCTGTCATCGCCCAGACAGACAAGGATGGTCAGTTGTTGCTCTGTCATCGCCCAGACAGACAGAGATGGTCAGTTGTTGCTCTGTCATCGCCCAGACAGACAGAGATGGTCAGTTGTTGCTCTGTCATCGCCCAGACAGACAGGGATGGTCAGTTGTTGCTCTGTCATCGCCCAGACAGACAGGGATGGTTAGTTGCTGCTCTGTAATCGCCCAGATAGACAGAGATGGTCAGTTTCTGCGCTGTCATCGCCCAGACAGACAGGGATGGTCAGTTGCTGCTCTGTAATCGCCCAGACAGACAGAGATGGTCAGTTTCTGCGCTGTCATCACCCGGAGAGACAGAGATGGTCAGTTGCTACCCAAAGGACAAGCTCTAGGGCAACTGACATCGAAGCGTTCTGTATCAAATTATTTCATGTAACAGAGCAACACTAGTGTATATGGGATGCTGTACACACACATGTAATCCACGCTAGTAACCATTCATTGTAATTTGAGTTTAAGTGTTAAAAACTTAGTGCAGTCAAAAACGTGATTTCCTTTGTTTTATATATATTTCCACATTATGACGTTGGAATAATACTGTGAAATTGTGAAATTTATTTTAGTGTAAGAGCTGTTTGGCCTGCCTGGTGACTAGACCAATAAGAAAGAGAGTTCCTAACCTTTCTGCCAATAACAGCTAGTTTTCAGTTTTCCCCTCCCCACTCAGACCAGTCCCGGAAAGTCCTAGCAAAATTCTTGCTTTAGAAACTGCTTGTTGCTAAGAAGCTATTTTTGTTTCTTTTTGACCATTTTCATTTAAAACAATTACAGTAAGATACTTAGAAATTATTTGCTATTGAGATAAAAATGTCTGCAATGGACCTTTAAATGAGAAATGTAAATATCTCGGCCCTGTGTAGCAGAGAAGGTGCCACCCCAGGTGAAGGAGGCAGAGCCTGCCCAGGTGAAGCCAAAGGAGGTGGAGCCTGGCCAGTTTAAGCTAAAGGAGGCAGAGCTTGCCCAGGTGAAGATGAAGGAGAGGCAGAAGTTCTTTGAAGAGGCATTCCAGCAAGACATGGATCAGTACCTGTCCACCGGCTACCTGCAGATCACTGAGAGGAGAGGTGAGAGCCCCACATTAACCCTAACGCCTTATCATCTTCAATGGAGAAGTATGGTCCCAGTGACAGATGGGGTGTGTGTGTGTACTGGCACATTTCCAATGAGGATATACCTCAGTGTCTTACCCAAAAGGATCAGACATTTAAAAAATATATATATGTGTCACTGGGCCATGGCTCCAGCGGATCTGCAGACCTGCACCTTCTCACAAAGCAGCATATTTGAATGATGCAAAGGCTGTTGATTCTACGTACCAGAAGTCTTTAGTATCACACCCTTTGTGTGTGTATGTGTGCGTGGGTGCGTGCATGTGTGTGTGGGGCTGGGTAATAACAGTTCAAATCAAATCAAACTTTATTTGTCACATGCGCCGAATACAACAGGTTTAGACCTTACCGTGAAATGCTTACTTACAAGCCCTTAACCAACAGTGCAGTTCAAGAAAGAGTTAAGAAAATATTTACCAAATACATTAAAGTAAAAAATTATAAAAAATGAACACAATAAAATAACAATAACGAGTCTATATACAGGGGCTACCGGTACCGAGTCAATGTGAGAGGGTACAGCTTAGTCAAGGTAATTTGTACATGTACAGTAGGTAGGGCTGAAGTGACTATACATAGATAATAAACAGCGATAAGCAGCCGTGTAATAACAAATGGAAAGGGGGGGTCAATGTAAATAGTCCGGTGGCCATTTGATTAATTGTTCAGCAGTCTTATGGCTTGGGGGTAGAAGCTGTTAAGGAGCCTTTTGGACCTGGACTTGACGCTCCGGTTCCGCTTGCCGAGCGGTAGCAGAGAGAACAGTATATGACTTGGGTGACAGTTTGACAGTTCCCTCTCTCTCTTTACTCTGCACACCCTGCTGCCCTGCCCTGCTCTCCTCGTATCCTTGAGGTACGCCGTCTCAGCTGTAAATCATACCTCACAGTACACTGTGTGTTTGTGACGCATGCAACACGTGATCTTAACACCGGTATTACAACAGATACTGCTCCTGCAAGGTGATGAATCCAGGACATGTATAGAACCAGGATAGAACCATACAGACACAAGCCTGGAATCATTTCAGACAGGATAGAACCCTATACTCCAGCCTGGAATCAATTTAAACAGGATAGAACCCTGCAGACCAGCTAGCTAGCATTCAAGAGTTTGTTGTGGATTCCAAGATTACCCAGTTTTAGCAAAGAGCAATTTGATGGTTTTGCCAAGGTTATTTCTTCCTTAGTGTGTTTGAAAGTTTTAAAATATAAAAAGGCTCTTCCTGGACTCAGCCCCTTGCCGTTGCATTCTTAGTTTTGTATGCGTTGGTGACTAACACCTGTGTCTTGCTGCTCAGGGCCAATAGGAAGCTTTTCGTCCATGGAGGTGAACGTGGACATGCTGGAGCAGATGGACCTGTCCGACCATGAGAGCCTTGACGTCTTCCTCCTCTCTGGGGGAGAAGACAACAACGCTGCCTCGCCCATGCTAGGTATGACACACAGACACACACTCAAACAGACATGCACAGTCGGACCATAAAATAATTTGGATATACATTACTCTTACAGAATTTCAAAAAAGGATTTAAATAAGGAACAAATAATTAAGTGATTGGAAACCAGGTGTGTATAATGAAGACAAAAACATAGAAAATGAAAAGTAGATCGGCGGTAGCTAGAAAACAGGTGACGTCGACCTCCGAAATCCGCCCGAACAAGGAGAGGGACCAACTTCGGTTGAAGTCGTGACAACATATAAATATATGGATGAGCGATGGCCGAGCGGGATAGGCAAGATGCAATAGATGGTATAAAATACAGTATATACATATGAGATGAGTAATGTAAGATTTGTAAACATTATTAAAGTGGCATTAAAGTGACTAGTGATCCATTTATTAAAGTGGCCAATGATTTGAGTCTGTATGTAGGCAGAAGCCTCTCTGTGTTAGTGATGGCTTTTTAACAGTCTGATGGTCTTGCGATAGAAGCTGTTTTTCAGTCTCTCGGTCCCAGCTTTGATGCACCTGTACTGACCTCGCCTTCTGGATGGTAACAGGGTGAACAGGCAGTGGCTCGGGTGGTTCTTGTCCTTGATGATCTTTTTGGCCTTCCTGTGACATTGGGTCTTGTAGGTGTCCTGGAGGGCAGGTAGTTTGCCCCCGGTGATGCGTTGTGCAGACCACACCACCCTCTGGAGAGCCTTGCAGTTTATGGCGATGCAGTTGCTGTACCAGGTGGTGATACAACCCGACAGAAGGCTATCAATTGTGCATTTGTAAAAGTTTGTGAAACTTTTAGGTGACAAGCCAAATTTCTTCAGTTTCCTGAGGTTGAAGAGGCGCCATGGTGGACCATTTCAGTTTGTCCGTGATGTGTACGCCGAGGAAGTTAAACCTTTCCACCTTCTCCACTGCTGTCCCGTCGATGTGGATAGGGGGGTGCTCCCTCTGCTGTTTCCTGAAGTCTACGATCATCTCCTTAGTTTTGTTGACGTTGAGTGAGAGGTTGTTTTCCTGACACCACACTCCGAGGGCCCTCACCTCCTCCATGTAGGCTGTCTCGTCGTTGTTGGTAATCAAGCTCACTACTGTTGTGTCATCTGCAAACTTGATGATTGAGTTGGAGGCGTGCATGGCCATGCAGTCATGGGTGAACAGAGAGTACAGGAGGGGGCTGAACACGCACCCTTGTGGGGCCCCAGTGTTGAGGATCAGCGAAGTGGAGATGTTGTTTCCTACCTTCACCACCTGGGGGCGGCCCTTCAGAAAGTCCAGGACCCAATTGCACAGGGCGGGGTTGAGACCCAGAGCCTTAATTTTAATGATGAGCTTGGAGGATACTATGGTGTTGAATGCTGAGCTGTAGTCAATGAACAGCAATCTTACATACGTAGGTATTCCTTTTGTCCAGATGGGATAGAGCAGTGTGCAGTGTAATGGCGATTGCATCGTCTGTGGACCTGTTGGGATAGTATGCAAACTCAAGTGGGTCTAGCATGGCAGGTAAGGTGGAGGTGATGTGATCCTTGACTAGTCTCTCAAAGCACTTTATGATGACAGAAGTGAGTGCTACGAGGCAATAGTCATTTAGTAGTTCAGTTATCTTTGCCTTATTTGGTACAGGAACAATGGTGGCCATCTTAAAGCAAGTGGGGACAGCAGACTGGGATACTCATCTTTCAAATTTAGGTCAAAATAATTCATATTGGGGTGCAATCATATGAGGCAGAGGTTCCCCCCAACACTGTACTAGCAGAGAGGCCACCACCCCCCACACAGAAGAAAGACACTTAATAAACACTTTGAGGACAGCAGCTCACAGGCCACATAAGGGCCAGAGTAGGAGTTAAGACACTGAACAGACCAAAACCCTGAGAGGATGGAAGCTAAGACACTGAACGGACCAAAACTCTGAGCGGAATATATGCTATGCACTGGATGCATGGAGGAAGAGATGCATAATTTATGTTTCCTGTATTTTCATCCTTTTTTGTAAAGAAATAACTGTTGAACAATGTGTGGTTACAGTATTATTCCCCCATAATCTCTTGACTTGGTAATAAACATTTCACTCTGAAATTAGTCACCCATGATTCACCAAACAATATTTTGAAAGAGGAAGCAAATTCTTTAAGCATATGTTTTCGTTTCAGTCTTCTCCACTAACCGAAGGTAATTGTAAGGATTAAAAAAATAAAATAATGTAAAATTAAAAGCTGTACAGAAAGATTAACGTGAACGCCATATTACAGAAGAGGAACTTCTTGATGCAATTAAAGCCTTTAAATCCAGGAAAACTCCAGGGCTGGATGGCATACCAGTTGAGGTATTCCTAACCTTTTTTGATGTACTCAGAGGACTGTCATTAGCATGTTTTAACCACTCCTATAAAAATGATAGATTATCAGATACTCATTATTACTGAAACAGGACCCAAGTGATAAATATAAAGATTCAGTCCATTAAAAAAATTGGAGTCTCCTTACACATCAGTGTTGTGATGCAAATATTTTTGCAAAATGCATAGCACATAGAATTAAAAAGGTAATGTCAGACATTAATCATCCTAATCAGACAGGGTTTTTACATGGACTATACATTGGAGATAATACTGTATAAGACAAGTACTGGAAACAATAGAACACTATGAAAAATCTGGGAAACCAGGCCTGGTATTCATAGCTGACTTTGAAAAGGCTTTTGATAAAGTACGACTGGAATTTATATATAAATGCCTGGAATATATACATTTTGGAGAATCTTGTTTACAATAGGTTAAAGTTATGTATAGTAACACTAGGTGTGAAATAGTAAATAATGTCTACTTCTCAGAAAGTATTAAACTGTCAAGAGGAGTAAAACAAGGTTGTCCACTATCGTCATATCTATTTATTATGGCCATCGAAATGTTAGCTATTAAAATCAGATCCAACAATAATGTCAAGGGGCTAGAAATCCAGGGCTTAAAAACAAAGGTGTCATTGTACACTGATGACTCATGTTACTTTTAAATATACAATTTGGATCCCTCCACAGCCTCATATAAGATCTAGATATTTTTTCTAACTTCTCTGGATTACAACCAAAGTGTGCTATATTACATATTGGATAACTAAAAAAGACAACTTTTACATTACAGTGTAGTTTACCAATAAAATAGTCTGATTGGGAAGTGGACATACACAGTATTTATATCCCAAAAGAAAGAATGGATCTCACTACAATATATTTTTTATAGAAAGTTAGCAAAAATAGATAAGATCGTGCTACCATGGAAAGGAAAAGACCTGTCTATTTGTGGAAAAATCACCCTGATTAACTCTTTAGTCATATCCCAGTTTACCTATTTGCTTAAAGCCTAGCTTACACCTAGCTACTTGTTTTTTAAATTATATGAGCAAAAAATATTCAATTTTATTTGGAACGGCAAGCCAGACAAAATTAAACGGGCCTATTTATATAATGAATATGAATTCGGAGGGCAGAAATGATTAAACATGAAAGCATTAGACTTCTCACTAAAGGCTTCAGTCATACAAACGTTACACTTAAATCCAAACTGGTTCTCTAGCAGATTAGTAAAAATAGCCTTTTTCCAGATTGCAACCTCTCACTTTCGGTTATTTGAAAATGAAATCATCTAAAAAATATCGCTATAAAGTTGGTTGCAATGTCAGTTTAATCCACCAGAAAAGACAGAACAAATATTACAACAAATTTTAAAGTTAAACTCAAGTATAGTAATTGATACAAAAAGGATAGTTTTTTTTTAAACGGTATAATCTTTGTAAATGATATCATAAATAGGATATTTCACACATGCAGCTAACAAAAATATATGGAAATGTATTACAACCAACTAATTGCCTCATTACCGCAAAAATGGAAGAGGCAAGTGGAAGGGGGAGAAAGTAAGGAACTTGTCTGTCGGCCCTGCATTAAAAACCAAAATTGGTTAAAGAAAATTGTGATAAATAAAAAAGTATACCAGTTTCATTTGAGGACCAACAAATGGACAGCTGTGCCATATAGATAGCAAAATCGTTGTGAAGAGATTTTCGATTTATCGATTCCATGGTTTATGAACTGATACACAAAACGACACTGGATTTAAAACTTTGAGTTTTTCAATTTAAATGGTTATACAAAATTCTTGCAACCAATAGAATGTTATATATATGGGGGATACAACCATCCCAGCTCTGCAGATTTGGCTGTGAAGAGACAGAATTATTAGATCATTTGTTTTGGTACTGTCCATATGTAGCTTACTTTTTGTATATAGGTTCAGCACTTTTGTGAAACAGCACAGTTGAAAAATATATGGCAAATAGAAATCAAAACTGGATGATCTTCAGAGATAGATGGGAGGGGTTGAGGGCAGCTGAAGGATGGGACAAAAACAAACAAAAGAAAGCTATTGTAAAATATACTGTGTCCGTAAAATGTACATACCATGTATAAGCTGGAAGTAGAAGCCTAAGTGTTGTTGTCCATTAGTTTATTCAAATTAGGGAAGGGGTGTTAAGGTTAGGGGAAAATAATATATATATTTTCTATACACTACCGGTCAAAGTTTTAGAACACCTACTCATTCAAGGGGTTTTCTTTATTCTTACTATGTTCTACATTGTAGAATAATAGTGAAGACATCAAAAGTATGAAATAACACATTTGGAATCATGTAGTAACCAAAAAAAGTGTTCACACTTCCTCCTCCAGCATTCACGGTGGGAACCACATATGCGGAGATAATCCGTTCACCTACTCTGTGTCTCACGAAGACACAGCGGTTGGAATCAAAAATCTCTATTTTGGACTCATCAGACCAAAGGACATATTTCCACTGGTCTAATGTCTATTGCTTGTGTTTCTTTGTCCAAGCAAGTCTCTTCTTATTATTGGTGTCCTTTAGTAGCTGTTTCTTTGCAGCAATTCGACCATGAAGGCCTGATTCACACAGTCTCCTCTGAACAGTTGATGTTGAGATGTGTCTGTTACTTGAACTCTGTGAAGCATTTATTTGGGTGCAGTCAATTGCAGATTTCTGAGGCTGGTAACTCTAATGAACTTATCCTCTGCAGCAGAGGTAAATCTGGGTCTTCCTTTCCTGTGGCGGTCCTCATGAGAGCCAGTTTCATCATAGTGCTTGATGGTTTTTGTGACTGCACCTGACGAAACTTTAAACGTTATTCAAATTCTCCGGATTGACTGACCTTTATGTCTTAAAGTGATGACGGACTGTTGTTTCTCTTTGCTTATTTGAACTTTTCTTGCCATAATATGGACTTGGTCTTTTACCAAATAGAGCTATCTTCTGTATACCAACCCTACCAACACAAATGATTAGCTCAAACGCATTAAGAAGTAAAGAAATTCCACAAATTAACTTTTAACAAGGCACACCTGTTAATTGAAATGCATTCCAGGTGACTACCTCATGAAGCTGGTTGAGAGAATGCCAAGTGTGTGCAAAGCTGTCATCAAGGCAAAGGGTGGCTACTTTGAAGAATTTCAAATCTAAAATATATTTTGATTTGTTGAACACTTTTTTGATGATTCCATATGTTATTTCATAGTTTTGATGTCTTCACTACTATTCTACAATGTAGAAAATAGTCAAAATAAAGAAAAACCCTTGAATGAGTAAGTGTCCAAACTTTTGACTGGTGCTGTATAATGGGGATTGGAAATGATGCAGACAATTACATTGATGGAAGCCACAATCTATCTGCAATATTAAAGCTTATCTACCCCCACACACAATTTATTTACATTTTTTTTACCTTATTTTATAACAAACATGCACAGTAAACAGCAACTTCATACTTTGATTGATTCACTGGCCCTGCATAAAACGTCCCTCCTCCGTATGTCTCTCAGGTCCAGACATGGACTCGTTAACCACAGAGATCACCCTGCAGGTTCCCACCCAGGCTGAGCTAAGAAACAAGCTCTCCTCCGTCTCCTCCACCTGCACTGACAGCCAGGACACCGAGGCTGGGGACGATGAAGAGGATGAAGGGGGCAGGGAGAACAGCAGCCACCGTCCTGTTGGGGTGCAGAGGTTCCCCCCAACACTGTCCTAGTAGATAGGCGCCCCCACCCACCCAGCAGCAAGACACAAACACTGAGGACAGCAGCTCACAGGCCTGTACTACATAAGGGCCAGAGTAGGAGCTAAAGACACTGAACGGACCGAAACTGAGCGGAATATATGCTATGCACTGGATGCATGGAGGAAGAGATGCATAATTTGTTTCCTGTATTCATCCTTTTTTGTAAAGAAATAACTTAATGTTGAACATTGTGGTTACAGTATTATTCCCCCAAAATCTTGACTTGGTAATAAATATTTCACCACCCTGTACTACCATTTCTCATACTGATACCTTAATATTATTTCAGAATGAAATGAAACTGGAATAGAATGACCCCGTTTCATAGTCTCCCTCCATGAGTCTGTTGATTTATAACCCTCCCCGAACAGCCTCAATTCGTTGGGGCATGGGCTCTACAATGTGTCGAAAGCATTCCATAGAGATGCTAGTCCATGTGTCAAATTGGCTGGACCATTCTTGATACACACACGAAACTGTTGAGTGTGAAAAATCCAGCAGTGTTGCAGTTCTTGACACAAACCGTTGTGCCTGGCACCTACTACAATACCTCGTTCAAAAGGACTTAAATGTTTGTCTTGCCCATTCAACCTCAACGGCACACATTCATGTCTCAATTGTCTCAAGGCTTAAAAATCATTCTTTAAATCTGTCTCCTCCCTTTCATATACACTGATTGAAGTAGATTTAACAAGTGACATCAATAAGGGATCATAGCTTTCACCTGGTCAGTCTCATGGAAAGAATAGGTGTTCATAATAATTTGTACACTGTAACATGATTATATAGAATCATATCAGACAGCAAAAGGCCTGCTAATGGAGTAATAGCTCACAGGTGTGGGTGAATAGCAGGTTATTGCAGAGTGAGAGGGGGACTAAGTAACCTCTCGGTCTGGTGGGGTCTTACAGCGTTGGTTTCATACCTTTTTGTTATGGCATGCCTTTTAGATTTCCCCTTTTTCTATATTATTTGTCACCATTTGAACTTAAATGACCTGGTTGGGCTGGCCGACTAGTCAGGACAGAACTCACACTGGACCCTGGTAAGTATGCAGGTACATTACAGACATCGGTCCGCTTACTCTTTAGTTTCATGCTGAACGCACACATTTATATCAAGTTATAGACCAATTATTCAGGCTTGGACCCCTAGACATGGAGTAGACTTATTTGTAGAATGGTTAGTGAGTTGCGTAACATGACATGTTCAGAACAAAAGACAGACATACACACACAGGTTCAAAAGAAAAGACAGTGAATTGTCTGTACGTTTTTATTAAACCTTTAGTACAAACTGCAAAAGTAAAAAACGGGCAATATAACCAACAAGAAATCTTTCCAAGTGGAAGGAAAGCTGGAGACGCATCGCTAATAAATTAACTTGCCAGACCGTGAGCAATAGTTTATACTGTAGAAAAAGAAAATGCAAAAAAAAAAGAAAAATTAGAATAAAATACATTGTAAGGCCATAAAAACTTGACAACCACTTTCTGTGGAAAACACCCAACTTGGTTTTCATTAAATACTCCTAAAACAGTTCAGTCTTCTGTAAAGGACAACAACCAACAAACTGGATAATAGGATCACCTTGTCAGCCACCACTGGCAAGCTCAGTGCAACATGAGCTACTACATCGTAGAATTTTCAGTAATGAAAATTAACATTTTTTTGTGAACATATTTTCCCTTTTCTTTAAAAAAGTAAAGCTAAAAAATAAAAAATAAAATAGGGGGCCATTGCTACTCCATATCTTTCTCACTGATGTAAGCAGCACTTAAATGTATACACGTAACCAGAGCAACCCTGTAAGCATCAAACTCACACACATGAAGAAACTGAAACGTAAGGCTTTTTCTTCATCAAGCACTTCCTCCCTTGCTTCACCTAATACCTTTAGAGGCATCATTCCTTCCTTCACCCCAGAAAAGGCTCAAGTATTTAAAGACATTTTACAGGATTATGTACAAAAGTTTGTTTTTGTGTTGGACTTTCTCCTAAAATCATACATTATACATCTGAAAAAGGGAAAATGCAAAAGCAAAAAAAAAGAACTTGATTTCCATATTTCACATTTTACACCCTTTGACTAGTGGTTCTACGCGCACATCAGAACGCATACACAATAAAAATATAAAATAATTAATGTTTACTGGTACAGCTGAAACAATAGGACTGGAAGAATGGAATGTTAACATGATTGCACATCTAGAAGAGGAGAGCCTAGAACCCTAACCTAACCCTGTGGGAGAGGAGAGCCCAGAACCCTAACCTAACCCTGTGGGAGAGGAGAGCCCAGAACCCTAACCTAACCCTGTGGGAGAGGAGAGCCTAGAACCCTAACCTAACCCTGTGGGAGAGGAGAGCCTAGAACCCTAACCTAACCCTGTTGGAGAGGAGAGCCTAAAACCCTAACCTAACCCTGTGGGAGAGTGGAGCCTAGAACCCTAACCCTGTGGGACATTAAAACCTTGAATCTCATCCCTGTGGGAGAGGAGAGTAGAGGCTACCGCCCTGTGAGAAAGGAGGCTAGCAGTTAGCCAGCACCCCACCTTTCTTTTGTATTGTTATACAGTAATAATAACCAACAGCACCAAAAACTATGGATCTCCTTGCTGAGTATTAGGCACAGTTTTCACTCGCTAGCGAAGGAGGCCTCCCTTAGGTCTGTGTGTCTGACATACGGCACCCCAGGCTGTATTTCTGACATACAGCCACGGCAACGCTAGTTCCACAGCCACCAAGGAACAAAACAACAAAATAAACACAGAAGACTAAAATCAAAGCTAAAATCCCAAATAAAAACAAGCAAGCCAAAACACATCTGCCTTTCAAGTTTTACCTGTCGTGGGTTAGGGAGCAACAGACCCTGAACAACAGGAGCTGCTGCAGGTAAAAGAGAAGAATATAAACAACTCGTCTTCAAAAACTAAAGACGAGAGCAAACTTTGGGTTCTACTTTCAATAAAAATGAAAAAAGGAGCACCTTCTCCGTTCGTCCCTTTGTTCACAGTTGAGTGACAGGTGGCGATGGGTGTGACTGCAGTGTGGGTGGGGAAGACCAATCTGACCCTCTCCTCAAAAAGTGTAGAGGGGGCCAGTGCAAGGGGCACAACATTTACCAGTGAACTTTTCAATTAATGCTAAGGATGACATCAACTACCCCGCCCCTCCAAAAAAAAAACTGAAAATAGTTCTCTGTGCTAGTGCAAAAAAATACAGTTTGCTTTCACAAGTTTGCCATACTAAGAGGAGGGGTAGTTTGTCATGGTAAGCGGGGGAGATGGAGTAGTTTGTCATGGTAAGGGAGGGGGGATGGAGTAGTTTGTCATGGTAAGGTGGGGGTGGGGGTGGAGTAGTTTGTCATGGTAAGGGGCATAGGTTGGGGAGGGTGAAATGGTTTGTCATGTAAGGGGGTAGTTTGTCATGGTAAGGGGCATAGGTTGGGGAGGGTGAAATGGTTTGTCATGTAAGGGGGTAGTTTGTCATGGTAAGCAGGGGATGGAGTAGTTTGTCATGGTAAGGAGGGGGATGGAGTAGTTTGTCATGGTAAGCGGGGGTGGAGTAGTTTGTCATGGTAAGGGGCATAGGTTGGGGAGATTTGGGGCATTAAAAGCTGGAAATGGAGGGGCAGTGGGGGGTGTTAAACGTCCTTATGAGACGGCTGCGGGGGACAAGTGGGAGGAGAGGCGGGACAGGGACACTTCCACGGTGGCTCTCTTCCGGGGCCCGCGTTTGGGTGGTGGTTTAAAGGGGCTCACACCATTACATTTCTCAGTCGTCTTCTCCAGGGCCTTGCCACACACCTGCTTCACCAAGCTGTTGATCTGCTCCTGCAGGGGGGTGAAGCATGGGGGGCACAGTCAGGGAAGGGAGGGATCAGAGAGAGAACATATACAGTGAGGGGAAAAAAGTATTTGATCCCCTGCTGATTTTGTACGTTTGCCCACTGACAAAGAAATGATCAGTCTATAATTTTAATGGTAGGTTTATTTGAACAGTGAGAGACAGAATAACAACCACAAAAAAATATTATAAATTGATTTGCATTTTAATGAGGGAAATAAGTGGGCAAACGAACAAAATCAGCAGGGGATGAAATACTTTTTTCCCCTCACTGTATATGTTATATGCATGTTACGTCACTCCACTGTTGAAGGTTCTGATCAATTCTACTCAGATAAGAACGGGCCATCCCAGCAAACCAAAATCGGTTCTGTGATTGTTCCCAGAACATTCATTAGGTTGCCCAAAAGTTCTAATAACACAAAACATTCCAAGGATATTTAATTTAAAACAAAATATATATATATTTGAATGTTTTTGGCACATCATCCTAAAGTTAGATAAAACCCTAACTAGCTTAGGGCTCTATTCAATCCGTATCGCGGAAGTTCAGCGTTAAAGCCCAATTTAAATTTAAAGACAATGTTCCCAAGGTGGTGGAGACTGCGTTCACGATACATTTTGCATATGACAGCTCAATCAGAGAATTTACTTTACATGTCCATTGCGCAATCTGTAACGCTTCAGCAATAGATTGAATAGCGCACTTAATGGGAACATTAGCTAATGTCCTGGGAATGTTCCCAGTTTGCTGGGATGGCATCTTACCTCATCATAACGATACATCATCTTGAGGCCTCTGCAGGACTTGTGATTCTCCACGTATCTCAGAGCACACTCCAGACAGAAGACCACATTCTCATTCTCCTGGACCACCTGGGATAGACAACACAAGACAACACATATTTTCATGGAGTAATCAACTCCATTCATCCTCACCCAGCACCAGCCCTAGTTATAACCCCAACTAATCATAGCACCAGTATCCATAACCCAGCCCTAGCACTATTCCCCGTGGCACAGCTCTCACCATGGACAGGTAGCAGAGGTGTTGGCAGGTCTGGCAGCGTCTCTCTGAGGACTCCAGCGGCAGCCACTTCCTGGGTTTCTTGCGTCCGTCGCCGGGCACCAGGTTGTTGTCGTGTGTTCCATAGCGGGCAGAAGACAGAAGCCCAGCCTCGTACAGTTCCTGCCGTTGTCTCATCTCTATGTTCCTATTGGAGCAGACAGAGCAACACAACTCAGTGATTCCGACCACCACAACAAAACAGAACTCAACTCAGGGATTAAGCACAGTACAGCAAACAACAGTCAGTACTATTTCAATGTCTTTCAGCCTTGATGTAGACACTAAGCCCATCTATTAAAGCATGGAGTGTATTTGGGGTCTTTGATCATACTGCCATGGCAACAAAGGATGGAGGATGATGCCGTCCATAACATCTGATGCTAACAGCATCCATGTTTTGATGTGCCCGGTTCCATGGCTACTCACCTGAGGTCTTTGAGAAGAGCGGAGATTGTAGTCAGAAGGTGTCCGTTCTCGCGTTTGGATTCGGCCGTGGCAATCTGGTAGAGTAACTTCTCCATGGAGAAGGGTTTGGCTATGTGCCGGCATTTCAGGTCCTACAGATGGAAGGCAGAGAGACACTGGGTTAACACAGAACATTGACAGAATATTCTACAGCCTTTTGTACCAGCCAGATTAAACTACATTACAGATTACACATGACACTACACTAATCAACAGGAACAAACATGTGCATAGACTGTACAGCGGGGCTCACCAACCCTGTTCCTGGAGGTTTCAGCTCCAACCCCAATTAACTAACCTTATTAATCTTATCAACCAACTAATTATTAGAATCAGGTGTGCTAAATTAGGGTTGGAGCGAAAACCTACAGGACAGAGTATCCTTCCAGATACAGGGGTGGGCAGCCCAGCTATATCTCTAAATGGCCACAAGGAGGCAGCAGACAGCAGCACCAGCTTCAGCCTTACCTTAGAAGCCTCGTATCCCAGGTTCATCCACTGGGGGGTGGCAAAGTGAACGGTTTCCGACACACTATAGCCACAGCAGACCTTGGACACAAAGGTCCCAGGGAAGCAGACCACAAACTGACCACTCTGCTGGACAGTGCGGTGGACCTTGATACCCTCTCGACAAAGCACTTCCGGAGAGATCATGATGTTCTTCTCCAGCATCTCCAGCCCGGGGGTCCCGTTGGCTTGCAGCAGTGTGTGAACCACCTTGTCAAGCTTCACCTTCTCTTCAGCAGGAACAGAATACCTGGCAGGGCGAGAGGGGACCACTCAGGCTCATCCAACTGTGTGTGTGTGTGTGTGTGTGTGTGTGTGTGTGTGTGTGTGTGTGGTATGCTGGACATCAACTTTGTAGTGTGACCCCTCAGCTTTAAACAGTCAGAGGAAGGTCTGTGCTTATGCACTGCCTCAAGAGGCACGAGAGAGAAGGTTGAGAAAGTGAATGACACCCTGAGAGGTCGCTTTCCTGTGGGGGTCACAGCCTGTACGGATCATAGCCTGTAGGTAGAGTGGTCAGTCCGTCTGTGGTTTCATCTGTCAAATGGAGGATCTTGATCTTTTTAACAGACTCACTGGACAACTAAGTCCTCTGGGAATAGTGTAACAGACTTATGCCTGTCCTAGAGCATCCCAAACTAGCACTTCCTGTAACACTAGGACATGTAGACAGGCTGTCTGGCCCTTTCCTGTAACACTAGGACATGTAGACAGGCTGTCTGGCCCTTTCCTGTAACACTAGGACATGTAGACAGGCTGTCTGTGTCTTTCCTGTACATCTAGGACATGTAGACAGGCTGGCTGGCCCTTTCCTGTAACACTAGGACATGTAGACAAGCTGTCTGGCCCTTTCCTGTAACACTAGGACATGTAGACAAGCTGTCTGGCCCTTTCCTGTAACACTAGGACATGTAGACAGGCTGTCTGGCCCTTTCCTGTAACTCTAGGTCAGTATTTCCCAAACTAGGGGTTGCGAGGGGTCGGCTTTAAACTTACTCTTGAAAGTTATAATTGTAGAATGCGCCAGGTGCACTTCCAAAATTGGGTAGTTCATCATCAGTTATGTTAGTCATTGCATAGACTACATGACCAAAAGTATGTGGACACCTGCTCGTCGAATATCTCATTTCAAAATCATGGGCATTAATATGGAGTTGGTCCCCCCCTATGCTGCTATAACAGCTTCCACTCTGGGATTTCCATTCAGCCACAAGAGCATTAGTGAGGTCGGGCACTGATGTTGGGCGATTAGGCCTGGCTCGCAGTCGGCGTTCCAATTCATCCCAAAGATGTTCGATGGGGTTGATGTCAGGGCTCTGTGCAAGCCAGTCAAGTTCTTCCACACCGATCTCAACAAACTATTTCTGAATGGACCTCGCTTTGTGCACAGGGCATTGTCATTCTGAAACAGGAAAGGGCCTTCCCCAAACTGTTGCCACAAAGTTGGAAGCACAGAATCATCTAGAATGTCATTGTATGCTGTAGCGTTAACTGGAACAAAGGGGCCTAGCCCAAACCATGAAAAACAGCCCCATACCATTATTCTTCCTCCACCAAACTCTGCGGCCCCGTTCTGTGAGCTTGTGTGGCCTACCACTATGCGGTTGAGCCGTTGTTGCTCCTAGACATTTCCACTTCACAATAACAGCACTTACAGTTGACCGAGGCAGCTCTAGCAGGGCAGAAATTTTACGAACTGACTTGTTGTAAAGGTGGCAACCAGGCTGTATCACAACCAGCCGAGATTGGGAGTCCCATAGGGCGGCGCGCAATTGGCCCAGCGTCGTCCGGGTTTGGCCGTTGTAGGCCATCATTGTAAATAAGAATGTATTCTTAACTGACTTGCCTAGTTAAATAAAGGCAAAAAAAAATAAATGACAGTGCCCCTTTGAAAGTCACTGAGCTCTTCAGTAAGGCCATTCTACTGCCAATGTTTGTCTATGGAGATTGCATGGCCATGTGCTTGATTTTATACACCTGTCAGCAACGGGTGTGGCTGAAATAGCCAAATCCACTAATTTGAAGTGGTGTCCGCATACTTTTCTATATATTGTGTTCATTAAAGAGCTATTTATAACTTGTAATAAATGTCCAGATCAACTAGCCCATGTCAGCTAACGTTTTTTTACTTAGCTGTTGTAGCCCAATAGATATTGTTGAAATTTTCTGGTCACTCAAATATCACAAGAACACACATTAGACATGGCATTAGACATAGAACTGCAAGAAAATTTGCATTAAAACTACAGGAAATATGCTTCAAACCTAAAATTCTCTCCACCACCAAGAGTGGTGTGAACAGTTTGTGTCATGAGCAGTTCTTGTGCCCTTAGAAATAGAAGTGACGTGCTGGACGGGGGACGGGGGGGTCCCGAGTGAAAATGTTTGGGAACCCCTGGCCTAATACATGCAGACACACCGTGAAAAGATGAGGGGAACATTCATACTTCAAGAGAGCAGGTGGTCAATGATGTTGATTATGACTTGCCTTCATCTCAGGAACCTCCTAGCACACTGCTACTCACCTGTGTCACCACCAATGGGCAGGTAGCATACATGGGGAGGGAGGGGTTGGGCTGGTGGATGTCTACAGCCAATGCCCTCTCTCAACCCCTTCATTACCATTACATTCAAGTTGGGCTAATGCAAAGAGAATAAACATTGCCTTCATAACAGGTCAAATACACAACACACTAATGTCTGTGGCTTTCGCTGCCACCCAGTCATTTCTGGGTGGCTTTAAAGAGAGCCACTTTGGCATAAATACATATTTCCAAAAGACTGGCGTGTGTTCAAAGGTGGTGTAATTTGATCAGCTAATTACAAGCCTGATCCGAGATGGGGGTTAATTCCATGTCACCTTAGAAAAACCACATATCTTTGTAATGTCCTTGTGCAGTACACATGTACCTGTGAGGAGGAAGAGAGACAGAGGTGGTCATGTTGGGGTACTTACCAAATGCAGTCAGCACCAGTGTGTAAGTAATCAATGTATGGAAGGCGGTTTTGGTCTCGAGACCAGCATGAGGTAGAAAAGACCATGCCAATGTTCAGCCAGGGAATGGTCACCCCTACGGAGAGACAGAGAAGTCTGTTTTAAAAACAGCAGACACCACAACAGGCCTCACAATGGGAAGATCTCCACTGCATACTCCTTGCGTCCTCTCTCCTCAGCTCTTTCTAAAAACCCATTGGAGGAAAAGGTCACAAGGGAGGGACCTCTGGCATTCTTATCCAATAGGGTTTAGGGAAGGAGACGAGGAGTATGCAATTGAGATCTTCCCATTGTCTCCAGCAGAGAGGCATCCCAGGGAAGGTTCATATTAGGATCAGGGGTGAGGGTTAGAGTAGAAATCTCACCGGGCACAGCTCCAAGATGCCGCAGAATGGATCCAGAATTATTTGGGAGGACAGTGAGGTTCCATCCATGTCTGAAAGGGAGAGTGAACAGTCATTGTAAGGGTTAGATGGAGGACACAAACAGTCATTCCACAGTGGCCAGTCAAGAGATATTGTTGGTCCCACTTTAAATGACGTGCAGCTTATAAAAGCTTCATAAACACTACACAAATGTGTTACAAATCTATAACTGTAGGTCATGCTTTATAAAGGGTTCATAAATGTGGCATAACTGTGTGACATAACTGCCAATGTCAAATGAGACATAACCCACTATGTCATAAGCACCTCTTAAAAATCATTAAATTGAGGCTTCAAAGCATTTAGAACCCTGTCATACTGTATCATATTTGACATAGTCGGTTATGTCACATTTGACATTGGTGATTATGTCAGTTATGCCAAATTTATGAACCCTTTATAAAAGCATGAGATACGGTTATAGATTAACACATTTATGTAGTGCTTATGAAGGCATTATGAAGGCTTTATGAAGCCAAACGTAACAAAGTGGGACCATATTGTGCATTTCTATGTTTAGTGTGTGATGACATTGGGTCTTCTTACTTAGAAAATGGCTCTGACTTTCCCACGGGGAAGCCACTTCCGTGTGTGTTGGTGTCCACTTTCCCATAATGCACTGCCACATGGCAGTGCCTCTGCTCCACTATCCTCCAGTACTCTTGCTGTCAAGGAAGACAAAAAGGAAAAGTGAGCAGTGATCGATAAAGTGTGCATACTAAAAAAGAATGACAGTAGTGACTAACACATGCCATTCTTACCTCGACCTCAGCAGCACCAGGCTCTTTGTTAAAACACATGGTCATGGTGTTCCTGGCTATCCTAAAGAAGTTGGTGAGAGATACAGATTTCCCCTGCAACACAAGATGAGCCACATAGTACAACTAGCATCAAACAGAGTCAAGTACCCTGTAAAAGCATATACCATCCTATGGATTAGTCTTTAAGAGACCAGGGCTTAATTACGCAATGAAAAATGAACGACTGGATGACCTGAGTGTACTGTACGCAAGTCTCTGCAGCTCCATGTCTGTGTGGAACGTTTCTGAGCATGACTAGCTAATATGAACCTTCCCTGGGATGCCTCTTCAGGTTGGAGGGGCCTTGATGGCGTCTATAAAATGTCTCTGGGTTACTGTAACTGATCTCACATCTTATGGGTCTGCTTGTGTTGGGGAGGGAAACGATTGAAATGGAATCCAGACCAGAACAGTGTTCGAGACGTCATGATCAGACACATAGCGGGCTAGGGTTAGAAACTGTATTACATCACACTCAGGGTACCTTACCTCCTCTAACCTGTACCCCCGCACACTTACTCAGTACCGGGCCGCCTGTATATAGCCTTGTTATTGTTATGTAATTCTACTGTGTTACTTTGTATTTTTTTACTTCATTTAAAAACTATTTATTGAACTGCATTGTTGGTTAAGGGCTTGTAAGTACGCATTTCACGGTAAGGTCTACACCTATTGTATTCGGCGCATGTGACAAATGTGATTTGATTTGAGAAGAGCAGCAGGGGGCACGTCTAGGTCACGAAGCTGTCGTGTGTGTGTGTGTTTATATATGTGTGTGTAGGCCGACGTGTGGGCAGGGTTAACACAGAGAGAGGCAGGGCAGGGCAGAGCGATGTGGAGTAGAGAAGCAGAGGCCTGCTGTCTGTGGCTCCATTTCAACCAGCTTAGCACTGACCTACATTCCATCAGCTAGAACAACAGAACAGAGCAGGCAGGACTGGAGCTAGATAACGTGTTTCATTCCCCTTGTAGCATGAACAGGGCATGAGCGGAATGAACAAAAACATTGTTTTAAAAAGGATGTGCAAAGTTGTTGCCCGGGCCTCACCTTGTAAATACACTTGTGCTGGTCACTGAGAACGCCTTTCTCCATATCCGCCTCCTCTTCCTCCTGCTGTGTCTTGTCCCCATTGTTCTTTTCCTGAGCAAACAGCCTCCGGCGTCCCACCTTCAGCTGCTGACTGTCCAGCTCCTTCAGCCGGCTGCACAGCTGACCGTTGCTGCGCTGCACCAGACTGCCGGCCAGCCCGTTCTTGGGCTCGTAGCGCGGCAGGGCCAGGCTCCTCTCTGTGTGGCCCTCCAGGGGCCCCCTGAGGCGTTCCAGGCCCTCCTTCTCCTGCAGCACCTCCCTCTCCAGGCGCCGGTGCTCCTCGGGGGACAGAGAGTCATACGACAGCAGGTACTGGAGGTAGGACTCCTGCAGCTTGGCCAGACGGTCCTGGGCTGACTTGGGGATCCGCAGCAGATCAGCCAGTTTAGTCCACTTCTTCAGGTCCATCACCTGCTGCATGCCGCCCATGTCATTAATCAGCTGGAAGAACCGAGCCAGGTCCACCTCACAGCCACCTGGAGGAAGAGAGGGAGATTGGGTCAGATACAGGGTTAAGCCTAACCCAAACCCCACAGCCGCCTGGGAAGAGAGAGATGGGTGAGGGTCAACGGCCATGAGTTTAACACTTCTTTAGTAATGATAGCACGACATCGGCCTCATTCTTATACAGACTCAAACATTTATTTCAGTCAGATGCTCTGAAAGAGGCTGTTAAAAACCCATCAAGCTGCTGAGTGAGAAATCTAAGGTGTCAGACAACCTGCTGGGTTGTTTTACTGCCTCACAGACATACATCTCAATATTGTTATTGACATCTACAGTATAAATACCAGATACGGTTGGTGGAATGCAACAAAAATTTTATTGGATTGTCAATACCCAATGTTTGCTAAAGTTTTGCGACATTCGTCCAGCCTATATGAGTGTGTTTGACTGTCTGAGACTAACCAACGACCAGGGGGATCAGGTTAGGGGTGTGTGGCTGGTAAAGTAGAGAGAGTCTATGAGTTAGACTCACCGATGAGTGGGGGGTCTTCCATGGTGATGCCCTGAGATTTGAGGTGCTTCTTGATGCAGGCTAGCCTCTGTACGTTGGGGCCCCAGCGACGGCCCAGCTTGTGGATGCGCTGCACCTGGGTCACAAAGCGCATCTCATCGTTCAGTTTGCACTCTGGGCGCCAGTCAGCCGGGGGAACCACCCGACAAAGTCCGCAGGGCTCCGCTCCCTCCCGCACAGAGTCCAGGTACACCAGGGGGTCCTGGAACTCTCGCTGGGTGGGACAGAACACTGGCGCCTCACCCAACGCCGCCCAGCTCACCCTGCTCCTCTCTGCCCTCTCTCTCTCCTTCTCCCTTTCCCACTCCCTGTCAGGCCGGGGCTCTGCTGGTTTGTGAGGGATATGTCCGGGGGTGTGGCCAGGGGATTCTGAGGTAGTTGAGCGGTTAAGGGTGTGGTTAGGGTTAGAGGCAACCTGCGCCCGCTGCTGTGCTTGTCTGATGAACATCAGCTTGCCAGCTGACGCCCGCTTGGGCCGCTGACGCTCTGGCTCTGGATTGGCTGGTGGTGTGGAGGGAGGAGTCGGGGAAGGGGGTGGGGCTAGCAGGGTCGGGGGAGGGGTGGTTTCCATGACAATGTGTCCGTTGGGGACCAAGGTCTTGTCCTGACAGGCTTTCTTACTGCGTGTCTCCAGAGGGCTGGTCTGGTTCTGTTTTGTCTTCTTGGGGTTGGGGTTAGTCTCCAGGACGACCATCTGACCTAGGGAGTCTGCCACCGCCCCGATGGCCGCTACTGCCACCTCCAGCCTCCGCTTGGAGTTCCTCAGTCCCTCACGCCCCTGCCTGCCCACCTCCTGCTTGGCACAGAGGCGACCGTTGAGGCGCACTCCGCCCCCATTAGCCACTTTGTACACCCCATTGGATAATAGCACCTGTTTGCGTGTTTTTGCTTTGCTATTCTGGGCTTTTCCTGAGTTGGAGAGGGGGAGTCGCTGGTGGCGATGGTGATTGTTGCTATTGGCTCTATGGGAAGCAGCAGTGCTGTGTTTGCGGTGGTTCAGTTTGGTTTTCTTGACCAGTTCTCGTTTTGCTTTGGTGTATGTGACTTGGCCCTTCACAGTTTTGGACGGCAGTCTGAAGTCTTTCGTTTTTTGGGCACCGGCCGTGTGCACGCCTGGCTGGGACACCCGTGTGACGCCATTCACTTTAAAGACCTGAGAGAGAGAGAGAGAGAACGAGAGAGAGAGAAAGAGCGGGAGATCAGAAACATTTGTTCATAAACATTCTGTGCAGTGGTTCTGTGTTCTAACACACACACACACACACACACACTCTCTCTCTCGCTCTGGCGCTGTGGCTTCACATTGAAGAAGTAAAAACTCATAGCAAACATTTAAAAAACTGCTGCTATTCAATGAAGCCTATACAGGGTTGTTGTACTTTTAAATCTGCTATAATAGACCGACACTCTTCTCACAGGGCAAAAAACTGAACAACGTTAGCTTCAACAACAGCTGAAAAAAGCCATCCCGGCCCTAATAGGAGTGAGGCTTTAATTTTAGAGCCAACTGCTGTATGTAGAGAACACTACATTAAAAAGGTTACTACTTGAAAATCTATCCCAGCACATAAAGCCAGTTTTATTTGGTATAGTTTCCTTAAGCTCTTTAATTCGCCTTTAATGCCTCAAATAAAGGTTTTTTTCCCCTGCAGATCTGAGAACCCCTGCTGAACATGTGAGCTCTGAAATGTAGGTAGCTTAAGTTACATCGGGGACCTCACTGGCCAATGGCAGCTGGGGGAATAAAGCCATCCAGACCCACCAGCGATAGAAGCAGAGTTGTCTCACTCTCTCCGTTCCCTCTGCTGCCCCCTGAACCTCTCTGCGTTAGGAATACAATACAGCTGCAGCCCTGCTTCTATCAGGTGCAGCCAACACAAAGAGAAGCTATTAAAAGATACGGGGAGTGAAATGTGACCCCCTTCATAAATCCTGCTCCCCTCAATAGTGGAAAAATACAGAGAATGACAGAGAGGAGAGAGCGAGCGCGAGAGAGCGAACACCGTCGCCCCAGCAGGCCAGAGTGATGGATGGCAGAGTGACTAAACGCAGCGTGACGTCTGCCAGGGTCTCAAAGCAGCACGATGCCAAAGATTCAACAAATACATCAGATTCTCAACTCTAGAGGGATAGGGTTATAACCAAAGACAACATCCGATTCTCAAGACTTCTGTCTGCAGAATTTAAACACCTTGCTTAAGGGTCAAACTCATCCATTTTGCCTTCACGACCAAAAGAATCGAAACAGAGAGCCAGTGAGCCAACTGTGACCGAACAGATATGCTGACAAAGGCACAGCGGGCTGGGTGCTGGTTGCGTACTTTAGTTTCACCACTAGAGAGCTCACTGGCTCTACTCTGCTGCACAACTCTCTCTCAAGGGTTGGTGTGCATGTGAGCAGCGGCCTTTGCTCTGTAATAGTCTGGTCTGAGAGAGAGAAGACGGGCTACATCCCCCAGCCCTTTGGAGAGGGTGAAGGCCCCTATAGAGAAGGTGAAGGCCCCTGTAGAAAGCACCGAAAGACTGGTGAGAAAAAATCATTACAGGAAACAGACAGTAAGCGAGGGAGAGGGAGAAAGAGAGGAAGAGCGAGGGAGCAAGAGAGAACAGAACCACAGCCAACTCTCTGAAGTGGATTTTGGTCGTATGTGAGTGGAAAGAGAGGAGATGGATGGCGGGAGATGGCCCAGGATGACATCATGTGTTGCTATGTCCATCTGCAGGATGGCAGGAAGATTAACACGGAACATCTGCAGCTCAGCGGCCCATAGGAAGAGAACGGATCTACAGCAAATCAGATGCTCATAAGAACAGACTGGATCCACTGCAGCTCAGAAGTCCATAGGAAGAGATCTAGAGCTCGGCAACCAATAGGAAGAGACTGGATCAGAAAGAGAAACCGTAACTCTTCCAGCGCATAGAGAAACAGACACACCCATCAACCCCCCAAAAAAAAACACACAAAACAATGTAGCACTCAAAAGTACATAAACACAAGCACATCAATGTGATAGCTGAAAAGATGTGGTCTTAGAGGCCTGTCTACAGGAATAGTCTTCAGCATACTGACTTTTAAACCGAGACAAAGGTCAACAGGAGACAGGAGCAGCAGCTCAATATTCCTGACCAAATAACACCCCTCATTTCAGATTTCACAGAATATCATTAGTCTGGCTTGCGCTAACTAAATGCTGTATAACAGGGTCATTGGGTTCTTGTATGATAATCATTTGAACTATGGCTGATTCCCTTCCACAGACGAGGGATCATGATCCCGTTGCTATCGGCCAGGGGATTGGATATCAGCCTGCTGCTGCACTCTCACAGTTAATGTCAGAAGACTAACAATGTGAATGCCTCAAAATGATCGGAGCTCTGTTGCCAAGGACGGTGAATCTGCCAGTACAACACATGAACACACACACAGCGAGAGAGACAGAAAGCAGAGAAGGCAGAGGGCTAGAACAAAGGCCAATCACTTCAACGTAGTTTGTCTTGGCTCTCCCCTGCTCATTGAGATTCATTGTTCCTTAATTAGTCAGTTGGTGGCACTTAAAACCGACAGGCCCGGCATCAACATGAGACAGCGTGGCCCGGCTCCGGTGTAGCGGCCGTCTGGGGGAGCCAAGCTGCCGGTCATGATGCTGCGCTCTCCGACGACAGGCAAAGCCCCTAGTGCTCCCCTCTGATTAGCTCATGTAACTGTCAGATCCACAATGTCATTTTAAACTGGGCCAAAGGTACTCTCTCTCCTCCCGTCATCCCCACCTCCTCTCCTCCTTAGCAGAGCTCCTTCTTGGACAGGAAGGCAGCTTTCACAGCCCAGCTCCAGTAGTAAATATAGTAACAGACTGCGTCTGTGTAATGATTGTGTTTCAAAGGCAGGAGAGGAAAGGAGCTCAGGGATTTCACACTGAGCATGCTGCTGTTACGATATGAATAATATGTCATCGTTCATCGTCGTCACACGTTACTGCTCGTCAAGTGATAATGTCTGCTCTCGCCTGGTGGTTACTGAAACATGCTGGTCAGCCATCTTTTTGGCCATTATAGAGAGTTACATATTAGGCAAATCAACCAAGCATACTGTTCGGGTATAGATGCAGTACCTGCTTGCGGGGCTCCTCTGCAGCCCTCCTGTGAGGCAGTCCATTGGTAGTGAGGCCTCTGGTTAAGGTGTGGCCCCTGGCTGTGGCCTCTGGCTGGCTGAGGGCCTGCTCCCTCCGGGCCTCGGCCCTCTCACTGCGCTCCCTCACCTGCACCCACTCCTTCCCTCTGGGCTTGGGGCTGTCCCGGGGCGACTTGCTGTGGCCATTCAACACTGAACCAACAGGAGAGAAAAGATGATCTTAGATCAGTTTAGAAGGTTGAACACTGGACCAAAAGTAGAGAAAAGATGATCTCAGGTCTGTGTAGAAGGATGCTGCTGTGTAACAGCCTGAATTTAAAATGGATTTAAAAAAAAAAATCTTACCCATCTACACACAATACCCCATAAGTGAAAACATGTTTTTTAATTTTTTGAAAATGAAAAAAAGAACTCTCTCATTTACATAAGTATTCACACCCCTGAGTCAATACTTTGTAGAAGCACCTTTGGCAGTGAATACAGCTGTGAGTCTTTCTGGGTAAGTCTCTAAGAGCTTTCCAAACCTTATATGTGCAACATTTGACCATTATTGTTCTCAACATTCTTCAAACTCTGTGAAATTGGTTGTGGATCATTGCTAGACAACCTTTCTCAGGTCTTGCCGTAGCTTTTCATGCAGATTTAAGTCAAAACTGTAACTCAGCCACTCAGGAACATTCACTGTCTTCTTGGTAAGCAATTACAGTGTAGATTTGGCCTTGTGTTTTAGGTTTTGTCCTGCTGAAAGGTGACCATCTCCCAGTGTCTGGTGGAACACAGACAACCAGGTTTGCGCCTGTGCTTAGCTCCATTCAGTTTCATTTTTATCCCGATAAACTCCCTAGTCCTTAACAGGCTTGCCCATAAAATTATACAGCCACCACTATGCTTGAAAATATAGAGAGTGGTACCACATAATGTGTTGTATTTGATCTGCCACAAACATAACACGTTGTATTCAGGACAAAAAGTGCTTTGCCACATTTTTTTGCAGTATTACTTTAGTGCCTTGATGCAAACAGGATGCATGTTCAGGAATATTTGTACAAGCTTCCTTCTTTTCTCTCTGTCAATCAGGTTAGTTCTGTGGAGTAACTACAATGTTGATCCATCCTCAGTTTTGTCCTATCACAGCCAATGAACTCTGCAACTGTTTTAAAACACATCATTGGCTTCATGGTGAAATCCCTGACTGGTTTCCTTCCTCCTTGCACATTTTAGAGTGGCCTTTTATTGTCCCCAGCACAAGGTGCATCTGTGTAATGATCATGTTTATTCAGCGTGATATGCCACACCTGTCAGGTGGATGGATTATCTTGACAAGTTATAAAATGCTCACTAACAGGGATGTTAACACATTTGTGCACAACATTTGAGAAAATTTCACTTTTTGTGCCTATGAAACATTTATGGGATCTTTAATTTCAGGTCATGAAACATGGGACCAACATTTATATTTTTAATATTTTTGTTCAGTATACAAGTACACCCCCTGGACAGGACATTAGTCTATCGCAGGGCCTTATCCCCAATCAATCTCCTTAATGCAGAGTGTCAAGCAGAAAGGCATCAATTCCCATTTCTACAGTCTTTGGGTTGACCAGGCCAAGGATCGAACTCCCAACCTTCCAATCTCGGGGCGGACATTCTAAATAACAAGCCCACTGAGTTGATAGAGAGAGGAGGTAGTTAGTTATTGTCGATGCAACTTTATGTGACTTGTTAAGCACATTTTTACTCCTGAACTTATTTAGGCTTTCCATAACAAAGGGGTTGAATACTTATTGACTCCAGACATTTCAGCTTTTAATTTGTAAAAATTTCAAAAAACATAATTCCACTTTGACATTATGGGGTATTGTGTGCAGTCCAGTGACCCCCAAAATTCCCAATTTAATCCATTTTAAGTTCAGGCTGGAACACAAAATGTGGACAAAGTCTAGGGGTGTGAGTTCTCTGAAAGCACTGTATATTAAAACCTCAACAAGAATTTATAATGTCAATTAAATATTTCTCCAGTCATGTACAGTGACTTGTGGGGAACAGTATCTTGGTGAAGCACCAGACTACAGCCCTGCTAACCTCAGACTAGTGCAGAAACACTGACATGGACTGTCTGAACCATTCAATTAACACATATTCAATAGTTCTCGCTTTATATTTCATGAGGTTCACTTTATTTTTACAGTGTTTTAATATCAACCGGCGCTGGCTTTATAAAATGACATGCCCCATCCCCCCACTGCCAAAGTCCCTTGCTGAAAGGCTGGCGTTTTGAAAAGCTACCAGAAAACTGAACTCAATAAAAGATGTTTAATTTAGAAATGTAAACATGGCTGAGGTTAGTGAGGTGCAGGGTAATGAAAGTCTCTCGCTCTCTCTCTCTCAATATAAACTACTGGAGTCCTGCCCACGCTGCATTTCAAAGTGTCACATCTGACACACAGCCTTATAGTGTACTGTACTGGTCAGGTCTAATGCTGTACTGGGAGACAGGCTTCTACAGTACTGACGGTCCAGGCCTAACACTGTACTGAGAGTGAGTGTGCTGCCATAGGACAGGCTACTATGGTAAAGTGTTCACTTTCTGAACCCCTGTCTGCAAGTCTAGAGGGAGAACTAAAACACTGGCATTGTTTCCATGGGGATTGCCTGGCCTGGAGGATCTGTTGTCACAGGGAGGAGGACTACAGCGTCTGGGACACAGCACTGTGTGTTTTTCTATGATAACCACTGAAAGTTGACGAGCAACATCAAGCATATGCCACTGATAACATGTAGGTAATTATTGTGTGGCTTTGCCTGCTTGTAGCTTTCACCACCACTGGCACATTGTTCTGTTTTAACATGACGCGTTTCATTAAGACAAGCGCCCCTCAGAATCACACACACTTTCCCTCGAGAGATTTTCCGACTTTCCTGTTAAGCTGTCCATCTCTCCACGTCTGGGCAGTGTACAGTGTGTGCGTGTAAGAGGCGGGGCTCCTTGTTTTCCATCCCTGTTCCCCTCCTCCCCTGGCTAGCTGTGAGCTGAATGCATAAACACCTTGTTACCGCTGTTCACTCCTAGTGTTAATTGGAGTGGAAAGATGGAACGCTCCCTCAGACTGTAACTCGGCCATGCTCAGCTGCAGACAGCTCTAAACATGTGGGTCTCTTGTGCACCACTTCGGCCCTCAAACGTGATTGGTGAGTGTTAAATATCTGTGTTGTGATTTGTCAGGGCAGTACGGGGTTAGGTTGGTGAAAAGGAGAGAGAGGACAGTTTCTTACTGTTGGGGTTAGGTAGGTAAGAGGACGTTGTCGTACCGTGGCCGTTGACGGCGTGTTTCCTTGGGGGTTTGCCCTTCCTGGGCGTGGACAGACAGGAAGTAGACGCCACGCTGATGTCTGGCTTCACATCCTCGTACTCCTCTTCATCATCATCCAGCTCATCTTCATCCTGAGAGCTCCCAAAGTACGCCATGTTACTGGGCAACGCTGACGAACCTGGGGGCGGGCGGGCGGGCGGGCGAGCGAGCGAGAGAGAGAACCAATGAGAGCAGTTATCATGTGAGGAGAGGAGAGAGAGAACTACTGCAGCCGTCTGAGAGTGCACCGTGCTGGTGATTTTAAATCTCATGGTGTCTAAAACTAACTAACTCCGATGCTTCCCACAGTTGTGTCAAACTGGCTGGATGTCCTTTGGGTGGTGGACCATTCTTGATACACACAGGAAACTGTTGAGTGAAAATCTCAGCAGCATTGCAGTTCTTGACACCCACCGGTGCGCCTCGCCCCTACTACCATACACCGTTCAAAGGCACTTCAATCTTTTGTCTTGCCCATTCACCCTCTGAATGGCACACATCCACAATCCATGTCTCAATTGTCTCAGAGCTTAACAATCCTTCTTTAACCTGACTCCTCCCCTTCATCTACACTGATTGAAGTGGATTTAACAAGTGACATCAATAAGGCATCATAGCTTTCACCTGGTCAGTCTATGTCATGGAGAGATCTTAATGTTCTGTATACTCAATGTATATCTCTATTATGCGTGGGAATAGTTTGTAACAGATTTCCTAAATTAAAAATCACTTGGAGCTGATTTGCTGGTGTTTTACAGTCTTTCATGTCTAACAAAAACGTTGCTCAGAAAACGTAATAAATTAAATCACCCGTGGGCCGAATTTAGCCCGTGGGCCACCAGTTTGGGAACCCTGCCCTAAAGTAAATAGAGCAAGCAGTTCCATGGCCAGCTGACTGAGGTCACCGTCCATTGTGTTAGGATGGAAGCACTGGGTAGGACTAGAGTCTGGTCTCGTGGCCATTAGAGACAGCAGAGGGAAAAGAAAGCGATGGTTCGTCGGCATCACCTCATCCTCCATTGTTATCATGACTGGTGTAATGACGTTGTGGTTTATCGGTTTATAGCGTTGTAATGGTCTCAAATGAGCTTTGATTAGGCCTAATGTTGTGAATCATTACATTGTACTACATTTTATTTTCATCTCATGTATCACAGTTTTATGTTGTAGTGTATTAGTAATATATAAACGCTCATTCTAAACGACAGAGTGGGAAATACATGATTGTGTATGATTAACATTTACTGTGTAGATCATAAGTACTTTAAAAAGAAATGCATAAACGTAACTAACCTTCATTTGGCCAGGAGGAGTAACCTGAAATTAGATAAGGTGAAGCTAGAATTAGTCAGACATCAAACCAACATTTTATAATCAAATTAAAACGGATGCCAATCTATACAATCAATATCATTATATAACCTGGTTGTAGTGTAGTGCAGCAAAGAGCGCTTTAAGCTAAGCATCATTAACCAGTGACTCGTTTTGAATGAAGCATCCTGCTGTACGGCAGACAACAGGGGAGCCAATGGGGTTAGGGTTACTTTGAATGCACTAATGAATTACAGTGATATCGGAGCCTCCTGACTCACATGCACATCAGAATACAGTTAGTAGGCCTAAACAACACAGTCAGTCCCCACAAGACAACACAGTCAGTCCCCACAAGACAACACAGTCAGTCCCCACAAGACAACACAGTCAGTCCCCACAACACAGCTTCGTCACGACAGGACTAAAACGGCAGCGTGGCCAAACGTGATACTTTAATGGTACTTTGACTAGCTCTGCATGTAGACAGAGCAGAGACGCCAGTCCATTGTTATTAGGGTTAGGGGTCATTCAATAAGGTTTAGGAGTAGAGCACAATGTGTAACGTGAGAACAAGCCACGTCTGGACTAGGTTTGAGGTGCTGGGTTCAGTCTAGCTAAGACCTGTAGAGGACTTGGCTAGCTGGGTTCTGTATAAGCACGTTGTGACATCTGCTGATGTAAAAAGGGCTTTATAAATACATTTGATTGACTGTATGGGAGTTTGGTACATAGCACATCTGTACCAGTTCTCCAGTTCTTTAAAAAGTCCTTCCTCCTGGTGACAGAGGTCAGAGGGACTTAGAGAGTCAACAAACTCCCAATCAGCTCCAAATGACCTGCTTCATTAACAACATGGCTGCAATTACTGCCTTCTCTGGGGTCACAGGGTCAATGGCTAGCAGGCCTGGGGGGCACAGGGAGCTGAAGGGGGACGAGGGGTTGGAGGGGTGGAGTTGCGCATGAGGGTGAGGTCTCTCGTCCGATGGGTGGACGAGGGATCTTTTTGTGGGGAAGAGAGAGAAATAGGGGAGGGTGAGACTGGACAATGTTATCCTATAACCTTTTCCAAGTGCCCAAAATAAGCCTGTTGCTCCCATTTTTTGTTCAGTAGCCCCCAGAGAGTCAGATGGAGGAAGCCTGTTGGGCTGGCTCTTCTGGTCACTGGCGTCTGGTCTACGGCTAGGTTATATCTTCAGTGGCAGGTTCTCAGACAGAGGGGAGAAGGGTGGTGCTGGGCTTAACAGCCTCTCTGGCGCAGAGACTCCGTCTGTCAGCTCCCAGACACAGAGAAATATAACCCAGGCCTCCCTCCTCCCTGCTCCAGGCCTGTTCCCCTCCCTCCTCCCCATCCTCAATTATGGGCCTTTTCATGTGCCTCAGAACCACAGGCAAATTATAATGAAGGCTGAAACAGTCTATTATGATTGGAAATTTAACTAGACAGGCGTAATTACAACCAAAATGGTTGACTTAAAATAAAAAACAATGAGTTTAAACGACCAATCAAGGGCTTTAACTGAAAAAAAAGAACACATTTATAATCATCTGATTAACATCCATGTTACCGAAAAAGAGCACTTCTCATGGTCCTCACTTATAGGCTACAGACCCTCAGGAATCTCTAAAGCTGGTTCCAAGTTGTGTATAAAAAAATCTGACCCCAGAGAGTCAAGAGTATGAGCTTCCTCTTCTCAAGCAGTTCCAACGGAAGCAGAGGGCCAAATCCCTGGCCAAATTCCCCATCGTAGAGTGTGTGGAGAGACCATGTCAGACACTCTGCCCTCTCTCGTACCCCTCATACTTCACCATGTGCCTCATCAGGAACAAGATAGGTGGAGAGGAGGGGAGGGAATGAAAGAGCGCCGACTGGGGCTTTTTCAATAACATTGTTTTATAGGCCGATGCAGCGGAGTGAATCCGAGAGGATCGGGGATTATATCTCCTCCAATTTACATTCCTGAAAGTCTGCAAATCCATTAACCCACGCTGCCCTCGGCTCTAGTCAGTTCTGGGAGTCGCTGGCTAAATTTAATCAGCCTTCCCTTCATAGCGCAACCACGGCCTCAGCAGCAGCCTCAGACCCATTCAATGTTCAGCCAGACATGGCATATAGAAGCACCGGTTATGTAACACTGGATGAGAATATTAGTGAGGGTTATTCATCTACTACTTTATCTGGAATTATCCCACGTGTGTGTGTGTGTGTGTGTGTGTGTGTGTGTGTGTGTGTGTGTGTGTGTGTGTGTGTACACACAGAGGGAGGCTCAGCTGCGATGAGAAAAAATATATATATAAAAAAAAAGGGATAGCGTCACTGCCACTACCGACAATGACCCTCTCTACCCAAGGCTACAGACAAGGCCCAGAGACAGGCTGGCTGGCCAGCCTCCAAATGGCTTTCTCCACGGATATAAACAGCCATAATAAAAAAGGGGTTTGAGAAGCTATGTAGCACATAAACACTACACTGTGATTCACTCCATTTTGTGTGTGTCGCATGTTATTCAGAGCAGCCAGACGTTTCCCAAGAGGGATAAAAAAATATATGGTTCCTGTTTAAAAACCAGAGGATAGGAACAGCTCATTATGATGCTGAGTCCCAGAGGAATAAGCAGTGGTGATTACAAGCTGCTGCTGTAGAGAACAAAAAGATAGGAAAACTTCTCCCTGTGAAATCACGGTGGAAACGGCCTACTTTCATAACCAGCGCTTTATCGTCAGAAGCTTTTCGAAAGCTGTCAGACAGGGGGCTTGCTGGGTATATGTGGTATGTTTGTCAGATAAGAAACATTTGAGAGGATTCGAGCAGTTTAAACAGAATGACCTATTGACTTCTAATTTCTACCAGGTATGCCATTATTCTTCTAGCTCTGGAACAGACCAGACTTTGCCGACTGCTTGCCTACCCCTCCCTGTCCACTCTATGGGGCAAATGGAAATAAAAGTATACGACAGTGTAAGTGTTGGAAGCCAAACACAGCTGCCTGTTCTTGGGGCACCACCGACTGCTACACACCTAGCTAGCCTGGGCCACCAAAGTGGAATCAGACGTACAAAGCCCTTTGAATGAAATCAAAGGCCAAAAGCACTTTGAAAGATAAAACGTTAAAAACGCTGCTTCCTTATGGTCTATATCCATCTGTCCCCAGGACACAGACCGCGCACGCATGCACTCACACACATATGCACACCTCTGCGCTGCCCTGACAATCTTGCACGTGACCTCGATGTATTGGCCTCTTCCACATGGGCCATTAAAGTGAAGGAAGAGAGAGCAAAACCCTGTGTATGAAAATGCCATTAAGGTAGCGTGAGCTCTGCAGAGGATTCAGGCTGCCTCTCGGCCGGGTAACGGGGCTATAAATAAGGCTGCCACAGAGACAGGGGGTGCGGCGGTCAACCAGGCGCGGGCACAGTGAAGAAAAACAACCGGAAACTGGTCAGGATTTAGCATAGCATCCAAAACATGAACAGGAGTTGTCCAAACCCTGAACAGAAGACATTTACAGGGACATTATGAGAACCGATCTGTTCCACTGAGAATAAGGCAGCCAACCCTGTCAGTTTTACTGATCTCTAATTACGGTGCTCTGAACAGCGCTCTGTTACATTAAAATGGCAATGGCTTTTAAAACACAAGCTGCCGCCTTCTCCTCTGGGCCTCTCAGCTCCCAGCTGATTGCAGTTCTTTTTAACCTACTTTATGTAGCCAGCAGAGGTTAATGCCAATACCAAATTAATCTAAATCGAGGCATTAGTCTTCCTAAAGGGCCATTTCTGTTTGTGATGGAGTCATGGAGGGTTCTGCTGGGTGGGAGGAGACACTGTTCAGAGTTAAACACACTCTGGGACTGAGGACGGCAGTAAAAGCCAAGGCCAAGGTTGTTCAGAAAAAAATGTCTCCCCCAAAAAAGTAAAATTGTATTTGTCACATGCGTCGAATACAACAGGCAGTAAAAGCCTTTAACCAGCAATGCAGTTCAATAAATAGAGTTAAGAAAATATTTACTAAATAAACTAAAGTCAAAATGTTAATAAAAAGTAACAATAAAATTACATAACAATAATGAGGCTATATACAGGGCTATATACCAAGTCAATGTGCGGGGGTACAGGTTAGTCGAGGTAAATATAGGTAGGGGTAAAGTGACAATGCATAGATAATAAACAGCGAGAAGCAGCGGTGATGTAAATAGTCCGGGTGGCCAGTTGATTAATTGTTCAGCAGTCTTACAGCTTGGGGGTAGAAGCTGTTAAGTTGCTTTTGGACCTTTGTTCCTGATGTAAGGTTATACTCCACTCTGCTTTTCGAGTTCTCTTTTTAGGTTTCAATTCATAATTGAGATAAAGAGTAAAAAAGGAAACTGGCCATGACAGTGAACTTCTTGAGTCCTGTATAACACGTTATAACACTACAGAAACCTGTTATAAACACTACTGAAACGAGGTGGGATTTCAGATGAACCCTGAGCCTGTAACACTGCCCTTATTTCCCTATCTGGGCCGTGTGTTGGTGGGCGGCAGATAGCATCCCGGGCCTTTCAGTGCTCTCAGGTGCAGGAGCAGGTTTAGCTGGCCCTACCAGGATGTCTGTGTAGGTGTGTGTGGAGGGGGGCGCTTAAAGAGAGACTGCATAATGAACATTGTTATCTGCACACACTGTTGAAATGTTACCTGTAGACATGGTCAATGTGTAACCTGTGAGGACAGAATGGGTTTGGTGTTTGCCTTGTTAGGGTGTTTGCCTCATCAGAGAGTTTTAAACCGGGTCAATGAACCTGGACCTTGGACTGAACTATTCCTGCCGCACAGCTAGGCCTGGATCTAGGTCAAAAGGTAGGCCGGGGAGGGAGGCCTGGGCATCTCGAGATGTGTGGCTGCTGGACTGAAGCCCTGTCTGGCTGCTGAACTGAAGCCCTAGTAGTGACTCATGTTAGAGAAGCAGAGCCCTGACATCGGGCCCTGGCGTTGGCCTGGTGACGAGATGCATGGCGCTGGAGTGAGCGAGTGGTCGACTGAGTGAGTAAGTGAGGTGGGAGGATGAAGGGTTGAGTGTGTGTAGGGGTGGATGAACAGGTGTGCGGATGAAAGGGTGAGGTGTGCGGATGAAAGGGTGAGGTGTGCGGCGCGTACTACAGGGTTACTGTACCTCTCAGGCAGAGGAAGGTGAGGAAGTCCTCAGTCTTGGGTTTTCGTCTGGAGATGTCTCTGATGTGAGCGGAGGGGGCGGGCAGGGCGGTATCAGACACCTTGACCGGCGTGGTGCTGGGAGAGTTGGGCTGAGACTGGGCAAACTTCCTCTGCGCTTGCAGTCTGGGCCTGGGAAGAGACAGGTGAAAACAGGTTTATTCCCATACATTCTTACACAGACCCACTACCCTATGTTGTGTATGCATTTCATTTAGTTTGGAAGCCCAGGCTTAGCTCAATGGCCTTTAAATCATGGCCCCAGGCTCGGACCGAGCTGCCCTGGGTGGATCTAAACAGAGGTGCACTACAAAGTAGGAACAAGGAGTTAGCCAGCTAACTTGACGGAATATTCTGAAATATCTTTCTAAAAAAATAAAAAAGGTATGCCTGAAATGGGCACAGTCTAATTGACGCAACCAAAAACACATCTATGTTTAGCTTTCTTAAAGAACCAGAAAACATTTTTTAATCAAAGTCAGCTGGCTAACGCATTGATCCTGCTTTTTAGTATACCCCTCTGGTCAGCAGTTTAACTCATCTCTGGTCTCAGTTGTTGGTTTGACTCATTTCGTCAGTCTGGTCCTTGAACATTATTTAATTATCTTTAATATCAACACTGCAGTGTCCAGGGAGGCTAAAGCAATGATAATGCTCCTTCAGAATAACTCCCAGCAGCACCAGCCAGCAGCCGTCCACGTATAATTAAGTTCTCCATTAAAGCCAAGACCTCTGCAGCAGCTGACAACTGATAACAAGCACAAAGGAGGCGACAAATTGCCAACAGACGTTCAAGGCCAGATCACTCTTTTTCCTCTGTCTATCCATCTCCCTCTCTGATGTGCCTTTCAGATCTCTTTTTCTGCTCTGTCTAAGTCTCTCCTTTCTTCTGATTCCACAGGGGGAGCAGGCTAACAGGATGGAACACTAAGAGCAGCTTGTCTGGTGGACCTGGTCCGACCTCTTCATCTCTTATCTCACACATGCAGCCATTTCATTTCACAATCATTTCATCATCTCTTTGTCTCAGGGATGTTTGATGCCAGATACACGCCTGTCTTACAATAAACAGAAAAAGACAAAAACGCCACGCTCATACTGCCTCCCCGTATACCGCCACGCTGATTGAAATAATCTCCCATTCAATCGGATGTTTGTTAGGAGAGTTTCAGTCCTGCTAGGCGGGTTGACAGACACAGACAGCATCACTAATCAATTGAGACCACAGCCTCTTGCTCCAGACAGATTGTGACTACCCAGGTGATTGTCTCATCGCACTACATGTAGGGGAATGCTTCATGATATCCCACAGTGATTTCTCAATGTATTAAAATGTTTTAAATATGGCAAATCATGCCCTGAAACACCAACAATGCATTTTTTTCCCCCATCAAGCCCCGGAACCTACAGCGCTCCAATTGCACTTGAATCACGAAGCAATACACAGCCTATAACCCCAACCAAATACCTTGAACAAGAAGCTGCGAAGAGATTGCGTCGACACACACACACACGGTTCAGTGACCGAATAATCTGTCCGGTTCCTGAGAGAAGCCATTGTTCAAGAAGGATTCTGTATTTGATGAGCAGGTGCATCAGTATGATAACCAATCTGTTCTCATGCTTCAGATCAGCCAGTGAAGAGAAAAACAAAACAAAAAGTTCAGTTTCTGCTCCCCCTGGAAGGACCAATGGCCGCCGCAGGTCACACCTGAACAGGACTTTGGTGACAGGTGTCACAGAGAGCTGGTTTCGCCAGCCCATCATTATGTTGAGGATGAAACTATCAGTTTCACTGCCAGACTGTTAAAACATGAGCTGTATAAACGGCCTAGCTCTGACGGTCCTATAGCCGGCAGGGCCTCGGAATGCATGGAGGGAGGGAGGGAGAAGAGGGCGCTATTTTGCGTCATGGAGACTAGTGCAGATTAGAGATGCAGAACGCATTAGTTTCTGTGGCTCGTTGACACTACAGCTCATTTAAGGGAAAACCAACACTACGTCTCCCAGAGTGCAGTTCCAACACTACAACTTACTTTGGGTAGAACCATCACTACAACTCCCATAGAACATGGGCGAGGGGTATTTAATGACTGCCTCCCAGACAGTAACAGGATAAAAACATGTCTTTCAATAAACCCCTTCAGAAATAGCATCCTTCTCCTTTCATGGGAATAGAACCAGAGAGAAATAGGAGCCATTTAACTGGACAGGGTTGTTAAAGGTAGGGTCAGTTAGTTTTACTGGTCCAACGTATGTTTCTATGAGAAGTGCAATAGTTAAAGATGGGCCAGTAAAACTATGCGAAGTGCCATGCCTATAACATCCTGTCTAGACAGACCTGAGCCCCATAGAGCACTTTGCCTGAACAGACCATCTACAGTCAGAATGTCATGGCACCATGTACCCACAACGCCTAAAGTGTCATGGCACAAAGTACCCACAATGCCAGATGGATACAAACAAACAGCGGGCACACCAACAGTTACCAAGCCTCTCGAACCCAGAGCCTCTCTGCAAAGGTCTCGCTGACACACAAACTTCTCAACACTGTCACTTAGAGCTGCTTGCTGAGGTGCTTTCGTATTAACCCGGTATTCCTTCTATAGGTGTCTAAAAGGCACGCTATGTTCTGAAGTTCAGCAGGGCTGTTCATTACCACCACGCACCACCTAATCCTGACTCAGACTAGCTGCCTTGGCAATGCGCCCAACGGAGGGAGAGTGCGGCGAGAGAGCAGAGCACCTGCAGTGGAGGCGCATGCATACAGGGGAGGAGGAAGGATTACTGCAGGATGTCCCCTTCATCCTCGGCTAATCTTCCTCATCTTCCTCTTCCTCCCACTCCTCTCTCCTCAAAGCTGCCGTTCCTCTGATGTTACATGTGTCTCTACTCTGTATCATTGATTAGCTGTCAGACAGAGGGTTACCCAGAGCCGGAACAGAAACACTGCCTGGGTTCACCCGGCTAAATGAGGTTCTAAACCACTCCAGATGGTCCTAATAAACTCTAGCATGCTCTTAACCACTAGGCTCCCTGCCGCCCCAGAAAGACAGAGTAAAGCCAAGGCAGGTTAGCAATATTCAGTTAAGCTGCAGTAATGGTTCTTGCGCCCTTGTTTAAAAGTATTGATCGACATCACACTAACACAGCCATGAGAGGAGTATGTAGCTGATAAACCCCACAGGCTTTAGTATCCAGGTGAAACTACAGCCACAAGCTTTGTGGCTAGCATCTCTCCTCACAGAAGCACCATTCCGCTGGAACATCAGCACCACAACGATGGCTGTCAATACAAACATTAAGCCTGGAGGACCCAAATGACTGGGATTCTAAAGCAGGGTTAGGGTTAGAGTAAACCACACTCAGGAAGATCTGGCTAATGTGTTTATTGCTTTGCTGTTGGAGTGTTGGACACCTGGGGCGGCAGGGTAGCCTAGTGGTTAGAGTGTTGGACTAGTAACCGAAAGGCTGCAAGTTCAAATCCCCGAGCTGACAAGGTACAAATCTGTCATTGAAAATAAGAATTTGTTCTTAACTGACTTGCCTAGTAAAATAAAGCTAAAATAAAAAAAACCTGGAGGAGAGATGGCCTTGCATGCAGCTGACTCAACACTCCCCTTCCCCACTCCATAACAGGTCATCGGTCAGAGTAGCACAAAGACAAGAACACTAGGGTGAGAGACCAACAAACATATAATGACTCTGAAGTCTGAATCTCTTGAATTTCATCTAAGGGTCCATTAAATGATTCTAAGGTGCAATAGTTGTAACTATAGCATTGTGTGGAATGTGCTGATGCAGAATAACCTTGATAGTCCTGCTTGATGCAGGTCCATGCTGCCTGGTGGTGTTAAGTCTATTCACAAGCACAGTTTGGATTTAGACTCCTGTCGGGCTTTGACACTGACGCTCCATATTAAAAACACGAGCTCTCTATTCAGACAACTCTATTGAGATGTGTGCTGCTTTCAGCTCTGGACACAATGGCTCTGGTAGTCATAGACACAGGCTAAATACTGCGGGAATATCAAAGGGTTAGATACAGTTCAATGCTGAGATGTCAGAGGGAATAGAAAAGATAGAGAGATTTAAAGAGATGAATGTGGGAGTTAAACATCTTTACAATAGATCAACCTACATTGGCCTAAATAAACATGATATGGCTACAGGGCACATATGTCTAGTATTACAAATGTACTGTATAAACAAATACATTTCTAAAACACTGATACATTGACTGACATTTTAAACAAGACTAAAGCCCACCAGTGGTGAACACATTTCTCTTCTTATGATGTGAAACAGGGAGTGTTGGCGAACATTCCAATGTGAGTCATCACAGACTAACAAATGTATTGGCCCAGGGTTGTGTGATGTGTACACACGGTTGTGTGATGTGTACACAAGGCTTAAATGACTCCTACACAATGATCTTTACACCTAATCCACTTTGCACATAGGTTGCTTTTAAGGAAATTGAGCCTACGTGCTCCATAATGCATGAACTGTGGGAAGAGGAGTGGTTCAAACCTGTCCTGTGTCCACTATGGCACTTTAGTATAGTACCATTTACTGTGTCCACTATTGTACATTATTTTACTACCATGTTACTGTGTCCACTATTGTTTCATTAGTATACTACCATGTTACTGTGTCCACCACTGTTCATTAGTATTACTATGTTACTGTGTCCACTAATGTTTCGTTAATATACTACCATGTTTACTGTGTCCACTATTGTCCATTATTTTACTACCATGTTACTGTGTCCACTATTGTTTCATTAGTATACTACCATGTTACTGTGTCCACCACTGTTCATTAGTATTACTATGTTACTGTGTCCACTAATGTTTCGTTAATATACTACCATGTTTACTGTGTCCACTATTGTCCATTATTATACTACCATGTTTACTGTGTCCACTATTGTCCATTATTATACTACCATGTTTACTGTGTCCACTATTGTTCATTATTATACTACCAGTGTACTGAGACCATTCTCTATGCTTAGAGCAGTGAGCTGATGAACTGTGTATTAAGTCGGAGCTGGACAACATCACCTTATCTCCTCGGCTCAGTGTGTCGACCGCTTTACCGAACTGACCCTGGCCTCTGACCTCTAACCTCTGAGCTTGGCGGCCATTTTAAATCAAGTAAAGCCAGGACAAGATTCCGGCTCAGAGAAAGGCTGTGTTGCAGCATCCCTTTAAAATCAGGACCAGGTCAGAAGACATCCATGACATTATCCATGACATCACATGCGCTCTGATTGCCCATGTTCCAGAACCAATGCCACCCAGTACAAATCTGATCATAAGAGAACAAATATCTTCTCTTCAGCACTGCTGTATAGTTTGTTGCGATGGTGCAGTTGTATTCTTTTGATACGCCTACGGTCTTCAGTGAATACATGCAGCTTGCAGAGAATAGAGAAACTGGAACAGATCATGTGCATGGCAATGCCTTGCTCTCAGATCTCACCTACTGTGTTCACTAGGGGGTGGCAGGGTATACAATGTCACAATGTGCGATAACACACTCCTCTGCAGACAGTATTGTGATAGAGTTTATTCAGACTGCTGTGTGACAGTATGTAGTTGGTTATTAATATCCCTGAGGCTTCCATCTTTATAAAGGCTTTGTAAAGCGGTTTAGAGAGCAGGAGAAAGAGCGAGAGAGGAGTTAAAAGGAATTATAAAATGAGTCTCAGTGACTAGAGGTTGTTGACTTCGAAACCAAACGTGAATAACAACTTAATGGGAGAGAGAAAGACAAAAACACTGGAACACACATGCACTGTGGGTAACAACAGTAAGAGCAGTAACAGTACAGGGTAACTGAAGCTGGTTCAGCCAATCCACTGTGACATAGTCTGATGCCTGGCCATCTTATGCTACAGTACCTTGCTACACAGGTGTTAGATATCGCACCTGCCTGTCAGATCCATTGTAAATACTGACAGTTTAAACTGCCCTGAGTCATGACAACACTATAGTAGGCAGGACACAGCCTGTGATTCGTCAAGAGATGTTCTATATAGCTAAACACTTCACCTGTGGATTTACAACTAATCAATAGTACTATTTACAACTCATCAATAGTACTATTATGGGTTGCTTTTAAAATGGTGGGATTCCTTAGAGGGAGTGCAACATATAATCATTTACATATGGCACCCCTGATTATACACTGAACAAAAATATAAGAGCAACATATAAAGTGTTGGACCCCTGTTTCATGAGGTGAAATAAAAGACCACAAAAATGTTCCATACATATTTCACTCAGACTGTGGAAAAATGTGTTTACATCCCTCTTAGTGAGCATTTCTCCTTTGCCAAGATAATCCATCCACCTGACAGTTGTGGCATATCAATAAGCTAATTAAACAGCATGATCACTACACAGGTGCACCTTGCGCTGGGGACAATAAAAGGCCACTAAAATGTGCAGTTATCACAACACAATGCCACAGATGTCTCAAGTTGAGGGAGCGTGCAACTGGCATGCTTACTGAAGGAATGTCCACCAGAGTGGTTGACAGAGAATTTTGTTAATTTCTCTACCATGAGTCACAACGTTGTTTTAGAGAATTTAGCAGTACCTCCAACCGGCCTAACAACTGCAGATCACGTGTAACCACACCAGCCCAGGACCTCCACATCTAACTTCAAGTGCTGGATCGTCTGAGACCAACCACCCCGATAGCTGATAAAACTGTGGGTTTGCACAACCCAAGGATGTCTGCACTTGTCAGAAACCGTCTCAGGGAAGTGAATCTGCGTGCTCGTCATCCTAACCAGGGTCTTGACCTGCTGCAGTTTGGCATTGTAAATTCTCACTTTCGATGGTCACTGGCATGCTGGAGAAGTGTGCTCTTCATGGATGAATCAGAGTTTCTGCATACTCACCCGACATGTCACCCATTGAGCATGTTTGGGATGCTTTGGATTGGTGTACAACAGTATTCCAGATCCTGCCAATATCCAGCAACTTCGCACAACCATTGAAGTGTAAATGGACAATATTCCACAGACCACAATCAACAGCCTGATAAACTCTATGCGAATGAGAAGTGTCACGCTGCATGAGGCAAATGGTGGTCACACCAGATACTGACTGTTTCTGATCCACACGCCTATTTCTTTTTTTTTAAAGGCATCCGTGACCAACAGATGCAGATCTGTAGTCCCGGTCATGTGAAATCCATAGATTAGAGCCTAGTGCATTCATTTCAATTGACTGATTGATTTCCTTATATGAACTGTAATGCAGTAAAATCTTTGAATTTGTTGCGTTTATATTTTGTTAAGTGTATATCACTGATACAGTGCCTTCAGAAGGTATTCACACCCCTTGACTTTTCCACATTTTGTTGAGTTACAGACTGAATTCAAAATGGATACAACTGAGATTGTCACTGGCACACACAAAATACCCCATAATGTCAAAGTGAAATTATGACAAATGAATAATTGAAAAAGCTAAAATGTCTTGAGTCAATGAGTAAATAAATTCAGGAGTAAGCATTTGCTTAACAAGTCCCAAAATAGTGTTTCACATGATTTGAATGACTACCTCATCTCTGTACCCCACACACACACACAGACAATTGTACAGGTCCCTCAGTCAAGCAGTGAATTTCAAACAGATTCAGGACATTGAATTTCCCTTTGAGCATGGTAAAGTTATTGATTACAAAAAGGACAGACACTGGACAGAGGAACCCTGCCTAGAAGGACAGCAGCCCGGAGTCACCTCTTCACTGTTGACGTTGAGACTGGTGTTTTGCGGGTACTATTTAATGAAGCTGACAGTTTTTTTCTGTTTCTCAAACTAGACACCCTAATGTACTTGCCCTGTTGCGCAGTTGTGCACAGGGGCCTCCCACTCTTTCTATTCAGGTTAGAGCCAGTTCGCGCTGTTCTGTGAAGGGAGTAGTACCAGATCTTAAGTTTCTTGGCAATTTCTCACATGGAATAGCCTTTCTCAGTTCTTTGTTTATTGCCATTTTGAGCCTGTAATCAAACCCCCAGATACTCAACTAGTCTAAAGAAGGCCAGTTTTATTGCTTCTTTAAAATCAGCACAACCCTTTTTCAGCTGCGCTAACATACTTTCAAAAAAAGGTTTTCTAATCATCAATTAGCCTTTAAAAATTATAAACTTGGATTAGCTAACACAGCGTGCCATTGAAACCCAGGAGTGATGGTTGCTGATAATGGGCCTCTCTACGCCTATGTAGATATTCCATAAAATAAAACCTGCTGTTTCCAGCTACAATAGTCATTTACAACATTAAAAACTTCTTCAGGATCGGTGGGTCCCCCACGGGACGGTTGAGCTAACATAGGCTAATGCGATTAGCATGAAGTTGTAAGAACACTTCCCAGGACATAGTTTAAACTTGAGAAGTTATTAATAAACAAAATTGGGCACATTTGGGCAGTCTTGATACAACATTTTGAACAGAAATGCAATGATTCATTGGATCAGTCTAAAACTTTGCACATAATGCTGCCATCTAGTGGCCAAAACCTAAATTGCACCTGGGCTGGAATAATACATTATGGCCTTTCTCTTGCATATCAAAGATGGTACAAAAAACGGTTTCTCTTTGTATTATGTTTTACCAGAGCTAATGTGTTATATTCTCCTAGATTCCTTTCACATTTCCACAAACGTCAAAGTGTTTCCTTTCAAATGATAAGAATATGCTTCAGGGCCTGAGCAACAGGCAGTTAGATTTGGGTATGTCATTTTAGGCAAAAAAAGGGGCGGATCCTTATTAACAATGTAAACACTGTATTTCTGATCAATGATGCTATTTTAAAATTGACTTTTAAAAACGTATTTAAAAACAAGGACATTTCTAAGTGACCTCAAACTTTTGAACGGTATTGTATGTAAATGAGATTACTGCATTTCATTTGACAAAGGTGCTCAAATTTATAAAAACAGGTTTTCCCTTTGTCATTGCGAGGTATTGTGTGTAGATGGGTGAGAAGACAAAGGCAGCGCATTACTAACTTAGCATTCATTAAAACAAACAAGCAGCTCAATGAGCTCTACTTGGCTTCTGCTACTGAGGAGAACTGGCCTCAATAAAATCACCATAAGATGTGGAGCTTTCCAACTATGGTCACCATGGCTGGACCCTGTGTTTCCTACTTCAGCCTGGGTAGTGTGGGTGGGAACTGGAGAGAAGGGGAAGAGGAGGGGGGAAGCACATCTTCAGTACTTGGCAGTGAGGGGTGCCTGATCTCCCATCTCGGTGTCCTGCGAAGACAAACATCACCCAGATCCCAAACGCCTCCCTGGGACCCACCTCCCCTCAGACACACAGGGATCCTCCCTTGCCTCCCAGGGCGCAGCAGCCAAAACCATGCACCTGCGCCTCCCCCTTCCCTCTTTCCTTATTGCGTTGCCAGGTGTGAAAGGTCCTGGCAGCTCCTCAGTCAGCCACACTGTTATAGACTGGCGTGGGCTGCAGATGCCAGGGCCAAGAAGTCATCCTCCACACACACAAACACCAAAAGGCCTGAGCCATTGCCAAGCGCTCGATGAGCCGGCTGCTCATGAAGAGAGGGAGAGCCTGCTTTTATTTCCTGCATGAGAACTAATGAAAACCACCCTGGTGAACACAGGCCTGTTGTTGACACTACGTCTGTCTACTTCTCTCCTCCATCTGTCCATCTTGTTCTCTCGCTCTCCTTTTCAGGTTTGCCAGGCCTCAATGACCAGGTCTGCTGGACTATTCAATAACAGGTACAGCAAGGCCAGGTACTGCAAGATACCACATGCGCGTACACACACACAAGGGTGAAAATAGGACCGGTGGAGACGGGACCAGAGGAAACATGCAATGGCTGACAACACAGAGGAGGGTCTCATAGTGAGAGAAATTACAGAGCCGATCTATGTGTTATGGCTGCTGCAGTACAGCATATGTATATGAATATATAGCATTTAATGTAGCTGGGAGTGTGTGTAGCAATGCATTTAATCCACAGTGGCTGGTCTGTTACAGGCCCAGGACCTGCCGTTTGAGAGCGAAGCCCTCCTAGTCGCTCACACCACCCCTGTTCCCCAGTCTCCTCCGGCCCACCCCGGTATCCTCCAGTCCCTCACCACAGTCTCCTTCTGCCCTTCCTGAGGACCAGTCTCCTGTATCTGCATCTTATTAACTGAACAAACATTTCCCAGGTGACAGTCAGCCAAGAGGTACAGAGCACCACGTCAGAGGGGAACCTTACAGGGAATGACCAGGCCAACATGTTCAATCTGGGCACAATATTTCACTCATATACTATATAGATAGTTTTCAGTCTTCACCCTAACTTCATCCAATCTCCACATACCAAGCAGAGGGTCCTCTCTCTCTTTATACTAGATCTAAAGAACCCATTAGAGTTCAATCACTTGAATCTCAAAAGGGAGAATAAAAGGTATAAGAAGCACATGTACCAATTTCCAAATAACTGTCTTATTCTACTTCCCATGAGAATGAGCCTGAGGGGAGAAACTGAGTGAGAGAAGCTCTTGTGAAGCGGAGTTCTCCCAAGGCTTTTACAGATTACAAATCACTAGTACAAATTACATGGCAACAAGCTAATTGTTGTATTTGAATGCATTAACTTATTCCTAAATTATTAATTGGAAATGCTCAACACATCTCTTAACTAATTAAAAACAGTCTGCCTTTTAAGAATAAACACTGGTTAAAGAGCTCCCATTCTTCTGAATCAAACTCGTCTTTACCCTTAACTGTTGATGCTGTCATGTCCCATTACTGCAATTCCCTGATTTAACCAAACACATTACTGGAGAACAGGAGAAGAGAATACAGCAGGAATGAAGTGAATTAATAAAAGACGGCAGAGGCTTTCATACAAATTGTTTATTTTTGCTTTGAACACACACACACACACACAAAAACGCAGAGCACTGAATTAACAAATGCTGATATCACCTGGTTCAAAACACCGGACACCTTGGCTGTACTGCAGGCCATGGAAAAAAGTACTGTAGAGCTCCCCCTGACGATCATTACCTTCACTCTGTCTTGGTCAAAGCTGCTGCTGAGCAGAGAGAGAACGATCTCTCCGGAGTATAAGTTAACACCACTCACCTCTTCTTGGCAGGACCATCCTCAGAGTACTCGCTGCTGCCATCGGTGCTCTGGAACCGCAACCCGTCAGCCTTGTGGCCCTTCTGCCCCAAGCCATTGAGCTGGCCGCGGGCATGGGAACCTACAGAGACAAGAGGACAGGGGTTAGAGACAATGCAGTGTACTGCTAGGACAGGTTGACTGGAGAGAAACACGGTGACCAAAGTAAGAGGGCTGATGTGTGTTTGGAGCCCGTGGGTTGAACGAAGTGAACAAGTCAGGACTCCGGAGAACAGAGCAGAGCTCAAAAAGACATTCAAGTCAAATGAAATGAGCACATAATTGAGGAGTAGCCAAGGCAGAAAAATTAAGTGAAACCCTCTTGATCAAATGAAACCGCATTCACTGCAATTACAAAAACAAGAGTATTAATGATGGCAAATAAGAAAAAATATGAATTATAATCCACTAAATCTTTGTAGGTAGTACAAAGTGTCTACTACCTGGTACTGGAATTTCTAGCTGACACTGGAATTTCTAGCTGACACATCACCCTCCCATCACATTCCTTAGGACTGATGCCTTAAATCATGTGCCAACCCCAAACCACAACCCCTAACAGCAGGTGTCAAAGAAAAATAAATTAGAATGGTAATAATGACATAGTAGCGAACGGTTGAGTTGAGCGGTGGCTTCCTCTGAAAACTTGTTTGGCGCTCATGCAGCTGGTAGTTAAAATCTGTACAGAGTGCAGGTCACCCCCTGACAGCAGGAGACCACCTGACAGCAGGAGACCAGTCATAGACCCTGTCATGGCTGTAAACCGCTCCTAACATGCTCTGGTAGTATGAGTCAGACCATAGAGGTGCTTAGGTTTGGTATGCATGTATGCATACATGTATGTATGTATGTATGTATGTATGTATGTATGTATGTATGTATGCATGCATGCATACAGGTGAAGTCGGAAGCTTACATACCTTAGCCAAATACATTTAAACTCAGTTTTTCACAATTCCTGAAATGTAATCCTAGCAAAGATTCCCTGTCTTAGGTCAGTTAGGATCACCACTTTATTTTAAGAATGTGAAATGTCAGAATAATAGTAGAGAATTATTTCTTTCAGCTTTTATTTCTTTCATCACATTTCCAGTGGGTCAGAAGTGTACATACACTCAATTAGTATTTCGTAGCATTGCCTTTAAATTGTTTAATAACTTGGGTCAAACTTTTCGGGTAGCCTTCCACAAGCTTCCCACAATAAGTTGGGGGAATTTTGGCTCATTCCGCCTGACAGAGCTTGTGTAACTGAGTTAGGTTTGTAGGCCTCCTTGCTCGCACAAGTTTTTTCAGTTCTGCCCATAAATGTTCTATTAGATTGAGGTCAGGGCTTTGTGATGGCCACTCCAATACCTTGACTTTGTTGTCCTTAAGCCATTTTGCCACAACTTTGGAAGTATGCTTGGGGTCATTGTCCATTAGGAAGACCCATTTGTGACCAAGCTTTAACTTCCTGACTGATGTCTTGAGATGTTGCTTCAATTCATCTACATAATTTTACTTTCTCATGATGCCATCTATTTTGTGAAGTGCACCAGTCCCCCCTGCAGCAAAGCACCTCCACAACATGATGCTGCCACCCCAGTGCTTCACGGTTGGGATGGTGTTCATCGGCTTGCAAGCCCCCCCCCTTTTTCCTCCAAACATAACGATAGTCATTATGGCCAAACAGTTCTAGTTTTGTTTCAGACTAGAGAACATTTCTCCAAAAAGTACGATCTTTTTCCCCATTTGCAGTTGCAAACCGTAGTCTGGCTTTTTTTATGGCGGTTTTGCAGCAGTGGCTTCTTCCTTGCTGAGCGGCCTTTCAGGTTATGTCAATATAAGACTCATTTTACTGTGGATATAGATACTTTTGTACCGGTTTCCTCCAGCATCTTCAGAAGGTCCTTTGCTGTTGTTCTGGGATTGATTTGCACTTTTCGCACCAAAGTACGTACATCTCTAGGAGACCGAACGAGTCTCCTTCCTGAGCGGTATGATGGCTGCGTGGTCCCAGGGTGTTTATACTTGTGTACTATTGTTTGTACAGATGAACGTGGTACTTTTAGGCGTTTGGAAATTGCTCCCAAGGATGAACCAGACTTGTGGAGGTCTACATTTTTTCTGAGGTCTTGGCTGATTTCTTTTGATTTTCCCATGATGTCAAGCAAAGATGCACTGAGTTTGAAGGTCGGCCTTGAAATACATCCACAGGTACACCTCCAATTGACTCAAATTATGTCAGAAGCTTCTAAAGCCATCATTTTCTGGAATTTTCCAAGCTGTTTAAAAAGGCACAGTCAATTTAGTGTATGTAAACTTCTGACCCACTGGAATTGTGATACTGTGAATTATACGTGAAACAATCTGTCTGTAAACAATTGTTGGAAAAATGACTTGTGTCATGCACAAAGTAGATGTCCTAACAGACTTTCCACAAATGTCTTGTTAACAAACTATAGTTTTGGCATGGTTGATGGCAACCTAAGTGTATGTAAACTTCCGACTTCAACTGTAAATAGGAAATATGTCATGCTTCTTCCGAAGGACCAGATATAGAAAGCAAACAAATCTTTCACATGTTGAGAAGTGTTTGAGGGTGAGATTTTAGTGAGGGAGTTGAAAAGTAAAAAATGTCACACTGCTATGGCAGGCGAAAACCAAGAAAATCCGGGAAAATTGCTTTTCTGAGCTCCCATGCAATTGGTATGGTTTCCTATTGCGCAATGAAAAGAATAGCTCCCAGATTGCAGTACCTATTGCTACCACTGGATGTCAACAGTCTAGACAAGGTTCCAGGCTTGTTCTTTGAAAAATGAACAAGTAGCTGTAGTTTATCATTGGGTTCCTCCTTGGGTCTGTAGTCCTGTGGCACGCGTGACTGAGGCTCGTTTTGTTATTTATCTCCGGTATTGAACATACTACATTCCGTCTTAAATTGTATCATTTATTTACATATTAGGGTACCTGAGGATTGATTAGAAACGTTGTTTGACTTGTTTGGACGATGTTTATCAGTAACTTTTTTAATGATTTTGTCTGTATGTTGAACGAGTTGAATGGGTGGATTACTGAACGCGCCAACCAAACTGAGTTTTTGGGATATAAAGAGGGACTTTATCGAACAAAACAACCATTTATTGTGTAGCTGGGACCCTTGGGATTGCAAACAGAGGAAGATCTTCAAAAAGGTAAGTGATTTATTTTATCGCTATTTTTGATCATCCTTTTGAAATAATCTAAATTAGAGCTTTGGCATTGAATTACTTTAAATAACACTTTCCAGATATAATGCTTATAAAAGACACCAATAACTCAAAGAAAGCATTCTCCAGATTAATCTACACTAATCTGCGCATCGCTAATCAGTAGTAGTAGGTGACTGGGATAATACTCATACTGAACATAAACAGCCTGGCGAGGGGCCATCTTCCCTCTCCGAGTTGTTTTACACATGTCGGTCTCACATCAGTGCCATTGGGAGGGGCCGGGCAGTGAGGAAGAGAGAGAGAGACAGGGATGCAGACTGGCAGTCATGGAGGGAGCCAAACTCTTTCCCCTGGTCCCAGTGAGGCCTAGCTGGGAAGGATGATGTCGGCTGATCCGTAAGGGTCTGTAATCAGATTTATGCGTGTTTAACTAATCCCATCACCTTGCTATGTTCCTCCTGCTCTCTGGAGAGAGCGAGCAAGATGGAAGGAAGGAGAGCTGGAGAGGTGCGTACCGTAGCGAGCCACAGAGTATAGCCCATTAGTGGGAAGTGGAGTAATGCAGACAGGAAGCCCAGAGGCAGATATAAAATATTAACAGCCAGGAGAGTGGCATTACTTCAGCTTAATCACCTTTACAAACAGAGTGATTACGACTGAATAATGCGGTTTCTAATGGAGCAAGCTTAAGGTCCGCTAGCTCACTCACCCACTGTGTGCGGTGGCCATCATAATTGTGGCTAGTAACAATATTTTTTTTCCTCTCAAAGCTTTTATGACACAGTATGATTGGGACCATAGTGTGTATATAAAAATAAACAATGTGTTTGACGTTTGAGATTTTACCCCATTTTAATTAAATTTCCAACCACTTCTGACAATAGAATGGGATACTGAAAGGGGAATGCTAAGAGACAACACTACAATAGGACAACAAAAGTAGTGTTTTTAAAATGGCTGTCCCAACCACACAGTTCTGACCACAATTTAACCCCAGACCGAAAGAGACAGATCCTATTTAGTAACTGTATTGTCTACTGCGAGTACTAAGAGTAAAATGAAAAGCTCTACCCAATGATAAGTCTACGTGGCCTAGGCTGGTCTAGCAGTCTAAGCTACGGTCACCTCTGGCCTACTGCCCTTTTGACACCATCTCCATCCTTCCCACTGTCATCCTCAGAAAATATCATAAATATATTTTAAAAAATAAGTTCATAACAATTCCAGTGGATGTGGCATGCGAGAATGACATGCTGCAGATTGGCAGTCTGTTACACTTTCTCTCTCTATCTGAGAGAAGGCCAGCCTTATGACCAAGGCACTGTGCCCTCTGCCACTACGTTCTAGCCAAAACTTCCACAGTTCCATCCCCTGAGGTCTCAGTGGTCAGTGCTAAGGGACAGACAGGATAAAGCCGGTGCCAGTGGTGTTCTGGGGAAGACAGTCACTACCATCCACCATCTCCAATGCAGATAGTAGTTATATCAATAGAACTGAGCTATGCCCTCTGAGAACCACGGGGGGAGCAATATGGAGAGGGAGATTGAGGAGGGCAGGGGAGCCGGAAGAAAGCTTCCTGAGCAGCAGTAACCAGAGGCCTATTGATGTAATGATGCCTTCCATCTAGGGAGGAATAACAGGGAGCGAGAGAGTGAGAGAAAGGAATGGGAAGCAGAAGGGCATCACATAATTAGTTCAATAATGCAGAGAGAGAAAGAGGAAAAGAGATGGACGCCTGCCAACAGTGAGAGGTAAAGTGGCCGGGGAGATGGTATGATTGCCGGTTATGGATGGGAGATAGACAGGGGGCCGGGGGTCTGACACGCTTAGGGCCTTGCAGGGTTGGTCCCTTCCCTCTGCTGTTGGATCCATGGGTGTCTGCAGGCAGCTGGCTCCAGACAGTCAGCCAGACACACCCCCTCTAAAAGAGACCGACAACACTGCAGAAGGAGAAGGGGGTGAGAACACCCCCATCACAGTACTGGATGTTTGACTGATTCTCCAAAATAGAGGACCGTTTCTAAACTGAGGCGTCCCCTTGCCTGCTTAGCACGGTGTGAACTTCCAAAGGCCTTTCGCTCCCCCTCAGTCTCTGGGCTGTCAGTGACAGCGGAGAAAAGGTTCAGAGGCCTGTGTGAAAGTTGAATATACTAGTTGGCTGTGGTTTGAAGCACAGCGAGGGTGTCAAACAAAGCAGCATCAGATAGCGCAAACCAGCCTTTATCCTGGGTGCACACACACACACACAGAGGCCCAGACTGAGCTCCACGGACTTTAGATTGCACCTGCTTAAAAAAAACCTGCAGCATCCGCTCTGTTTTATTGTGTTTACCAAAGCACATTCATTCTGAAATAACTATATTAAACACGTCACTATTCCATCACTACTACCAGATCATTATCAGCTAGTCCACAGTAAACAACTAAACACAGTAGTCCATCACAGGCCTATGAGCTTCTAGACAAAAAGACTGACTGCGTCAGTGTTGGAGAGAAGAGTCCCTGGGGAAACTCACCATTTGTGTATTTGGTTCCATCTCCAAGCTGTCTTTTCTGAGCAGTTTTGAACTCCTTCAGGGAGAGATAGAGCACCTTCCTCACATCCCTCTCCTCTGACCAGGGGATCCCATCTATGTCATCCTAAAAACACAGGACAACTGGTTAGCATTAGGATCCTACCATAACACAGCATAGCAGATGACCACACATTAGCATAACACTGTACAATAGCATAACATAGAAAAGCATTACAAGTTGCACCAAATGCACCATGTATCTCACAACATAGCCATGACCCATGATATTTTGGGTCCTTCGGAAGAAGCATGACATATTTCCTATTTACAGTTGAAGTCAGAAGTTTACATACACTTAGGTTGGCGTCATTAAAACTCGTTTTTCAACCACTCCACAAATGTTTAGTTAACAAACTGTAGTTTTGGCAAGTCGGTCTACTTTGTGCATGACAAGTAATTTTTCAAACAATTGTTTACAGACAGATTATTGCACTTATAATTCACTGTATCACAATTCCAGTGGGTCAGAAGTTTACATACACTAAGTTTAAACAGCTTGGAAAATTCCAGAAAATTATGTCATGGCTTTAGAAGCTTCTGATAGGCTAATTTACATAATTTGAGTCAATTGGAGGTGTACCTGTGGATGTACCTCAAGGCCTACCTTCAAACTCAGTGCCTCTTTGCTTGACATCATGGGAAAACCAAAAGAAATCAGCCAAGACTTTTTTTAGACCTCCACAAGTCTGGTTCATCCTTGGGAGCAATTTTCAAAAACACCTGAAGGTACCACGTTCATCTGTACAAACAATAGTACGCAAGTATAAAACACCCTGGGACCACACAGCAGTCATACCGCTCAGGAAGGAGACTGGTTCTGTCTCCTAGAGATGAACGTACTTTGGTGCGAAAAGTGCAAATCAATCCCAGAACAACAGCAAAGGACCTTGTAAAGATGCTGGAGGAAACAGGTACAACAGTATCTATATCCACAGTAAGGAAGAAGCCACTGCTCCAAAACCGCCATAAAAAAGCCAGACTACGGTTTGCAACTGCACATGGGGATAAAGATCGTACTTTTTGGAGAAATGTTCTCTAGTCTGATGAAACAAAACTAGAACTGTTTGGCCATAATGACTATCGTTATGTTTGGAGGAAAAAGGGGGGGGGCTTGCAAGCCGATGAACACCATCCCAACCGTGAAGCACTGGGGTGGCAGCATCATGTTGTGGGGGGTGCTTTGCTGCAGGGGGGACTGGTGCACTTCACTAAATAGATGGAATTGTGAAAAACTGAGTTTAAATGCATTTGGCTAAGGTGTATGTAAACTTCTGACTTCAACTGTATATTTGTTCATATATAGACTGAACAAAAATATAAAACGCAACATGCAAAGTGTTGGTCCCATGTTTCATGAGCTGAAATAAAAGATCCCAGAAATGTTCCATACACACAAAAAGTGTATTTCCCACAAATGTGTTTACATCCCTGTTAGTGAGTATTTCTCCTTTGCCAAGATAATACATCCACCTGATATGCCACACCTATCAAGAAGCTGATTAAACAGCATGATCAGTGCTGGGGAAAATAGAAGGCCACTTTAAAATGTGCAATTGTGTCACAACACAATGCTACAGATGTCTCAAGTTGAGGGAGCGTGCAATTGGCATGCTGACTGCAGGAATGTCAAACAGAGCCATTGCCAGATTTGAATGTTAATTTCTCTACCATGAGCCAATTCGTTTTAGCGAGTTTGGCAGTACATCCAACCGGCCTCACAGCCGCAGGCCACGTGTAACCACACCAGTGCAGGACAACCACAGCGGCTTCTTCACCTGCGAGATCGCTTGAGGTGGAGGGGGTGCAGAAGAGGATTTGTGTCTGTAATAAATCCCTTTTGTGGGGAATTTTTCTTTCTGACGGGCTGAACCTGGCTCCCCAGTCGGTGGGCCTATACCCTCCCAAGCCCACCAATGGCTGCGACCCCTGGCCAGTCATGTGAAATCCATAGATTAGGGCTTCATGAATTTATTTCAATTGACTGATTCCTTCTATGAACTGTAACTCAGTAAAAAGCCTAATAATTTATTAATAGGGAGAATATGGCTGTCTAGTATGACTGAGGTTCCAGTCGTTTCCTTTGGCTGACAGACAGAGGATGTTATTGAAACCAGGGTGACAGACATCTTAAACACACCACTTCCTTTTCCTACATTTCATCTGACAATAAACCTTCCATCTCAGTACTATTTGTGGATGGACAGTCAATGAAGCACCGATACTTACAGCAGTACACCGCCAGGAAAGACCGAAGAATGGTGACATGGACTTCCATTACAGGACACTAACTTTCCAACATGCTTCATTATTAATGTCTCCAATGTCTGAGTACAGAAATAACCTGCTTCCTACACAGAGCAGATTTACTGTATAACACTTATAACCCTGCTTCCCCTCACAGTACAGCGCTGCATCCTACACACAGTGTAGCTGTACTCGGCTACAGTTTGATGTGTAACAACTGTAATGAAGAAATTAGACTAAAACAAGAGTGAACAAACACGCTGGATCTCTACTGAAATAGCTGTAGGGCAATTCCATGGTAACAGAATTAGTCGCAGATCTTCCACTTGAAAATGTATATCAAACAAAAACCATTGATTTCAAAGTTTAACAAACCATAGAGTTCTATGAACAAGTTCCACTTTTACCAAAACACACAGGAAGAACTGTACAGATATAAAGTTAGGTAACAGAATAAAATTGAGGGAGATTTTACTGTAATTCTGTTACCAAACTTTGCATCTGCACAGTTTCCCGGAAAAAATGTAAACTTTTTTTTACTGTGTAAATTGTTCAAAGCAGTCATTGTGCATAGAGTTGTGTTTTGTTAAACTTTGAAAGCAAATGTTTGTGGAAAGTTACTGTGGAATTGTTACTGTAGTGATAATCAGTAGTGAACATCACTGAGATATTGCATGATAATCAAAGTGTTGGTGGAGGTTAGACTGTCTCCTCCTGATGAAACGGAGGGGTGACCGGCACGTTTCCTTGCCGAGACACACTCGACTGTCTTTCGCTGATGCTGTGCACAACCACGCCGCATTACACTTAGCTTCGACTGACACAAACACAAGGCCCCCGCCCACCCACAGACAATACCTCTGGCTTTGAACAGGGCTGACCAAGAATTTGCCAGAATTTGTTTTTCCTCCCCCTTTTGGAGGCTGGCAGACTGCCAGAGTGATTTCCTCATCTCCCTACATGTAGTGATGCAGCGTTGGAAACTGCGGCGTGCTGGACATCATTAGCCGAGAGCCCTGAAGAGAAGCAACAAATGTTACAAATGTATTTTTACAACAAAGTCAAATGTCAATGGAAAAAGAACTGCGAAAGGAGTCAAAAAGGTTCACAACCCTCTACAGAAACAACTCAGCACTGTTACATCTTTTAAAATGAAACTTTATTCTGCGGATCGCTGGTCTTAACAGACATGCAGCCCTGCCCATCTGCTTAGTAAGGGCTAAACCCCTTAGACTCATAACTAGGTCTCAGCTTCTCTCTAAACCCCCATGTTCATCAGACCAAAAACTGTATGGAAATCCAACATTGCTATCGTGCCTTTGCTGTAAGTAAAGCCAGTTCTGTCAAATGGCAAAACCGACAGACTGACTGACGTGGGTAGGCAGAGAGACAAGCAGAGACGCATGAGTGGGTAGTTAGGCAGGCAGGCAGCAGGCCGTTGAGAGGGCTGACTGACGGAGGGATGCTAGGCCTCTTCAGAGAGAGGGAGAGTCGGGCTGCTGGCAGAGCAGGGCCAGGGCTCAGATGAGAGCTGTGGCGCTGGCGCTGGCACCACCACAGAGACAACACGCAGCACTGAGCTGACAACCGCCCCCGCCTGCCCGCTGACACCCTCCTCCCACAGGGAACCCACAGCCTGCTAATGAGCGCTGGGGCCTCTGTCTACTGGAGCAGCCCGACTGGGACACAGCACGCTCTGCAACACACACGTTTTAGGGGCCCCAAAGGGACTCAGAACACACTGCCTTTCATACCACAGTGCTCCACCTTGGCAAACACAGCGAACAGAAAGACACACGGAGGATCCTCTAAACGACATCAAGAGCTTCTACTCCTTTAACATTCCCACTGAGACGAGCCAGGATGGGAAAGGTGGGTAGTCCCATACAGAGACTAAAGGTGGGTAGTCCCAGACAGACGTCTGTCACAGCAGACGGAGCCACTCTACATCAGACGACACACTGGCTCACTCATCACACTGTAAACACGTGCCAGTAGAGGCTGTTAATAGATGCCAAAAAGAAACTCAATTTTAACTTGTGAACCCTTTAGCGTCTGAAACATCCCCAATAGGCTTCAGGAAGAAACGTAGTCTACACCTGACTGTTCGGGGGCTGCTGTTTACACTAGAAGGAGTGGTATGGTTATTTACACAGGGTTAGTACCAGGGTCTAAAGCAGGGACATATGCAGCTGTCTCAAAGGGGAAACTTCATATTCATCATCTCCAGCACCACCCCAACATGTGAAAATGGTGTGTTTCCAATGTCATCGGTGTGCATTGTGTGATTTTGACCAATTGCCAACTATTTGCTTGTCGTCATTGGAAACACTTTTACTACAAAACATAGAAACACACCATTTTCACATGGCTTCAGAAAGTATTCATACCCTTTGACTTATGCCACATGTGTTAGACTGAGAAAATATATTTAATCAATTTTGAATTCAATCACACAATACCACATTAAAGTGAAAACATGTTTTTAGAAATGTTTGCCAATTTAAATATTTAGTTTACAAAGGTATTCACACCCCTGGATCAATCATTTGTAGGAGCACCTTTGGCAGCAATTAATTACAGCTGTGAGTCTTTCTGGGTAAGTCTAAGATCGTTCCACACCTGGATTGTACTTAGTGTTTTAAGCCCTGTGAAATTGGATGTTGATCATTGATAGACAACCATTTGCAAGTCTTACCATAGATTTCCAAGTAGATTTACATCAAAACTGTAACTCGGCCACTCAGGAACATTCAGTATTTTTGTTAAGCAACTCCAGTGTAGATTTGGCATCGAGTTTTATGTTGTTGTCCTGCTGAAAGGGGAATTCATCACCAATGTCTGGTGGAAAGCAGACTGAACCAGGTTGTCCTCTAGGACTTTAACAGTGCTTAGCTCCATTCGGTCCATTCGGTTTATCCTGAAAAACTCCAGTCCATTTGTAGTGTTACTTTAATGGCGCGTGGCAAACAGGATGCACATTTTGGAATATTACTATACATATTTTTTTAAACAGGCATCCTTTCCCCCACCCATGCTGTCAATTAGGTTGGTATTGTGAAGCAACTACAATATTCTTGATTCGTCCTCAGATCTCTCCTGTCACAGCCTTTAAACGCTAACTGTTTTAAAGTCACCATTTCCTCTCCGGCAACTGCGTTAGGAAGGATGCCTGTATCTTTGGTGAATAGATCTATTGATACACCATCCAAAGTGTAATTAATAACTTCACCATGCTCAAAGGGATATTCAATGTCTGCTTTTCTTTTTTTACCCATCTACAAATCGATGCCCTTCTTCGCGAGGCATTGAAAACCTCCCTGGTCTTTGTGGTTGAAATGCAGTGCTCGACTGAGGGACATTACAGATACAGAGATGAGGTAGTCATTCAAAACTCATGTCAAACACTATTATTGCACACAGAGTGAGTCCATGCAACTTATGTGACTGTTAAATTGTTACTCCTGAACTTATTTAGGCTTGCCATAAACAAAGGGGTTGAATTATTAGCTTTTAATGTATTCATTTGTCGAGTCTGAAACGTCTTAACATTTCGAAAAACATAATTCCACTTTGACATTATGGGGTATATAGTGTGTAGGCCAGTGACCAAAAAAATCTCAATTTAATTCATTTTTAATTTCAGGCTGTAACACACGATGGAGGCACTATGTTGACGACGTTGGGGTGGCGCTGGAGATTATGAATTACAACTGTTTTGAAATGTCCTTTTAAGAGCAACATGCATAGTAACGGGATGAAGGTGGAGGTTCCTGTGGATCTTATTGAGCAGCTGGTGAGACGTAGTGAGATGTCCCATGTTATCGCATCACTGCGTTGTAAACCCCTAACACTTCCCCTCTAAAACCACCTGATCCATTAAGACCAGGACTAATATAATAACCTGCACAGAGACAACAGTTTCATCTGTCAACTAACATTGCATGATGGATGGAACAAAGCTTGAATCTAGTTGTAGAAATAAAGATCAAGAGCTTGGGACTAAGGTTTTATCTGCAAAAAGATTGAGATAATTGGCTTTAAAAGTTCCAAACACTCATTGATTTGAATGGTGTCAGCAATTATTTATAAATATTTTATTTATTTTATCTAGTATTCACTTGAATTTACAAACATGAATTGGGGTATTTAGTGTACTATATAGGTAGAGAACATTGAACAGAACAAGGATATGTCAATAACTCAATTTTGACAAAAATGCAGATAGAACCATAGTCCCAATCTCTTGAGATGTCTGTAGTACTGATGTGAGACACATGACAAAATAAAAATGGTCTTGTGAGGAGAACAATAATAGAAACAAGGTCACTGCAATGAGGAATAAAAGAAGACTTGTTCTTCTAATCTACTGTGTACTGTAAGAGGATTGGCTGAGCTATTTGGTTCCGAGAGAAAGAGGAATTAAGTCCATCTAACCAAGCAGGAAGTTCACACACACACACAGAAAGTGAAGACAAATAAAGGGAAAAAAAAGAAACACACTGGAGAGAGGTTGTCCCACTTTCAAAACAAAAGGAACACGCGTGCGTTGGTTCACATAGCAGACTAATAATAGCCTGCTGATGATGGTCTGGATCTCATCATCCAGAGAATGTGGGCCAGGAGCCAACTGAGATCAGGCTGAAATGTGTTAGTACTGTATAACACCCCCGCACCCCGCACCCCCCAATCCCCATCTCGCCCTCTAGGCTCCACATGTGTCCCAGATGCATAGCTCAGTCAGTGCTGGTGAATCTGTAACAGGAGGCGTTTTCACACAGACATACGCAGCACAATAACTATTTTTCACAGCTCCCCCAAACTGTTACTTAGCTTGCAGATACACGTGACAAGCGGCAAATTAATTGGAGGTTGCAAAGCAAACAGGATTTCACCAAGTCACCCGTCACAAAGGAGTGTTCTGGAACACAGTAGAAGTCCATTCCAGAGTGTAGGGCTGAGTTGATCACTCAGTCCGATCCTAGTAGAAGTGCTGAGCTCAGACCAGGACGGAGCAGAGAGAGAACCTAGGGTTAACTGGTGTGTGAGGAACTTAATGCGGTCACCTCATTACACCTGTACCTCAGCGCATTGGAATGCCCACGCCGTATGCATAGGGTCTCCCTTGAACGCTCTCATACTGGGATTGACCAAATTCCTGTTTCGCAGTCTCAGACCCACAGCACTTCCATCTGCACCAACAACATTCCGAAACATTATCACGTTTTGGGGACTTTGGAAATGTTAGGGGCTGCCGACGCCAAGGGGGTAAGAGGGGTGTTGCCTCGCGTCTCCTCACTGTATCCCTGTGTGTGTCCTGCCATCCCCCTCTCCTGTACCCAGCAGCTGACCGTAAACACCCTGAGAGAAAACACTGTTGATCTGAGACACACTGCCAGGCTCCACAGAATGTATTAACCGAAGGAGGGATGTAGAGGGGTTTCTCTTCCTCTTCACTCTCATGCCACACTCACTCGTGCCAGAGCTAAAGCCAGCTGAGCATGTCTAAGTGACAGACTGCCACTGCCATTCAGCCCCGTCGAGCACAAAATGCTATCAGACTCAAACTGGAGCAGAAAGGAGAAAGATAATGTATGATTTAAAGGAGCAGGGAAAGGGGGGGGGGTTAGTGATTATTTTGACAGACAAATAAATGCCAGAGTGAATTCCATAGGAGCTACCGGGAGGTTCCAGTGCCCAAGTTGGACCAATAAAGAGGCTTTATCAAATCAGGCTGACCACCCTTAACCAGTGGTGACTGAAAGAGAAACAGAGTCCACCTGGCCAGAATAACAGCGTGCGTGTGCATACACTGGAACTTCAGTGGATGCAGGCAGATTCAGGAAGTGACCCGGGGGAAATGGACAGGACGTCCAAAGCCTCATTACTCCACTAGGCTCTGATTGAGGTGAAATGGTCTGAATCCCACTGGCGGAGATAGCGTTTTCATCCTAATACAGCCCGGCTAATACAGCCCAGCTTGACGGACCTGGTCCCACTACCCACCTTTCCAAATCAAAACATTGTCTATCAGCAATGTCCACTTATTCAGCCTCAACTAAAGTGGATCAGTAGATAAGGAGGAACTGACGGTAGTCCCCTCTCTCATCCCTCCAACTCTGGACTCATCACATGCATAATTAACAGCAGTGTATCTTGTTGCCTAGTCACTTTATCCCTACCTGTATGTACATATCTACCTCAACTACATCCTACCCCTGCACATAGACTTAGTACTGGTACCTTGTGTATATAGCAAAGTTAGCAGTACTCGTGTATTTATTCCTTGTGTTATTATTTCTCTATTATCTCCATTGTTGGGAAGTATTTAACTGTTAGTCTACACCTGTTGTTTACGATGCATGTGATGGACAAAACGTGATTAGTCATAGGACTAGCACACTGCATCTCGGGTTTCCCCCCCTTTGAGAACCCCTTGGATGTGTGAACAGTGAACGTCTCATCTGGTTTACAGAACACACATACAGAAAGCAAAAAGGCTGCATTCAAAGCCTGTAGTGCTATATACACACACACACACCCTCTCTCTCTCTCTCTCTCTCTGCCCCATATTTTCAATGATCTAAGAGGATTAAAATAATGTTTCTGTATTTAGAAAGAGGATGTACCTCAGCATTGTACCTCAGTCCTGAAACAATCCTTGATCACCAAATCAATAGTTCATTACAAAGTAGCTAATGCAGAGCCAAACCCTAAGAGATCAAGCTGAGCTTCCTGGGGACAGCAGTGTGTGGGCCTCTCCGTGGCCATCGTCACTGGGTCTCACTCTGAGTCACCACAACCCTTACAATCTGGAGAGACGACTCAAACATAGCACACACACACACACACACACACACACACACACGTCAGCATTGTGCTAGAGCTGGAAGCCAGCAGTGCACAGTGAAAGCTAGCCTGCCTGCCAGCCAACCAGTCCCCACACCTGCGTTGGTTTGTTGCAACATTTCAGGGAAACCTGTCAATTCAGCAGCATGTCACTATTGTTATCCACTCAGTCGGGGGGAGGATTCTCTCACACCCTCCAACTCAGAAGATTATTTTATTACAACAAAAGCAGATAGCTGTAGGTACACACACAGAAAAATTGAATACAAATGAGGGAGAGAGGAGGCGGCAAACTGTAGGTCTGGAGAGAGAACTGTCACTGAGCAGGAGAAAGCGCTTTTAAAGGCCATTTAAAGACTCCCACTTCCTGCTCCACTGCCAGTCTGACTAAACCTGGGAGAGAGCCAGACAATGAGTATGTTTATATGCACAGTAATAATTCGATAAACTGATTATGGCAGTATGCAGAGTATGCAATAGTCATGTAAAAACTTTACTCTGCTCATCTTAAAAATCGGCGTCAGGTCAAAAATCGAAGTAAGCATTCGCTGATTAAAACACCTGGTTTCCTGAGCAATCTTTTTAATTATTAGGACAACCACCTTAAAATAATTTAAAAAAAATCTGTTCTTGTGCTAGTACCAGCCGAGCGAGCCTCCCTCTTTAGCGCGAGTGAAGTGAGTTGAGAACCGAATGTATGAGTCTTCGAAGTACAAACCTTAGATGTCCGGACTCAGAATCAGATAAGCTTCCCAATTCAGACACTGTGGTAGAACGTTTATTTTGATTGCCAATTTTCTGCATTTATAAACACGGAAGCAAAACCGGCTGCGCGCATGCGCCACCGTGCATACATTTATTTACCCCCCCCACACACAAAACGCGATCACGACACGCAGGTTCAAATATCAAAACAAACTCTGAACCAATTACATTAATTTGGGGAAAGGTCAAAAAGCATTAAACATTTATGGAAATTTTGCTAGCTAGCTTGCACTTGCTAGCTAATTTGTCCTATTTAGCTAGCTTGCTGTTGCTAGCTAATTTGTCCTGGGATACAAATACTGAGTTGTTATTTTACCTGAAATGCACAAGGTCCTCTACTCTGACAATTAGTCCACCGAATAGTTTCTAGCCATCCCTCCTCCTTCCAGGCCTTTTCTTCTCTGGACTTTATATTGCAATTGGCAACTTTCATAAATTAGGTGCATTACCGCCACCGACCTTGTTCGTCTTTCAGTCACCCATGCGGGTATAACCAATGAGGAGATGGCACGTGGGTACCTGCTTCTATAAACCAATGAGGAGATGGGAGGGGCAGGACTCAGGACAAATAGAACTGACTTATATTTTAGCCCTTGGCAACGCAGGCACTCGTTGGCACGTGCGAGCAGTGTGGGTGCAATAATTGAATAATATAGATTTCTACATTTATTTTGCAACGCTCGAGCACGCGACGTGAGCGGTGTAGTCAGCCTGTTAGAGTTAATCCATTCTTTAAATCACATTGTGTGCATGTAACCATAATCAATGATGCTGAAGCATGCGACTCCACCACCCACTCCTTCTCCATCTTCCGGTTCTCTTCTTGAAATGAATGAGCACAGAACGCCGTGGCTCCCTCCCACGTCCACCTGCCTGTCCCGAGATTATTATTCAGCCCTGTCCCCCTGGGACCCAGCGCTACACGGTCCCACCTTGTTTACACCATGTGACTCACTAAGACTGGGTTCCACTGCACCACACGTTATTTTGAGTACATGTAGTCATAGTTTAAACGACTCCAAAGGCAGTGTATGGACACTGAGGAGGAAAGGAGCATGGAGAGAGCGAGTGCCAGGGAGGTGAACAATGCAGGTCCTGTGTGTCAGCCTTGGGAGCTTTCACGCCTCTTCTCACAGCTGGTAGAAATACTTTCCAAGCTGTTGGCAGCAGCAGTAGGGCTGGAGCCTGGACGTGTTGCAGCGAGTAGTAGGGTGCAACAGGGGTGTCAGGACACAGGGCAGCACGTGCTGCTCAACCCTGCCACTCACTGGCCCTGTGGTACACTACTGGGCCTGAGCTCTGATCGAGCGCATGTGTTGAAGGAGGATGAACAGCTGTTTTCAGAGGACTGTGTTTAAGGTTTAAGTAGACGGAGCAGAGTCAGTGGTGAGGGTCAGGTTGAGTCAGACGTCGGGAAATCTAATTAGTCCATTTGTTATTGGATAAAAATGCTGCCCAACCATAGAAACCGCAGAGCATGTTGTAGCGTGTGTGTGAGGTCAGGCCTGTTTCCCTCGAGCCCCACTACCAAGCACCGCTCAGCTCTTTCTTCAAAATATCTATCAGAGCAACACATTCAGGCTCCCATCCGCAGGTGTTTTACAGCACATGGGCCTGGTGTCTTTGATAAACTTCTACAGTGAGTTGATAGTTCAGAGGCAATTCTTATTTTATTACTACCAGCCAGTGTGTGATGCAGGGTGGGGGTAGATGGTAGGGGTCCTGGTAGACCGCATCACCTGTTTCTCTTTGGTTAACCTGTCTGAGTTTCAACCTACACACACCTCAACCCAGACATTTTAGTGATGTAATTAAATTCTCACCCGCTCCCGCCTTGAACTCACTTAATCACTCTGCTTCCTGTGTCCTCCTCCCCCAGGTCAGAGGCTCAGTGAGCCAGCCAGATCCTGTGGAGTTCCTCAGCACTGTAAAACCACAGATGTGTGCTGCATCCGCCTCACACACAATCTCTCAGCAAAGGCCTCCATTCTCCTCTAGCTCCATATGGACTTGCATTAATTGCGAGCGACAGGGGTCAGATGGAACATATGTCGACCCTGACACACTTCACTTCCTAGAGGGATTCTGCTGTAGAACAGAGACCATGGCCACGGAGACTGACTGCTGGGGGACCGACCAACAAAATGGCTACTCTTTCCAAACTAACACAGAGAGCCTGTGTACTGTGAGCTTTTTTTTTTCTTCTTCATTTTGAAGCTTCAGAACGACAGTGTATTCAGGATAACAGCATGACTGAAATAAGCCAATACACCATGGTCAAAACAGTCAGCCAGTACCAGTCAGCACCAATCAGCCAGCACTAGTCTGTCAAAACAGTCAGCCAGTATCAGACAGCACCAGCTTGTCAAAAGCAGATTCACAGTAGAGTGATGACCATCTCAGTTTACCACGAGGTTAGCAGTAGTATGGCTATGACCAGTAGCTTATCTAAGCTGATCAAAAGCATACCATTACAGTTAGAAGAACGAACACGGCCTTCTCCCGTCCTCTCAGCTTTACGGAGAAGTTAAAATAAAACAGATCTATCAGCAACCACTAGGACCTCACACTTTGCTTTGCTTTTTTCCACATGGCTGGAAGAGAAGTGTACACACACACACACACACACACACACACACACGCAGAGCATATACCTACACAAGTGAGGGGCATACAGACAGCCACTGCGGGCCTTTTATTATCATTGCAGTCCACTGTGCTCTGTTTATTCAAATCTGACACACTGACCCAATTTAAAACAGAAAGGGAAATTAAATCTACACTTCCCTGTTCACCAGCATCCATTAACTTGTCATTGTTAGCGGCCGTTTACAAGACAGTACAAAACTAACGCCTGGCGCTGGCGGGCAGAAGGAAATTACACCGCATAGCGAAGGCACCAAAAATAATAAAATGATTTAGTGAAATGTTTAATAACATAAATCACACATAACAGCAGCCAGCCAGGCTTAAAATCAGAGCAGACTGGGCTTCTGGAGGTTAGAACACACTGGAGCCTGCAGGAGGAACGGTCTGGACAGAGAGGGACACTTCAAAATGTCCACAGCAATTACGAAGCTCTGTGGGAGCAGGAGAGACAGAGCACATCTGTGGGAGCAGGAGAGACAGAACACATCTGTGGGAGCAGAGAGGAGGGAGGGATAACCGAACAGAGACAGGATCATGTCCAGGGGGCTGCACCAGAGGGGTCAAGGGTTAGAGGTTAGGGGTCATGCAGGCAGCCAGCCTCTGGGGTTAAAGGTGACTCGCAGCAGACACCTCTAAGTTGCTCTGCTCAAAGAGCATGTCAATCAATATTGATTATTTACCATCCCGAGTGTCCCCCAACCTAACCCTCATCGCCCCAGGGTCGCTGCTAGATAGAAGCCCCTTTACATGACAAAGTGGTACTGGAGAGAAAGGCAGAGGGAGGGGGAAAGAAAGAGGACAAAATAAATAAATAAACTCAATACCAGGGTGGCTGAAATCCCCATGGCACCAGGTCCATAGTCAGTACCCTGCATTTAAACCGAAGGATCGGAGGGACAGGGAGGCTCATCGTCCACAACACCAATCTGTGCTAGTAAAGATTCCGTTGGAGTTTAGATTCCAAGAGGGAGAACGCCCTCATCAAACCATCTGTCAGGTGAAACCGATCCCACAACCAGCTGAATCCGTCCCGACAAAGGAGGAGGAAAGGAGAGGGGGAGGAGGACAGGTATGCATTGTGTCTCATCTTCTGGGTCTTTTCATCCCTGGTTGTCTTTCCCCTCCAGGGTGAAACTAGAGTAGGTGTTAAATGTTTCCCTGCCCGCGTCTGACCTGGATATCAGCAGACAGAGGACAGGGTGCTAGCTCCATCAATAGACAATTCTCTGTTCAGGGTTCAAAGGGAATTCAATTAATCCAAACTGGTCAACTAGAAGACAAGAGGAGCTAGTCAATACATATAGGCTAGGTCTAGGAGGAATTAAACCTGGCTTTCAAGAGAAAATAGACCAAATATATGACATTCATGTTTTCCTCTGCAGGAAAGAAAGTTCTGTTTCAGTGGCAATTTTTACTTCCTGAAAGAACTGCCATTCTGACAGACCTTCCCTTAGGTCCATGATGACAGAGCTTCCCAACGGCCCAATCAGAGCCCTCCTAAGGGAGAAGTAGTAACCAATCCCACCTAACACCTTCAGACATGTCAGTCCCCCCCATCAATCACTGACAGCATCTAAATAAACAAATCATACCTCCCATCAATCACTGTCTATTTAAAAAACACCCACAGTCAGGCAGTTTGAAATCACTGCCAGGTCGCGTACATGCGACGGGTGCCTTTGTGTCGGAGTGTGTGTGAAATGATATATTTTAACAAGAGAATATAGCGCAAGGAAGTCCAATGGATTTGCAGAGGAGCACCCTAGATTGGAATATGATTTACAATGCTAATACACTGGATCCACTGGTGGCAGCATGTTGTTTTACGACCTGGAATGAAGAGGCTGGTTTTGTGGCTGAGACAGTCTGTCCCTTCCAGCCTGGTTTAATGACCATGGCATGTGTGGCACTAAGAGCAGACAGACCGTCAGCTCTGACAGTCACTGGGACATAATGGGGGCTGCAGGTAGCCTAGTGGTTAGAGCGTTGGACTTGTAACCGGAGGGCTGCAAGTTCAAATCCCCGAGCTGACAAGGTAAAAATCTGTCGTTCTGCCCCTGAACAAGGCAGTTAACCCACTGTTCCCGGGCGCCAAGGCGTGGATGTCGATTAAAAAGGCAGCCCCCGCACCTCTCTGATTCAGAGGGGTTGGGTTAAATGCGGAAGACACATTTCGGTTGAAGGCATTCGGTTGTACAACTGACTAATAATGGTGACTTTGACTTTTGACTTTGACTTTGATAATGTTATCACATTAGCAGCAGGCCTGGATCCTAAGAAACTCATTTCTGACATCTGGATATTTAGAGCAAACACCAGTCTGGTCATTCCACAGTCAGAGGTCAAACCAGGTCACATCATTATTACCTGCTGATCCTGATAAGCATCTGTAGTCCTACTGGGAACCTTACCGGCTACACCGGTGCCGTTACGGTACCCAACACCTCACTGTGCACGTCATGACATGTCTGTGACTCGGCACTGCCCAGACTGATCCTACGTAGATAACACTCATCCCAACCAGCTTCATTTCCAGTGTTCATCCCCAGAGCTGAAGGACAGTGATAGTTCTGACTTTCGGAGGAGAGGAGCAGCACGGCCTCTCACTGACCCTGACGGAGTCACTGCGCCAGTCACCAGGAATCACAGAGAAACACACGAGAGATATGCGGTGGCTTCACATTCCCCGGACCTCTATCCCCACACACAGGCACAAGAAATATGGCAGTGAGTACAATTCAGTCAGACAGAAGCGTCAGGCAGACCTGAGGATGCCGCCCTCTGGCAACAGCACACACGGGCCTACTCTGTAGGACGAGAGGGTCTACTGTTAACTGAATGCAAAGTCAGACAGTGACGATTTGTTTTCTGTAAGACGCTAATAAGGAGAGTATTGGCTCAGGACATTAGTCTTTTCCCGTCTGTCTACAGAGACCCATAGGAGGAGAGAGAGACCAGCGGATTGGGTTGTTATATTAAACCCTACTAGGGATTTAAACCAGCCCAGGCATTTTAATGTATGTTTGTGACTCTTATACATGTTATGTGATTTATAGGGCCTCATAAAATGTGTTGTTTAAATTGAACCCATTTTTCTGGTAGCGAACCTCACAATAACTCCCTGTGTTAGCTCACCGAGGGCCTTTTGGGTTTGTTGTCGGTTTTATAGGGAGCAGAATAAAAAGATGCTCTAAAGATGTCGGCAATATGGAACGGAATCAAGTGCAGTGTTCAATTTTCTAGTGAATGGCAGTGGGGTTTTGCGCTGGTAAATTGTCGCGTTCCAATAGTGGGAGGTTTGAAGCTGAAGGCCCCTGCTGCTGCTGGAAAAGAAAGAACACTTGTTAATTAGGAAAAAAATGGATCAGAAAAAAGAAAATTCCCCCAATTGCAGCCAAAACAATACAGGACTAGAATGTCTAATGACACAACTGGTGCCAGGGCATTAAAATGCTCAGACCTAACAAATAAAACGAGGTCTAATATATATATCACAAAAGTGCCCTCAATACGACAGCTACTGTTAAAATGTAGGTGTGGAACACTAAATAGCATATCAATAAAGTATACTAGATGTTCATAGATGGTCCAACCATTTAGCAAAGTAAAGCTGTGTCTGATAGCAGCCCAATTAGCATTGTAGTTACACAATCGGCTGTATTGATGCTGACTAGTTCAGACCCAAGCCAGGCTCATTTTAAATAACAAGTGCTTACGCAATTACTCTCCCAGCTACACGTAGAACCATTAAATCAAGCTTCCAGAGAGCAGCCATATTTCTCCAAGCTGCCTGCCTTACACAGAGGACTGAGCAGAGCGTCCTGGCCTCTTTCCTTCCCCCCCTCCGTAGTGCCCCTGGGGCATGGGGGACGCTGGACTCCCAGATTTCCTGTCCACAATTAAGCGAGCCAATAATGTGGCTGGCGCCTGGCGGGCAGGGCACGAGGCTTCCCCAGCCCGGTTTAGAGGTTTAGGGAGGGAGGGTTTCTGCTGATGCTGCGAGGAGCGTAGAGGCGGGTGAGGGAGGAGGGAAGGTAGAATAACAAACATCCATTCAGTGTCTGAAGGAGACCGGCTCTAATGATTTTTACAAAGAGAAAGAAAAACACAACTCAGAAACACATCTAATACTCAGAGAAAATGGAGTGTGTTGGGTACAGTAGGAGAGGATGGTCTTGATGTTATGCAGATATTTAGCACAATGAGCTGGTCTCTTTAAATGACAAAGTGACTCTGGCAGCGCAGGGCTCGACACACCATAACATTGCTCCACTCTCAGTTTCAGCTCATTTAGGCCGAGAGACTTTTCATAGATTAATCACAACACGACATCCCTACACACAGGAGAAGAATCAACACATGGAAAATGGACAGAGAGAGCGAGCGTGAGAGGGGAAGAGAGAGAGAGAGAGAGAGAGCGCGAGAGAGGCGCCATGTGAGAGCGTTCTCAGACTCCGAGTGCAGGGAGAGGGGGATGAGAGACGAGAGGGAGAGTGCAGCGAGTACATTTCCCTGGGTGAAGTCATCTTTTTCCTATGGGTGTCATTCGAGCCATATCTCAGACAATTATGCGGCCTTAATGCCATTTTATCCCCTGAGCCAACACACATCTAGATAATACTGTCTAAATATACACAGTCTGGGTGAGTTGGGGGGGGTTCCTGAAATAATTACACTTGTCCCCTTAATCTGAAAATATTCAGAGCTCAATTTACACATGACATTCACGTCTGTAGATTGATGAGGGTGGGTTAAGGAGATATTTTAGGACGCGTGAACCAGGCAGTCCCAGACACAGCCTTAACCAGGCAGACAATTAACCAGCAGTTATAGATTTATCCAGGCAGCATGTTAACCAGGCAGTTAAAGCCAGGCATCTGCATTGCTTGCTGTTTGGGGTTTTAGGCTGGGTTTCTGTATAGCACGTAGACATCGGCTGATATAAAAGGGGTTTTATAAATACATTTGATTGAGTGAGTCCCAGAAAGAGCCTTAACCAGGCAGACCATTAACTGGCAGGTATAGATTTATCCAGGCAGCATGCTCAGCAGGTAGAGAGACCAGACAGAGTGATAACCAAGCAGCAGACAGATACAGCTTTAACCAGACATCCTTCAGGCAGAGCCTCAACTAGGCTGAGCGTTAAGCGGCAGGTAAAGTGGGCGTTCCGCTTCATTAAGTCTCTGGTGAGTCTGAGCCGGAGCAGATTCACCCAATTTAGGCAGGAAATGACAGGATGTCAACTAGCTGTGGAGAGAGGGAGGGAAGGAGGTGGGAGAAGAGGGGGATGCTGCCAGAGTGAGACTGGTGATGGCCGTCAGAAAGCCTCAAGCAGCAGCAGAGCAAACTGAATTACACTGCTCAACCAGGACAGGACACAGCCTAATTACATTACTACTGGGGAAGAGAGAGGAAAGGACTACTGTTAGACACAGCCATATTGGAAATCAAGGCTGCTTCTTAAAGGATAAAGATCAGCTGGTTCAGCAGGGAGATGGGAGGGACAAAGTGGGACAAAGTTAAGCAGGGTAGTGTGAGTTGCCTTATCAGGACAAGGCCACAGGAGAGCAGGGTCCAGGGAGGGTCGATAGTGCATTAACGAGAGAGAGAGAGAGAGATGGAGAGGAGGAGAGACCGGGCTGACGAGTCAGCCAGGAGGTCTGCAGCGTGTGCAAGGGCCTCTGCACTAATCAAAAGGGGCTTAAAATAGCAACAGCGGGAGGAGAGGAGGCGGCCAGGCTAACAGCCTCGGTCTGTAATCATGTCCCTAAACGTACACCAGAGGCAGGATTCTATATATAGCAGCAACACGCTGGACAGACAGGAATGGCAATATAACATAGTAAATGATTAGTTTGAAATCCCAAAAGGCCTGGAATATCATGGAACAATACAGACATTACGTTTGTGTTCCAGGCGAAAAAAATAAGGATTGAGAATGGAATCCTAAGTCAAATCAAAAGGGGACAGGATCAGACCCGCATGTTCCCTAAAGCCCAGGGGGTGACATTACATAATCTGTTATTGATTATTCCACACAGTCGTCCATGAGCCCCGGCTGCTGCACGCAGACCCCCCAGCCCCGGCTGAGAAGCAGGCACTTAGGAAGGCAGTGTGCCAGAAGGACATCCATGCAGCTACTCCTATTTGGGCAGAAATAAAGAAACAGATGTTCGGTCTAAACCCCCACGGAAACTGGAACTGCTAACAGTCATCTTCTCAGAGGGGTGTTTTTGCATGGGGGGGGTTAAATACTTACACAAATTTGTACAAACACGTCACATCCTTTTTCTCATGGGGAGGATAGAAATGCATTATAGATGGTGTCTGTCTGCTGAGGCTGCCTGCCATCAGACATCACCACATCCCAACAGACAGCACTCTGATGTGGCTCCAGCCTCAAGAAAAAAAAAACAATAATCCCAACATCCACTGGGCTAAACATCCTACAAGACAAGATGGGGTTTTAATGTGGACTCACAGTATGATCAACAAGCCTCTAATTAAAAAGACTAGTCTTTCTGCTACTTCCTCCTCTACTCTGATTATACTTTCCAATTACAGAGTCAGATGGAGAGAAAGAGCGAGATGGAGAGAGCGAGCGGAGGGGGGCGTGCTGTCAGCTTCTGACTGACTGACTGGCAGTCCTGCTGGGCTGTTATAACAGGACGCACACAGGGTTGGCTGGTGCTCGGCGCTGGAGTGCATATGACTCAGGCACCAGACCCCAAGATGAACAGACTGAGCGAACGGAGAGAGCGACACACGATCTTGATGTGCAGCCAATGAAAATGTGGATAGTGAGCACTGCGAGATTCTGCATGACGGTCCCTCACCTCCTACTCAAATACATAGACAGACAGATACACACCCACAAGCACATTTCTATGAGGAAAGCTAGAATGGAGGACAGGAAGCAGGGCCACTTCGGAGCAGCAGCTCGGGCAGTGAGTAACTGGGGCATCAACGATCATGGACAAGTATGATAAGAGTCTAAACAACCCTCCACTACCCAAGCATTGCTCCACTACTGTATTACATATTAACGGCAAAGTCAACCTGGAAGGTCTAGTAGGGACAGCCACTGGAGCGAACAAACATCCAGATGCATCCACATCAAGCTAAAACCACAGCAGCATCTGCTAGTTAACCTTTGAAATATTTCATTCACCATCTCTGTGAGCCTCTTATGCGCCGAGTGCAGACCTCAGAGAACGCTTGACTCGGTCCGAGGCTCCATGCTGTAGCTTTAACCTGGTCTCTTAGTGGCAGACTAAATGGCAGAGCACATCCAGGCTGGATGGATGGGAGAGGGGGAGAGAGAGAGGCTCTCACAGTCATGCATGACTGTGAATCGCTTCACATCGGAGGTCCTGCCGAGCACAGCCCAGTGGAGACTTCTGCATTAGACGCAACTCTGTTCTCTGTGCATGGCAACCAGTTCAGCTGCAGTAGCAGTGCACTCTCACCCCAACCCGACAGACCACAACACAGAAACCCAGAGCTGTGGGTGGAGAGCGAGTGGGAGGCTGAAGGAGCTGATGTCAAAGGTCCACATTCAACAAACTTCACCAGGCAGGCACAAAATGGACGTTAAGTGTGTGAGAGAGAGAGTGAGGAAAAGTGAGGAGGCTGTGCCCTTAGGAACTCTTTCAACCCACACACAGAAGTAGGAATATCCCCTAGGCCAGATTATGTACTAGACTTCCTGTAGCTACAGTAATATCAAATAGATGAGCATTCAAACACTGTTTATGAGTGTTGTTGCAGATTTGATTGTTATGTTGGAAACATTTAACACACTTTCCACAAGGGCCCATTTTCAGATGCAAGTTGGCCCTCCGGTAAAATCTTTACAACACGATGCAGGAATGTAACACACATCAATATGAACATTCCAGGGTTAACAAATAGTATTTAAATAATCTGTCCTAGCAGCCCTCTCCTCTCAGGTTGGTCATAAATCCATAAGTGCATTAGTACTTGCGCTCTAGAATAAGCTACATTCAACTGGGTCTTTGAGCATCCAATTTATTTAAAAATCGTAAGAAAACAGGACTCGGAGCCACCAGCCATGTGTTGCTTGGGCTTGGCTATACTTTGGAAGTTATATTGGAATACCCAACATGGAATACCCAAAATGTTTCACTTATGGCTCAATCACAGGCTTATGCTGCCACTGCGGCAGAGAGACCTTGTTCATCGCTTTTGTAGTTGACATATTTCTGTCTGCTGCTGAAACAGTTCAGCTGTATTATTAGAACACGTAATCAGCTAAGCCCTCAGACCCCCTCCCAACCCCCTTCCTGGGCCAAACTCTATAACCTTTAATCTAATCATCAGCCTGGTGCTGTCTGGGAGAGAGGACAGATCAAAGACTTGGCTACAGAGGCAGCCCTGAGCGAGACCATGGTGGGGTCAGGAGAACCCACTACCACTGCAGTGCTGTGACTCCTTATTCAGACAAACAACGTTTATATTAAACAGCCCATTTATACAGTCTGGATGGGGGTTTATAGGTCTACAGTGACCTGGTCTGACAGACTAATGGAGGAGCCCCTCTGTGCCTTAATAATTCAAAACACCATACCCAACCAAATGACTCAGTACAGCCTGTTTAATATGGTGGTGGGGGAACAAACCACCGGAGGTTCAGTCAGTTATGTGTAGCATGTGACCGAGTAAAAGCAATACTGACACACAGACCATTCAAGCCTTGCCAACGCTTTGTGTCACATTACTCTGACCACTGTCTGATCAAGTTCCTCTTTCGTACCCTCTGAAGCCCCCGATGGCCACCCTGCTGCTCATCCCACTTCAGCCCACCCAGGTCACATTGTTAGGGCCTAGATGCTTGGTTGACTGGATGCCTCCCGGCTCCGGAAACCACTGGAGGTCATTTGTCTTTGATGGTTAGTAACTTGTTCTCCCCTCCTTGGCAAGTCGTCTCTTCTCAGAGTAATGTTGTTAGCCAGGGGGCGGTATGCCCCAGCGACAGAGGCAGGGTTCTTCAACCTGAAACCAAAGACACATGGAGAAACAACTACACCACAAATCCAGTTCTAATGTCCACCGAATCACAGGAGAGATCTGAAACACTAGACTGAAGTGGAGAAACTCAAACATGTTTATCTCTGAAGATCTCTACCTCAACTACCTCGTACCCCTGCACATAGCCTGGTTATTCATTTTTAGTTCTTGGTATTTATTTATTTATTTATTTTAAGTAAGCATTTCACAGTAAAGTCTACACCTGTTGTATTCAGCGCATGTGACAAGTACATTTGATCTGAACATTTCACAGATTCTGACATCACCACAAGGCACCGACGACAGCAAGAGGAATGACTGAGAAAGAGTTTCCTTTGGTGACAACACTAGTTTCCTTCAGCTCAGTCTAATGACAGGGGGAGGATCTCAGAAACATTTGTCAACAAAGCAGGGAGATTCTGGTAGAGGATAAACTAAGAGTAAAAAAAAAACAAAAAAACACACTTCAGATATTGATGTCATCTTCCGAACAACCCCCTCAGGTTAAAACCCACATAACGATTGGATGTGATACAAGGAGGGGGAAGCTCTGAGGAAAGTACTGTGACTCAGCCATCCGGAATCATTCTTTCATGTCTTCATCATTATTCTACGGACAGAGGAGGTTCTCATGAACACATTTCTGCTGGGTGGGAAATAAGTTTGCAAAACAGCAAAAGAAATTGCTTGATTTCAGCACGCAGGGGAGGCTGAAGAGAATGAACAGTTCATTTTGACAGCACCATGAAAACAAAATGGGATGTCCTCGCCTCACCCTGACGGCTCCTAATTGTACACTTCCTTATCAGGAAAGGAAACTTCCTCTGTCCCTCCCAACCCCATATCTTCTTCC